>CM023618.1:1096014-1753514 GCA_013358685.1 Antennarius maculatus | reverse complement strand
GAATTACTAACACTAGAGTGTGCCACTAATTTCCCCTAGGGGATCATTACAGGATATAAAATTAAAATAAAAAATTAAGTAAAATTAGTCTGAACAGTGACATACAATATAAAATCTGATTTTTTCAAGATGGAGTGGAACCACTTTCTGGAGGTAGTTTCAAATCTCGTTTGGACAGATGCGTTTCAGTCTGAACAGCTCCGGTTGGTTTTGACTGTCCGTGATGTGGGCGGCACGGTGGTGCAGTGGGTAGCGCTGTCGCCACACAGCAAAGCAATTCCGGGTTCGCCTCCCACTCTGTGTGGTGTTTGCATGTTCTCCCCTTGTCTGTGTGGTCTCTCTCTGGGTTCTCCAGCTTCCTCCCACCTCCAAAATCATGCGTTTCAGGTTAATTGGCTGGTCCCAAATTGACCGTAGGTGTGATTGTGTGTGTTTGTGGTTGTCTGTGTCTCTGTGTGGCTCCGCGGTGCACTGGCGTCACACCTGGAGTTTCCCCCGCCTCACGCCCTAAGCCAGCTGGGATAGGCCTTAGCTACCCGTGACCCATGACAACGGATAAAGCGGTAACAGAAAAGATGGATGGATGTCCGTAACGTCACTCTATGTGACGGAGTGTAGGCAATGTCTTTGCCTCGACATCGTTGCTATGGCAACATGTCAGATTGGTCAATAATCGGAAGGTGGGGGCTCAGGTTTATTCTATTTTAATCTAGCTCAGTCTGAACAGAGCAAGATCCCATTTGGACACTTGCTAAAAACAGTTTGGACAGTCAGCCCTAAAAATTGGATAAGAAAGGAAATCTGGTTGGAATCCGATTTTCCTGCAGTCTGAACGCAGCTTGAAATCACCATCTCAACAAGCCAAATTTCATACCAGGGCATGAAATGAGTATTGAAGGAGTATCATGTTGACGGTGGCTGATGGAGCTACCATTCAGTGATAGGGTGATATATTTTGGATCTACCATAAGTCTTCTTCTTTTCCTTTCGTCTTTTCCCATCAGGGGCCACCACAGCCAATCGGTTGCCTCCATCTAACCCTGTCTTCTGCATCCTGTTCTCTCACACCAACTACCTTCATGTCCTCTTTCACCACAACTTTGGTCTTCCTCTAGGCCTCCTGCCTGGCAGTTCAAAACTCAGCATCCTTCTACCAATATATTCACTATCTCAGATCTACCATAACAGTAAACCACCTTTATATTATTTTGGTTCCTTTTCTCCACTAAGGCAGCTCTGAGTTGTCAAGGCTGGACTCCACCTGACCTCTTAAAGGTGTGTTGTGGTACCTGGTAACAAGACTTTAGCAGCAGATCCTTGAAGCCTTCCACGTTGTGAGATGGGACCTCCATGGATTGAACAGATCCTGGATTGGATCTGGACATTTTAAAAGCCCAATCAAAACCTTTAACTCACTACTGTGATCCTCAAACCACTTGTGATGTTCACTTCTGATGGTCAGTTTCTCGTTTTGGATGCTTTCAGCATGAACAGCAAACAGCATGGTCACTCTGATGAGTCTGCAGAGCCTCGTGCAACAAGCTCAGTGCTCCATGCGTTTGTCCCGTCTCCACCAGTCAGCTTCAACATTTTCTCTTTAGTGGGTTCGCAAAACGTGGGCCCATTTTGGGGTGTCTGTGATCTTATCAGTTCTCCAGGTGTCCTTCCTACCACTTTGGGGGGTACTAACCACTGCAGATGAAGAACATCAGAATTTCAGATCTGTCCAGATCCGTCCAGTCAAACACTTTTGTTTCCAGGACACTACCTTTGAAGACCAAATGTTCATTTGCCACTTAAGATGTCCCACCTACTGACAGATGGGACCTAATATAAGAAGACCAATATGCACGTATCTTGGCAGTGGTTATAATATTACGACTATTTTAATTTTTTTACTGCCAATACTGCACAGATGGAAGAAGTGTTCTATGCATTAGCTCTGACATAAAATCCCATTTGAGTTTTCGAGTCTGCATGTCCGTCTATGTGTCCGCTGATCTATTTATAAATTTGTGTCCACCTCCATCTCTGCCTTTATGAGTGGTATTACACTCCCATCTGCCTCTGTGTCTGTCCATCTGTTTATCTATTCATCTGCCGCTGTGTCCATTCAAACCGTCACTCTGTTTATCCACCTGTCTCTCCATCTGCCTGTCTCTGTCCAGTTATTATATCTGGCTGTCAGTCATACAGTGAGATTACTTTGATGTCACAGCAGCAGTCAGTGTAATGTGATTAGTGTAGTGTAGTGAGTTTTTTAGTTGTTTTCATGTGTCCATATGTGTGGTTAAAGTTTGTTTCATCAACAACTGATAATCCGTTTAAACACCCCTAGTCTTTGGTCCACATGTATTGCATAATTTATGATTTTAGGAGTTTTTTTTATCTAAAACAATCTTCCAGACAAACCAAGATTTAAAGATGTGTAGATCTCAATGGGTAGAAATATGTACAGGATTTTAAAATGTTTTAAAAAATTAAGGCATGTTTTATCGCATCTTGCCAACAAGCAAAATCCTAATTTTGGCAAAAAATGAAAAAAAAAAAAAAAAAAAAAAAAAAAAAAAATCACATTCGAGTTAAAATTAAATATCCTTCTATCCACGTCGTCACCTTTTTCTCTTGTGCTGCTCAAGTCCTGCAATTTTGATTGGCAGGCAATCATGACACATTCTTCGTTAGCGGTAACGCTTCTAACTCTTTGAACGTGGCAACAAAAATGTTGCATGACACCATTGCCCTTAGGCAACATGAGGATTTTTTTGGGATGCGAAATGGACAAATTCAATATTCCTCCATGTGGATGACCTGTTACTGTCCATGTCTGGCCCTATTACTGCAGTTCCTCCAGTTCTCCTAATCCTGGATGATTTTCTCTATTTACAAGGAACTATAGAGTGGTCTTGGACAGATGCGAACTACAGTAGATATGACAAGATGGTCAAGTTTCCGTTTTTCAATAGTTGGTCATGTCAACATTAAATAAAACAACAGTAATGCAGAAATGTATTTGCCTTCTCCAAAATGTAAACATTTTAATAAGGAAGAAGTGCTTTCAAATTTTTGACCGCTGCATAGCCTCCTTCATTTGGAATGAATCACACAGGATTAACTGGTGACCTTGAGACCTTCTAGCTGTGAGGCTACAGCGCTACCCACTGTGCTGCACTGCACTTGAAAGTCCTTTTCTAGATGGATGGATGGATGGTTGGATGAATGAATGGATGGATGGATGGATGGATGGATGAATGAATGGATGGATCCCTGACCCATAGGACCTTGTGAGGTGATAACGCTCAAAAAATATTCCACTGTTTTTCTGAACTGAACAGATTTTTCCAACCCATTCCAAGCAGCCACACGAACAATCCACGTGGGCTGGGGCTGGTTTTGCAAGACATTTTAAGATTTTCACACCAATATTTTACATTTTGAGCCATATAATCCCATCACACATTTCTGTGGGACAAATATGAGCCTTATCTTTCAGATAGCTATCCAGAAAATGTCTTTATATGCAGGTACCTCCAGAGGGTTCAAAGTTGATCCATTGATTTTTGAGAATCAATACGTTATGAGAGTATAATAATGTCAATATTTTCTCATACATCTCTAGAACTTTTTCTTGTCCAGATTCTCAATAGTGATTAATGAAACAGACCCAGAGTGGACTTGTGGACTTTGTTAAACTTTGAGAACAAAAGCTGATGATGGTATGATGCTTTTATTTTAATGCACAACACAAATTCATACAGAATGCATTAAAAATACAGCTCAGTTATTCCTTTATTAATTTATTCACTTCAAGACGATACAGTTTTTTTGGCAAAATACAGATTTCTTCATAAAACCCAGACCTGTGTAGTGTGTACGTACATGTGTGTCAGAGTGCATTAAAGTATGGATTGATTGTGTTTTGCCACATCAATCCTAGATGTGTATTCTTGTAGTGATCCAGTGAATCGTTACCTGTCTGTAAGTCGTGTTCATTAGTGTGGCCATCGATTTAGAACTTTCCTGTTTTCACTGCTGAGGGGGGAGCAGGCTTTTCGACAGCCCTGCGTTCCTGTCCTGACTAATTCATGAAGTAATGTGACTGCAATTATGGGATCACGGATCTGCCTGTGCCTATTCCAACTGACAACAGCATAAGGCAGGGTACACCCTGGATGGGCTGCCAGCTCATCACAGGGCCACACGGAAGACAGGCAACCATTCACGATCACACCCACTGTGGACAATCCACCCTAGCTGCATGTTCTTGGAAGTATGAGGAAGCTATAGAATGAACACAATGGGAGTATATTCAAACCCCTGGTGGATTCAAGTCTTGGAAGTTCTTGCTGTGAGGCAACAATGCCATCAATCAATGCCGTGGATCTTCTACACCGGTGGAGAAAACTTTAGGGTGGGTCAGGCAGTTTTTTTTTAATTGTCTTCAAAATTATCTTGCTTCAACTCAATTTTGCACCGTATTTTCTGTGAACAGGAAAAGTGAACAGCTTTACCTCAGTTGTTAAAAAGATGAATTGGATGAACATGAAATAGTTTAGATCAATGACAATGCTCGTGAGAATTTCACTACAAAAATTCACAAGACACCAGAAGGAATTAAAGAAGAAGGCCCTGCAGAAGTTTACAGAAATTACTGTGAAGAAGAAGTTGTCACACTAGAAGAACCAGTTATGAACTATAACTAGTGTAAATTATGGGTAGGCAACATGACCCTAAAATAATATCACAATATTTCAATTTTATTGATAATGATAAGATAAAATATTTTTTGATAGGACAGAATTTTTAAAAAAAAGCACAATACAAATATGTGTTATAAACGTATTTATCAGCATAAAGCACACATATTGCACCTCAAACTATTCTGTGTAAAGGGCTGCTCACTTCAGTACAAAAAAAAAAGAAAAAAAAAATCAAAACTTGTCAACAAACATGTTTGTCTTAAATATTCCAGCTTTTGAACCAGGTTTTTGACGCCTGCTTTCTTCATCATTTGGACTGAAACATCTTTTACCAGACGAAGGCTGACACCAAGATCGGCGGTTCGATTCCTAACTAATATGTACTGTATGCATTTGTTTGATTAAGAATCACTACTAGAGCGTGCTCTTAATTTCTCTTCGGGCATCAGACCAGTATACAACATTAAAAAAAAAAAAAGTCTTTCAGCCATACTCGCGGTCCACCCCCTCTTGTGAATGTGAATATAGTTGATCGCTAGAAAACAATTCTTGATTAGTCTTTTCAAAAGCGTTCTGGTGAGATTGAGTGTAAAGCATTGAAGAAAACAGTGACTTTGTACTCAAAGTATGTGTGTGTGTGTGTGTGTGTGTGTGTGGTGTGTGTGTGTGTGTGTGCCTGCCTGTGTCCTTGTTTTTGTGATTTAAAGGTCGGCATAGGAACTAGACTTCCGATGCCATTTCGCTGCTGTTCAGCAGGTGGTTTCTGGGTGATTGGCTCTACTCAAAGCTCCTTTCTAGTCCGAATGAGCCCTCAGAGCCCTTCACACACCAGTCAGCATTCACCCATTCACATCAACGTTCATGGAGTAGCGGCACAAGCAAGCACCTCATCAAATAAGATGAGCTAACCAGCAGCAACCTGGGATTCATCTTGTTCAAGACGATCCAACATGTAGGCTTTTGTAGGTGGGGACTGAACCAACAACACTGCTTCACTTCATGAGGCACATACACACACACACACACACACACACACACACACACACACACACACACATATGTGCGTGTGCATACACACACACATGCAGGAAGGTTTAAAGGCAGGGTTACAGTGAACGCTGTTTAATGAGCTCCTCCTGTTTTTATCCTGTGAGCATGAAATGATCCCATTTTCACAGTCAATCTATGTGGTGAAGGATGTGTAGAGAATTATTGTGAAAAGTAATTGTTGCTTTGTAAAATTTTAAGTTGAAAGTTTAAAAGAAGGATCAAGAAATGGTGATATTTTTCACGTTGGTCTTTATTTTGAACACTTCAGGATGTATCCGGGCCTTTTAAGAACTACATAGCATTACTGACAGTAGCTAGCCAAAGTAATTTATCCTGCTGATGTCTATAGAAAAAATAATTTTATTAACGCTGCTGACAGTGCACACATTAGTGAAAATGAGAACAAACTTATAGTGCAGTGAATCCAAAGTACAGACCCTAAAGCAGAAAATACAACAGTAAACATACAGAGAACATTTTACTAACTTAGTATTCGTAAGGTAAGTACAGGTAGTTCTAACCCTAACCCTAATCCTAACCCTAACCCTAATCCTATAACCCTACAAACACAACTGCATTCAGAGGTAGTTTGTAGAAGAATTTTTTGTAAGTCATTATTTATTAAATTTTATCTGTAATTGTCATTTGAGATCATTTAAATGTCATTACTACAAAAAAGTACTATTTCCTAAGACTGACCAGACACAATAACAGGACATAAAAGCAAATAATGAAATTAAACACAGGTTTCTTGAGATAAGCCGTTCATTATTGTATGTCGGTTTTTAAAGAAAATACATGGAAAAATAAAAATCAAATTTACATAATTTCACTCAACTTAATGTCTGTATGCCACAAATATTAAACTCTAAAAATCACTAGAACATACAGTATTTACAGGCACGTAAAAACATATAATCATATTAAAATGAATATGTATAGTTCCAATATCTACCGTTAAGCATCACTGGTGATTCACATGATCGTTTTAATCCAGATTAATTTACACTAAACTTTTGCTCCTTGAGGAGAAGAAGAAGTAAACACTTCAAGGTACTGTTGATGTTGATGATCCACTGAACGGTACTGTAGCATGTAGCTTGTAGCTTACCTTCAGAATGAAAGAAGAGGAGGAGGGAGGAGTCATTGTGTTTCAGAGCCAGAGTCAGAGTTGTCATCAGAGAGATGGTCACCACTACCACCATCTTCACTAGCCTTTGTAATGTATCCAAGGTGCAAAGCCTGTCGCTTTGAGATGCTAGCAGAGTCAACAACAAACAACAACAAGAGGGTAGACGAGTGTTGGAGCTGCACGAACGCAGTGGTGTAATTCACAGAGGCTTGTATGAAATGTCATCACAGCTCGTCCTTCTAGGCTACTGGATGAAGGCTGTAGACGGGTGATGGCAGGGAACTCGAAGCTGCACAGGTCAGTCTCCAGTTGGGCTATGTCCTTTTATGTCAGTCAGTCAGTAATTTTCTTAACCCGCTTAATCCGCTGACGCAGGTCGCGGGGGAGCCGGTGCCTATCCCGTCAGTCTCAAGGCGTGAGGCGGGGGACACTCCGGGCACGACGCCAGTGTACAGTGGCTTTTATGTCACCATTATTAAAAATGTTTGACTTCAAACAAAGAGAGATAAAGTTGGAAAGAGCTTGATCCCCTATTCAGGGTCAAGTTGCCACGAATACCTGAACAGAAAGGTCCAGATACTGATGGGCTACAATGGTTTTATAATACCATGTCATTGACATCAGATGGTGTGGACTTTGCCGTAAAGCCTTCTACATCATTCTTCTGTAGAACTAGCGAAGTTTGTGATGTTCTTGTATTCATTCAGAAGTAAACACACAAGCAGGTTCCAAGAGTCTCCTTTGAGCAGTGGGATTGCAGGCCCAAACCGAACGAATAACACTGTGTGGGAAGTGAAGTCCTCATATCATCTGCAACCATGGCGACCGAGTCCAACCATCACCTGTGTTCCACTCGTCTGTCTGTGTCATGGATGTGCAGAGACCTGTGTGTGTATGTGTATGTGTTTTACGTCTGAGTTCACACACACTGCAGCGACAGAATGTAACCGCTGTGGAATCTTGTTTTAAGGCTCTGAATTGCATGATTGTTGGAGCTCATGTACATCCCTCTGCTTGGACACCACTACTCTCTCAAACTGGGATAAAGGGAAAACCTTCAACTAAATCCTGATCTCATTTGGTGGTGGCCCCGTGTTCCCCCCATCCTCTCAGGTTCATGAAAGTCAGATCACAAGCTTTCAATCGTCCTCCTAACATGCAGCTTAATAGACCGTACTGAAATCATGAATTTAGATAATGAGATGAGACACACCACCGTCTGTCTGATTGACACGCGCTACATAAGGTCCAATGGCCATGTTCAAGAAAATAGATTACTCTTTTGGTACAGCGACTGGAACAGTTTGTGCCTGAATGAAATGAGTTCATACAGTTTGCTTTCCTTTGGTTCACCATGACACCTTGAAAATTTTAAAGAGTAATACCAGTAGACGTTATTATATTCCTGTAATACCAGTAGATTTTATTACTTACCTGTAATACCAGGAGATGTTATTATTACCCTGTAATAACAGTAGATGTTGTTAATTACCTGTAATACCGGTCAATGTTATTAGTAACCTGTAATACCAGTTGATGTTATTAGTTACCTGCAATACCAGTAGATGTTATTAGTTGCCTGTAATACCAGTAGATGCTGTTATTACCCTGTAATACCAGTAGATGCTGTTATTACCCTGTAATACCATTAGATGTTATGATATCCCTGTAATACCAGTAAATGTTATTAGTTACCTGTAATAACAGTAGATGTTAATAGTTACCTGTAATACCAGTAGATGTTATTATATCCCTGTAATACCAGTAGATGTTATTATATCCCTGTAATACCAGTAGATGTTATTATATCCCTGTAATATCAGTAGATGTTATAATTTCCCTGTAATACCAGTAGATGTTATTAGTTATCTGTAATACCGGTAGGAGCTGTTCTTACCTTGTAATACCAGGCGACGTTATTATTAACCTGTAATAATAGTTATTAGTTATCTGCAATACCAGTAGATGTTGCTATTGCTATGTAATACCACTAGGTGCTGTTATTACCCTGTAATACCAGTAGATGTTATAATTTCCTTGTAACACCAGTAGATATTATTAGTTGCCTGTAATACCGGTAGGAGCTGCTATTACCCTGTAATAACAGATCCTACCCAACACAACAGAACACAACACAATGTTGGACAGCTGGTTCAACTTCAGTCATGTGATGGGTGCTTCAACGTGCGAGCAGAAGAAGCACAAGCAAGCAGAAAGAGGTCAGAGGTCAAGGTCTGTGTATGTGTGAAGCAGAGTGAGAACATTACATTTGTCATTAAAATGAAGTAGAGAATTAATTTTTTAGAACAGAACGGGAGATGTGTGTGTAACCTCTGTCCAGACTTAGTCATGAATCTTTGTGTGTTAGTGTGTGTATGTGTGTGTGTGTGTGTGTGTGTGTGTGTGTGTGTGTGTGTGTGTGTGTGTGTGTGTGTGTGTGTGTGTGTACCGAGTCCCCCTCACCTCCTAACAAGGATTTTATTGTGGAAGAAGACCTGTTGTTTGTATTTTAAAGCTAAGGAAAAGGTGAACGGACATTGAGCTGAGTTCTGGTCCAGGACCAGAATTCAGATAGTGTTTGTGGTGTGTGTCAGCGGCTACTCTCGTGTTCTGTTCTTCAGACCAACCTGAGCTACGATCTCTGTTGATGATGGCTTGTATGAAGTTTCTGTGTTCTTTGTTTGAGTCCTGAAACTTCACACTCTTTTTTACAGATGACAATCAATTACAAGTCATGACTGTAGCCACATTTGCTTCCACCATGATTTTAAAACAGGGCAACAGAATCAGGGGCTGGGCAGTGACTCAGTCCACTAGGTCTCGACCCAGGGAGCCGGTTCAAGACCAGTGTGGACCAAAACTATGGAGAAGCAAGAACTCAGCCTACATTTTGTTTTTCCTTCAACAAGTTAGTTTGCTGGAATGTCTGGACTCTCACAGCAGAACTTATACAGCATTCTTTCAAATCTAAATTGATGAGGGAAGCTCTGCAGAGATAAATGCCACTGCGACTCGGGTCATTTTTCAAGACAGGATGATGAAGGAAAAAAAATGCTAATAATTCTGTGTAAAGCTCAGAGCCACTGGTGCACAGGGTAGAAGACAGAGTGGAGGGCGGCAGAGCTCTGAAGCTGATCCAAAGTGAGGATGGTGTGTTGGTGTGTTCTAGAACAGATACGACATTCCCGCCACCCGCCGACCAAACATCTTGTGCTCTGCCGTGCTGCGTGTCGCCTACACATGATGAGAACGGAACCGTCGGGGCCCTTTGATCCCTCCTCCCTCTAATGTGCACCCACATTTCCTTTCCTATTCTTCTCCTTCATGAACTCCTCTGACTTCTGCTCCACATTCTGTCCCCCCACCCCCCACCCCCCTCCCCGTCTGTTCTTTTGTTCTGAGGTGGAGTAGTTGTGATGCAACAGTAGATGCATTTCACTCGGCAGGAACATAGCTGTTTCTTCACCATGGCGACCATGATCTTATTTAGTGGATCAGGTATCAGCCACGACAGGACTGATCTAAATTAATCTGACTTACTTTAATATCATTATTTTATATTTGTTCTGTATTTATTTGCAGTTTTTCAACTTTTATTGCTAAATAATCCCGACCATCACGGCATTTGTTTCAGCAGGTAGCATCAATAGATGTCCTGGTATCTGTCGACAATCCACAACAGACGGCAACAGGAAGCGTGTGAATGGATAAAATGAGGCACATTCAAAAACTACTGCTAATAATTTAATCAATAAAGGAAGGTTAAACACAATTTTATAGTTTGAGGTGCAATGTGTCAAAGTGTCTAATATTTTTAAAGGTATTTTTCGATTTTATTGGCATCCTCAAATTCAACAGATGTGAAATACATGATTCCATAGGATGGGTGCTCGATGCCATGCAAATGGAAATGTTTTCCAGCCTCATCGTTCCAGCGTCTTCCAGCTGGCTCTGCCCTCATCATCGCTGCTCTTTTCCATCAGCACATGTGACAGGCTGCGCAGGAGGCGGGGCAGAGCAGCAACACTGTTTCCATGGTAACAAACCTCCAAAGGGGGTTCGCGGACGATCACATGTGTGTAACTACAGATCAACAGCTGCTAATGATCGTAATGTCAGTTCTCGCGTTTCTTACGTTTGTTCTTGAACACGCCTGATCATAAAGTGGAACAGCGATGGAGATAATACGTGTAGAGGAGAAAACATCCGAGGCTGTGAACGCTCACACCTATGTGTGCATTAACTGAGTCAAGAACAAAGGATGCAGATGTCAGATCCTATATAGTGTATGTGCGCTAAACTTATGTCATAGTACATGACAGGGTCTTGTAGAGTTTTGTGCTAAAGAGGACTGGACTGTTAATGTGATGCAGCAGGCTTCCATCATGATTTCTTTCCAATCAATCACCTCAGATGCACACAAGTCACTCAGTGAACTCCTTGGAGACACAGACAAGCGTCCATCGCCCTCACCAGAACATAGCTGAGATGTGGCAGCAGGATGCTCACTGCTGCAGAAAGCTCTGGTTTGGTTTACAATCAAGTTAGCATTTTATTGATCACATTTAAAATGACTGGATGTGGCCCTGAGGTCTGTCATCCATCCATCCATCCATCCATCCATCCATCCATCCATCCATCCATCCATCCATCCATCCATCCATCTTCTTGTAGACGAGATGACAGTAATCCTCTCATCTACAGCTGCTTCATCTGCTTTGCGGGTCACAGGGGTTGCTGGATCTCATCTGACTATGGGTGGAAAGCGGGGTACACTCCGGACGAGTCACCGATGTATCGCAGAGGAGGTCTGAGGTTTCTTTGTTTCTTTCTTTGGAGGAACACTTGAATTATTATTGCGAGCTGGTTGAACGGCTCATCAGGAAATACAACGTCAAATGTCTGAATAAACGGACGAGCTCACAATAATATAACGGGAGCTGCTGGGAAATAAAATTACAATAAAGTATTACAATAAAGTCGTGAAAAACAGGTTTTAACACAAAATCTAAAATCTAAGGTGAGCTGAAGGTTGTTCACACTTGACAGTCACGAGTCACTGAAGGATGTCCAGTAGTGATCACACTCCCTCACCCAGGATCCGTCCATCCATACTGCTGTAATGCTTCTTCTGCCTCCGCTGGAGTCTATCCCAGCTGATTATGGGGGAGCGGCGGGTTACACTCTGTACCGGTCACCAGTGCAACACGGACAAATAAGTCAATTAATCAAAACAGAACACCAGCAAGTCCACATGGAATGAAAGAGCAGCAGTGAGGAGAGATCAAATGAGAGCAGACTAGACACAGAACACGACATGTAAGACCGAAGTCATGAAACAAATGTTGTGTGAAAAGAATGACTGGTGCATGATAAATAATCACTGTTAGTGTGTAGGGGAAACACCTAGCTCAACCGGCACCGAGATCCATCAACCACGAATTACTCCTTTATGAGGGTGATGGTTGAGGAAGAGGCAGAGAGCACACTGGTGTTCAGTATTAGCTTGGACTTCACTTGGTTGTATTTACCATTCCAGAGACACAATTAAATTGCCAAAATCATGAAAATACCTATAATTACATCTATAATTTGTCTTTTTCTTCTCCACAGATGTGCTCTGCTGCTCTCTACTGCCCACCATTAATGACACATTTGACAGTGATTTGTGATTTTTTTCTATTCTAAGGTCTTTCTTAAGTATGGACTCCTTTTTCCTCTGAATTCTTCTCTATCTTCTTTTTAATCTTAAAGCTTTGCCTGATCGTATATTATTGACCAACAAACAATGTGAACAAAGGCAAGAGTTGTGTAGTAATTTCATGTTTGTTTGTTTTTTCCGTTTTGGCTGGACTTCCGTGCAGTTTAACAAAAGTTTACGTCCTTATTTCCCAGATTGTGTCACAGACAACAAACCATCAGGTGTTTCTGAATGGTAGGGGATTTATGTTGTATATAACATGTATACTGTTTGCAGTATTTGGAATGATTGTGTTTTGGGATTGTGAGGACATTTGGATCTAATGAGACATATGGAGAACCACAGCGTGATTCTGCCTGATTTGGTCTCGTCATGCTGCTGGTGGCGTGTCTCTGTCCCATTCTACTGTGGTACAGATTGCTGTGGGTGGATGGTGTCGCATGGTGTGAAAGTGTGGCATCATCAAACGGCATACATTTGTTTGTGTGTATTTGTGTCTAGTTTTGCAATAGATTGATTCAGAACACAACAGAATTGAAACATCAATAACTGTTATCCTGGGTTTTCATGATTCCTGTGCTTTAAAGTTTAAGCAGGAGCACAAACTGAATGTCGCAGTAACAAGACTTTACACCTTTCAAATATATCACGCGAAAAAAAACATGAGAAAGAGTGACATGGTGACAAATTCAAATCAGGTAAATTAACTTGAAAATGTGTTCAAAATCTGTTCAGGAAAACAGTAACAAGCAGACATCAGTGTAATTTACGGAGTTGGATTTGGAGGAGGATACAGGTGAGACAAGACGGAAGAAATCACTCAAAAAATGGAGAGAATGGGAAAACATACGTTGCTGTGGCCAAGAATTGCGACACTGACACCAGTGACCAAAAGAGACATCATACACACTCACCAACATCATCTCAGCCATGCAATGCAAGAAATCCAACTGGCATCCACACCATAAATTTGTCTAGAAACTTCACACACAATGAATGGCAGGCTATGGGGGATGACACCCTGGAGTTAAACAAGGGGACTACACAGCGGAGTCCCTCACCTCATGGCAATGCGGTTTTTATCCTCCACAGCTGCTCAACAGGCTTCACAACAGCTGAGTAATGTCATGGAAATGCGTCTGCTTTCTGTCAAAGACTTAACACCTCAGAACATCGACCTGGATCACCCTGGAAGCGAGCGATGCTAAGCAAAGGAATCAATGCAGACTTCAGGTGATGCAGACTTTGAAGTCATCCTTCAAACCCAGAAAACGAATCAATCTTAAAGAGACATGTACCTAAATGTCCAAGGCTTTTAAAAGATAGTATGTATGTATGGATGAAAATATTGCATGTGTAGATATGATATTGTGTTTATTGACAGTATACCAAGATATTTAAGAGGACTGGGGTTTAATTGCAAAAGAGGTTTACATTGTCAAAAGCTTGTCTCAGAGATCATCTGCAGTCGTCCTCAGATTTGACTCTGCCTCTTGAACAGGTTTGACTTGGACATGAATCAAAAACAGTCAACTCAGTAAAGCTATGTAAATACAAACACATATTTATCAAATGGTACCTGTAAATCCAGTACAATTTGAAGCCATATGTGGGCACAAGTGATATTCCTTGAGCAACAGATCATTTCAAGTCCAGTGTGTTAAAATATTCTGCCCACACGGACCAGACTTGTTTGTCCAGTGCATCACATAAATAGTATATTGGTTTGAGATCTGGGGAGCTTGAAGGCTAAGAAAACACCTTGAATTTGTTGGTGCTGTCATTCCTGAACAATTTTTGCATTGGAATAATTTGCATTATCCTGCTACAAGAGACCGTTGCCATTAGGGAACATTGCTTTCATGAAGACAAGTATTTGTCCTGGAGCAATGATTAGGTGCTGTGTGGAATATCCAAAGCTTTGTTCACAGCATCACACTGACGGGTTCTCATTGTGCGTCAGAGGACCATCTCTTCTCCGCGTCCAGACAATATAAATTCATCATCATGATTCATCAGACCAGGCCGTATTTGTGCAGACAGGGGTTAGCATGGCATTGTGACTGCTCTGTGCACTCCCAGCTCCATTGCTAGTGGCTGTAGCCTGGAAAGCATGAGGTAAAAGTTCCTTTAAAATGAAAGGCCTTCCGTTGGAAGAGGTGAGCAGCTGCAACTCATTTTCCAACCACATAAGTCGCAGATCAAACAATGCTAATGTGGTGGTCATGGTTAGGCTTCTCTAGTTAAGGAAATATCTTTAGGATGAAAGAGAACTTAAATTCACAGCTATTACAGGACAACTTCTGTTCAATTCAACACTTTTTTTTTTTTTTTTACATTTATTTGTTTGCCTTATGTCCAAAACTCTTCACAAATTGCCTGTAATACAGAATGCTGCAGCCGTGTGCCTCCCTCTGCAGGTGACTATAGGGAACCCAATGTTTCAAGGTTGTTGGACAGATTATCATGAGACATACTGATGAAGAGTCTGTGTCCTTCTAGCCCAAACAGAGAACCACAATCTAAACCCCGAGGAGTGGTGCTCTTTGCTGGGTTGCCCGTCAATACAACCCTGAACTTCATTTCCTCACTACATTCTAGGAGCTCGACACGAGCAACAGCTGAAGGCTGAAGAACTGCTCATGAGTGACACATAGTCAAAAAAGTGTACCCACATGCTCACCAACAGGGATTTTATTTTTTACTTCTAGGCTTTCTGTGGGTTTTGTATAATCAGGAGAGATGAAAGGGTGACAAGATGTTGTACTTATGAAATACCTGCTTACCTTACCTTACCTCTGTACATCATCCCCACCCCCCTCTGGTTTTTCCATCTCTACCTCTGCTGAATGAACTTTCTCCTTAGGGGGTGTAGAGGTTTTAATCCACTGAGGTATTTCACCACACTGACGTGAATGACACGCTGATGTCACTTCCTGGTCATCAAAAGACAGCCACGCCCCTTTAAGTTTTATTACTATTACTAAATTTTATTATTATAATCATAATAATCAATCCTTTAATGATTCCCATAGGGAATTTGCTTTTTCCATTATAAATATTCACACACACACACACACACACTGATACACACTGCTGATAATGGGAGGTAGAGTGGTGGGCAGCTCTCACGTTCGGCGCATGAGCAACTTGTAAGGGGGCAGTGTCTTGCTCAAGGACACCTTGGCAGGGCTCTGGAGATGAGCTCGTTCCACCTCAAATATATACGGAATATTGTTTAGCTTGTAAGGGAGTAAAGTCATTCACACAGATACCAACCATAGGAGGAATGGATGGCGTTTCCATCAATGACATTATTCCTCAGTAAAGATCTCTGGTTAGCACACAGGTCGGTTTGTTTAGGGTCTAGCATCGGAAGGTTTTAGATGTGAATGCTGGATGTTCACAATCAGCCAGATCCATCAAGCCTCAATCAATCAAGTTAAAATGTCTTCTAGTCCAAGTAAAACTTACAAGTAAACATTGAGTAATATTTTGTATGAGTGTATCTTCACATAGTGAATGCAAGTTTTCAATTGTTGAATCTCACATTTATACCTGCATAAAGTAGGATAGAAAGAAAGATTTTTAAGCTTGAACTGTTGACTTCAGTGTATTTTTGTAGGTAAACTGAACAGAAGATTTTGCCCTCAGAATGCACCAGAATGCAGGAAAACAACCAAAAAAATTTCCCGGGGGAAATGGCTTCTTCATACTGGCTCCTAGTGCAAGCCCAGCTAAAGCTCACATCAGTGTTGACTTGTGAGCTGAGGCTCTGTGTTTATTATGCAAAGGTAACCTGAAGGACAGCAGTGTGCAGATATGAAGGACTATTGGTATGTGGTCTGATGTGTGTCTTATTAGTTGGACCTTTAATCTCATCTACTGCACAAAAAAGTAGATGAATTATCTGTACTGCACACAGTCACACAGGACTGATAGTCGAGGCAGTAGATCCAACACAATTCCTAGACTGGAATAACATTAATATTTTGGACCCAATGCTGTGATTAATTCCCTATTAATCTTCTATGAATGATCAGAACAGTGATTGTCCCCACATTTTACAGGGGTGCTTTATCTCCTGAGTGAACATCTGGGGTCTGAGGCAGAATGGTGTGTTTTGTGTGTGTGTGTGTGTGTGTGTGTGTGTGTGTGTGTGTGTGTGTGTGTGTGTGTGTGTGTGTGTGTGTGTGTGTGTGTGTGTGTGTGTGTGTGTAGGACATGATAACACCACACTGAGTGACATCACACCAGGACGAATGAACACAACCAAGCAGGATGATGGTGAAACGGTGAAAATAGAAAGTAAAGAGAGAGAATAACGGAGGAGTGGGACCTGCCTCCTCTGTTCGGTGTGTTTGGGTTTGTGTAGCTCTGCCATTCTCAGACAACAGGATTCTATTTTCAGGAGCTTTTCTAGAAAGAAATGTATTCTTTGACTCTTAGAGGTTTGTTATCAGTAAATCTTCATCTTGATTATTCCGTTTAGAGATTCTTCCTGTTTCCTTCTTTCTCCATCTCTCTTCACATACTTCTGTTTTCACTTCCCTGCATCATCCCTCCTTTTTCTTTGTGATTGAATTAGCCAGTGTGTGCGGCTCTAGCATGAAACCCCAACCCTCCCTCTCTCCTCCCGTTTGGAGATGCAGTCTTTTCAGTTTCTCACTCACACATCATTCCTGTCTCTTATCATTTGATTCCATTTTCTTCTTCCCCTCCATTGCAAATATGACTGGAAATGGAATGGAGGATATTTACACATTTTGCCAGAAATATTAGAAACCATTATGTTTTTCTCACCTTGTTTGTGTGTTTGTCTCGAAAAAAAATTCAAATGAGAAGAACTGTTCATGATTTGGTTCTGTTATTTCTTTACCAATAACCCAGAACCCAGCCAGTACAGAGAAAATAAAGTAGTGATTTTGATTCATGGTCAAAATTCAGAACTTTTGCTTGACTATCATGGATGATATAAATGAAGCTTCTCAGTCTTTTTTTTTACGTTGAATGTTAATTTATGATTGACATGAGAGATAATACACCTCACTAAGTTCATGTCACAGCGAAATAGTTAGCCAAATACAAGCTGACTTCACCATACTCATAGGCAACTGTAAACAAGATGCAAACATGGCGACACCAACCTGTGTTTTGTGATAACATGACCTGTTTAATCAATGTTGAATCATCTTGTACTGTATTTAAAGTCACTCAGTGTTTGTTTGTCTTGATTGAACTCACTCTTTGTATTTCTAGTCTAGACTTGTTTCAGAATTTGGAGAGAAGTTACATTCTCTCTCTGCATGGACAGGGACCTTCACCAGCATTAGGTCAATTTCTGTTCACATCGACTCTTTATGTCTTATAGTTTCTCAGCTGTTTTTTCAGTGAAGATGACCATGCTCCATTTCAGCAAAGGAGGGTGAAAAAGTTGGACTTCAGCACTGCATGTAAGACATCTCTGTTGAGAGTTACTGTGTTACGGTGTCGTGAGGCAGAAGCAAGGCCAGGATCCAGGATGCAGAGATTGAAAGCATAGTTTATTTCCCAAAAAAATCACCTTCCTCAGGGAAATACTTGTGTAGGGCAAAACCAAAAAGAATCACAGGCAGAACCCAAGACTGGAGCACGTGACCAAAAGAATGTTCCAGAAAGAACCAAAACAAGAAATCAACAAAAAAGGCTTCAGGCTAAACAGCCCCACCTCCTGCCACACTCCATGGACTACAGATCAACACGACACATATACAGGACCGTGACCTACTGTACACAACTAAACATTGAGACAGTCTGTGTTCAGACTATGTCCACTATGAACTCACAAATGATTATTCTTAAACTATCTAATTGTCAAGGAAAACAGGACACAGTTCAGAAGAACGGATGGTAAATCAATACTTTCCTGAAATTTTCCCGATGATCAGTTACCCTGTTTGCGTCACCCCAACTCCCTCTGCGGATTTCATTGAACATCTTGAAGCTTCAGTGTCTTGTTCATTGTATGTGTAGATACTCAAACCATTAGCTGTTGTTTAACACCAGTGGCTTCCCCATTGTTTTTTCTGGAAGACATGAGAAGACATTTTTCTGTCAGAACAGTGAAGGCATTTTAGAGTCAGAGGGAGAATGGTGACAGAGAAACTTAGTGGAGAGAGCAATGAAGGGAAAGGTCAACACAAGAGATTAGGACAGACAGGAAGTGTTTTCAGTGGAGTCCACTGTCAGCTGCAGAACCAAATTGAGTGCTGAGAAACTAAATGTCAAGATGCTCAGAAAAATGAAGAAAAAAATCTATGAACACTGAAAATTTGTGAACACTCTGTGGTGTTAAGGTGGCAGAAGGTAACATGGTGACCATGATGTTTTCCTGCATCGACTATGTCAATGCCCTTCTTACGGGTATGTTGATGTGTGTGTGGTCTCACTGTTCAGCAGGGCGTCTGGTCTTCAACCAGCCACAGCAGGTTTGTTCATGGACGACCTGCAGCCACCTACATTAAGTTCAAGTGACTGACGCTGACCTACAGGCTACTAGCTGGACCTGCTCCCTCTGACTTCAACCAACTAGTCTGCTGCATCCGGCAATCCAGACTATTCTTTCATGCTTTGCTCACTACAGCATTTTGGATAAAAGCGTCTGCTTAATAAATGTAAAGCTAAACTTCCCTTTGTGAAACTGACATGAGGAACAATCATAAATTGTCAGAGTGCTTTTTAACTTACTGAAGAACCTTCAGTGGTCCTGCATTTTAAACTTAATCCACAGATTATAATCCTTCCTACTGTTTTATGTGATCTCACTGCTTATATTTGATGTATTGTTGGTCTTCTAATGCAATAAAATATAATAGTTGTCACCCATAGATTGACGGATACACAGAAAGAAATGTAAAGCAAAACATTTTACAACAATCCTCATATCTTTCATTATTACAGCACATACAGACTAAACTGCAGTCTGACTCCAGGCAGCAATTTCCTCTCCCCCCTGTGTGAGCTGCAGTCATCAGACACTAATGGAAAGGTCAAAGATTGTTTCTCTCTGACATAGCCTGACCTTTCTTTGAACGTTCACCCACACAAATAAAGCATTCAGTCAGGTTCTTCATCTTAACACACCTGGCTTCAGTCAGTGTACCACAAGGAGAGCTTAAGGTTAGTACAAGTTAGCTGACAAGCATTTATCTGCAGTTAAAGCTCAGGATTTCAGAAACCGATCAATGAGACTGTCCTGTGTTTCACCTGAGAACGATGGACACAATGAAAAAACAAAGATGTGTGCAGCTATCAAGTCACTAATTGGCATCATCGGACAAATCCAGGCTGAAAACCATCAACTTCTGTCATCAGTGTCAGTTTGAGCAGGTGTGATTTAAGAAGCTGTTATGTGACATGTGACACGTGACACGTCATGACATCCCAGAGGCTTGGAGATAACAAAAGTGGAAGAGGACAAATACGAACCTTGTGCAGGATCCTGCAACTAAACTGTAAAATTCTTATTGTTTGCATTAATGTTCACTTGAATCATCCTCATGTGTGCCTTTACATGTTTTTTTCTGACACACCGAAGAGACACGCTGTCAAAACATTATTTCTTGTTAATGTGCAAAAGAGGTTTTAGATGGCAGGCCCCGCTAACGATATTTAATAGTAAGTGAGCAGCACTCTGTTGTCAGTGATACTCACTGTCTGCTCTGACACCGCTCTGAGAACTGAGCCTGCTTTGCTGTCACTGGTACTAAGGTTCCAAGGGCACATGTCCTCTTTAAAATGTACATATAAAAAGCTCGGCAAAGATTGACAAGCTGAAGGCAGACTGTCTAATTGCTTCTGTGTGTGTTTTGTGTGTGTGAGTGTTCCTTACATCAGCTAAAAAGTAACAGTGAGTGTTTTTCACAGACGCGTCATATCTTCTCTCCCAGTCAGATCCTGTGCCGATGAGCAGTCCATCGCTTTGAACTTTTTCGTCTTTGTCTGAAACATGGAATTGAAAACAAATGATTCCTTGCAGCCTTTACAGTATAATGGAATTCTGAAGTTTCTGTGGTGAAAGTATGAGCCCTGCTCCACCTGAAGCTGGTGCACAAGAATGAACACGGGTAGGAAGTCACCAAGACTTTGTGATCTGTAGCTCGGTGCGGCCCTGTTAGATAGATGCTGCATCTCAGCAGCAGAGAGATTTCTGCTGAAGTTTCAGAAACAAGCACGGTTACCTGAAAGGGTTTAGTGATAACTCGAGGTGAGGTTGCAATCTGTGGAGCCACTGCTTCGTTACTGCGTCCTGGGCTGTCATGGAAACCTGTTAGTGTACAGTGTGAAAGAGGACCTGCTCCCTCCATAATGTCAAAGGCTGATTTAAAGGTAACTAAAACAGACAGGCTCAGTCTGAGTTCATTACACACAGATGAAAACATTATTATAGACATTATATTCCATTCTGTTGTTTGCTCGGACTCGTGTGCACTGCTCTTTTAAATGTTTATGATCCGTCAATTTTGTCACTAATTAGGCCTTTTGAGCTTTGGCTTGGCTGGAGGCTCGCTGCTTCAATTATGTGTGCATCCCTCATGTCACAGATGTAACACACACACACACACATCCCCATCGGTGCAAACTAAGCCTCTCAGATGACGCGTTCATGCTGCCGATCATGTCCAATTTCTGTTTCTCCTGTAGTTGCTTTTAAACTCGCGCTTGAAAAGTGGATCATAATTTTTATTATTTCTCTTTTTTATAGTCTTGTCTGATTTTCTCTCTTTGCTTCCCCACAAGAAATTACCTTCATCGTGTTATCCATCTGTAAACTCCTCCACACCACACTTGGTGACTGTCAGAGCTGGGTGTCCCCAGACTTGCCTGCGGGGCTTTGCGTCTCCAGCTACTACAGCATTTCTTACTTGTAGGAACTGACTGATAAGGTTGAGGACTGCTGCATTACATCACATCTTACATTGTAAGAAAGGTGTACCTTACCCACCATGTGGGCCTCCTGCTAATTTTTTATTTTTATTTGTTATTTTATTTTATTTTAATTTTATACTGTTTATATTTTAGTGATAATTTAGTATATGTTCTGCTAATGCTACACGTGTCTGCTAGTGTAGTGTATGTCTTGTGTTATGTCCTTTGGTGTCAGTGTTCCTTTTCTTTTTTTGATCCAGTATTTATTCATTCATTCATTCATTCATTCATTCATTCATTCATTCATTCTCTCTCTCTCTCTCTCTCTCTCTCTCTCTCTCTCTCTCTCTATCTATCTATCTATCTATCTATCTATCTATCTATCTATCTATCTATCTATCTATCTATCTATCTATCTATCTATCTATCTATCTCTCTATCTATCTCTCTATCTATCTATCTCTCTATCTATCTATCTATCTATCTATCTATCTATCTATCTATCTATCTATCTATCTATCTATCTATCTATCTATCTATCTATCTATCTATCTATCTCTCTATCTATCTATCTATCTATCTATCTCTCTATCTCTCTATCTATCTATCTATCTATCTATCTATCTATCTATCTATCTATCTATCTCTCTATCTCTCTATCTCTCTATCTATCTATCTATCTATCTATCTATCTATCTATCTATCTATCTATCTATCTATCTATCTATCTATCTATCTCTCTATCTCTCTATCTATCTATCTATCTCTCTATCTCTCTATCTATCTATCTATCTATCTATCTATCTATCTATCTATCTATCTATCTCGGAGAAGCCACTCAGTAACCAGTGCTCGATTCACAGGCAGTGAACCCATCAATATTTCAGTGGAGATGAAGCTTCAGAGAATTGGCACAATTTTGATGTTCTTCTCACACACTTTTCCTGTTTTTGAATGTAATTGCCAATGGATTTAGTTTGCCTTTGTCTTCCCCTCGTACTTCTCACGTAACTTTTCATTTAGCAGCCTATGATCATGTTAAAAAAGCACTGCATGGATTTCTGCTTCCAGGCTGTTCAGGCTTTCATCTCAGCAGGCGTAGAACGGACCGTCTATTGGGATGACCGATTGCCACTGCAGGCTATCACACACACCGTGTTACGATAAAAGTCCCCCCCACAGAAAACAGCAGCAGCAGCCAACAAACAAAAACCTGAAATAAATGTAATCTCTGAATTATTGATGATTAGTGTTCTGCACAAAGAATTCTAACATTAAATTTGTTCTCCCACCAAACACTCTGCTGACAGAGCTGCTAAACAGAGGACGTTGATGAACATGGGCACGGTTAAATTCGTAGTCCATAAATGTGTCAACAACAACATGTACACAACAACCACACGTAAACAACAACTACACATACACAATAAACAATCGGCAGTGAACACACACAGGTGATATTTCCGGCGTGCTGTTCGGAGGAGCTACAGGTGTGCGCTTCATGAGGACTCTGTCTTTTTTTTGCTTAGTTTCATGTTTTTGCCTCATTTTAAACAGCAGCACTCTTTCTGTTGGAATGCTTCAGTGATTGGTTAATGGTTTACACAGATTATAAATCAATCAATCAATCAATCAATCAATCGATCATTCAACTTTTATTAATAAAGTGCTCAATCACATCAGCAGACATTTCAAACAAACAGATATTCCGCCACTTGACCAACATTTAAAAGGTCAATTCCCGAGGATAAGTATAGATTTAAAAGAATACATTTATCAGGGAAACTATTTTGGATTGTTAGAAGAGCAAATCTTCTATAGTGTAAAATGCAAAAAAAAAAAAAAAATTCTAACACTGAAAAATTTTAGTATTGTAATGTAAAAAACACAACTCAGTCTTTCTAGGCAGATTAATTTGATTTGACATCATTCCATGGCTGAATTCCCCCCCCCCCCATATGTCAGGTACAGCTTGTGCTTTATTGTGTGGCTATTAATAAAGAAGAGTTAAATATCTGCATTCCCCACCAGCCGGTCAGCTGATCCTAAACAGAAGTCCAGATATCTCAGATTCAACCTGAGGATCACCAGATGCAGGAGACACCAACATATAGAGACATTGCATTTAAAAAGATTACATTACTGTTGCGAACAATATTCTCTCTCTAAGTGTTCAAAGTGTTGTGGGGTTTTTTTTTCAGATTAGTAAAAGGGACTGACAAATTCAGAGAGTTGTTTTTCTTTTCAGACGTGCAAAGTGTGATCTCATAAAATATGGATGTTCTTCAGTTTATGATGGACTAGACCCTAAAATGATGAGTTGAAATGTGTAGTTCAAAATGTAAACTTATTATGGTTTATGATGTGAATTGATTCAAATGTTAAATATTGTAGGATTGCAGTTTAAAGTATGATGTATGATACAATCATGTGTACTTTATGGCCTCCCTTTGGCTTTGCTGATATTTAAGGTTATTGGTTATTGTAACAAAGATCTACTGGTCTGATGAAATCATTGTTTCATCAGACATACACAATTCATTCAGTTTGGTAGATCATGTGATCGTCTTGCTGCATGTTTGGCGTCATCTTTACATCGACAGCATTTCAATGAGGCGTCTGAAAGAATCTGCGCTTCAGCTGGACGGGAGGTTGACCTTCGCCAGCACATGGCTCCTGTAGACACGTTACTATGGCGATGGAACACACCACAGTTGGTCGGAGGGGGTTAATGATCACCTTCCTTTTACAGCTTGACTACTTCTTAATGAGCTGTTAATGCTGTGATTGGGTCGCAGCCAAAGTGCACTGAGCCAATACCAGCTGTGGACGTGTTTGCTCTGTCATTGACTCCTGTTTCTGTCACACACCTATTGCCATGTATTTAACTAGCCTGTGTGTGTACAGGATTACACACACACACACACACACACACATACACACACACACACGCAAAATCATTCACGCACATACAGAGAGAGAAAGAGTCGCTAACAGCCAGTTTCTCGAAAGAAAACAGCTTGATTATTAGTTCTATTCCAAGATTCATGATTAAAGAAGGTTGTGTGACGTGCTGATTAGTGTGTGTGTGTGTGTATGTGTGTGTGTGTGTGTGTGTGTGTGTGTATGTGTGTGTGTATGTGTATGTGTGTGTGTGTGTGTGTGTGTGTGTGTATGTGTGTGTGTATGTGTGTGTGTGTGTATGTGTGTGAAACTATGTTTTAACTTATGTCTACTGAAACAGGGTGACGTGATTCCAGCCTCATCCTGGTGGGGGATGGGGTGGGGGATGTAAATGCAGTCTCATTGCCGTCCACTGAGGTGAACAGTTCCGGGTGAGTCTCACACACACTGTCACCCTGTTCTGTGGTGGAACACCCAGAATCTTGACCTGCTGTGCTATGCTTCAGTGGGCGATGCTTCAGTGGGCGATGCTTCAGTGTGGTGGAGTGTTGACATTTGTTGACTTTTGGGTGGGCTGTTACCCTGGGACGAGTCTTGAACACATGATTAAAATGAGGCGTGGCACAAACACATATCTCTGTCAAGATTATTTTCATGACAGCATGCTAAATGGAAAGCGAGATGAACTCCAAACTGATGGTTGGTGCTTTCTGTCAGTGGGCAAATAAAATCCATCGGTCATCATTGCTGCTAGATGTTTAGCGCTTGTCTGGTAGATTCTGTGAGTCCAGTTAGGTCTCTAGAACCATGTAATGGTTCCTCCTACAGGATAGGGATTTTCATTTGTTTTGAAATCAGTTTGTCTTTTTATTGTTCCATCAGACCTTGTCTTGAAAATATTGGCTTACAGCAAATCTAGATGTTTTAAAAGCAATCCCTCGACAACCACACGTTTTACCCACTTTCCAAACCAAGCATAACATCCTTGTTGTGTCATGTGAAAACACTCAATAAATGAAGGTTTAGTGTGCCAGAGCAATTAACAATTAATACGGAAAATACACACCCCGAACGTCACACCTATTCCGCAAGTCTACATGTATGTGGATTCCTAGTAAGTACTGTATGTTAGGAGGGTCGCGTCCGTGTCAGGACCTCTGCTCTATCAGCTGTTCTTAGAAGAACATGAGAAAAAGGAAAGGGAGGCAGGCTTGTGAGGTTTTACTGTAAATACTCATTCGCTCTTGATGGAAATAAAAACAAAGCAGATGAGCAACGTGTTCCAGAAACGTTGTTTCTCCAACCATAACCTTTAGTTCACAGCCCATAAACCACAAACAGACTGTATCTGGTCCAGTCTCTCTCTCCCTCTGTCTCTCTCTCTCTCTCACACACACACACACACACACACACACACACACACACACACACACACACACACACACACACACACACACACACACACACACACACACACACACACACCTACCCACAGTAGCAGCATGTCGCACCAAATCATATCTTTAGCTTCATTAATGAACAAGTGAATTTTAACATGTTGTAGTTCTAATTGTCAGGCATTCTAGTCCATTAGATAACACCTGTGGTTACCATGGTAACAGTATTACACTTTATTAGTTTACCAAATGCTTACTGAGCATATTTTCATCAGAGAAGCAGAGCATGTGGTGCATCCCATTAGAGTTTAAAAATAGTTAACATATAGAAATTTTATTTTCACACATTTTGAAATATTGAATCATTTACTTAAATAGGCTCTAGTTATTTCTTTGTCACCTTTCAGACCACAAGGCAGCATTCGCCCATTCGCACACAGGTGTGACAGAGGCTACCATGACAGGCTCCACCTGCTTACACACATGATACTGTCTGTCATCATGTGTGACCTGCTCTTGTGATGAGGAGACAGTGATGTCAGACATGTGCTGGTCCTACCTTATTATAGCCTGTTTCTCCACTTTAAATCATTTTTACTTGTGCTCCTGTTTGTTTCTTCCATAAGTCAAAGGGTTATGGAACCACACCTGCCATGTCGTAGATTAAATAAGTTAACCCTCCGTATTGTCAATATTCTGTGCATTTAGTACACCAAATCTGTCCGTAGTCCTTTCTTTACATGAAGCAACATTTATTTTTCATTATAATTTTCATTATTAGAATTCTTTAAAGCAGAACATCCTTTGAATTCCCTAACAAAGAAGCAGAATGTGTAAAAATAATTTTTTTACACAATGACATATTTGACCTGTTTTTTGTAGTTAATGATATGTTCTTACACCGTACAGAAAAACTCCTCCCTCATTTTAAAACTATACTAGTATACATACATATAAACTATAATTATGAAGTTTACTGTTAGCGTGTGATCGATGCTGACTGTGTGAAGTTTTGACAGTTTGACTTCAGTTTTGAATGATGCTTGTTAGTATTTGAAAATAAAAATCAAACAAATTGGTCAGTGGCTTCAGTGGTTGAGAGTTGTTTTTTAAATTATTATAATGACAGCAAATGGTATAATATTGCAGAAGCAAAGTGATGCAGTATGGAGTTCTATGGGTTTCATAACCTGAAACCCATAGAAGAGCAACAAGCAAACTGTTTTCTGTGCAACTTAACTTAAATAAGTAATAAATTGAGAACTATTTAACATTAAGCAGTAGTTACATTGATTTTACATTACAGTGAGTTACATTTAGTTACATTTTTAAGTTACATCAGGCCTTTTCGAGGACAGCTGTTATGCTGATGTGGCCCTTGGTGAATTTGAGTTTAACACCCCTGATGTAGGTTCTCAGGCTTCCTCCCAACTCCAAAATCATGCAGATTAGGTGACTTGCCAGGGGTCGGCAACCCATGGCTCCGGAGCCACATGCGGCTCTTAACGCCTCCCTAGTGGTTCTCTGGAGATTAATCACAAAATAAAAAAATATTACTTAAAAAATAGACAAATATTCCATTCATAGCTACAAATCTTGTTGTAAAAATGTTTTGAATTCCCCACGTTTTGTTATGTTATCATTATTGGAATGTTTAAAAATTTAGTCGGGTACCTTTTAGGACAGCTCAGATACAGTATGCTGTGGGGTCTTAGGAGATGTTTTTGCGTATATGCTGCGAGTTAGGGATAGAGTGAGTTACCGATATGATTTGCAGAGGCTGTTTTCCTGTGCAAAACAGAGTCGTTCATGAAGTTATGTTCTGTAATGATGCAATTTACTGATTAAATGCCACAAATCTGAACTGTTGCCTGTGTGGCCCCTGCTCTCTGACTAGAGTTACCACTGTGGATAAGATGGTTCCAACACAAAAAGTACAGTCCCCCCGAGTCTATCTTCAATACTTATAAAAGACTTTTTAGTGACATTCTTTCTTGAATATGACTACATTAGGCCTGCATATCAACATTTCTGTCAACGAAGGATTGTGTCATAGCCTGCGACACACGTAATGCAGCGCGATGCTTTGCCAGGCTCAAGCTGACTGTATTTACAAGGGATGTACAGCAAGGCTGTTTCACTTCCCCTCCCTGAAAGGGTCCAGATCATGATCACACACTGAACGGGAATTTGTTTTCAAAGAGCTATCGCTGATATGCGGAACTGCATTTAGGAGCATCAATGCTACAAAACAAAATTCATTAATGTAATAATGGAAGTTAAACTTAAAGCACCAAATATGGTGCAACAGAGTAGTCACATGGTGCGTCATTCTCTCCAGGTTGTGCTGAATGGAATATAAACTTTTAATCATGAATCTCATTATGCATTTGTAGCCTACTTAGTCAATTAATAGTAGGCTAATATAGCTAATATAGACACTTACAGCCTGTGTTACCTTCATATAAGGCTTATATTTTTTTTTGCGGCTCCCGACAGGTTTGATTTGAGTTTTTTGGTCCAATTTGAACATTTAAGGTTGCCGACCCCTGGTCTACACCAAATTGTCCATAGGTGTGAGTATGAGCACATGTGGTTGTATGTCTTTCATGAGCTGTCATCTCATCCGGGTTGTACCCTGCCTCTCAACCATAGCTGGAACTAGCTCCAACAGACCTGTGACTTGCAAAAGTCAAAGATGATTGCCCAGATGATGATGTGACCAGATGGTATGAAAGAAAGGCATGAAGATCAGACTTGAGGGGGATTGACATGCCAGATGGCAACATAGGTGATATCAAAGCCAGCACTTTGGTATTAAGTACCTTGGTGTTCCACAGACTAATGGAAAACTTGAGGAGGCCCAAAGAAAGTTAACCACAGCCAAATACCTCTCGAGAGGTAGGCAGTCCTATAGAGTTAGATGAATGGTAAGAACAAGGTCAGGGTCATCAACAGGTACGCACTGCCAGTCATCAGATACCCCACTGAGACCATACATCAGTTAAATGAAGAGATAGAAGTCACAGACATCAAGACTAGAAAGCTCCTCACCATGCATGCGGGTTTCACCCCAAGTCCAGCACCCTGAGGCTGTACACTAAGCGGAAGAAGGGAGGCCCAGGACTAGTGAGTGTCAAGGTCATGGTCCAGGATGAAACATCAAGAAAATGGCTCCCAGGGAATTTCTCAGATAGCAGAAACCCAATGAGAGTTCAGAGGAGGAAGAGCAGTTAACTTGGAGAGACAAGACCCTACATGGCATGTAGCACCATTAAGTCAAAGAAGTGGTAAACATCAAGAGATCTACCAGTGGCTGGAAAACATTGGACTGACGGACAGCATAGCTGTATGAATCATGGTGGCACAAGAACAGGCCCTAAGTACAAGAGCAATAGAGGCCAGGATCTACCAAGGTGGATCAGACCCAAGGTGCAGACTGTGCAAAGATGCCTCTGAAACATACCACATAGTAGTGGGGTGTAAGATGTTAGCTGGATCAGTGCACATTGAGAGGCACAACCAAGTAGCTGGAGAGTACACAAGAACATCTGTCCCCAATATGGACTACAAGTACCCAAATTTCAATGGGCCATACCACAGAAGGAGGCTGAGAACAACCAAGGTTCTGTGACACTTCAGCTTCTAAATTGACAAATATCTTTGTAGCTAACCAACCTGACCTAGTGGTGGTGAACGCACTGTGGTGATCATAGATGTGGCGATACCAGCTGATGCCAATATCAAAAAGGACGAACACAAAAAAGTGGAGAAGTACTAAGGGTTGAAAGAGCAGCTAGAATGTGGATGTGGAAGATTAATGCCAGGGTGGTCCCCACCCTGGCATAGGATAAGGGTGATAAGCTCAGGGCAGTGACCCCATTATGGGAGACAGTGACTCAACCACATACCAGGAATGACATCTTAGGCATCAGTCCAGACGAGCGTAGTCTAAGGAACAGCTAAGATACTGTGCAGAACCTTCAAACTCCCAGGCCTCAGGCAGAGGATTAGAGCTTGAGAACGACACAGATACCACCCTACATATCCATACCTGCCGAGCTAGATTAAACTCTAACCAACCCCAGTTGACTCAGTCGTCTCATTTATTTTCCCAGCTAGTTTTTATCAAGGCTCAGGACTGAAAAGCTTTGTTAGCCTGAAGCATAGCTGACGGGTATTGCAATAGCACTCTGAGTGAAAAAATCATTAATTTTAACCGTAAACTGTGGTCGTTGAATTCATTTAGTGAAAACACTGCAAAGTGATTCCGGGTTTGCCCAATATACACGTCACTCCTGATGGTGTGAATGGTTTCTCAATGTGACTTCAGTTTTGACCAAAGCATGTTAGAACTCTACACTAAAAAACTGTAATTATAGTGAATGGATATCATTTTGTTGTATGCAAGCTCAGTCATGAGCAGCCCTCCTGTGGCCTGGACACACAGTAGGCTGTGAGTCTGAGTGGCGGTGATTCCACTGCAACAGAAGATTCCGAAACAAGTTACAGAATCAGCTCTGCTTCTGCTTTCCTAGGTGGTAATTACAACTTTCTAAAGAACAATGCGTTAGTGACTCAAATTGATATCTATACCAAAAAATCACGAACCAGTATGTGTGTGTGTGTGTGTGTGTGTGTGTGTGTGTGTGTGTGAGAACAAGAGACTCAAACACGCAGTTCTCACCAAAGCTCCACCCTCACTATTGCTTCCTCGGAAACACAACACAATCAGTACCTGTCGCTTGGCAACATTGCCTGGTATCCGTGGGACTCTGAGCTGTCACAAACACACACACACACACACACACACACACACACACACACACACACACACACACACACAATCTTTCTGTCTATCTCTCTATCCATCTATCCATCAATCTATCAATCTATCAATCTATCTATATCAGAGATCACAGGTTTTGAAACATTTTTTTCCATCCTGTTTCCTTCCCTATCAGGAAGGTCAAATCAGGACAGATGGAACGGTGGTTAAACTAAGAACTTCTCAGTCCGGTCGGATGGAAGCCAGAACAGAATCTTACGATGCTGCTGGCTGTCATTTTGAGTGTTCAGATGATGTGGTGGATAAATGTCCATTCATTGTGATCTCATCTTAACCTAGAGAAATCAACATGATGGGGAGGAAAAGGAGACAAATGGAAATGTTCACACTAGTCTCTGTCCCCTGGCATTCATTTAAAGCCAATCAACCATAGATGATGGTTTTCAGTTCTAATATTATCACAGAATGGAGAGTGACTGCTGAAACCACAGCAATTAAGCCCTGAAGGTTTGCCGCTCGATGCTTGGACAATTATTGTGGAGAGTATTTTTGCTAGAAGAGCTGGTGTGACTGCTGGGAACCTCTGGTCACTAACTGAGTATCTCTCCACTCATATTACCTCCTAAATAAAGGCATACAATAGTGTTATTACATCTCTTCCTCTCTATTCATTAAAATTATGCAAATGTTTAATTTAAAACTCTTTACTTTTGGACAGACAAAAAGTCTCCCATTTCATTGTGAATTCTATTCCCAGTGTCTGTGTTTGCTAACTATTGGACCAGAATGGACTTCCAAACTATTGATGACTTCTCCAAACATCATTCTCCTGGGCTGGAGAGCATACTACTGATCTGTCACAAGAAGCAGACAAATCCATTTTGTTTTACTGGGAAGGCACAAAGTATTTTAAAAGAAGGATCGGACATTCAGCTAACTGTATTTCAGGACACTGAATTGATTTTTCAGCCCTTCAAGAATAGCTGTTAACCCCAGAGGAGGGATTTCTGACAGGGGCTCAGGTGCAGCTTTGACAGGTGAGATCCAATCCACTGTCATTATAAATAAAACTGAACATTTACGCATTGGCAATTATGCTTCGTTTCTGATTCAATACCACGATATACACTTGGATGCCAATTTGTTCTATGTGAACAGATACTGCACTGTTTTCAGGGTTTTGCTCCAATATATTAGGGTCCAAATCATGTGTAGGTGTCTCAAAAGTTTTAAAGAATCACAACTGACAACACAAGTGTCACATCTCATGTCTAATAGTTTGTTTTTCTTATTTACTAACATATCATGTCATTTCAGATCCAGTTCCTTATTTGCAATCAGTTCATTCCCGTCACCTGTCTTCTCTCCTCACACCTGCAACCACTCCCCAATCTGCCTCAACCCTTCGTATGCCTGCTCAGCCTTCTGCTCTCTGCCAGATTGTTAGTGCTCGTCCTGACCTTCCAGCGTTACCTTTTGCATATTCGGATTGTGCGTTTGACTCTGCCTGTTTTCCCGGATCCTGTCTGCTGTTTACCCCTCCTCGGATTCGTCTACGCTGGTTTATTGGATTGCCTTCAGTGTATGACCTGCCCGATTACTGGACTATGCCTGTTTGCTTGAGTCAGCCTGATTCGTCTGTTGTTTGGACTGATTCTCCGGTACCAGATTTCTGCCTGTCTTATTAAACCTGTTCTAAGACTTTCCTTGCCCGCTACTCTGTCGTGCTTTTGGGTTCCCCTTGCCAGTCGTGTGCGACCCATTGACAGAACAATCTGGCCAAAATGAACCCAGCCGACAGCAGTCCCGCTCAGCAGAACCCATCAGATGAACCCAGCTTGACCCAGCGTTATGACCGTCACCTCCAGTTTTTAGCCGAGGTCATTCGCTCCACGAACGCCCGCCAGGAGCACAGCATGAACATCCTCCTGAAACAGCTTGCTGATTTTTCAGCGGCACTACCGGGTCGTCCAGTTCCCTCTGCCATCCCTGAATCTCCTGCTCGGTCGGTGACTGGTTCCGAGGTTAAGATTCCACCACCGGAATGCTATTCTGGGGCTCCAGGTAGTTGCCGTCCCTTTCTGATCCAATACTCCCTTATTTTCGAGCAGCAACCCTCGGCTTTTCCAACAGAGCGGTCCCACGTGTCGTACATTGTCTCCCTGCTCACAGGGAGAGGCCGAGACTGGGGGACCGCCGAGTTGGAGTGGCAGTCACCTGTCTGTGTGTCCGTCCAGTCCTTCTCTGCCGGGTTGCGGAGGGCCCTCAATCATGTGACTCCTGGAAGAGAGGCAGCCAGGGATCTTTTGAATTTATCCCAAAGGGGAAGGTCTGTGGTGGACTACTCCATAGATTTCAGCACTATGGCAGCGAAGAGCTATTGGAACCCCGCTTCCCTATTCGACACCTTTTATAACGGGTTGGCAGACCGAATAAAAGACGCTGGCCACTTGCATCGATGTCCGTCTTCAGGAGCGCCGGAGGGAGAGAGCTCGCCATCCTGAAGCAGTCCAGATTTTCCCCCCTGCATCTGCTTCTTCGCCACCTTCTCTGCCGTCGGAGGAGGGCATCCCTAGAGGGCAGGTGGAACTCGTACATCTGGGTTTGAGCTCGTCTGTCCTCAGCTGAGAGGGAGCTCCGCTTGCGGGAGAATCGTTGCCTCTACTGTGGGTAGCCCGGTCATTTTGTTTCTTCCTGTCCGGTTAAGGGGCAGAGTTTGCCAGCCAAGCAGGGGACGCTGGTGAGCCGGACTATAAACTGTGTCATGCCCTCTCGACCGGTGATACACGCAGTACTTTATTACTCTGGACAAGACTTCAAGGTAGGACTATTGATTGACTCCGGGGCCGATTCTAATCTGTTGGACATGTCTTTAGCCACACAATTAGGAATTGATAAAGAACTATTGACCAAGTCCTGCGACGCCACCGCCCTGGATGGTCGTAGTCTCTGCCGGGTCAGACATAAAACAGTTTCGTTGTTCATGTGCATGTCGGGGAATCACAGAGAGACACTCTCTTTTCACCTCATTCACTCCCCTCAGCAGCCTTTGATTTTGGGGTATCCTTCGCTTCAAAGACTTAACCCACACATAGATTGGGTCTCCGGAACTATCCTTCATTGCCAAGCTGTTTGCTTTAAATCCACCATGCCAACTTTCAGTCCAAGTTGTCCAGTCGGGTTGTCAGAGTTAACCAGGGTGCCGAAGGATTACATGAACCTCAAAGAGGTATTTAGTAAGGCGCGGGCCACTTAACTTCCACCTCATCGACCTTCCGATTGTGCTATTGACCTTCTTCCAGGTACAACCCCCCCTAGGGGTAGACTGTATTCTTTATCAGCGCCAGAGATTAGGGCCATGGACACCTACATTCAGGAATCACTGGCAGCAGGCCTCTTCGCCCCTCTTCCTCTCCTGCGGGGGCGGGGTTTTTCTTTGTAGAAAAGAAGGATAAGACACTCCGACCTTGCATTGACTGCAGAGGGTTAAATGAGATAACTGTCAAGAACCGTTACCCCCTTCCACTCATCTCTTCTGCGTTTGAGGTTTTACACGAGGCTACCATGTTCAGTAAACTAGACTTAAGAAATGCTTATCATCTAGTCCGTATCAGAGAAGGTGATGAGTGGAAGACGGCGTTTAACATTCCTAGTGACGACTATGAGTATTTGGTCATGCCTGTCGGCCTAACAAACACCCCAGCTGTTTTCCAGGGGCTAGTCAATGATGTACTTCGTGATTTTCTTAATGTCTGTGTGTTTGTGTATTTGGACGATATTTTGATTTTTTCTAAGTCTCCACAGGAACACGTGATGCATGTACGCCAGGTGTTGCAAAGACTTCTGGACCATCAGCTTTTTGTTAAAGCTGAAAAGTGCGAATTTCACGTCTTGGAAGTGTCTTTTCTTGGTTTTGTCATTGATGTTGGAAAGGTTTCTATGGACCCAGCTAAGACTTCAGCCGTTACATCCTGGCCCACCCCTACTTCACGAAAGGAGTTGCAAAGATTCCTGGCCTTTGCGAATTTCTACCGGAGGTTTATTCGGAACTACAGTTCTATTGCAGTTCCACTTACAGCCCTCACATCGCAGAAGGAGCTCTTCAGGTGGTCTCGAGCAGCAGAGGAGGCCTTTGAGGAGTTAAAGTTCAGGTTTGCCTCTGCTCCCATATTGATTTTTCCTAATCCCTCTCGGCAGTTCATCATTGAGGTTGATGCATCTGACTCCAGAGTAGGGGCGGTCCTGTCTCAGCAGTCAGCCGAGGACCAAAGGGTCCACCCCTGTGCCTTTTTCTCCCCCAAGTTGACACCGGCAGAGAGGAATTATGACATCGGGAACCGGGAACTACTTGCGGTGAAGCTGGCCCTCGAGGAGTGGAGACACTGGTTGGAGGAGGCGGAGCAGTCTACTTTGGACTGATCACAAAAACTTAGAATATATTCGATCTGCCAAGATGCTAAACTCTTGACAAGCCAGATGGGCACTATTCTTTAACCTTTTTAACTTCTGTCTCTCTTACCGCCCAGGATCCAAGAACACAAAACCTGATGCCCTCTCCCGACAGTTCTAGTCGGACGATTCTCCAGCTTCACCTAAAAACATCCTCCCTGATACCTGTGTTATTGGGGCCATAACCTGGGAAGTAGAGGATCAGGTAAAGTGTTCCCTGAGAGAACATCCTACTCCTACTGCTTGCCCAGATAATCACTTATTTGATCCTGTCAGTCTCCGCTCCCAGGTCCTGCAGTGGGGACATGATTCATGTCTGGCGTGTCACCCAGGGGTTCAACGCACCTTGGCTTTACTAGGGCAACGGTTTTGGTGTGCATCTATTGAGGATGATGCCAAGGAGTTTGTTGCCGCTTGTCCTACCTGTGCGCAGCACAAGAGTTAAAATCTCCCTCCCTCTGGACTTCTCCATCCGTTACCTTTGCCCCGTCACCCCTGGTCGCACATCTCTCTCGATTCTGTCACCGGTTTGCTGTCCTCTGAGGGTAATACGGTTATCCTGACAGTAATCGATAGGTTTTCTAAATCTGTTCACCTTGACAAGGTCATGGGGCCTCTTGCCAAGCTACCTACAGCCAAAGAAACTACAGAGTTGTTGCTTTTTCATGTGTTCCGGTTACACGGTTTGCCCAACGATGTGGTTTCTGATCGTGGGCCACAGTTTACCTCGCACTTCTGGTGTGAATTTTGCAGCCTGCTTGGGGATAAGGTAAGCCTGTCGTCTGGATTCCACCCGCAGTCTAACGGGCAAGTCGAGCGCATGAATCAGGAGATGGAAACTGCACTGCGCTGCCTGGCTTCTCGTAATCCATCATCCTGGTCGAAACAACTACTCCGGGTGGAGTAGGCCCACAACACCTTGCCCTGCTCTGCCACTGGTCTTTCTGTTTCATTGCTCTCACGGTTTTCAACCTCTGCTGTTCCCTGAACTGGAACGGGAGGTTGGAGTCCCATCAGTACAGACTTTTATGCGTCGTTGTCGTTGCACCTGGATGCAGGCCCGAGCCACCTTGCTCCGCTCTTTGGACTGTTATCAACGGTCAGCCAATTGGAAACGTACTCCTGCTCCCTAATACACCCCTGGTCAACGGGTTTGGCTGTCCGCAGGGGATCTTCCCCTTCGGGTTGATTCTAGAAAATTAGCTCCTCGTTTCATGGGGCCTTTTCCCATTGCCAAGGTAATCAACCCTGTGGCCATACGTCTTCAGTTGCCCCGCTCCATGAGGATACACCCCACTTTCCATGTTTCCAGGATTAAGCCGGTGAAACACAGTCCATTCCAGCCCCCCTCCAGACCCCCCCCCCCGACTCATCGATGGTGCCCTAGCCTACACAGTGCACCGTCTTCTCTGGTCTCAACTTCGTGGAAGGGGTCTCCAATACCTTGTTGAATGGGAGGGGTCCCGGCTTGGAGCATCTTGGATCCATTTCTGATCAGGGATTTTCATCAGGACCACCCCGATCAGCCTGGAGGGATGTCAAGGGTCGTCCGTAGAGGGGGGGGTTCTGTCACTTCTCATGTCTAATAGTTTGTTTTTCTTATTTACTAACATATAATGTCATTTCAGATCCGGTTCCTTATTTGCAATCAGTTCATTCCCGTCACCTGTCTTCTCTCCTCACACCTGCAGCCACTCCCCAATCTGCCTCAACCCTTCATATGCCTGCTCAGCCTTCTGCTCTCTGCCAGATTGTTAGTGCTCGTCCTGACCTTCCAGCGTTACCTTTTGCATATTCGGATTGTGCGTTTGACTCTGCCTGTTTCCCCGGACCCTGTCTGCTGTTTACCCCTCCTCGGATTTGTCTACCTGGTTTACTGGTTTGCCTTCAGTGTATGACCTGCCCGATTACTGGACTATGCTTGTTTGCTTGCTGTCAGCCTGATTCGTCTGTTGTTTGGACTGATTCTCCGGTACCAGATTTCTGCCTTTCTTATTAAACCTGTTCTAAAATTTTACTTGCCCGCTAGTCTGTCGTGCTTTTGGGTTCCCCTTGCCAGTTGTGTGCGACCCATTGACAACAAGCAAGACATTCAAATAGCATAAACTGTCTGAGTCACGTCTCTAACAATCAAAGAGAAATACTGTACAGCAGAATCTACTGTGGTCTTCACTGCGCATTCCAAAACCCTGAGGTCATCACGGTGCAGCGTTATGCAGGTAATGAGACAACACTTACTGAGGACACTAAAAGGTATACGATTTTGTCATGACAACAATTTAAAATAAACCAGATGCAGGAAGGGAGATTGTCAGGTGTACCAACCTGTCACACCTGCCTTTTATCCCTTCTTCCTGGAGATCTCACATTAAAATTTGCTCTCTGGGTTGGACACAGCACTGCTTTTGGTATTAATTACTTACTTATCCTTCCATCCATCCATCCATTCATCCATCCATTTTCTGTTAGACCATAATCGTCTGGTCTCCAGCTGATCAAGAACCAATCAATTAATCCAAGCTGCATGTTTTTTGGATGTAAGAACCGGAGAACCCACACAGACATGTGGAGAACATGCAAACTCCTCACAGAAAGGACTCAAACCCAGAACCTTCTGGCTGTGAGTCAACAGTGCTATCCACTGCACTAGCGTGATAACCCAATATTTTACTATGCTTTATAAACTTTATAAATGTGGCTGCAGCAGAAATTGACATTGTCACCATAGATTGTGTTTTTAACTGTTGTGGTCTTCAGCAGTAAAGAGTTAATTTTTATGTTAGTTATTATTGACAGACCAGGTCTGCAGGATGGTGTTGGCAGTTGGATTTTAAACACACACACACACACACACACACACACACACACACACACACACACACACACACACAACAATTCAATTTTTGTGACTGGAGATGAAATACCACACAAAGTCTTCCTTATCCAGTACTTTCTTGTTTAGATTAACCCTTTCAACCCCACTTGACTCAGCCATCTCATGTATTGTTCTCAGCTGGTTTTTAACAAGGCTCCAGGCTCAACAGCTTTGTTCACCTCAGGCATGGCTGACAGGCATTTCTCTCGCAATCACAGCTAGCCTAAAGCACCTGAAATAGCTTGTCAGATGAAAAATGATACCGTCCTCCTCAGTGAAGGTCTTTGGTTTCATCTGCATTTATACCTAAAATGTGTAATTACTCTTTGATAGAGAGTGCTTCCATTATTGAGTTATTATAAATCTTTCAGTTCATTTTTTTTTTTTTTAATGGGAACAATATCCTTTATTTCTTGGGGACATTATATCATTTAACAGAAGTAGCTGTCATGATAGGTCTCTGGACATACGAGAATTGATGTCATTCATTGTGTGCTTTACTTAACTGCCACTGATACCATTTACAGAGTGAACATGTAGCACACCATCAGGGCCCAGAGAAGCAGACTGATTACTCAAGGGCTGCTCAGGGCCTCACGCTGGATGTCCTTATCTGAATCTATGCAGCATAAATAGTCACAAAAATCCATGCTTGTATTCAAAAAGTCGACTGTGTGTAATCACAGCTGTTAGGGGAACATTTGATGGACAGGATTCAGTGTTTGAAATGTTCCCTCAGAGCTCTGGCACCGATCACAATGATAGCAAATACATTTGTCACTAGTGTTTCAATTTGTGAACCTCAGTTGCTGTTGTACAAATATGTGCTTTAGAACATAGAATATGTTTATGTACCTAATCAATTTAATCTCACATCCCACTGGACCTCATAAGGCTTCTGTGTGTCTCTTTCTCTTACTGTCCTGTCGCTTTCTACAGAAAAGCATCAGGGAAAGAAAAGCATCAGGGAAAATATATTTTTTAAAATTCTGATGTTAACGTCATAATTAAAAGTTTTTCTTTGTTGTCAGTTAAGTACAGCAGATTTTCACACAAATCTTGAAATCAAACCTCATCATTAATCATCAATGGAATAATAAATTAATGTCAGAATTCACTTATTGAAGCATTACAAAATTTGTCATTTACATTGTCCAGCATATGAAAGAGGACCGTTTTTTTTTTCTCATGTCATGTTGTGTCATGTTATGTCACATTATGTGATGTGTCAGCAGGTCTCTGGAGGTCAGACAGCTTTTTTTTCTCCAAGGAAAAAACTCACAGAAGCAGTGTATTTAAAGCTAACTTTAAAGAATGCTAAATTACAAGAATAAGATGGAAGAAAAATTCCCCCAGGGTAACCTCCACTCAACTTGGCAGTATCTCAAAACCATGGCTGCTGTGAACATCACCAACTCCGAATACAAAACCATCCGGGTTACAGGCGGCAGTCCCACATCGATGATGTGGTGAGAGCTCTCAGGAGGACCAGGGAAAACAGCACTCCTGGTCCAGATAACATCAATGCGTCCTAAGACTCATTGCTGAGCTGTTGGGGGAAGTGTTCCAAATCATTTTCCAAAGATCCATGGACACTGGCTCAGTCCCTCAAATATAGAAACGCTCCATAGTCATCCCCATCCCTCCGAAAACCACCATAAATCGTGTGAATGCCCTCAGACCTGTAGCTCTCATGTCCCTGGTAATGAAAGCTAAGGAGAAGTTTGTTAACAACCTCACAGCCACTGACGCTCGGATGGACCCACTTCAGTATACTTACCGTGGACACCATACACAAACACCCAGAACAGTCAAATACATCAGCCAGACTCCTGTTTGCAGATTTCTTCTCTGCATTCAACACATTACAGCCTCATATTCTGGCTAATAAACTCACCTCTCTCTTCCGTTTAGACAACCAACTCATTCGGTGGACTCTTGACTTCCTAACCAACAGGTCACAGAGAGCTCGAGTCAACAGCAAGGTCACCAACCCATGACACACCTCAACTGGCTCCCTTCAGGGTTGCGTGCTCTCACCTCTGCTCTTCATCCTCTACACCGATGATTGCAAATCCACCCAGCCTCAGTGCCACTTGGTGAAGTACGCTGATGACACATTTCTCTCGTCCCTGCTCTCAGGTTCCTCACAGCATTATGGACCAGCTTTAACGCAATTTGTGGAGTGGTGTGACAGCTCATTCCTGAGCTGAATGCGGGCAAAACCAAAGAGATGGATTTGGTGCTGGCCTTTTCTAACAGGCAAAGGGAGCTGGCCGCAGCATCCATCACCTCAATTCATGGGAAGCATGTGGAGCAGGTGGAGGAGTACAAATGCTTGGGCACAATTTTTGATAACTTGCTGAAATTCTCCTCTAACACAGATGAGATCAACATAAAATGATATCAATGGCAGTACCTCCTAATTCCTTTGAGGTCAGGAAAAACATCCTGCTGGCTTTCTATTACTCCTTCATTGAGAGCATCTCCACATTCTCCATAACATTCTCCAAAGCTGTCAACCTTTTAAACTCCTGCTGAATCTCTAACATGAGCCTTTCCAGCTCATGTTAACACAGACGTGTGATTCAACACTGGTGCCGAATGAATAATAACCCCAACCTCCAGTAGTTTCACAGACAAAGAAACAAGCAGACCCAATCACACTTTCATTGCATTCATGTAAAATGCCCTTGCAGAGGAAAATTGTAGCAGTTCTGCCTTGCAAATACAGGATACTGTGAATGGGGCACTGATGGGCATTGACTTGTAATAGAAGACAAGTGGTAGCACAAAAGTCTTCAATCCACAGCCACTTTAATCTCAAGAGATAGGATGAAGGTTGGCTTTTGCACTGAAAAGGAAAAGAGCTGCAAGGTAAACCAAGAAAAGGATGTAAATAATATAAATAAAACCATACACTGTAATTCACTGTGATTTCTGTTGGTTTAATGGCATAGTCTTTTTGTGGTGCCTCAAGATACCAATGTGTGTGTGTGTGTGTGCGTGCGCGTTTGCGTGTGTGTGTGTGTGTGTGTGTGTGTCTCACATCTTATATGAGTCCCAGTCTGGCTTTAGAAGTGGTCATAGCACCATCAATGCTGTTATGGCTGCAACTAATGGTCTCATTGGTTCCTTGGACAGATAACAACATTGTGCTGTTTTCTTTATAGATCTCTCTAAAGCATCTGATTCTGTTGATCATAACCACCTTGAATACTAACTCAGGTTTGCTGGCTTTGGTTCCATGGCTCTTAAACGGTTTAAAAATTACTCAGCAGAGGACCACACTTCAGACTTTATGGAGTTAACTAGTGGTTTTCCCCAAGATTCCATTTTGGTTTCCATTTTATTCTCCATTTTCATTAATGATGTAAGCAAAGACATTCAAGCTCAATTACATTTATATGTGGATGACAAAATCATCTATTCATCTGCACCATTGCAAGTGTGAGCTGACAGCAGGCGGTGTCAGCTCACCTCCTGGCCACTGCCAAGGCGCCCTTGAGCAAGGCGCCGTCCCCCCTACAAGCTGCTCATTTGGGGCGCACCCTGAAGTCGTGAGTCTTCACTCTGCCTCCCCATGTACAAACGGTTGTTGTACTAATTGCATGACCACAGGTCCCCAGTTTGTTGTGTTTGTTCAGGGGCCTGTACACAACATTGTATGCATGGTCTGACATATACGCATGTACGAGTATAAAGATAATTTCCCCGTAGGGGAACAATAAAGTTGACTTTCTTTCTTCTTTCTTTTTTTTTCATGAACAACTTCAGACTGCATTTCAGGTATTACAAAATACTTCAAAGAATCTACAATTGGTGCTTAATGCACATAAAAAAAGTCCATGATTTTAACTAGGACTCACTTACGAAGCTTTAACAATTCAAATTTTTTATGTCGGACGGCATTTTGATTGAAAGGGTGTCCTACAAATATTAAGGAATATGGATTGATGAAAAGCTTTCATTTAATAATTTAATATACAGTGCACCCTTGTTACTCGCGGTTAATGCGTTCCAGGAACCACATGCAAATAACGAGATCCGCAATATAGCGACATACTATTTATCTTATTATTTTCAGTAATTTAAACTTTATTAACCCTCCCGAAACTGATATTAAAACACATTCTATCTGTATTACCTTTTCCCAATCTCTTATTGACTGTTTAAAGCACTTTATGTCTCATGGAAGTGCACTGCATTCTCAGACTCACGGAACATAACTCACTTCTGGATGTCGTCAGCCAATAGAATGCGCGCACTGTATCATGTGACTATCTACCAAAAATCCACGATGAGGTGAAGTGAGTGCTGATGGGTGTTGACAGATCTAGATACTGCAACAGCATTTTCCAGTTGCGCACCACGGTCATGGAATATCCTTCAAAAGATATAAACACTCACCCCCTATAATGATTATAAGAGAATCATAAAAGAAGAATGGAAATGTTTTTCTTGAGAGGACACTTCCTCAAATTAGCTGTCACCCTGTTTTAACATTTCCCCTTTTTTTAAAAAAACACTTTTTCAACATTTTGCTGTTTTCTTTTACTGTTTTAACATTTTACTGTCTTAATGTTTAACACTTATTTATGTTTAATGTGTGTTTGCCTGTCACCTTTCTACTTGCATGGCATCCACCTTGGCCAGGTTTGTGTGGTAAAATAGATTTTTAATGGGACTTCTTGGTTAAATAAGGAATAAGAAAGGAATAAAGGTCAGGTAAGTGTCAACTACGAAACCCAAAACCACTGAAGTTGGCATGTTTTGTAAATTGTAAATAAAAACAGAATACAATGATTTGCAAATCCCTTTCAACCTACATTCAATTGAATACACAGCAAAGTCAAGATACGTAATGTTTGAACTGGTAAACTTTGTTATTTTTTTGCAAATATTAGCTCATTTGGAATTTAGTTCCTACAACACGTTTCAAAAAAAGCTGGCACAAGTGGCAAAAAAGACAGAAATAAACATGAACCAATACAATCACGAAAGCATATTCTGAAGGGGGTTTGAGCCTCCTATTCCTTCATGTAATAATTCAGTCATGCCAGTCTTCTGTGAGACAGCTCTAGCAGATTAAGAAAGACATGGAGAGAATACTTAGAGAGGTATACCAAGAAAGAAAACAGCAAAAGAATACTGGCTAAAGGATGAAAGCAAAAGAAAACAAGAGGCGAGATGAAATGCTTCTGAACTTCCTGTCTGTAATCAGGATGAAGCTGGTGTGTGTTGCGATCAATGTGGAGTGTTAGAGCATTAGTCTGCTCCACTGCAGGTCAGGTCTACATCACAACAGCAGTTTAACATGCAACAATAGTCAACATGCCCTGTGCTGGTCGATTTCTAGTGAACTCGGTTAGCAACCATTTCTGCCTGATTCATGCGCTGCGGTTAATGTCTTCACTCTACGATGTGATGCAGTATTGATTTACTGAGAGACACGTCTATGTTTGTTCAGAGGTTACAGAGTCATGACAAGAATCAGCATTTTGTTCTAAGCACAATGTCTATTGTCCTCACATTCCAAAGAAGGCCATGTTACATTAGTGTTTGAAGAAAGTGCCTTTTTATTCAAATTAGAAATCATTTACATATATAATCAGTACAGCTGATGCATGAACCATTAGGTCTGTTATACACTTTGAGTGTCTGCAGGCTCAGAAGCAATCTGAATCAGTCACAGGTGTGCAGTCACAGCTGCAGTTTGGGTAGAAAATACATGTTGTCCTTATATTTCAGCTTTAAATGCTGCTTTAATTTTGATTTCACATTTTGGAATTGTTTGCGAATTAGGAGGTGTTATTCTTTATGTGCAATGCAAATCAGACAAAGTCACTCACATCTCACCTGGGATAATGATGCTTTGGAACACGCTGTTTCTCGTGTCAAAGTCTTAGAGGGTTGGCACCTGTTACAGAAACGAAGAAGGGTGTTACGCTCAGTCTAGGAGGGCCTGAGCCATAACATGAACGAGCCCCATCTTCCCCAAGTCCCAAGTCGCCACAGACAAATATTTGGAATATATAACAAAAATCAGGTTTTTGTTTACAAGGACTAAAGACTATCAAATAATATGTTGAATTTACTTGAGGTTGGACCAAGGCCAAAACAAGAAACAAAACAATCCTATCTTCAAAATAATAATATTTAACCCAACAGAACACAAATGACTAAAGTAAACAGGACAAGAAAATACCAACTAAACCGGCAGTCCAACCTTACTTCTCACCAAAACTGAACAGTTCATATAACAATGCATGTGGCTCATTGGAAATTGGTGATAACGGGGACTCCACTGTCTGCTGCCTTGCTGCCGTGCTGCCCCCGAACAACTGCCATCTTGGTTGCTATATACACGGTGAGGCTTTGGCGCAGCCAATCAGGAGAGGGAACAGGTGCGCTCCCCCAATCACAGTCGGGCGATGGTACAGGCCAATCTGTATATTTAAAGGAGCAGACAGAAAAACAGGAAGCAAAAGGACAAACCCAACCCACACACGTTAGTCGAAACAAGGGGCTCATTCAATAGGTACAGTCGTCAAACTATATTACTGTGGAGTCTCTGTGACAGTCAAGTGGAAGGTGGAGAAGCTGCTGTCCACTCACCGACCTGTGGGTTTACCCTTAGAGATGTCAGCCACTGCAGAACTAAGCTTTACCATCATGCTCTATCACTGTTGCTATGACAGCCAGATATCACCGTAGTTGAGCCCGTTGCAGTTTTCATATCTATGCATATAATGTGTCTGTGTATCTATCTATCTATCTATCTATCTATCTATCTATCTATCTATCTATCTATCTACAGTACACATTCTGTGTGTGTGTTTATATAAATATGATATATACCGTACTTGTATTCATGCATATATGTTGCACATATATAGATATACGTATATGTATCCAAAAATACTCAACAGAATGTAACTTTGCTGTTCCACCCATCACAGCTTTTGATATTGTAACAACCTCAGATATTAAACTGGTGGATTTTAAATGCATGGTTCCAAAACAGTGGTAGGTATTACAAAAGTGTGAACACTGTATATGAGGCGGGATCTCACACAGGCAGTGAGGAACTTTACTCTAGTAGACAGGTGTATATGATGATCTGTTAATACGTTTGAGCTCATTCCATTCCTCAAAAGCTTTTCCAATTCTACTGCCAAGATTGTTTGTTTTTTCTCAAATTTGTGATTGTGTAACCCAGGTATTGGAAACTTGACATTCTTTATTCTCCTGGTTCTTGACAGTGTCGCTGACATTGAAGGCCATCGTCTGTTTGTGTACAACATTTGCAGTCCAAACTGAATAAATCATAAATCTGGAGGATGGTTTGTTAGTCCTCTCTTGATTCTGTAAAGATGACCTGGTCATCTGCATATTGAAGCTCTGTTAATCTTCTCTTCGCTTTCGATCTACCTTTTCCCCGGAGTTCCCTTGGTGATATCTCATCAGGAATACATTATTTTGTCTTGAAACCTTCATCTGGATGTACTTTATCCACTATCCACGTGTAAAATAGGCCTCTGACTGTTGTAACTCAGGTTGGAGCTCATATGGTTATGGACCAAAATGTGAAATGAAGTGTTCTTCTAACTTAGATATAGATATGAGCAATTCACTGGATCTTTCCAGAGATGTGTGCTGTTTCAATAGTCTAAGTTTGTCCTTGATGGTATGGTTCTCGCTTGCTACATTAATCTTTTTTGATGTGAACAGCAAGTTGCACATCATACATTGACACCTCAATGCTCATGACAACAATGGACTAATCCTGAACTAAACTAAGGCATGAACAAAGTTAAAATACTAAACACGAACGTGACTAAAATCAGCATCCAGTCCCTGAGGAGACAAAACAGATACAGATTCTTAGAACAGATTCTTGTTTCCAAGAGCACAAGAAGAATATTTCTATGTTCTGTATGTTAACATGAATGCTCCATGTACTGTTATGTAATATGTTGCACTTTATATGAAGAGAGACTCTGCAGAGGTGTTTTTACCTCATTTGTCTGTCGGGTTTGCAATCATCTAACCAATGCTCTAATCTACCAAAAGAAAAAATGAAAAAGAAATCTGCTACTCCACACTTGTCTCAGATCGTTTGCTGAAACCGCTGGTTACTATTCATTAGGAGATGGTTGGAGCGTTATAATGATGAGCAGTGGTATATACAAAGACTGCATTCCCACAGGATGACACCAATGGTAATGAATCAGTTCTGACAGCACTTATTGATTCATTCAAAGGTGATATAGTCAAATTTTAGACCACGAATGTACAGTATGTATTAGCACTGTGAACATCTGAGTCTCAAAGCTTTACAAGGTTTTTTTTACATTTTCAAATTTGTCTCACCTTCCAGATGGTGTGTAATGGAATGAGGGATGAAAGAATTATCCAGTCACAACTTGATTAGCAATCTCCATTTAGCCGTGCCTCACCCATGGAAACAATCGCGTCCATTGCGGTACAAATGTTCGTATTTTTGCTGGTTTTCGCTTGTTTTTTCTGTGTCTTTATCCGTACTATCCACAGTAATATCTCTCTTATTCTTTATCATATTTTGATTGTTTGCTTGTATTCAAGAAAGCACTCATTGTCACTTGATTTTTTGCCAACTTTTGCATCTTTTTTGGATGCATGGCCGTAATGTAAGTCTGCTCCTCACTCTCACTGCAGTGTGTATAACGAGCAGACGTCATGTTGTCGTTTGGTCGATTTTAATAAGGCATTTTAATGTATCATGTAGGTGAGTCTCGAGATGAGAAATTTGCGCTAAATCAGTACACGATGGCAAATTCCGGGTTCAAAATTTAAGTGGAAAAGTGGATAAATTGTGAATATTTTTTATTGAATGGAAGTGCATTTTTCCCAATATTATATTGCAGAATAAGGTAGCATAATTTTTTTTCTTTATTGTAAGTAGTTAAAGCTTGCGTCAAAATTTGCATGGATGCAATGGCGCGCGCTAACGAGAACACTGCATGTTTCAATCAAATGTTTATGTTAAACCAGCAAGTAAAAAAGCTGCAAGTAACTCTCACTAGCCAATGAAGTGGTGCCAGTTTAAGAGAGGCGTGTGCTGTGAGTCCATGTGACCAGTGACCAATGAGAAGCGTAAAATTTGTTTTCATTGTACTCACTTAGAACTTGATAAGCCTGCGTTCAAGTTCATTGTCCGTTACATCATTGCATTGTGCTTATGCCTGCTTCCTTTGAGTTGTAACTTACAGATAGCATGATGATGTTTTTTTTCTTTGTTAGAATCCAAAAAGTATATTTACAGATAAACAAAGTTAAAAGTTCCACCAGTTAGCCTGCTAACATTCAACTATGGCCTCGCAATGCCCGCCCAGCTCAATTTTTGACTACGTTGGGTGTGCTTGGTTTATAATACCAATACATTTGTTTTCATATGTTTGGTATGAAGTCGGATATTATTGTTTTTATCATGGAATTTCCACGGGTTCCTGCTAGTTATTTTATATTTGGACTAGCGGGAACCCGTTGAAATTAGAAGAAGAAAGGAAGTCCAATTTATTGCCCCCTATGGGGAAATTGTCTAAATTTCACAATAAAATAATAATATCAGACTTCATACCAAACATATGAAAACAAATGTATTGGTATTATAAACCAAGCGTACCTATCACAGAGTTCTCCCACCAGCAGGCTGCTCATCCGTCTGACCCAGAACTGGCGTTGGCGTCTTTCGCGAGGAACATGAATGAACGCATGAATGAATAAATAAATATAGAAACTTTATGACCCATAAAGAAAGAAACAAATGAACAAATCCAACTGTCAAGCATGTTTACCAACGCGTCTTCGATGTGGAGCTGTTAAACGTCAGAAAATAGCCGGTTTTAACTCCATTCGTTCTGTGTGTACATGTAGACACGGGTCACAAACTAACGTCACAGCAGTTTTCGTCGCAGGGAGACGCCCCCCGGATAAAAAAAGTTTCGGTTACAGCGTCCATATGACAACGCATCCCCAGAATTTTCAAAAAACTTCACTTTGGACGGCGTTTTCATCCCGGATATCTGCGTTGTCGTGTGGACGAAAGACGTAACCGCAACAAAAAGCCTCGCTGCCTGATGCATTACGCCATAATGTTCACGTTATTCCTTCTGGCAGATGCGCCGTGATTTCTTGGGCACCGTGATTGGTTGGGCGCTTGATTGACAGGTAGTGGGTCGAGTTAAAACGTGACACCATGAGGTTTTCAAGTGAGCTTATTCAAATATATAGGTGGGGAGATTTTGTGAATGAAAGATTTTGTGGCATGTGTTTGGAGAGTGAGGAGGCGGAGTACAGGAGACTGACGGAAGACTTTGTGGAGGGGTGTCAACAGATAGAGCTCCAGCTGAACTCCAGCTGAATGAGGAGATGGTGCTGAACTTCTTTTGGGCACCCCTGTCTTCACAGCGGGTGAACATTGAGGGCATCGAGGTGGCAGGAAACAACTGCAGCCGGACAGCAGACTGGACAGCAGACAGCAGACTGTGTTTTGTCTTGACCCCCGTCTCTGCTGAACCCCTGAGACCGACTCACTGAACCCCTAAGGTTCGATCGAACCCAGGTTAAGAACCACTGCTCTAATCTAAGCTTCTTCGGATGTTGTACCGGTCTGCTGTTTCTACTGCTGCTGTTTCCACTGTTTCTACTAGAACTGAAGAATCCTCTTGGATGAGAAGCAAAATGTCTTTAAGAAACTTTCTTAAAGTCCAATAGATTCATTTAAATGGCTTTGAATCATCATCATATCCTAGATAACTAAGAACCTACACAGACATGTTTCTACTGCTGCTTTTTGTACTGTTTCCAGTGTTTCTACTGTTACATGCTGCTTTTGAGAGAAAGAAAATAAACAGGCACAGCATATACTTGAGTAATATCCTTTGCACACCGGGTTGCCCTTTCCATTGAGAAAACGGAACATACACACACACACACACACACACACACACACACACACACACACACACACACACACACACACACAGAGAGAGAGAGCGAGTCATGTAGATAGAGAAGGAGGGAGAGAGGGGGTAGAGAGTCCAATCATGTAGTCGTTGCAGGCCAATGTTAGATTATTCATCAAGGCAGTATAGCTACTTTGCCCCCAGGCATGTTTGAAGGATAGGTCCCTTCCCTGTCTGTCTCTGTTTCTACTTCAAAACACGCACACACACATACACACACACACACACACACACATGCACACACACACACACACACACGCAGTCTATCAAACACCCGTCGGACATCAACACATCTACTGTATGTATTCTTGAAGCAGAGGCTGCAGTCGTCGGCTACATTACTGAGACTAAAAGAAGTGCAATCACTGCATATTGATATCAGTCAGTCAAGATTCAGTTCACAACCATACATGTCCAGACTCATAATACATTCTGTTCGCATAGAAACTGTTGCCCAAGCAACAGCCCAGTTGTCGGTTGTGACTCTGCCTTCACAGAAGAAAAAATTGAAAGGAGGAAAACTGTTGCATAAATACTAGCAACCCCTTAATTGTTGAAGTTTGTGTAGGTTTTCAGGTCTGAGACAAAGACTGGTCCACCCCAAGGACCCCACACCAGACAGTCACAAGAGCAATCTGGTGTGTGCAGTTAAATGCAGTGAGGAATACTCAGATGTCTACATGGGGGACACTAAACAACCGCTCCACAAATTAATGGCTCAGCACAGAAGAGCCAAGTCGTCAGTCGGGAGTCAGCAGTCTTCCTTCGCCTCAAGGAAGAGGGACACTCATTTCAGGATACCAATGTTCAGATTTTTGACTGGCTGCAGATGAGATGATTACTGACTTCTCCTCTACAAGAAGATGGATGAATGGATGGATGGATGGATGGATGGATGGATGGATGAGTGGATGGATGGATGGATGGATGGATGGATGGATGGATGGATGGATGGATGGATGGATGGATGGATGGATGGATGGACTGATGGACGGACAGACAGATGGATGGGTGAATGCATTCTGAAAAGTCATAGTTCGTGCTGCTGTTCGGTGATACCATGTGTTGCCATCTTGTGAGAGCTCTGACATCAGATGAAGTCATGTTGGCAGCAAATGCTTAAATTGGACCATTACTAAAGTAGTCAGCGTCATAATCATCATCTTCATCCGCTCATACGTAGTCGGGTTATGGGGGCAGCATCTTTAACAGGGAACTCTAAACTTCCCCCTTCTCTGGCCACATCAAACAGCTCTGACTGGGGGGTCCAGTCAGAGACAAAGACCAGTCCAAGCCAGTGGACCAGGCCAGTGTCAAGATATAATCCCTCCACATGGTCCTGAGTCTGCCCCAAGGTCTCCTCCCAGAGAGACTTAACAGGAACACCTCCCTAGGGAGGCGCCCTGGAGGCATCCGCACCAGCTGCCTAAACCACCTCAGCTGACTCCTTTCTACGCGAAGGAGCGTTGGCTCTACTCTGAGCCTCTCGTGAATAGCAGTGTTTCTCATCCTATCTCTAAGGGAGACACCACCTATCCGCCTGAGAAAATCCATTTCAGCCGCTTGTATCCGCGATCTCGCTCTGTCGGTCATGACCCATTGCTCATGACCATAGGTGAGGGTGAGAAAAAAGATTGAACAGTAGATGGAGTGCTTTTCCTCTTGGGTTACTTTGCACACTCTTTGTTGCAACAGTGCGATAAAGCAACTGCAATACCATTCCTGCTGCCCCAATTCTCCATCCAATCTCACATTCCATTATTCCCTCAGTTGTGAACAAGACCCCAAGATAAAAAAAAATTCCTTCACTGGAGGCAAGGAAGTTAGGAGTCTACATAAACGAATAAATAAATAAATCCATTATTAATCCCTGTAGGGAAATTACTTTTTTTTCCACTCCAAATATTGCACATGTATATATCTACATACGATATGTCATATATATCATCGAGGAACCCTATCTGCTTTCAAAAAAAGCATACAGTAATCCCTCGTTACTTGTGGTCAATGCGTTCCAGGACTACCCGCAAAAAACGACATTCTGCGATATAGCAACAAAATAGCAACTAAATAAATAAAATAAAACATAAAATCCACCTTTACATCTTTATTACCTTTTCCCACACTCTTATAGACTGTTCGAAGCACTTTTGTGTCTCACGGAAATGTGTTGTGTTCCGTGGTTCTCGGAACTCAGCGCACTTCCTGATGCTGTCAGCCCATAGCATGCGCGTACGGTATCACGTGATTACCCACTAAAAATCCGCAATGTAGTGAAGTCGTGCATCTTGAAGCGCAAATAAGTGAGGGATTAGATTACTTCATAAAGAATTGACGTTGCAAGGTTACAGAAAAGATGGAAATATTGGTTAACTCTTGATATGTTTATTGGATAATGTGATCATAACATTGTTGTACAGAATCCGTACGAACACTGGAAACATTTATTTATTTATTTATTCACTTTATTTTTCTTCTTTCCAGACATGTCATTACAACATATTTCACTTTCATCAGTGCTGAAACATCATCAACAACATCCGAAAAGAAGAAAAAAAAGGGTTAAGGGTAGAAGCCATTGGCTTGTAAGATTCCTGTCCCCTAAATCATCAACAAAACATCTCTCTCATTAGAATATGTAATCAACAAAATCAGACATCAAAAGTCTCTAACCAGCTCATTGAATTTTGACATGTTCATTCCCTTATCCACTTCCAGATATTAGCCTTTTACCCTAGAGCATAAACATGTTTACATTCTTCCTAGGAACACAAGGTTTGTTAACATCATGAATAGTCAAAACTAGACATTGACCTTGCCAGTGTTCTCCACAAGAATATAATGATCATATTAACCTCTTTCAGCAGACAAACAGTGTTTATACAAGAATTAACCAGTTTGTTGAAGACATTTTATCAGTTTCACATGATATTATATTGTCAAAAGATATCAACATGCTCTTTAAAGTCTCAAAGGTAATGTTATCCCATGTTATCACAAATACATGTCGTTGTTTTTTTTTGTTTTTGTTTTTTGTTTTTTTCGTTTTTTTTCATTAGTCCATGTTTCTGACATCAATGGTGTTGCTTTTTTCGACAGTTCCATGTAATACTTGACCTGTCCAAAATCGTAGAGCTCCCACTATTGAAGCGACTCTGCTGTGCTGATCTTTGGTGTAGTAAGAATTCTTGTCCGTCTTTATTGCTCATATTTCACCAACTCCTCTGCACTCCTGATCACCATTGTTTTCATCTGGTCCGGAGAAAGCCACTTTGTTCTGATGAAGATCCTGCAGTTGTTGGACCACGTGTTGTCGATCAGCCCATTCTTTTTCAGTTGTCGAGTTTTTTAGCCATATCAGCATTCTTTTTAGTGAGATTCTCATTAATGTAGACATTTTTTCCTTTCAGTTTGAAGCCTTGTTTCAGAAGAGCAATCTTGTGTTTACGATTGTTGAATTTTATCAGCACTGCAGGTGGTCTCCTACCTCCAGATGGTAGTGGGTGACAAGTCTCAATCTGGTCCAGCTCGATGTTAATCTCCAGGTTCCTCAGTTGAGTAATCACCTGTTGTTCCACCGACTCAAAATCAGTGATGAGTTCAGTTTCCACTCCTCTGGTCACGGCATGAGCATAATTTCTCAGCTTAAGTTTAATGCCGGTGATGATCACATCATTTATTCGAATGCTTTGTTCGAATTCCTCCATTCTTTGTTGCCCTTGCTCCGCTCCTTTCTGCATTTTTTCCATGTCATCCTCCACTTTTTGCAAGCGGTTATTTAACGGTTTCAGCTTTTCTTCCAGCCTCTTATCAAGTTCCCTGTTGAACTTTTCGAAGTCACTCCTTAGCATCACAGTTCTCTGTAGCTCATCCATCCCAGAGGCCAGCCATTCAAGGGTTTCTTTCATATTTTTATTCTCATGTTTATTCTCAGACTCCTCGGATTTCCCTTTTCCTCTCGGCATTTTGAAGGAGTCAGTGAGAGTTAATGAGTGTTTATCCAACACGAGTTCGAGAGAGTTAGCAAAGTTAGCAACAACGAGAGACAGAAGAAAAGATGTCTGCTCACACTGAAAGCCGGAAGTTTACAATGACCATGCTCTGGGTCACATCAGAACTACTAAAGGTCTCTAAACAACTTACATTCACCAAAGGAAATCATGTAGATGTGTGAAGACACATGTGTATTGGGACCTAATGGTCGCTTTGAAACAGAATGTCAATGTGTTTGTTGATTCTGGGGACGGAAACTACACAAGCCAAATGGCTTCTACCCATCAGCCCTTATTTTCAGATGTTGTTGATGTTGCAAATGAGACAAAGGTGGTACTCTGTTGTTGTAATGACATGTTAAAAAAAAACATAAAATACAGTAATCCCTCGCTTATTTGCACTTCAAGATGCATGGCTTCACTACATCGCGGATTTTTAGTAGGTAGCACATGATACTGTATGTGCATTCCATTGGCTGACAGCATCCGTGTGTGCGCAGCATTTCAAGAGTCACAGAATGCAGCACATTGCCGCGAAACCCAAAAGTGCTTTAAATAGTCTGGTTCTCTCCAGGTCTGTGTCTGTGTGGCTCTGTGGTGTACTGGCATCATGTCCCAAGTTTCACCTGCCTCACGCCTTAAGACAGCTGGGATAGACTCCAGCTACCTGTGACCCGCTACGGCGAATACAATGGTAACAGAAAATGGAGGGAGGGATGGATGGACCTCTGCTCAGTTGTAGTACATGCCATAGGAATTTGTAAGAAAAGGTTTTTGGCATCATAGCATGTGGAATGGCCAAATTCTCCACATTACAAACCAAATGGGTAATGGAGGAGCTGAAGGAGCTCTCAAAGGTGAGAGAATCTAGATATGCTTTCAGTACAGCTGGGTATAGTGTTATTCCAGTCAATATGTTATCGGTATCAGGTGCAGAAGACAGATCATTCTGTTTAGTGTCAATGTAGAATACTGCTTCCAAACAACCTTACGTAATATTAAGCCAGATCTTCACAAGCCAATAAGTGGATTCTGATTGGGCCTCCAGGAGTACTAGATTGTCTCAAAAGACAGTTTACTGCCATAAATAAATGAATCACCTTGTCAGTTCCACAATAATGTCAAGAAAGTCTATTTTTGTATGTAGGAGCAGCCTGCTGTTTCGTCAGCCTGTACCATCTTAAAAGTCACTCAACAAATCAGACAGTAATGACTCATTCCTGCTGTGTGGAATTAGAGTGAAATCACAAACTTCTAGTCTTATCCTCTTGTCGTATATGATTGTTTCATCGTTTTGCTTTCCGTGGCCACTTATCCTATGTAGGGTCCTGAGCGGTGGAGCCTATCCCTGCTGACTCGGAAAGAAGCGCCGTTGACCCTGGTCAAGTTGCCTGTTTATAACAGAGCTGCATACATACACAAACAACCACTTTCATGAACATTCATGCTTGAGGTCATTTAAATGGATGGTTTCTAAACCTCCTCTACTGCATGCTGCTGGTGGTGGGAGCCAGGGAACCATGTAGAAATGAGGAGAACCTTACAGATGCTCATCTCGGATGGAACCACCTCCTCACACAAACACACTGCTTTTTCTTTGTTTCTTATTTAATTCCCAAGAAGATTCCCAATATGATTATTAGAATTTTATATATAGATACAGTAGGTGGCGCAGTAGGGAGTAGAGTCTGGGTTCACAGAGTTATATGCAGGGTTGGTATGTTCTCCCCATGTCTGTGTGGGTTCTGTCTGGGTTGTATGGCTTCCACCTCAAGACACATGCAGCTGAGAGGAATTGATCACATAAATTGACCGTAGCTGTGAGTGTTGCGTACATGAATGGTTGTTTATCTTTCGTGAGGCCCTGTGATGTGCTGATGCCTCGTCAGGGGTGTACCCTGCCTTTCACATGTAGCCAACTGGGACAAACAGCAGCAGACCCATGACCCGCAAAGCAGGTAAGCGGGTAGGCAAAACAATTACTGTCGTCTGGTCTTCAACGCAATGGATGGATGGATGGCTGGATGGCTGGATGGATGGATGGATGGATTTACATTCAGTATATTACAAAAGGGCAGAATAACCACAATAACAGAAACAAACAGCACATCTGTTAAAAAAATGTATATAAAGAATTAGAATTGATTCTTTTAATAATGTAGCCGCAAGAGGGCACAAGCCAGTGTCTTATTGTGCCGGTCCCAAGCCCGGATAAATACAGAGGGTTGCGTCAGGAAGGGCATCCGGCGTAAAACTTTTGCCAAATCAAAGATGCGAATCAAACATATGACTTCCATACCGGATCGGTCGAGGCCCGGGTTAACAACGACCGCCATCGGCGCTGTTGACCTACAGGGCGCCGGTGGAAATTGGATTACTGTTGGTCGAAGAAGGAGAGGAGGAAAGTGCGTTCGCACGAAGAAACAGAAGAGGAGCGCCAAGAGTATAGGACTAAGAGTAGGGACGTTGAATGTTGGAACTATGACAGGAAAAGGTAGAGAGTTGGTCGACATGATGCAGAGGAGGAAGGTAGACATACTGTGTGTCCAGGAGACCAGGTGGAAAGGTAGCAAGGCTAGAAGTTTAGGAGCAGGGTTCAAGTTGTTCTATCATGGTGTAGATAGAAAGAGAAATGGAGTAGGAGTTATCTTGAAGGAGGAGTTTGTTAGGAATGTCCTGGAGGTAAAAAGAGTGTCGGATAGAGTGATGAGTCTGAAGCTAGAAATAGAAGGTGTGATGTTCAATGTTGTTAGTGGGTATGCTCCACAGGTAGGATGTGAGCTGGAGGAGAAGGAGAAATTCTGGTTGGACTTTGATGAAGTGATGCAGAGCATACCTAGAAGTGAGAGAGTTGTCATCGGTGCAGACTTCAATGGACATGTTGGTGCAGGTAACAGAGGTGATGAGGAAGTGATGGGCAGGTTTGGTATCCAGGAGAGGAATGCAGAAGGACAGATGGTGGTTGACTTTGCAAAAAGGATGGAAATGGCTGTAGTGAATACTTTCTTCCAGAAGAGGCAGGAACATAGGGTGACCTATAAGAGTGGTGGTAGGAGCACACAGGTAGACTACATCTTGTGTAGACGATGTAACCTGAAGGAGATCAGTGACTGCAAAGTAGTGGTAGGCGAGAGTGTAGCCAAACAGCATAGGATGGTGGTGTGTAGGATGACTCTGGTGGTGGGGAAGATGAAGAGGACAAAGACAGAGCAGAAGACGAAATGGTGGAAGCTAAAAAAGGAAGAGTGTTGCATGACCTTTAGGAAGGAGTTAAGACAGGCTCTGGGTGGTCAGGAGGTGCTTCCAGATGACTGGACAACTACAGCTAATGTGATCAGGGAGACAGGTAGGAGAGTATTTGGTGTGTCATCTGGAAGGAAAGTAGACAAGGAGACTTGGTGGTGGAATGAGGAGGTACAGGAGTGTATACAAAGAAAGAGGTTAGCTAAGAAGAAGTGGGACACTGAGAGGACTGAGGAGAGTAGACAGGAGTACAGGGAGATGCAGCGTAAGGTGAAGGTAGAGGTAGCAAAGGCCAAACAAGAAGCTTATGATGACTTGTATGCTAGGTTGGACAGTAAGGAGGGAGAGACTGATCTATACAGGCTGGCAAGACAGAGAGATAGAGATGGGAAGGACGTGCAGCAGGTTAGGGTGATTAAGGATAGGGATGGAAGTCTATTGACAGGTGCCAGCAGTGTGATGGGAAGATGGAAAGAGTACTTTGAAGAGTTGATGAACGTGGAAAATGAGAGAGAACAAAGACTAGAAGAGGTGACTGTTGTGGACCAGGATGTAGCAAAGATTAGCCAGGATGAAGTGAGGAGAGCACTGAAGAGGATGAAGAGTGGAAAGGCAGTCGGTCCTGATGATATACCTGTAGAGGTTTGGAAGTGTCTAGGAGAGGTGGCAGTAGAGTTTCTGACTGGGTTGTTCAACGGGATCTTAGATAGTGAGAAGATGCCTGAGGAGTGGAGGAGAAGTGTGCTGGTGCCCATTTTTAAGAACAAGGGAGATGTGCAGAGTTGTGGCAACTACAGAGGAATAAAGCTGATGAGCCATACAATGAAGTTATGGGAAAGAGTAGTGGAAGCTAGACTAAGGGCAGAAGTGAGCATTTGTGAGCAGCAGTATGGTTTCATGCCAAAAAAGAGTACTACAGATGCAGTATTTGCTTTGAGGATGTTGATAGAGAAGTACAGAGAAGGCCAGAGGGAGCTGCATTGTGTTTTTGTAGATCTGGAGAAAGCTTATGACAGGGTGCCCAGAGAGGAACTGTGGTATTGTATGAGGAAGTCTGGAGTGGCAGAGAAGTATGTTAGAGCGGTGCAGGACATGTATGAGGACTGTAAGACAGTGGTGAGGTGTGCTGTAGGTGTGACAGAGGAGTTCAAGGTGGAGGTGGGACTGCATCAGGGATCAGCTCTGAGCCCCTTCTTGTTCGCTATGGTGATGGACAGGCTGACAGACGAGGTTAGACAGGAATCTCCATGGACTATGATGTTTGCAGATGACATTGTGATCTGCAGTGAGAGTAGGGACGAGGTGGAGGAGAAGCTAGAGAGGTGGAGGTTTGCCCTGGAAAGGAGAGGGATGAAGGTTAGCCGCAGTAAGACAGAGTACATGTGTGTGAATGAGAGGGACCCAAGTGGAAGAGTGAGGTTACAGGGAGAAGAGATCAAGAAGGTGGAGGATTTTAAGTACTTGGGGTCAACAGTCCAGAGCAATGGAGAGTGGGGAAAAGAGGTGAAGAAGCGTGTCCAGGCAGGATGGAATGGGTGGAGAAAAGTGTCAGGTGTGATGTGTGATCGAAGAGTTTCAGCTAAAATGAAAGGAAAGGTGTACAAAACTGTGGTGAGACCAGCAATGTTGTTTGGTCTAGAGACAGTGTCACTGAGGAAAAGACAGGAGGCAGAGCTGGAGGTAGCAGAGATGAAGATGCTGAGGTTCTCTCTGGGAGTGACCAGGAAGGATAGGATCAGGAATGAGTACATCAGAGGGACAGCACATGTTAGAGGTTTTGGAGATAAAGTCAGAGAGGCCAGACTGAGATGGTTTGGACATGTCCAGAGGAGAGATAGTGAATATATTGGTAGAAGGATGCTGAGTTTTGAACTGCCAGGCAGGAGGCCTAGAGGAAGACCAAAGAGGAGGTTTATGGATGTAGTGAAAGAGGACATGAAGGTAGTTGGTGTGAGAGAAGAGGATGCAAAGGACAGGGTTAGATGGAGGCGGTTGATTCGCTGTGGCGACCCCTGAAGGGAAAAGCCAAAAAGGAAAAGAAGAAGAAGAATTGATTATTTTAATCCAAGGAACACAGAGTTGGATTTACTCCTACCTATAACCACTAGTCAGAATGATCAGGCCTCTGCCTGGAAGAGAGAGAGAGAATGAGAGACAGACAGACAGAGAGATGAATATGAGGATATGTTGTAGTAAATTGTGTAGTAGTGAAAAGATGCTCTACGATACCCACTCTTATTTCCACTCTGGAATTTAGATGAATTTTTATTTAAGGTTTTAGAAAGAGCTGGGGAAAAATTTGTTTCTTGTGTGTCTGAAAACAATCCAGATGCACAAGAAAAACGCTGAAGAGCTGAGTTGCTGATGGGGAAGACAAACAGGACAGAATCATCCTGGCATTGGCGTGGAGTCAAGACCAGGATATGATGAGGGTTGATTCGTGGCGACTGTAACCAGGTGTGCCTCGTCTTCCAAATCTCAGGAGGAGAGAGGAAAATCAATCAATCAACCTTTATTTATATAGCGCTTAATCACATCAGCAGATTTCAAAGCACTTTAACGGACAGAGAATCCCAACAGAACCCTCCAGAGCAAGCATAAGCATCAGCAGCAGGGAAAAACTCCCTCATTGTGGAAGAAACTCCGGGCAGGACCCATACTCATTCGTGGACCGGTTGGGTTGGAAAGGAAATACGATGGGGATAGAGAGAGGACAAGGAAAAGAGAGAGAGACAGAGTGGCAGATAGGACGGATAGAATTTGCAGTCCAAATTGTGCTGTAGTTGCTGAAGTGGGGGCGGGATTTCCACAGGCCCTCGGATTTCCTGTCTTCCATACTTGTTTCCCTCCTGTCGAGCATAAGTACAAAGACAGCGGCAGTATCTTGCAAGCATTTGAAATGTCTAATTTAATATTAGCAGGAAAGCAAAGAAAGAGAAGGAGAAGTGACAGAAGCTACTAAAGTCCATAAAGTAACTCCCTTTAACGGGAAAGACAGAAAATACCCTTAGCAGTCTAGGCCTATAGCAGCTTATCTAGTGGAATCTGTATTGTTTTTAATTGTAGGCTTTATCAAAGAGGACGGTTTTGAGTCTACCCTTAATATTATATCTCTTGGTTCCAGCGGTGGGCGGTCAGGGCCAGCAAGGCCTTCTCTGCTGGTCTACAATAACCAGAGATCATGATAATATTTATGATGAAAATTAATTATATTTTAATGCATTTCCTTACATAAATGTATTCAAATATATGTATAAATATATAATTATACATTTGGACATACTATGATATAGGCCAACACTGGGTAAGTGTTCTATTTTTAGATTAGATGGGTTTTATCCAATCAGAATTCAGCTAGCTTGTGTTGCCAGGTTGAATGAAATCTGCTCAGGACCTTTAGAATCTAGAATGCAGGTCTGCCTGCACTGGAACATAAAGTTAATAGACAGATGCGATAGCCAATCAGATCACGAGTTGGCGGCACTGAGGCCTTCTAACTGGCCTCACGTTCACCTGACATATACGTGTCCTGTGATTGGGTACTCACTCTGAGAAGGCGGTGCCATGCAGATACACATTTGAAGAGAAGCTCTAGTGAGACGAGGATCCAATCCCTGAAGGAGCTACCCTGTTCTAGCTAATCTGTTCTAGCTAACCTGAGTTAGCTAACCTGTTCTAGCTAACCTGAACTAGCTAACCTGTTCTAGCTAACCTGAACTAGCTAACCTGAGCCAGCTAATCTGTTCTAGCTGACCCGAACTAGCTAACCTATTCTAGCTAACCTGTGCTAGCTAATTGAGTGTTCTTGAGGAAAGAAAGGAGATTGGATTTTGTGTTTAAATAAGCCGTTTTGAAGAGTTGTTCGGTGAGTAAAAGCATTTCATTTATTTAAGTTTTCATATTTAATGTTCTTTTAATTTAATTTCATTTGTATCAAATCAATTATAATGAAATAAAATGGAAAATTATACTAAAAATGAAGAAAATGCTTGCTCTTCTGCAATGTGTGTAAATAATGTGACGCACTTGCGCAGCTGTGTGATTGTAGTGGAAATACACAAAGAGACTTGTGTCCCTGCTGGAAAATATGATAGAGGTGATGCAACATCTAGTGTTGTGTTAGTGTATGTCTGTATTTCGTTTCCCTAGCTGTGGTGTCATAACTAATGGTCATTTCAGTCGGTTTTGTTCCGTGACGTAGTTGTGACGTCTATAAAAGGTGTGGCCGCGGGGTTCTTCTGTGCAAGTGACAATAAAAGGAGTGGGGCTGACACCGGTTTTTGTCCCATTGAGAGAAGTTATAAACGTCTCAGTCCTGAATGCTACATTGGTGGCAGCAGTGGGAGCTGCTTCCAGCATTATGGGATGTATTTATGCAAGTTTGACTAAGGATAGCATCACTGAAGGCCTAGGTATGAAATGCACAGCCAGCCACTGCTTGGTTCCTGGGAACACCTCAGGATCCCCCAGAGGAGTTGATGGAAGTGGCTGAGCAGGGGAGTGTGTGGGATTCCCCGCTCAAACTGCTTTTCCCTGGATGTGGATAAGCGGTTGAAAATGAACGAACAAATATAAATTCCTCTACCTTGGAATAGAGGATCCACGCATCCTCTTGGTCAGATTATCAGGTTACAAATTAATGATTAGAATAAAATAAAAATGAATGAGTTTTGTCTTACTGCAAAGGAATATTGTCACTAACCTTTCTCTGGTTCACAGGCGATCCTTTTAAACCCGGTTTTCAATTTGGAGAAAACCCCTCTAATGTATGAATATCTGCCAGCAATTTATAAAAAACTTCATCACTTTTATTCATTAATTTATTGCTTTTATTCAAAGCTGATCCTGAATAGCTCATCCATCCCGTTATTTCTTCGAAGTTGGACAACAGTATTGTCAGGTATTTTGGCCTGACATCAACAATTATGAAAAATATCTGCAGTTCAAGTTTAAACTATATTTTATGTAACAAAACAGTCAATGAAATGAATTCACTATTTTCTCTGTTTCAGTCATATTCATTACTTTTCTCTCTTCTCTTCTACAGACAGCAACTTTGTTCTAGGAAACGCCCAAGTGCAGTCTCTGTACCCCATTGTCTACTGCTCTGATGGTTTCTGCGAGCTTACTGGTTACGCCCGGGCTGAGCTCATGCAGAAGAGCTGCGCATGTCACTTCCTGTACGGCCCGGAAACAAGTGACCGGTTAACAGCCCAGATCCAAGGAGCCCTGGATGAGAGGAGGGAGTTCAAGACAGAGTTAGTCTTCTACAAGAAGGAAGGTGGGTATGTGTGAGAAGGTGTCCCAAATCGTATGTTTGGGTGATGCAGGTGGTGATTGTTGTGGTGATTGTTGTATGTCTTCTGCAATAATTGTCCTTTTTGCAAACAATAAATGGGCATAAATATTCACACAGTCTACAAGCTGTACAAATATTGAGAAGTAATTTTCTTGATATTAACAATATTTGCCAATGGAGTCACACATATGTTTTGAAATTATTTCTCATTGAGTCAAGTGAACAATGTAATGATTATGGGAAAAAATTAAAAAATTCACAAATTGCTTTTTAATTTTTTATTTACTTTTTGCTGAGGCTTAAAGAAGGAATTTGGAAATTAATTGAGTCATAAGTACAAGGAAAAATTGGCTATTTTCTATCCACAGGAAAAAGAACCTCACATTTTTCACCCTTACAAGAAGCCCACTCAAAAGCACCATACAAAAATATTCAGGGAGAAGGGTAAAACTCTACATCCATTAATCTGCTCCTTCGTAACTACAAATAAATCAACGGTGTGATGAAGTGGAGAGCGATTAATGAGGTGGCTTTGTCCACAAATGAAAAATAGGAGTTTGACAGAAAACCAGCAAAACACATCTGTTCATCCGCTGACATGTAAGATAGGAAAACCAGAAGTGTGGAAGAGCTTTTTCTCTCACACAGACACACAAGACCTTTTTGGTGTGATTTTTTCTATTTAACGGATAGGATGGCCAAAGATGTGTGACAGGAAATGGAAAAGAGAGTAAGGTTTAGACATAAAGCAAAGTGCCATGAGCAGTAAATGAATCCACAATGAGGACCTAAACCAATGCAAAATCTGCATCTCGTAGGGCATTTTAAAATATTTGCTTCATTAGTGTTCCATTTGTTAGGAACCAAACCAGGAACAGGACCAAAACGCAGATGCAAACACGTTTGACTCTCTTTAATGCAAGATGTTTGGAAAGACTTGTGAAAATGGCAAATGTGGAGGAACAACAGGCATCTCAGTAGCAGCTGACGTGAGCAGTGAGTGTTCGGTCGGAGCGCTACAGTGATCAACAGAATCTTCTATGTGGCAGGAGGCAATGGGGTCACTGACCAAGTTGTCAAGATCCTTCAGAGCTGAAGGAATGAGCAGGTGAGCAGGCAAGCAAAAGGCAGGCAGCACAATGGGCAGGCAGCACAAAGGGCAGTTCCCGGCAGTGGTCTGAGATCAGGGCAAAACCTGAACTAGCGGCTCAAAACAACCAAACAGCCAAAAACAACTGAAACAGCAAGAAAAAAAAACAAACCTGAACACAAGCTGACAAAATGCACACACACGCATACACACATACACACACACACGCGCACCATCCTGCATCTACATATGCTGGGCTTGCACTAGGAGGTAGTATGACTAAGCCACTGTGGCTCAGTGTAAAAGAATTGAGTAAGCCACAAAAAGCCACATTCTGTGTCCAAGACAGCGTCGCGGGGGGTGTGTCAGAAAATGGGGTTGTTTTCCTGCATTCTGGTGCATTCTGAGGGCAAAATATTCTGTTCAGGTTACCTACAAAAATACACTAAAGTCAAAAGTTCAAGCTTAACTATCTTTATTTCTATCCTACTTTATGCAGGTATGAATGTGAGATTCACCAATTCAAAACTTGCATTCACTATGTGAAGATACAGTCATACAAAATATTACTCAATGTTTACTTGTAAGTTTTACTGAGACTAGAAGGCATTTTAACTTTGACTTAGACACTTTGATTTCAGTTTTGTCCTAATATTTTTTTCTCAATATTCGGTAGTATGGTTGTGTAAGTGGGTGGGGCGTATCCTGCTGTGAAACCCCCACCACCACCACCAACACCATTGGTATGCCATAGTTTAGTTTTTGTTTTGTTTTAAATTCGATTATATGATTTTTCATTTCTATTTAAAAAGGCATGAAAAATAGCAAGCGAGGTGAATACACATTTACGTGCATCGCTGGTTATTCCTGGCAGTCATAGGGATCAATAGTCTAAGACTACAAAAAATTATTCTTAATATCTTTCATTTACAGTGCCTTGCGAAAGTATTGGCCCCAACTACAAGAATTTTTTGACATTTTGCCACATTTCAGGCTTCAAACTTAAAGATAACTAACTGAAAATATTTTTCATGAATTCAACAACATGTAAGACACAATCGTGAAGTGGAACCAAATTTATTCAACATTTTATATTGTGTTTACAAATAAAAACTACAGTTTGTTATCTTTAAGTTTGAAGCCTGAAATGTGGCAAAATATCAACAAGTTTTTGGGGGGGCAATACTTTTGCAAGGCACTGTACCTTCTGATCGGTCTGTCACCACTCCTACCCCCTCTCAGCATTCACCATTTGTTGTTCAATTAGAGTTTTAACACAAAATTCTCATTGTCTTTCGATCGATCGTCCTTGCCTTGTCGTACACCAATTTGTGAGTTTAGCTTGTAAAAATAGAATCCTTTTTTTTTTCATTGGACGAGAGGAGGTCATCACCCGAGTGCATATTTAATGATCGTGAGCGTTCGGGTCACTTTGGCTATTTCCATCGGCATGCATGCCGCCTAGCGAGAGAAAAAGTTTGTTTCCTTATGTTATCTCTTGGGGATTTTCGCGACTCCAAAAAAGTTGTAAGTAGTGCTGGCAGGCGATTAAGAAAATTAATCTAATTAATTTCAGGATTTGTAAATAATTAATCTAATTAATCGCATTTTAATCTCATACCTGCTAAAGGCCGCCAAATAAAGAATTTGAATTCAATGACATTACAAAATTGTAGTCCATGACTCATCAATGGAATACACCAAGAAAAGAAGATTTGAAATCCACATTTTTATTAGTTAAGTGTGCTTTATGAATATAATTCAAAAGAAAAAAGGCCAAGCACTTCAGCAAACCAATTAGGCCAGGTGCATTTCTCAAAAATGCAATACAAATACAGTTAAATAAAATAAATAAAATTCAGAAATAAAATAAGGCTGAGTCTCAAATAGGCACATAAGCAGACTCTCAATCAAAATGAATACTAAAGCTGACTCAATATAGCAATTCAAAATGAATAGTATAACATGCCTCTAAATAAGGCATAATAAAGGTCCGAGTGGGCTTACCTCGCTCTCCTGTGTCGCGTCCATCTCTGTTGTCAGTCATCCTGCTTTTGACTAGTGGCGCAGGTACGAAGTGACGTCACTGCAGCCTACGGGTCTCTCAATGGGCCAAATTTAAAATGATTGTGAATTGACTTGCCACTCACGATTAATTGCGTTAATTTTTATAGTGCGTTAATTTGCAACGTAATTAACTAATCTAATTAACATGTTAAACTGACAACCCTAGTTGTAAGTTTTAGCCTTTTTTTCCTAAAATAAGAACGCCACTGTGGCTACACAGGCTTAAAACCTTGTAGCCATTCTGGAATTTACTTCACCTATGGCATAGTGGCGATCGGCTAGTGCAAGCCCAGATATGGACAATGATAGACAGATGGATGGATGGGTAGGTGGATGGATACAGTAGATAGATAGATAAACAGACAGACAGACAGACCGACCTGGTGGAACGCGTTAGCGATTTCAAGTTCCTGGAAACAGGACCTTACATGGGGCACCTACACCAATGCCCTTGTGAAAAACATCAGCAGCGCCTCTACTGTCTAAGGTCATTGAGAAAGATAAACGTGTTCCAGGACCTGCTGCTGTCCTTCTATAGGTGTTCTGTGGAAAGCATCCTCACCAACAGCATCCTGGTGTAGTTTAACAGCTATTCTCAGGCTGAGAAGAAGGCTCTGGAAAGGGTCCGGAAGTCAGGACAGAAGGTCGTAGGTGTACAGCTATCCTCTCTGTCAGACATCTACAACACCAGATATCTGTGCAGGGCCACAAGCATCACCAGGGACAGTTCACACCCCACCCACAGCCTGTTCTCTCTGCTTCCCGCTGGCAAGAGGTACAGGTCCATCAAGGCCCGGACCTCTAGACTGACCAATATGTTTTATTCAAGAGCGATCAGGTCACTGAACACAGTACTCCGAAAGTAACTGATGACACGCTGTTGGAAGTCCTGCCCAATTAGGTACTCTGTGCAATGCATTTGTTGCGACTAATCGAGCCATCTGCAGCACAGTACATTCCTACACTCTTGACGGCGCATTGTAAATATATTCGATAATTGCTTGTTTCTTGCACCTGTGTTCTGTTTTTATACTTGTTCCTTTGCACCTCAGTTTTTTTGCACTGAGAGTTGTCTTTAAAAAAATTGTTGTACACTTATGTATGATGAGATTAAAGACATTCTATTCTAGTCTAGATAGATAGATACTTTATTAATCCTGAGGGAAATTCTGTATATCGTCTCCTCACAATAAATGCAGAAATGTACATAACAGTTACACAATCAATCAATCAGTTTTTATTTGTAGAGTGCTTGATCACATCGACAGACATTTGATGTCTGTGCAATAATGACAGAAAAGAAATAGTATAACCACAATTGCAGTTAGGAACAGAACTAATCAGGCAAAAAGCAGTAGTAGGCAAACGCATTAAAAGTAGATGTACAGTAACTGGCAACTGAGGGACCATACAATATGTTGGGCAGGACACATGTAGATTCATCATCAACCAATCAAAGATGACATCATGACATTTGACACCCAGGAACCCCGCAGTGTATCCGTGCAACCGTCCTTCTGAGAGGATGATTATACTCTCTGATGACACGGGGCACAAAGGAGGTCCAGAGTCTCTCTGGGTAATGAGCTCTGTGACAGCAGTCTGCCACTGAAGGCGCTCCTCTGCTGGGCGAAGGTGGTGTGCAGGGGGTGGCTGGGATTCCCCACGATTGTACTGGCATTGTACATGGTCCTCCTCACTAGAACAATCTCCATAGATTCAAGGCTCTGACTGATCACAGAAGCAGTCTGTCCAGCTCAATGTAACGATTTTTACATAGCCTTTACATTAATAGCACTATTTTATTTTGACCAACGACAACACAAGCTAGTGTTCACCTATTTACACAAACATTCACACGATGGCGAGAGGGGCTGCTTGTTGATAAACATAACAAAACCACTTACACATTAATAGGACACCCACTTGGAGCAAAATGTGATTCAGCATCTTTCCCATTTGACGGTGTGACATGTAGCCTGATGAAACTTTGATGGCGGAAAACCCCTCTGTGTCTGAGCCACAGCTACCCATTTCTCTTCATCTTGTAAAGAACATGGTTGTGCAGCACATTTTATTGTAGAATAGGTCTTGACTTTGCACTTTACCTTTGTCTTCTCTCAAGGTACACAGTTCTGGTGTCTTCTGGACATTGTACCCATCAAGAATGAAAAAGGTGAGGTGGTTTTGTTCCTCGTCTCCCACAAAGACATCACTGACAAGAAGAAGGATGAGGATCCTGGCCAAGGACATGACACAGGTGACTTTAGACAAATAACAATTGGAAAGTTTTTAATTTGTGTTGGACTCATTTGAGAACCAGTTTTCATGTATAGTGATTACCTGGCCAAGAGGCAACGGAGGCAGTTACCAAAAAAGAGTCAAAACAAACACTCTGCTACACAGCGAGTAATGTGATGGACGTTGAACAGTGGCTGTGAAAGAAGAAGGGTTTTATAAATGAACAGAAAGAAACTGTTTGCAGGAGTAACATGAGGGCCAGTTGATCACAAAATGGTGAGTGTTGAAGTGAGCTGGTCACAAAACATGTAGCGGCATGGTACACAACATCAAGTCTGTGAAGGAGGGATTCAGAAGCACACCAGCAGATCTTGTCACCATAATCAGAAACTGGGATAACTGATATTTTGTCCAAAAGTTATTCTGCAAAATATGTTAAATATTTATAATGATAAAGAAAACCAATTCAGAATTTGACCTTTGTGGGCAACACATTTACCATACTGTACATGTGATTCAAATGGTAGTGTGCTGTCAAGCCAGATACCTAGATATTTTTAGCAGGTGACAAAATCTATCTCAGATACAGCTATGTCCAGACTCAAAGTCAAACTAGGCCTGGCTAAGAACATTGTGAATCTCCAGTGGTATATTAGCTGCTTATTGACCAATCACTGAAACGTTGTAGAGAGGCAGGGTAGAATGGAGATGGGTCTGTAGAATTTCAAGTCTTTGAAAAGAATGGTGATTGCAGCAGATTTCTAGTCCAGCAGGAACGCACCAGTTTGAAGGGAGAGGTTAAACAGGCAACAGACGGACCTGCAATGATGTAAGCTGCAGGAGAAAAAAGAAAGGATCCAGCACATCCAGGCTGGAGGATTCATGACTGTCCCATTTGAGTAGCTTCTACAGCGAATGAAGTGAGTGGAAAGCAGGTAGGAAGAATGGGAATTTCCAATAAGCATAGCTGGCTTTGACAAATTGTCCATCACTATATAGTCCAACATTTATGTTCTTTGACAACACCATCAAATTTAGTTGCAGTGGGGAGAGTGGACAAGAATACTCTTGTTTTTCATTATTGTGACAGTGTTACAGAAATTTTGGAGGTCAGCTGGTGACATCCAACAGTTGCTGACCCATTAGTGGTCAGCAACTGTTTGAAGGGTTTGCGGTCTTGCTTGTCTAGTAGACCGAGTACATTTATTTCACATTGCGCTGACTGATTATCTTAGGCAATTTCTATGCCATTCCATGCCACTGCCATTTGCAAGGTTGTCCTGTTTGTTTTAGCTCTTCAGAAGGTACTTGAAAATGATTGTTTCTTGAAGTAATATCCTTTTGGACAGAAGTCTTATTACAGAGGTCACAAAAGACTCAGTATTTTTCACATACATAACTGCAGTGGTACAGCAGCACTGAAATATAATTGCAACAACCCCAGCACTGTGCAAGATAGACAAAAGCAAAGAAATAGAATGTAAATATAAGTATTAATAGTTTTATTTTCACTTTCCAATACATACTCAGAGTTTCACCTATTACTGAAAATCTTCTTTTCCTTTCGGCTTTTCCCTTCAGGGGTCGCCACAACGAATCAGTTGCCTCCATCTAACCCTGTCTTCTGCATCCTCTTCTCTCACACCAACCGTCTTCATGTCCTCTTTCACTACATCCATAAACCTCCTCTTTGGTCTTCCTCTAGGCCTCCTGCCTGGCAGTTCAAAACTCAGCATCCTTCTACCAATAAAGTGGTACCTCTACTTACGAAATTAATTGGTTCCAGAAGAAATTATGTAAGTAAAAAATTCGTAAGTAGAGACGCGTTTTCCATGCAAATGTCCTAATTTTGTTCCGAGCCCCCAAAAATTCCGACATAAATGTTTTATAAAGCATAAAAATGCATCTAAACATGTAACAAATACATGTTACAATTAGATTATTACACACTAAATGAAAGTTGTGCATAACATCAAAAACAAAGAATAAAGAATAAAAATGATGGTCATTTACCTTTTAACTGCTGTCCTCATTGTTTTTTTCCCTCTTTGCTTCATGCGCTCTTGCCTCACCATGCCTAACAATAGAGTGAATTCCAGTCCTCTTGAACTTCTAAACCACCCACGCAATGCCTTAAACTCCTTAAACTTTCTTTTGTTTTAATAACGTGGTGATTGTAGATGCATTACGGCCATATTCTTTGACGAGATCAACCAAATGCATCCCTTTTTCATGCTTTTCTATGATCTCTTGATTTGTTTGTATGGACAAAAAACTTTATTCTTCGTCTGTTCTTTTCCTCTTTTCTACATCACTTTCTTGGGGTCCATAGCGAATACTCAAAAAGTTAATACAGTATATTTGCGCAAAACTATCAGAACATTTCACGGGTCGAGGGCCGAATGACGAGGACCCTGCATAAACACCGATCCTCACAGAGGTCCCTCTTAGCCAATGGGATGCCAGGAAGATACTAGGTAATAGCCAATGGCAGAGCAGCTATGAGAATGGTGCGTTCAGGAACCTGTAGGAGCTGTGAGTATCAGCTGTATTTTTACTGTATTTTTACCTTACGTAAGTCGAAATTTCTTTCGTAACTAGAGGCAATATTTTCCAGCTGTGAAATTTCATAAGTAGAAAATTTCGTAAGTAGTGACATTCGTAAGTAGAAGTACCACTGTATATTCACTATCGCTCCTCTGGACATGTCCAAACCATCTCAGGCTGGCCTCTCTGACTTTATCTCCAAAACCTCTAACATGTGCTGTCCCTCTGATGTACTCATTCCTGATCCTATCCTTCCTGGTCACTCCCAAAGAGAACCTCAGCATCTTCATCTCTGCTACATCCAGCTTTGTCTCCTGTCTTTTCCTCAGTGACACTGTCTCTAGACCAAACAACATCGCTGGTCTCACCACAGTTTTGTACACCTTTCCTTTCATTTTAGCTGAAACTCTTCTATCACACATCGCACCTGACACTTTCCTCCACCCGTTCCATCCTGCCTGGACACACTTCTTCACCTCTTTTCCATACTTTCCATTGCTCCAGACTGTTGACCCTAAGTACTTAAAATCCTCCACCTTCTTGATCTCTTCTCCCTGTAACCTCACTCTTCCACTTGGGTCCCTCTTATTCACACACATGTACTCTGTCTTACTGCGGCTAACCTTCATCCCTCTCCTTTCCAGGACAAACCTCCACCTCTCTAGCTTCTCCTCCACCTGTTCCCTGCTCTCACTGCAGATCACAGTGTCATCTTCAAACATAGTCGATGGAGATTCCTGTCTGGCCTCGTCTGTCAGCCTGTCCATCACCATAGCAAACAAGAAGGGGCTCAAAGCTGACCTCTGATGCAGTCCCACCTCCACCTTGAACTCCTCTGTCACACCTACAGCACACCTCACCACTGTCTTACACTCCTCATACATGTCTTGCACCGCTCTAACATACTTCTCTGCCACTCCAGACTTCCTCATACAATACCACAGTTCCTCTCTGGGCACCCTGTCATAAGCTTTCTCCAGATCTACAAAAACACAATGCAGCTCCGTCTGGCCTTCTCTGTACTTCTCTATCAACATCCTCAAAGCGAATACTGCATCTGTAGTACTCTTTTTTGGCATGAAACCATACTGCTGCTCACAGATGCTCACTTCTGCCCTTAGTCTAGCTTCCACTACTCTTTCCCATAACTTCATTGTATGGCTCATCAGATTTATTCCTCTGTAGCTGCCACAACTCTGCACATCTCCCTTGTTCTTAAAAATGGGCACCAGCACACTTCTCCTCCTTTCCTCAGGCATCTTCCATCTTCTCACGATCTAAGATCCTGTTGAACAACCTATTCAGAAACTCTACTGCCACCTCTCCTAGACACTTCCATACCTCCACAGGTATATCATCAGGACCGACTGCCTTTCCACTCTTCATCCTCTTCAATGCCCTCCTCATTTCATCCTGACTAATCTTTGCTACTTCCTGGTCCACAACAGCCACCTCTTCTAGTCTTTGTTCTTTCTCATTTTCCTCGTTCATCAATTCTTCAAAGTACTCTTTCCATCTTCCCATCACACTACTGGCACCTGTTAATACACTTCCATCCCAATTCTTAATCACCCTAACCTGCTGTAGGTCTTTCCCATCTCTGTCTTTCTGTGTTGCCAACCTGTATAGATCAGTCTCCCCTTCCTTACTGTCCAACCTAGCATACAAGTCATCATAAGCCCCTTGTTTGGCCTTTGCTACCTCTACTTTCACCTTACGCTGCATCTCCTTGTACTCCTGTCTACTCTCCTCAGTCCTCTCAGTGTCCCACTTCTTCTTAGCTAACCTCTTTCTCTGTATACACTCCTGTACCTCCTCATTCCACCACCAAGTCTCCTTATCTACTTTCCTTCAGGATGACATACCAAGTACTCTCCTACTTGTCTCCCTGATCACACTAGCTGTAGTTGTCCAGTCATCTGGAAGCACCTCCTGACCACCCAGAGCCTGTCTTATCTCCCTCCTAAAAGTCATGCAACACTTTTCCTTTTTCAGCTTCCACCATTTCGTCCTCTGCTCTGCCTTTGCCCTCTTCATCTTACCACCAGAGTCATCCTACACACCACCATCCTGTGCTGTTTGGCTACATTCTCGCCTACCACCACTTTGCAGTCACTGATTTCCTTCAGATTACACTGTCTACACAAGATATAGTCTACTTGTGTACTCCTACCTCCACTCTTATAGGTATAAGAGCGGAGGTAGGTCACCCTATGTCCCTCCCTCTTCTGGAATAAAGTATTTACTATAGCCATTTCCAACCTTCTTGCAAAGTCAACCACCATCTGTCCTTCTACGTTCCTCTCCTGGATACCAAACCTGCCCATCACCTCCTAATCACCTCTGTTTTCTGCACCAGCAAGTCCACTGAAGTTTGCACCAACGACAACTCTCTCACTTTTAGGTATACTCTGCGTCACTTCATCAAAGTCCAACCAAAATTTCTCCTCCCCCTTCAGCTCACATCCTCCCTGTGGAGCATACTCACTAACAACATTGAACGTCACACCTTTGATTTCTAGCTTCAGACTTATCACTATATTTGACACTCTGTTTACCTCCAGGACATTCCTAACAAACTCCTCCTACTCCATTTCTCTTCCTATCTACACCATGATAGAAGAACTTGCACCCTGCTCCTAAACTTCTAGCTTTGCTACCTTTCCACCTGGTCTCCTGGACACGCAGTATGTCTACCTTCCTCCTCTTCATCATGTCAATCAACTCTCTACCTTTTCCTGTCATAGTTCCAACATTCAACGTTCGTACTCTCAGTCCTATATGCTTGCTGTTCCTCTTCTCTCTTTTCCTACGAACACACTATCCTCCTCTCCTCCTTCGACCAACAGTAGTCCAATTTCCACCGGCACCCTGTAGGTGGACAGCACCGATGGCGGTCGTTGTTAACCTGGGCCTTGACTAATCCGGTATGGAAGTCATAGGTTTGATTTGCATGTTTGATTTGGCAAAACTTATACGTTGGATGCCCTTCCTGACACAAGGGTCTGTATTTATCCGGGCTTGGGACCAGCACAATAAGACACTGGCTTGTGCCCTCTTGTGGCTATATTAGTGAAAATAACATCAATAAATGTACCAGAATCCACAGTCTGGGACTGATTTAAAGCACCAAGCTGTAATTGTACAGCTGATTGACGATTAAACATCAAGTCCCCTAACAAAATGAGCTTGGAAGACATATATGGACCAATAAGTTCAATTACTGTAAAGTAGAGAACGGACTGGCAGGAGGAGAAGGTGGTTCATATCGACCAGCAATGGAACAAACGGAACAAGTGCTGGTGCTCCATTGAATGATCCCGTGCCCTGTCCTTGCCGCAGTGGTAAGTGAAATATCTGAAATCAATGCCACATATTACCAACAAATCACATCTAATGGCTGGAAATGAGAATTATTTGGTTACATAGTGATTATTGAGCCACAATGACATTATATTATGGACAGGAACAATCATAAAAATAGATTGAAAAAGAAAATGGAAAGAACATGGAGGGTCTTGATGGGGAACCAGCAGAAATGTCTTCCTTCTCTACTATCAGTTTCAGTTCATTACACATTAAAGCACATTTTTTGTTACATATCAGAGACTATATTGATTTTGCTGGGGTGCTGATTTGATCTGTGATCTGTCTGCATGTGGTCTTTTATTAACCAATGCTTGTCATAATTGACAACAGATTGAAAGGAAGAAAAACAAGGTGTGTGTTTGTGTGATGAGAGTACGGGCGACTGAGTCAGGTACCCATTAGAGGAAAATGGAGCAATATGTGCAGAGGAAAAGAGTTTTATTGCTGTCAGTTTGGAAAGAATCTAAGCATGAGTAGGCTGTAGGACGGTGGCAATCAGCTGGCAGCTATATTTATCCTGTGATAGCTTCACATCCAGACCACAGAATAACACTGGATGTAACATTAACCACCAGAGGTGAAGTCTGTCCTCAGAATTATCATCAATGTGCTTTAAAACCCAGACAGTTATCATCCCAGTTCCATCAGTAAAAACAGTGAAGCAGCATTTCTCAGGAACAGTGTGCAAAAGGAATCCTATTTGTATCCTACCTGTTACAAAAAAATCCAATAAAAGAAAAGTGCAGCATCCATGGCACCCATTCAGATGTCTGTGTAGGAATTATTCTAAAAATAAACAGGGAAATGGCCATAACAAATTGCTTTTTTAAAAAAAGAACAGGTTTTAAAGGTTTTGCATTCAAGCAGTTCTTACTTTAGAAATCTCCAACTCCATTCAGAACACCCAGCATCAGAAGCCCAGCTTCCAGACAGGTGATCCCAATTAGCTGACATGAACACAGTCATCCCCAAGGGATTGTTTTTAAAAGAAGACTTATTTTCTCATGCGCTGTAGGTTTAGAACTGAGCACTTACTGCCTTCTTGGTGCAGGGTTAGGGTCATCTTTTTTCTAAGTTTGTAATTGTCTGGAAGAACTAGACAACTATACCTGAAGAATGTCAGAACTGGATGGATGGATGGATGGATGGATGGATGGATGGATGGATGGATGGATGGATGGATGGATGGCTGGATGGATGGATGGATGGGCAGGCAGGCGGATGGCTGGGCGGGTGGGCGGGCGGGCGGATGGACGGACGGACGGACGGACGGACAGACAGATGTGCCTTTGGTGGAAAACAGATCCAGCATTACATCCAAGTGGAAATTTCTGAACAAACTCAAAGCGCAAGCTCACCATATAATAGCTCAGACACTGTCATCGATTTTATTGAAACCGACTATATTTTTAGGGTTTGACAAACCTACAGGACATCTGGGAGTCATTTTTGTGGGGATTCTGGATACTTCTGTTCGGGGCTTTTTGGTCCCATTAAGTGGCTCAAGAAGCAGGAATTCAGACGGGATTATCGCCAGCAGACGCTTCCGGGCCGTGTTTCTGACCAGGATTGGAACCGAATCGACAGCTCCCGGAACAAGAGCTACAGGAGGTGAGCAGAAGCCACTGGACCAGGCCCAGGCCAATACCAGGCTACACCTGATCTAAAAGCAGCTATCTGGCTGCTTGAACAAACAAGATGCCACCAAAATCAAAGAATAATGCAGCCTTGGGGGAGGAGATTAAGGAGATAAAGAAATCGCTGGACTTTATGTCTGGTGACATTTCAACTATCCCAAAACATCAAAAACTGATTCTGGAGATGATGGGTGACATTAAAGAATTTAGGAAGCAATGTGCTGAGAAGGACAAGATAGTGACCCTTCTGGAACGCCGTGTAGCGGCCCTGGAGCAGTACTCCCGAATCAATGACATTGTTCTCAGCGGGCTGCAGACCAAACCTCGGACATATTCCCGCGGACTCTGACTAGGATTCCATCGAGCAACAAGTGATTACATTTTTCAACAGCAAAGGCATTTAGGTAAATAACAGTGACGCTGAGACGGGCCATCCTCTCCTTCGGAGAAAAAAAGTAGACAAGCCATCTATAATTATTTGCTTCACCAATGGGAAGCACAAGGATGCTTCGCTTAAGCAAGGAAGAAAACTCAAGGGGTCAGATGTGTATGTGAGAAGCACCTAACTAAGAAAAATGCAGACATTGCCAGGAACACACACTTTCTGAGAAAGCAAGGGGAAATTCAATCGACATGGACTGTAAACTGCAAGGTGTGTATCAAGTTGAATGGGTCACTAGAGGAGGCCAAGGTTTTGGTCATCAGAGACCTGGGTGAGCTGAACAAATACCAGTGACCCCACCAAGATAACAATAACCCATAGACATTGATAACGCATGCACTGACTGACCATGTAACTCAACATGCAGGCACTTGAACAAGACATTGATCCGGAGAGTAACTTCTTTGACCACTTGAACAACACATGTTGCTACTACACAGATGAACAATACAGTGACCTCAATGTTAAACAAGACCATGGAATATCAGTAATTCACTTTAATTGTTGAAGTTTGTATGCCAATTACAATTGTATCAAACACTACTTCAATAAATTTAAAAATCCATTCAATATCATTGCATTGTCTAAAACTTGGCTCTGCCATGAGAAGGGATTTGACCTTGAGCTGAGTGGATATGAGCTCAAGTATATGAATAGAAGGGGGGAGGTGTGGCTCTATATATTGAAAATAGCCCAAAATACAATGTAATGATGAATATGACAAAAACTATTGATGACCTGATGGAATGTATCACAGTTGAGTTACGCATGGAAAAACAAAAAAATATATAATTTGTAGTTGTGTGTATAGAACACCGGATTCAAACATTGAAAAATTAAGGATAGCACGGAGATTTGTATTCCACTAGCGAACAGAAGACTATATGTATTTGTGGGGACTACAACATCGACCTATTAAATCCCAATAAACGTGGAGTGACAGAAGAATTTATTAACACTATATATAGTTTGAGTTTACATCCACTGATCACCAAACCAAGTAGAATAACAGTAAAAAGTGCAACGGTAATAGATAACATATTTACAAATTACATGGAGAACACCCTAGTGTGTTGCTGTTCATGAATGACATCAGTGGCCATCTTCCCGTTTTTGTTATCCATGACTGTGACTATATCAAAGAAAAAGAGGACCATACCATTAAGTACAGTAGAATGAGAACAGAACAAAGCATAACTGCATTCAGAAATCATTTACAAATTCAAAATTTGAATTACCTCGATGAAGAAAAGGATATTGACAAAGTTTCTGAAATATTTCTTGAAACTTTTAAGTTGTTATACAACAAAAATTGTCCAATTAAACAACTCAACGACAGCGATAACCAAACCCACATCAACAGACCATGGATAACAAAAGGACTGAATAAGAATAAGAAAGAAAAAGAACACTCTCTATAAACAACTTCTGAAACAAAGAACTGTTGAAGACGAACTTAAATACAAGAAAAACAAAAATAAATTAACTAATATAATGTGGAACTGTCTTCTTCTTCTTTTCCTTTCGGCTTTTCCCTTCAGGGGTCGCCACAGCGAATCAGTGTCCTCCATCTAACCCTGTCTTCTGCATCCTCTTCTCTCACACCAACTACCTTCATGTCCTCTTTCACTACATCCATAAACCTCCTCTTTGGTCTTCCTCTAGGCCTCCTGCCTGGCAGTTCAAAACTCAGCATCCTTCTACCAATATATTCACTATCTCTCCTCTGGACATGTCCAAACCATCTCAGTCTGGCCTCTCTGACTTTATCTCCAAAACCTCTAACATGTGCTGTCCCTCTGATATACTCATTCCTGATCCTATCCTTCTTGGTCACTCCCAGAGAGAACCTCAGCATCTTCATCTCTGCTACCTCCAGCTCTGCCTCCTGCCTTTTCCTCAGTGACACTGTCTCTAGACCGAACAACATCGCTGGTCTCACCACAGTTTTGTACACCTTTCCTTTCATTTTAGCTGAAACTCTTCTATCACACATCACACCTGACACTTTTCTCCACCCATTCCATCCTGCCTGTACACGTTTCTTCACCTCTTTTCCACACTCTCCATTGCTCTGGACTGTTGACCCTAAGTACTTAAAATCCTCCACCTTCTTAATCTCTTCTCCCTGTAACCTCACTCTTCCACTTGGGTCCCTCTCATTCACACACATGTACTCTGTCTTACTGCGGCTAACCTTCATCCCTCTCCTTTCCAGGACAAACCTCCACCTCTCTAACTTCTCCTCCACCTCGTCCCTACTCTCACTGCAGATCACAATGTCATCTGCAAACATCATAGTCCATGGAGATTCCTGTCTAACCTCGTCTGTCAGCCTGTCCATCACCATAGCGAACAAGAAAGGGCTCAGAGCTGATCCCTGATGCAGTCCCACCTCCACCTTGAACTCCTCTGTCACACCTACAGCACACCTCACCACTGTCTTACAGTCCTCATACATGTCCTGCACCGTTCTAACATACTTCTCTGACACTCCAGACTTCCTCATACAATACCACAGTTCCTCTCTGGGCACCCTGTCATAAGCTTTCTCCAGATCTACAAAAACACAATGCAGCTCCATCTGGCCTTCTCCGTACTTCTCTATCAACATCCTCAAAGCAAATACTGCATCTGTAGTACTCTTTTTTGGCATGAAACCATACTGCTGCTCACAAATGCTCACTTCTGCCCTTAGTCTAGCTTCCACTACTCTTTCCCATAACTTCATTGTATGGCTCATCAGCTTTATTCCTCTGTAGTTGCCACAACTCTGCACATCTCCCTTGTTCTTAAAAATGGGCACCAGCACACTTCTCCTCCACTCCTCAGGCATCTTCTCACTATCTAAGATCCTGTTGAACAACCCAGTCAGAAACTCTACTGCCACCTCTCCTAGACACTTCCAAACCTCCACAGGTATATCATCAGGACCGACTGCCTTTCCACTCTTCATCCTCTTCAGTGCCCTCCTCACTTCATCCTGGCTAATCTTTGCTACATCCTGGTCCACAACAGTCACCTCTTCTAGTCTTTGTTCTCTCTCATTTTCCAGGTTCATCAACTCTTCAAAGTACTCTTTCCATCTTCCCATCACACTGCTGGAACCTGTCAATAGACTTCCCTCCCTATCCTTAATCACCCTAACCTGCTGCATGTCCTTCCCATCTCTGTCTCTCTGTCTTGCCAGCCTGTATAGATCAGTCTCTCCCTCCTTACTGTCCAACCGAGCATACAAGTCATCATAAGCCCCTTGTTTGGCCTTTGCTACCTCTACCTTCACCTTACGCTGCATCTCCCTGTACTCCTGTCTAGTCTCCTCAGTCCTCTCAGTGTCCCACTTCTTCTTAGCTAACCTCTTTCTTTGTATACACTCCTGTACCTCCTCATTCCACCACCAAGTCTCCTTATCTACTTTCCTTCCAGATGACACACCAAATACTCTCCTACCTGTCTCCCTGATCACATTAGCTGTAGTTGTCCAGTCATCTGGAAGCACCTCCTGACCACCCAGAGCCTGTCTTAACTCCTTCCTAAAGGTCATGCAATACCCTTCCTTTTTTTATCTTTCACCATTTCGTCCTCTGCTCTGCCTTTGCCCTCTTCATCTTCCTCACCACCAGAGTCATCCTACACACCACTATCCTATGCTGTTTGGCTACACTCTCGCCTACCACTACTTTACAGTCACTGATCTCCTTCAGGTTACATCGTCTACACAAGATGTAGTCTACCTGTGTGCTCCTACCACCACTCTTATAGGTCACCCTCTGTTCCTGCCTCTTCTGGAAGAAAGTATTCACTACAGCCATTTCCATCCTTTTTGCAAAGTCAACTACCATCTGTCCTTCTGCGTTCCTCTCCTGGATACCAAACCTGCCCATCACTTCCTCATCACCTCTGTTACCTGCACCAACATGTCCATTGAAGTCTGCGCCAATGACAACTCTCTCACTTCTAGGTATGCTCTGCATCACTTCATCAAAGTCCAACCAGAATTTTTCCTTCTCCTCCAGCTCACATCCTACCTGTGGGGCATACCCACTAACAACATTGAACATCACACCTTCTATTTCTAGCTTCAGACTCATCACTCTATCCGACACTCTTTTTACCTCCAGGACATTCCTAACAAACTCCTCCTTCAAGATAACTCCTACTCCATTTCTCTTCCCATCTACACCATGATAGAACAACTTGAACCCTGCTCCTAAACTTCTAGCCTTGCTACCTTTCCACCTGGTCTCCTGGACACACAGTATGTCTACCTTCCTCCTCTGCATCATGTCGACCAACTCTCTACCTTTTCCTGTCATAGTTCCAACATTCAACGTCCCTACTCTTAGTCCTATACTCTTGGCGCTCCTCTTCTCTTTCTTTGTGCGAACGCACTTTCCTCCTCTCCTTCTTCGACCAACAGTAATCCAATTTCCACCGGCGCCCTGTAGGTCAACAGCGCCGATGGCGGTCGTTGTTAACCCGGGCCTTGACCGATCCGGTATGGAAGTCATAGGTTTGATTCGCATCTTTGATTTGGCAAAAGTTTTATGCCGGATGCCCTTCCTGACGCAACCCTCTGTATTTATCCGGGCTTGGGACCGGCACAATAAGACACTGGCTTGTGCCCTCTTGCGGCTACATTCAACTGTAAGAAGGAATATTAAACCACACTACTAGAGAATAGTAAAAACAAATGGTTCAAATGATAGGAAATACCCTGAAAATTTTATTGACAACGAGAGGTCTTTATATTACACAGATGATGTGGTTAATGGCTTCAACAATTTCTTTGTGAATATAGGTCCAAGCCTATATTCACAAAGAAATTTTGAATTCAGGCTGCACTGGCGTCGAGCCTGGAGTTTCCCCTGCCTCACACCCTCAGTCAGCTGGGATAGGCTCCAGCCCCTCGTGACCTGCCACTGCGGATGAACCGGTTGACGATGAATGAATGAATATAGGTCCAAACTTGGCTAAGGATATAAATACCACTTATAATGATGGGGACGCCGAGGGGAGCATCACAAGAAACCTCAACTCCTTCTATTTAAAGGCAGTAGGAAAAAGAAAAAAAACTGACATTGTTATTAAGTACAAGAATAAATCATCGATGGATTGGAATTGAATTGACATTATTAGAATCAAGAAAATGATTGATTGTATTATAGATCCACTGACCAACATCTGCAGTTTGTCTTTGACAACTGGTACATTTCCACAGAAAATGAAAGTTGCCAAATTTATCACAGTATTTAAAGCCGGAGAGAAACATCAATTCACTAATCAATCAATTCACTAATTATAGGCCAATATCTTTACTCTTCCAGTTCTCTAAAATATAAGAAAAATTGTTTATTGAAAAATTAGATAATTTCATTGAAAATAATAACATTTTGACATACAGTCATTACGGGTTCAGGGCGAGCAGGTGAACAGCAATGGTACAATTGGAATTGACAGAGGAGATCACTGACTGTATTGATAGCCAGGAATATGTAATGGGAATATTTATTGACCCGAAAAAGGCTTTTGATATCATTAATCATGACTTATTGTTTAAAAAACTAAACAGGTTTGGTATAAGGGGGGTGGCATTAAGTTGGCTGAAGAGTTACATGCAACACAGACAGCAGTTTGTACAGATAGGTGACTACAAATCAACCTGGGCCGATATTACCTGTGGAGTCCCACAGGGGTCGGTGTTACGCCCGATACTATTCATTATTTCTATCAATGATATTTGTAATGTGTCAAATATGTTGAAATTTATTTTGTTTGCCGATGACACAAATGCATTTGTGTCAGAAATGAGTACATTAAAACACTGACATAAATAAATTTTGTTTGAATTTGAGCAAAAACCAAGATTATACCATTTGATAACCACACAATAACCGGCACGGTGGCGCAGTGGGTAGCGCTGTCGCCTCACAACACGGCGGACCCGGTTTCGAGTCCTGCTCTGTGCGGAGTTCGCATGCTCTCCCCGTGTCTGCGTGGGTTCTCTCCGGGTTCTCCGGCTTCCTCCCACCTCCAAAAGCATGTGCTTTAGGTTGATTGGCCGGTCCCAAATTGACCGTAGGAGTGAATGTGTGTGTGAGTGGTTGTTTGTCGCTGTGTGGCTCCGCCGTACACTGGCGTCGTGCCCGGAGTGTCCCCCGCCTCGCGCCCTGAGACTGCCGAGATAGGTACCGGCTCCCCCGCGACCCGCGTAAGTGGATTAAGCGGGTTAAGAAAATGACTGACTGACAATAGACGTGCAAGTACAAATTATAGTAGATGATAGGGATGAGTGAGTACACCACTATCTGTATCTGTATCTGTTCAACCAACTAGATTATCTGCATCCGTATCTGTATTTGGAATGGGCGGGGCTTAAACCGGAAGTGGGTGTGTTTTGAATGGAAATGGGTGGGGCTTAAATCACTACATTGTTTTAAGTCTAAAATTGATATGGATTGATCACAAGTTGCTGTATTTTTGCTTATTTTAAAACTATTTACAAAACAGCCTCAAAATTGAAATTCAAATAAATGTTTTTGATCACAAAAGTAAGAGAAGTATTTACAGAAGTTTTTTATGGAACTGAGTCAGAACATGAATATTCTTAAGTCTAAGAATGAATATTTACTGAAGAGCCTCAGAATTGAGATTCAACACTTTTGATCACAATAGTAAAGGAACTATATATAATGTAGCCGCAAGAGGGCACAAGCCAGTGTCTTATTGTGCCGGTCCCAAGCCCGGATAAATACAGAGGGTTGCGTCAGGAAGGGCATCCGGCGTAAAACTTTTGCCAAATCAAAGATGCGAATCAAACATATGACTTCCATACCGGATCGGTCGAGGCCCGGGTTAACAACGACCGCCATCGGCGCTGTTGACCTACAGGGCGCCGGTGGAAATTGGATTACTGTTGGTCGAAGAAGGAGAGGAGGAAAGTGCGTTCGCACGAAGAAACAGAAGAGGAGCGCCAAGAGTATAGGACTAAGAGTAGGGACGTTGAATGTTGGAACTATGACAGGAAAAGGTAGAGAGTTGATGATGATGATGCAGAGGAGGAAGGTAGACATACTGTGTGTCCAGGAGACCAGGTGGAAAGGTAGCAAGGCTAGAAGTTTAGGAGCAGGGTTCAAGTTGTTCTATCATGGTGTAGATAGAAAGAGAAATGGAGTAGGAGTTATCTTGAAGGAGGAGTTTGTTAGGAATGTCCTGGAGGTAAAAAGAGTGTCGGATAGAGTGATGAGTCTGAAGCTAGAAATAGAAGGTGTGGTGTTCAATGTTGTTAGTGGGTATGCCCCACAGGTAGGATGTGAGCTGGAGGAGAAGGAGAAATTCTGGTTGGACTTTGATGAAGTGATGCAGAGCATACCTAGAAGTGAGAGAGTTGTCATCGGTGCAGACTTCAATGGACATGTTGGTGCAGGTAACAGAGGTGATGAGGAAGTGATGGGCAGGTTTGGTATCCAGGAGAGGAACGCAGAAGGACAGATGGTAGTTGACTTTGCAAAAAGGATGGAAATGGCTGTAGTGAATACTTTCTTCCAGAAGAGGCAGGAACATAGGGTGACCTATAAGAGTGGTGGTAGGAGCACACAGGTAGACTACATCTTGTGTAGACGATGTAACCTGAAGGAGATCAGTGACTGCAAAGTAGTGGTAGGCGAGAGTGTAGCCAAACAGCATAGAATGGTGGTGTGTAGGATGACTCTGGTGGTGAGGAAGATGAAGAGGACAAAGACAGAGCAGAAGACGAAATGGTGGAAGCTAAAAAAGGAAGAGTGTTGCATGACCTTTAGGAAGGAGTTAAGACAGGCTCTGGGTGGTCAGGAGGTGCTTCCAGATGACTGGACAACTACAGCTAATGTGATCAGGGAGACAGGTAGGAGAGTATTTGGTGTGTCATCTGGAAGGAAAGTAGATAAGGAGACTTGGTGGTGGAATGAGGAGGTACAGGAGTGTATACAAAGAAAGAGGTTAGCTAAGAAGAAGTGGGACACTGAGAGGACTGAGGAGAGTAGACAGGAGTACAGGGAGATACAGCGTAAGGTGAAGGTAGAGGTAGCAAAGGCCAAACAAGAAGCTTATGATGACTTGTATGCTAGATTGGACAGTAAGGAGGGAGAGACTGATCTATACAGGCTGGCAAGACAGAGAGATAGAGATGGGAAGGACGTGCAGCAGATTAGGGTGATTAAGGATAGGGATGGAAGTCTATTGACAGGTGCCAGCAGTGTGATGGGAAGATGGAAAGAGTACTTTGAGGAGTTGATGAACGTGGAAAATGAGAGAGAACAAAGACTAGAAGAGGTGACTGTTGTGGACCAGGATGTAGCAAAGATTAGCCAGGATGAAGTGAGGAGAGCACTGAAGAGGATGAAGAGTGGAAAGGCAGTCGGTCCTGATGATATACCTGTAGAGGTTTGGAAGTGTCTAGGAGAGGTGGCAGTAGAGTTTCTGACTGGGTTGTTCAACAGGATCTTAGATAGTGAGAAGATGCCTGAGGAGTGGAGGAGAAGTGTGCTGGTGCCCATTTTTAAGAACAAGGGAGATGTGCAGAGTTGTGGCAACTACAGAGGAATAAAGCTGATGAGCCATACAATGAAGTTATGGGAAAGAGTAGTGGAAGCTAGACTAAGGGCAGAAGTGAGCATTTGTGAGCAGCAGTATGGTTTCATGCCAAAAAAGAGTACTACAGATGCAGTATTTGCTTTGAGGATGTTGATAGAGAAGTACAGAGAAGGCCAGAGGGAGCTGCATTGTGTTTTTGTAGATCTGGAGAAAGCTTATGACAGGGTGCCCAGAGAGGAACTGTGGTATTGTATGAGGAAGTCTGGAGTGGCAGAGAAGTATGTTAGAGCGGTGCAGGACATGTATGAGGACTGTAAGACAGTGGTGAGGTGTGCTGTAGGTGTGACAGAGGAGTTCAAGGTGGAGGTGGGACTGCATCAGGGATCAGCTCTGAGCCCCTTCTTGTTCGCTATGGTGATGGACAGGCTGACAGACGAGGTTAGACAGGAATCTCCATGGACTATGATGTTTGCAGATGACATTGTGATCTGCAGTGAGAGTAGGGAAGAGGTGGAGGAGAAGCTAGAGAGGTGGAGGTTTGTCCTGGAAAGGAGAGGGATGAAGGTTAGCCGCAGTAAGACAGAGTACATGTGTGTGAATGAGAGGGACCCAAGTGGAAGAGTGAGGTTACAGGGAGAAGAGATCAAGAAGGTGGAGGATTTTAAGTACTTGGGGTCAACAGTCCAGAGCAATGGAGAGTGGGGAAAAGAGGTGAAGAAGCGTGTCCAGGCAGGATGGAATGGGTGGAGAAAAGTGTCAGGTGTGATGTGTGATAGAAGAGTTTCAGCTAAAATGAAAGGAAAGGTGTACAAAACTGTGGTGAGACCAGCGATGTTGTTTGGTCTAGAGACAGTGTCACTGAGGAAAAGACAGGAGGCAGAGCTGGAGGTAGCAGAGATGAAGATGCTGAGGTTCTCTCTGGGAGTGACCAGGAAGGATAGGATCAGGAATGAGTACATCAGAGGGACAGCACATGTTAGAGGTTTTGGAGATAAAGTCAGAGAGGCCAGACTGAGATGGTTTGGACATGTCCAGAGGAGAGATAGTGAATATATTGGTAGAAGGATGCTGAGTTTTGAACTGCCAGGCAGGAGGCCTAGAGGAAGACCAAAGAGGAGGTTTATGGATGTAGTGAAAGAGGACATGAAGGTAGTTGGTGTGAGAGAAGAGGATGCAGAAGACAGGGTTAGATGGAGGCGGTTGATTCGCTGTGGCGACCCCTGAAGGGAAAAGCCAAAAGGAAAAGAAGAAGAAGTAAAGGAACTATATACCGTATAAAACGAGTAAACACAAAGTGCATTAATGAAGTGCATGCAATAAAAAAAGTAATTAACTACAAAATATGCAAGAATTGTCATACTCACAAAACTTTTTAATTTTTTTTCTTCTTTTTCATTTTAATTTTTTTCTAGTACTTTTTTTTTCAATTATTTATTTTAGGGAGGGGCGGGACGTATGTGTGACTGGCCAATCACAGAGTGTGACAACAGTCCGGCTGATTTTCCTTCAGTCCGATCACGAGTATTAACGGGCTTTATTCGTATTCGTACTCGTACTCGTCAAAATGCATTATTCGTACCGGATACTCGTATGAAACGAGTATCCGGCTCAACCCTAGTAGATGTTAAAATCGAAAGAGTTTATGAAAACAAATTTTTGGGCGTACTACTGAACCAAAAAATCTGCTGGAAACCCCATATAAGTCACATAAGAACAAAGCTTGCACGTAGTATTGCAGTTCTGAGTAAAAAAAAAACACACACACTGAACCACTATACATCTTATATTGTTCACTTGTACTACCGTATTCAAATTAAATTTTTGTGCAGAGATTTGGGGTAACATGTATAAAGGTACCTTGAAACGGTTATGCGTTCTACAAAAAAGAGCTGTTAGAATAGTTAACAAGGTAGGCTACAAGGTGCTGGAGCACAACAGACTGCTTCTAAAATCATTTTCCATGAAGTTTATGGACCTTGTTGAATACAAAATTGCAATAATAATGTTTAGTGCAAGAAACAATTTATTGCCACGTAACATCCAAAAAATGTTCAGTGATCGAGAAGGGCATTATAACTTAAGAAGAGAGCTCAACTTAAAAGTAAAACAAGCTGAAGCTGTGTAACAGACTGAGTGTGGAGGTTCAACTCAGTCCAAACATGAACCAGTTGAGGAGGTCATACAAAAAGATTATATTTGGGAGGTATTTGAATGAAGAAGTCCTGTTGTTACAGCCCAATTAACAGCTAAAAGAAGTTTACAGTTACAGGTCAACTCTTTGGCTTTAATGATTTTATTCCTCATTTGATTGTTTTATTGTTTTATTTTATTTATGTTTTTTTTCTCTCTTTCTGTTTTGCTTTGCTTTGTTATTTCATCTTTCTATGATTATGCAGTAGATATGCTTGATTCACTTCTGTAAATATTATCAGCAAGTATTTTGCTGAGTTTTTTTTTGGGGGGGGGAATTCTTTTAAGAAAAGGGGGGGTGGGAGTTTAACAAGTTTACACTTCTTCCTACTCGTTTTCAGAGAGTGTTCACACATTTCTGGTGTATTTATCATTGTTTATTAATGTTATTTTGGGGGTTTTATGTTATTTGAAATAAATGAACTTGTTCAATCACTCATTCATTTATTCATTCATTCATTTATTCATTCATTCATTCATTTATTCACTTTATGTACATCACAGTCTTAACTAATCAGTGTATAGAAGACAAGGAGTCCTAATTGTGATGCCAGCAGTTATCAGTGATGGTGGTCTCTACTTATACAGATCTGATCTCAGATCATCCGTTTTTATTTAAATCTCTCACTGTTTAGCCAGTAAAGCCACAAAGGAAGGCAGTGTTCAATATGAAATCACAAATCCATACCGTAATTTGAGATGCGCATCAGACATGCTTTAAAGCATGCTACCAGACATACTACCACTCATATAAGAGTGTCAGCATTAAATTCTCAGGTTACTGAAGGCAGCTTTTCAGTCAGTACATTTGTGGTCAGCTTGTTCCCCTGTTTTCAGCCTTGAGGCTTAGCATGCTACCATCTCCCCAACAGATGAGGAAACTGGCCTGGAGGTGCATCAGGTAACCCGGCCCCCGGGGTTCAATGCTAACCGGCGCCGCAGCAGAGCTGTCCTGTATCACCTGTCAGGACACCTGCAGAAACAAGACAAGAGCAAGCTCAAGATCAATAATGTGAGTTGTTTGTGCATCAGTCTATTCTGGTACATGTCCAGTGTGCATGGCTACAAAGTGTGATGAAAAACCAAAAGCAATACTTCATCAAAAATCCATTTAACATGAAAAATAATGTAATACAGTTCAAAGAAAATATATTTAATCTTCAATCTGAGCAACTTCATGCTTTTTTATAAATAAATGTTTCCACATTAATGTCTGTAAAACATTTTTAAAAAGTCGGTACACGCTGTAAAAAATTATCAGTTGATTCAACTTGAAAATTCGTGTTACCTGATTGCCTTGTAATTTTGAGTTAGGCAATGAGGTAATTAAGTTGTGTCAACTTGATGGCTAATTCATTTGACTATTATGTCCTGTTCCATCAACTAAGCGATCATAGTTAAAACAACTTTTAATTTAGTGGATACAACTTTAAATTCTGCATCAAATCAACTAAGTTACCTGTGTTGAGTCAACTGAAATTGTTATTAACGTAACAACATCTAAAGTTGTCCTGACATGCATTTTCAAATAGTTTTGAGCAAAGCTTTTATTTAGCTCAACTACATAATGTATGTTGTATTGAATTTCCCCAGAAGTAATCTGGTTGCCTTGGCAATTTAACTTTTCATAACTTACTTGCTTACGTCAGCATGACAAATGCCTATTACAGATAATTATTTTAACAAAACTGCTTTGTAATGGAAACATGTATCAAAACATAATGTAGAAGTCAAAAATAACATTTACTGAACACATACAAAACTGTCAATAACAGACTGCAACAATAACTAATCAACAAAAGTGAAACAAATGCAGATGAGCAATTGTCAAAATCCAGACTTAGTTAGTGTGTGAGAACAGAGAACATAAGAAACATCAGCTGCTTGACAAATCTTTAAATCCTATGTTTTTTTTCTACACAAGAGTCTGTTACAGAGTTCATGTACTCTTGCTAAGCATGTGTCCCCTCCAATGTTCATAATTACTTTTTGGAGAACCTCAAAGGTATACCTCAGGTCGTTTGGATAGTCAATCTTAAGAACATACAGCAGACCAATCAGGAGGGTAATGGCACTGGGGATGTCCGTCAGGTCATGAAGAAACATCTCTTCTTCCAAAATCAGCACCACATCAATGACTTCCTTTGGGAGAAGTTTTGCAGGATTCTCTTCAGTGACCACCAGGATCCCCATGTTCATCCCTTTGAGCGTCTTGTCTACTTCATCAGTTGGCTAGTGAGAGAACAAAAAATTAAAAATCAGCACTTGTTGCTCAATGAATTCTCTGCAGATTCATGGTGTTACTTTACATATGTTAAGACTTATTATAGTATCATATAAGTTGTATAGTTTCAATTGAACAACTATGCTTTTTCACTGACAGTATAGTACATGCCCCACTTACATCACAGCTCTTGTAAAATTTAGAGAAATCATCTTTCACAACGTAAGGCAGGCAAGAAGGACAACTGATCTCCTTTGCTGGTATAAGTCTGTAAAAACTGACAGAGCAGAGGGTTTGCAAAAGCAATTCTAAAAGCAGTGGCACAGTTCATTATTGCTTTAAGTGGAAAGAAAAAACACATCTCCATCTAGCGACTCAAGGAGGACCTGTAGTTCCTCAACAAGTCTTTTTTTGGCTCTGTACAACTTACACACAAGCAAGAAACCACAGTGCAGTAACAGACAAATGACAACATCCAGCATGTAACAAAAAGCTTGCTGTCATTTAGATGTACAGATAGTGCTAGGTTACCTGTGAGTGTTCAGTCAACCCTTGTGTTAAGACTATTATATGTTTACTCGCAGGAATCCGTGGGCATTCCACGATAAAACAATAATATCAGATTTCATACTAAACGTATGAAAACAAATGTATTGTTACTATAAACCAAGCGCACCCAACATATTCAAAAGTCAACGTGGTGACGTAACAACTTTGTGTTGGCAAATCATGGATTGGGCTGGGCGGACATTGTGAAGCCGTAGATGAATGTTTGCAGGCTATCTGGAGAAAGAAAGCTAACTAATGGTGAGATTGGGAAAGGAGCTGACGTTAAAGGAAAAGACACCTGTCAAAAGAGCAAGTGGAAAAGAAATTTAAGAGAAGTGATAGTTCTGTTGGCTGACTACAAGAACAGAACTGTATGTTGTTACTTAAAGACCGTTTTTGTCAGATGCCCGAGGAGCATTTTAGATTTTACATCGATTGTCCCATTCCAAACGGAAACCATAGCTGGACAGACTTTTTGTGCTAGCCAGCTAGTTTCACTCAGAAATCGTTGCCGTTTTCTGTGTCGCTGCTGCTGTTTGGACTCTTTGTTATGACACTAAAATTATGTTAACTGAGAAGTCGATGTATGGTTATTTCTTCTCCTAACATAGCAGATGCCTTACGCCATATTGTTCACATGATTCCCTCTGGCAGATGCGCCGTGATTGGTTGGGCGCCTGATTGACAGGTAGTGGGTGGAGTTGGTGACAGCTTGACAGCTTGAGCCATTTTGAAGTGAGCTTATTCAAATATAAAGGTGGGGAGATGTTCTTTATCCCAAATTATAATGAATGAACGATAAGCTATTAAAGAGAGCTTCACTCACCAAAACGTCTTTAAGTTGTCAGTAGGCTCTCGTTTCTGGTGGGCGTCGTCCTCCTCACAAAAATTGAACTGGGTGCATCTGACTGCAGTTGTCTGCACCTGTGCATTTTTATGTTAGTGTCACCTTATGGTGAACTATTCGAAATCAGTCTACATTACAATAGATATGAAGTTATGTCAACTATGTCTTTGATTTTCACCACTAAAATCATTTTTGTAAGTTCTCTGAACTTAACATTAGTATTTTAGTGAAATTCTAGTCTACTTAACTAAATATTGCAAGTTAATTCAACAAAAAAGGAAAATGTGTTTTTACAGTGCATATCAAGAATTACTGTCGTGTTCACATCTCTTCAACAACTTTCAGTAAGACGCAAACAGCTGAGAAGTTTTAAAGTGAATCTGTCCCAATACCCAATAGTTTTTTATATCTGTGACATAACTGATCATATGAGGTCTCTGTTATCAAATTTAGTGTTTCAAAATGTTTCACATATTTCCAGTGGGGATGAGAGCTGAACTGCAGATAGACCAGTCTGGTATCTGGACTCCTCGTCTCTGATGCCAGTCTGTTGTCAGGTAGAGAATGAGGCTTCATTCTCAGCTGGAATAAACAAGGATGTCAATGAAAGTGTGTTGGAATGGCAGCAGATGTTGTTCCTCACCTTTGTATGGTCTCATCATAGATACCATCACAGAGGCTGCATTTGAACTTCATAACAGTCTAGATAATTCCTTTCCTCTTATTTCTGGAGGACTTTATCATTTAATACCTGTCTGTCTCAGCTGGACAAGGTCCAGAGGAGCCAGTGGTGTTTCTGGATGTTGTTGATATCTGTCTTGTTCTTCACAGGGTTGAGTTTGAACATTTGGAGACTCAAACTGTTCCTGAGTCCATGGAGTGAAATCATCCATAGAATCATAGGTCTTGCACTGCTGTCTGAGGGGGTCAGAGTTTATGGCCATTCACAGCTATTTGTCCAGAAACTAATAATGATAATAATAACAAGAAGAAGAAGAAGAAGAAGTATACTTTATTGATCCGCAATGAGAAATTACATAATAGTAATAATAATAATAATAATAATAATAATAATAATAATAAACAACTATAGAGCTCCAGCTTTGACTGGATCTGTGAAGAAGTTTGTGGGGTTTTGCAAAGCTGATTTCCCCAGGTTTTAGAATTTCCACTGTGTTATCCACAGAGAGCAGTTCATGTCTAACTCATTGAATTTAGACATTGTCATGAAGCCTGTAGAAATCTTCACCTACATTCACACGCATGCATTTAACCACAGGCAATTCAAGAATCTCTCCGCTGAGCTGGACAAAGTGGATTATATAGGCGGCCTTTTTGGTTGACATGCTGTGTCATTTGGACAGACAGAATCTGACAATTCAGGGTAATTTAAAAATACTGCCTGACCTGGAGCAATGTGTGTCTATGTTTGCTAACAGATGAATCTCTCAAAGATGTGTTCATACACTCAACAAAAATATAACCGCAACACTTTTGTTTTTGCTCCCATTTTTCATTGGATGGACATAAAGATCTATAATTCATTCCAGATACACAATATTACCATTTCTCTCAAACATTGTTCACAAATCTGTCTAAATGTGTGATAGTGAGCACTTCTGCTTTGCTGAGATAATCCATCCCATCTCACAGGTGTGCCACATCAAGATGCTGATCTGACATCATGATTAGTGCACAGGTGTAACTTATACTGCCCACAATAAAAGGCCACTCTGAAATGTGCAGTTTTGTCTCACAGCAAAATGCCGCAGCGTGCAGTTGGCATGCTGACAGCAGGAATGTCAACCAGATCTGTTGCTCGTGCATTGAATGTTCATTTCTCCACCATAAGCCATCTCCAAAGGCGTTTCAGAGAATATGGCAGTACATCCAACCAGCCTCACAACCGCAGACCGCATCCAGCAGGTTCAACTCCAAGAGACCAGCCGCTCAGACAGCTGCTGCAACAATTGGTTTGCATAACCAAACAATTTCTGCACAAACTGTCAGAAACCGTCTCAGGGAAGCTCAACTGCATGCTCGTCGTCCTCATCGGGGTCTTAACCTGACTCCAGATCGTCAGTGTGACAGACTTGAGTGGGCAAATGCTCACATTGGATGGCGTCTGGCACGTTGGAGAGGTGTTTTCTTTACGGATGAATCTGGGTTTACATTGTTCAGGGCAGATGGCAGACAGCGTGTTTGGCATCATGTGGGTGAGCGCTTTGCTGATGTCAATGTTGTGGATGGAGTGGCCCATGGTGGTGGTGGGGTTATGGTATGGGCAGGTATCTGTTATGGACGAAGAACACAGATGCATTTTATTGATGGCATTTTGAATGCACAGAGATACCGTGATGAGATCCTGAGGCCCATTGTTGTGCCATACATCCATGAACATCACCTCATGTTTCAGCAAGATAATGCACGGCCCCATGTTGAAGGATCTGTACACAATTCTTGGAAGCTGAAAATGTCCCAGTTCTTGCATGGCCAGCATCCTCACCGGACATGTCGCCCATTGAGCATGTTTGGGATGTGCTTGACCGGCGTATACGACTGCGTGTACCAGTTCCCACTAATATCCAGCAACTTCACACAGCCATTGAAGAGGAGTCGACCAACATTCCACAGGCCACAATAGACAATCTGATAAACTCTATGCGAAGAAGATGTGTTGGACTGCATGAGGCAAATGGTGGTCACACCAGGTACTGACTGGTTCTGAGTCCCCAGACCCCCAATAAAGCAAAAAAAACCCTGCACATTTCAGGGTGGCCGTTTATGGTGGGCAGTATAAGGTACACCTGTGCACTAATCATGATGTCAGATCAGCATCTTGATGTGGCACACCTGTGAGGCGGGATGGATTATCTCAGCAAAGCAGAAGTGCTCACTATCACACATTTAGAAAGATTTGTGAACAATGTTTGAGAGAAATGGTAATATTGTGTATCTGGAATGAATTATAGATCTTTAAGTCCATCTCATGAAAAATGGGAGCAACAACAAAAGTGTTGCATTTATATTTTTGTTGAGTGTATGTTCCAAGAGTTTGTTCCTGAGTTAAATTTTTCATAAGTCCTTATTTATTAAATTTCAATCTATAATCTCCTCATGTGGTCATTTAAATGTCATTATTTCTCTAAAAGCTAAAGTACTATTGCCTAGGACTTACCAGAGACAGTTACAAGGACATAAAAACAACACATAATGACAAAAAATACAGGTACAGGTCTTTTCCAGTTAAGTTGTTCTCAATTATAAAACAGTTTATACATGCGAAAATAAAAATCAAGTTTACGTCATTTCACTCGATTTAATGTTTGTCCACCACAAATACAGGAAAATCACTAGAAAACCATTAAAAACACATAATTTAATGTTACTGTCCAATAAACTAGAATAATTCACGCTTAGTGTACAGTAAACTGTTGGTCCTTCTAATGTAATCCTTGAGGAGAAGAAGAAGAAGGCAACACTTCGAGAAACTCTCCACCAGTTTTTAGGATCATTTACAACAATAGTCAGACTCCGCTGTTGATGTTGATGATCCACTGTATGTACTGTAACACATAGTAATTTGCATGTAGCTTACCTTTAGAGTGAAAGAAGAGGAGGGAGGAGTTATTGTGGGTCAGAGTCAGAGTTGTCATCAGACTGATGGTCACCACTACCACTATCTTCACTAGCCTTTACATTATCATCAAAAAAGCAACAAGGACAGGGGGAGACGAGCTGTATAAACGCAATGGTACTGCCCCCACAGGGGTTGTGGCAGAAAGGGGGAACTGCAGAACAATAGTTGGATATGGCAGAGCTCGATATTTCATGGGCGGCATGGGTAGTGTAGTTGCTTCACAGCAAAACGGTTACAGGTTTGATTCTTGTTCTGTGTGGAGTATGCATGTTCTTCCCGTATCTCCAAATGTTGATAAGTCGAATGTTCGTATGTTGAGGACTACCTGGAACATCCGGATATGCAACAATAGTCGAAAACCTGTGCAAGAGTTTTGTGATCTACAACTGAAAAGGTCACAGATGAAATTCCTCGTCCGACCCATTTAATGTGGAGATAGACTGTTTGAAAGCCCTGAGCGGTTGTTCACTCAGGTGACTCACAGATGAGGCCATGCCTGAGTTGGAGCTGATGACTCATTGAGAAAAGGACCAACTGAAACCGGTTCTAAAAGAAGGGAACATCGAGTTCTGGAAAAGTGTACCAATGGAAAAATTGCCCAATGTCAGATGGGCTGTGTTCGGGCCAACATATGTATGTCTGTGTTTCTACCCTGAAACAGGTGAAATCAAAGTATTTATCTGTTTTGACAGACACACGTGAAATAATTGCTTTGAGCAGCGACAGGTGACTATAAACCTGGACAAATTGTTCAAGGCAAAGAATGGCAGCTATCTGACTAGTGTCATCTACGTAGTGTGATCACTTGGCGAAGAGTTTCTAAGGCTGTCTACAGTATGTATGTACCATACATATGAATTGCAAATGTGTATTGTAGGTACTATTGACCTCTTCCGCTTATGGATAGTTCTTGCACTTGCAGTTGTCGTAGCTAATGGCTTAATACTTAATTCTTTGTTTGACATATTATAAAGTTCTATTTTGCAATGCAACCTACTGCTTTACAAAGACAATCAGAAAGGCTGTTGTAAATTATTATGTTTTTGTTTGTACACTTGGTTGAACCAAGAGTTTGTGTTTGCAATTGTTGAAAATGACTGGCCTTTGTTCTTCGTACTGTGGGAGTCCATTTGTGTCATTATCATGGTGAAGTGTGACATTTATGGTAAATCTGGCTGGGCAGAGGTCTGTGTCTGAAAGCGAGCGAAGAAGAATTTGGATTTTTAAAATTACGCTTATTCCTGCAATCTAAAAGAGATTCATGCAAAAAGGAACTCACATTTCAAAAACAAATAATATGTGGGAACATAGGCAAAATATATACGTGAATTAAACCAACCATTGAATGAACACAAGTTCCTCACTCAACACCAAACATAAGACACCATTGACACACCATAAGTTCGTAAAAGTGTCTAAATCATTAAAATATCTCTGAAGTAATTAAAATCGATTCTGATTCCTGCTGAACACATTCTTCTTAAAATGGCTTCTGCACTGCAGCCACATGAACCTTCAACCTTTTTCTTCCTGCTGAGATAAATCACCATCTGTGCTTGGCTCAAAAGTAAGTTTAGAATCTGACAATTCTTTTTTTGATTCTTCCTGCGTTTCAAACCAGTAATGTATACCTGTTTGTCAAAAACAAGACAGAATGAGAGAAAGACTCTCTCTAAGAACAGGAAGAGACTGTCCAGTCTCTGACAGTCAGGAAGCAGTGAAAAACATTTTCTCTGCAAGAACAGAACGGACAGTATTCCTGGATTCAAATTCAAAATAAGACTGTTGACGGCCACAGCGCCGTGTAGAATCCTCCATAGAAATTCCATACCTTCACACACATATGCACTGCTCTTTTGAATAAGGACAGGGTGGGCAGGACAGTCCTAATTAATAAGAATCTACCTTTTACAATGTCAAGTGTTGATTCTGACCCCTCAGGGTGCTACATTATGGTTGTGGGACAACCTTTCTCATTCCCAATGATCCTAGCTAATATATATGCACCAAACTGGGATGACCCTGCTTTTTTTTTGTTCAAATTTTTTCTCTCGCTTACCAAACATGCCATCACCCCACCTTATCCTTGGGAGTGGCATAAATTGCGTACTTTCTCTTACCCTTGACTACAGTGCTTCCAAAATGACCTCTCTGTCTAAGTCAGCACGTACTATTCAGCTCTTTCTTAAGTCATATGGCATAGCAGACGTGTGGCGATTTTTGCAATCCCACTTCTAGAACATATTCCTATTTTTCTGCAGTTCATAAATGCTACCCTCGTATAGATTTTTTTCCTGGATAAAAGATCAAAATGTGATGATGAGGAAATTGTTATTTCAGATCATGGTGCCCTGACAATGACAATCCATATTCCAAATATACAACAAGATCACCATCCTTGGAGATTTAACTCTCTCCTGTTGGTTGAGGAATCCTTTGTTAACTTTATCTCAGATGAGATTAAATTGTTTTTTGACACTAATCGAACGCCAGGGATGTTTAGCTCAATTATATGGGAAATAGCAAAAGCTTTTCTAAGCGGACAGATCATTTCGTACTGTGCAAATAAAAAGAAGAGAAATACAGCACGCCTTCAAGAACTAACAGATGAAATAGTGAAAATAGACACGTTACACAGTCAGCAAATCTCAGCTGATATAATGAAAAGTTGTGACATGGATGTTATGAACATGGAGAAAAGATTAGACAACTACTTGCTCATCAGATACGACAAAGAACTGCCAACCGGATGATAGCTGCGATCAATGATGGACGGGGTGTAAAGTGTACAGAAGGCTTCAAAATTAATGTGTTTCCAAAAGTTTTATCAGTCATTATACACATCAGCTAAAGAGTTTTTCAGAAATCTGTCTGTCCCATCCATAGACCCGACCATAACCGCAGCTTTAGAAAAAGACCTCTCGATTCTGGACATTCCTGTACAATAAAAATCTATCAAAGTTAGTTGACTTGGGGTGGGTCGGCTCTTCCAGCCCCTCAACAGGCTTTCAATGAGCCGCACTGAGGTCTCACCCACAGCAGAGGACAGAGCAGCAGTGTCATCCAGAGTGGGTCCACAAATCTCCTCCACACATCCAACAGAAGAAGAAGACATCATTATCATCTTCATCCACATTATCTGGAGTTGGGTCACGGGAACAGCAGCTTCAACAGGGAACCCCAAACTTCCCTTCCCCCGGCCAAATCCACCAGCTCTGACTGAGGGATCCCAAGGCGTTCCCAGACCAGTGCTGAGATATAATCCCTCCACCTGGTCCTGGGTGTGCCCTGAGGTCTCCTCCCAGCTGGACGTGCCAGGAACACCTCCCTAGGGAGGCGCCCTGGTGGCATCCGCACCAGATGCCCCAACCCCCTCCACTGACTCCTTTCCACGCGAAGGAGCAGCGGCTCTACTCTGATCCTCTAGCGGACAGCAGTGTTTCTCACCCTATCTCTAAGGGAGACACCAGCTATCCATCTGAAAAAGAAATCATCCGCTTGTTCCCGCAATCTTGTGCTTTCGGTCATGACCCATCGCTCATGACCATAGGTGAGGGTAGGAACGAAGATCGAACAGTAGATGGAGAGCTTTGCCTCTCAACTTAGCTCCCTTTTTGTTGCAACAGTGCAATAAAGCAACTGCAATATTGCTCCTCCCTGCCCCACTTCTCTGTCCAATCTCATGTTCCATTGTTCCCTCACTCGTGAACAAGACCCTGAGATACTTAAACTCGTGGGTAAGGACCTCATTCCCCAGAATGAAGAAGTATGCTGTATTTATCCCATTGGGGAAATTGATATTTTTTTCACTTATGGTTCGTATATATTTTGAAACATGTTTAGAAAAATTAGATCTCATGTCCTTTCATGTGTGTCCTCTTGTCATTTCATGTGGGGCAGAGGGTGGTGAGTTTGTGGACCACAAATATGGAGTGTGAACTGGAGGGTTCACACTCCATATTTGGAAGGGTGTCACTTCACCTCCTCCTCACAAGCGCTCGTTGGGTGCGATGTGGCTGGGTGTCACTCTATCATTCGATTCCCGCTCTGTGTGGAGTTTGCATGTTCTCCCCGTGTCTGCGTGGGTTCTCTCCGGGTTTTTTTGCTTCCTCCCACCTCCAAAACGCTTCAGGTGGATTGAGCTTTCCAAACTTCCCATATGTGTGAGTGTGTGCGTGTTTGTTTGACCTTCATGTGGCTTTGCGGTGCACTGGCATCGCGCCCAGAGTGTACCCTGCCTTACACCCCCAGTCGGCAGGGATAGGCTCCACCACCCTGTGACCCACGACCAATGTTACCTCTAATTTTTCATGTGTCTGGGCATACACATAAGGTTCCTGAGCACACTGAGGACCACAGTGAGCAACATCAGATGTGCACGTTCTGGCCTCACACCAGTGTCACACTTGTTCAAAACCTTGGATCATGGCAAATTACATAGCTTATTAAAAGAATCAAACTGCAGTAGAAATTTTCATTAGTTTACTTTTAATATAAGGGATTTGGCCCGATTGAAATTAAAAAGACAAAAATCTTGTTCTTCATGAGATGTGTAGGTTGTTATATGTGAGGGTCCTGCTTTGGCCATGGAAAGAGTGCTGCTTTGGCCGGTGAGGTCCAGTTGTGGCCTGGCTTATGGTCCTGTTCTTGAAGAAATGATACGTATACACCTTTCAGACATAACATTTTGTTCACATTAAGACATTCACATTTTGCACAATGACCTGTGCTGTTGCTTGTGATACAGTCTAAATGCCTGTAACTCTTTGTCTGTACAATATCTGGTTACTCCTTTTTTGTAGCATATCTACAACCCATGAATTATCTAGCAGTAACAACATCTTTATAAATGTCATTAGAATATCCACAAATCTGACCTAAATTTTACCTTATTTTTCATGTGGTTGTACACTTTGTCCAGGTTAATGGCTCTTGCTTTGAACTTTCTCAAAAAGAAAAACAATTCACCCAGTTTCACCATTTGTTCTTCTATTTGCATAAACTCCGACAGCCATTCCATCTTAAAATCTTAAAAGTTGTGACACGTTGCTTTTTTACTTTTGCTTGGGGAGTGGATATGTCGCTGACCGTGCAAAATGGGACAGAAAACAATAGTTTTGGTCTAATTCATTAGATTAGATCTAATATTAGATATTACTGTATTTAATACTGTGACACCCCTGGTGTCGTGTAATGTGGGCATGGATAACAACCACACACTTTTTTTGGCGAGCTTCATTTCGGCGTTCAGCCTTAACAAGCAACAATCCAGAATTCCTCTCAACTCATTTGTAAAAGATGAGTTCAGCACTCACCTTTTACAATCACACCCCCACCCCAAGCCTCGCAAACTCATACACAACTCACACACATGCAGAAAAACTCAAGGCAGCAACACACAATAGTAACAACACACGGGATATCACAATACGTTTATATTGAATTTTATTTTATGCGCAGCATAGATTTTCTTGTGCGCTGAAACTGTGTGATGAATGAATGAATAATAAATCTTAAAAATGATACGGATTTTAAAAGGAAATTAATTTCACGAGTACAAACTGAATTCACCATATTTGTCTAATTCTCACTTTTTTTCGCAAAGCAAAATAAATATGAGTCGTCGCTTTGCCCATTGTTTGGCGTACAAGTAAAATTACGAGATACGAGTCGTGATTCAGGACACCACCACTAGTTGGTGGATGAATACATTATCTGAGACCGGATCTCATTCTTTACCACGTGTTGGTGGAGGGATACACCAACATGTCAGCTGAGAACAGATCTCATTCTCATTGGTGGAGTAAAGACGTAGCTCATGTCTTCTCATGAGTTTTGCGTTTTTTTTTCATTCTTTTCATTTTTTATCATTGTTTACTTAACATATATAATGAATTATACACAAGTAAAGTCTGTATCTTTATTGGTTGATTAAAAATATGTTTTATTTTCAAATTATTTACGGGGTTTGGGGCTTTTTCACGAGGGTGGAACAGATTAAAATGATTTAAGTTATTTTAAATTGGGTAAATTTGTTTGATTTAAGAGTCAGTCACAGAATGGATTCAACTCGTATCTTGAGGTTCTACTGTATTATTAGCTGAGGTTGTACTGTATTATTATATGAGGTTCTACTGTACTATTATATGAGGTACTACTATATTTTAAAAGGAGAACAAAACATGAAGAACATAGACAAACAAGTAGAGACTTTCCGGATGTTTTCAGTCACTCTCAAGATATTCCTCTTGTCTTCCATTCCAGAACGTGTTTGGGGAGAAGCCTCCAATCCCAGAATACAAGGTAGCAGCCATTCAGAAATCTCGCTTCATCCTCCTCCACTACGGAACCTTCAAGGCGGGCTGGGATTGGCTGATCCTGCTGGCGACCTTCTATGTGGCTGTCACTGTGCCATACAATGTGTGCTTCACGGTGATGGGAGGGCGGGATGACGGGAGCAGCAGCGCCCCACGGAGCCCACCCAGCGTCAGCGATATCCTCGTAGAGATCCTGTTTATTTTAGGTGAGGAGGTTCACACTGATGGGTCATCATTACAGTAACATTTCTGCCACCATACAGTTACCTACAAACTGTAGGTAACTGTATGTACCATACACCATACAGTTTTACATACACCATACTGTGTGGTTTAGTACACAGCTGAAGATTCTCTATCTGGGAGACAAAGGCTAAAGTGGCACACTGCCTGAGAACGACAGAATTGTATTGAAAGCATCTGATGTCTGTATCTGAGAGACTCAGTGGTCATAATAAAAGTTTAGTGGAAGTTTTAATGATACACATACAGCAGTGAAAGTATATGGGACATTCACAATTGGCCATTATGCCTTATCGCTAACTCATTTTCCAGAAAACAACAGGCCTGTTTGTGTCCAGTCCTGTCCATCTATCTGCAGGAAAATTCAATGCATGCTCTTCAAGGGCTTTTAATGAAAGCGATTGAAAACAACCCCTCCATCAATGTCTCAATCAAATTATACAAGCCACTGGGTAAAATGTCTGTCTGTCAGTCGATATCCCGTTTGTTAGAACCAATAGGTTGGCTTGTTTATCAGTATGTACACTCAGGGTCGCAGTGTGTTATCAAGATTCCAGTTATTTGGTGGTTTCTGTTGATAGGTTCCTTTTCATAAATTAAATGCATTCTAAAAACTCCTGAACAGATATTAGCACTCCAGAACATTAACCGATTCCTCTGCTATGGGATTGACGTTTGGCGATATGTGACAGATCTCATTCCTAAGATTTGTAATTTTGCTTTGAAAAAATCTAAGAAAATCACATCGCAATCCAGATTTAAAGGAATGGTAGGCTCGATACTGTTGTGTTTCTTAGTCAGCCTGGCTACAGTGATGAAAAGGTTGTCTTTATTTTCCTCTGTTAGGAAACCTTCTTAAGGGATTCCTCCTTAACAGACTAAGCTGTCTGACTCTTTGTATAATAATAATAATAATAAGGGATACCTCCTTATAATAATAATAATATAATAATAATATAATAATATAATATAATAATATTAATATTATATTAATATTATATTATTATAATATTATTATAATTTTATTTTGATTTAAATATTATATATTATTATTACATTATAATATTTTTATAGTATTATTAATATTATAATATAATAATAATATAATAATAATATTATATTATATTATAATAACAATAATAATAATAAGGGATACCTTTGCATATAATAATAAGGGATACCTTTGCATATAATAATAAGGGATACCTCCTTAACGGAACCTCCTTAAGGGATGAATAAAGTTATACTCTACTCTCTCTACTCTAGTGTAGAGTAGTAATTGTTTCTACTTCTACAGAAAGCCTTCTTGTAGGATAATAAAGCTGTCTTTACCTGTTGCATATATAGGCTGAGTCAGTTTTTCTTAGGCGACAAATTCTCTCCAGTCTGCGGGAGCGTTGTTTGAGCTTGCAGACTGACAGGTCAAACAATGGGGCTAACCTTTCCTGTCTTTTTAATTTTCCTTTTTAACTGGTGTTTCTCAGTGGTGGTTGCCTGCCTTGAATAATCTTATGCCAAAGAAGATATCAGTTGCCTGAAAAATGCCCAAGATGCATTTGTCCAGTCATTCAAACCTTTATGCGAATAAGCTAAACATCTCTATCCCAATAGATATTATGATAACCAATGATGAAACTAGCCAATGAAAACAGAAGCCACTAAGAAGCCAACTGTTTTAAGGCACCAACTCCAAAACGGCAGGTTTGTTTATTGTAATTATAAAATATGTCCTTTAAGTCATCAGTGTGTTTGGTGTGTTTTTTCAAACCGGCTCAAAGTGCCGTGATAATGACACTGATTTTGCATTTTTGTGTCTTTTGCATCATTCCTTCTGCATCTCAACCACCAAACACTAATGTTTCATGTAATAAAAGTTTTGCACAGGTTGCACTTTAGTTATGTTAGAACAAAATCTCCACCCTTAGCTTAATAAAAAGACACATGATGTGTGTTTGCTGTTACAAGGGATAAAATATCTGGTCTTCTGGATGAATGCATGCGACATGTGAGACTCTCTAACGTTGTAAAATGCATCACATTGACTGGTACGTCAGATAGTAATGAATGTTAAAGCCCTAGGTGTCTTAGCCAGACATGCAAAGACACCGTCTGTGTTTGGAACTGGCAAAATGATTCGCCTCTGATCCTGTGGAGACCTCAAACCTACTGAAACGACTCATTTATCACAATGACTTTTGTCACTTTTCATTAATAACGGATGTTACAGAAATGTAAACAAACGCCATATTGGCAAATTGTGGAGTTTAGAAAAGGAGCATGTAGCGTTTACTTGTTGACAGCGTTGTGTTTCTGAGTTGTGTAGAGAAGTGGAAACATAGAGCTTATGTCAAGAATGTGTTGATTTAAATGCACAAAACTGGAGAGACGGAAGGGTCCCTGCCTGTAGGCCCTTTGCAAAATTCAATACATGCATACTTGCATGTATGCATGCGTACAAGCATGCATGCATTTACTGTATGTATGCATGTATAACTGTATGTATAACTGTATGTTGACTGTATGTATGACAGTATGTACAGTCTGTATGGCATGTATGTATGTACGTATGTATCTATGGTAGGTATGTCTGTACAGTATATATGTATTTACTGTATTTACATAAGTACTGTATGTACAGTACTTATGCAGATATGTACATATGTAATACAAGGAGTTAGACAGTTTAAATTTTTAAACTTATCTTTATCTTAAACCTTTCTTTTATAAATAAATATAAGACCCAGATTATTCAAAGTGTTGTAGCCTGCTGAAGGTTTGAAGCAGTGCTAATTTATTGAATTTAATATTGGACTCAACAAAAACGGAAATCACTGGCTGCCTGGAGGATATTGAATTAATCTAATGATTGGTTTATGTATTGATAATGATTACTAATGTAAAAAGACTGTCATTTAAAGTCTGGGTGCTGAACACTGAACACATTGCAGCCAGTTTTTATTTAGTTTTATTATTATTTTGCACGGTCTGAGTTCTTTAAGGAGGTGTAATTTCAGGTTTGTGCATCGGGCAGAGATGTGGGTTGTCCTCGCACCAGAGGGAAATAACACATCAACATACATGTAAATACGTGTTTACTTTTCAATGCAACAACAAAATGAACGCCAGAAGGCATGTCTGAAGATAGTGATGAACACACCATTAATCACTCGTGTGCACACACACCGGGACCCCCTGTTGCCTGGATGTTCTCAGTCCAAAGCAGAGACGCCTCCTCTGCAGAGCCAGCTTTGGAGGCAGGGCTGGGGCCCAGTGTGTGTGTGTGTCTGTGTGTGTGTGTGTGTGTGTGTGTGTGTGTGTGTGTGTGTGTGTGTGTGTGTTTGATTGTCTTGAAAGAATGAATGTGTTTTCTTTTTGTTTTATTGTCTGACACCCGGGGGGGGGCAAGGAAAACTGGACAAATGAATTTAGTGCTGTTGTCCGTCTGTCCGTCTGTCTGTCTATGTATCTATATAACAAAACAGATCCAACAAAATGTTGTCAGTCACTCAAAGCAAATAAAAACAGCTTACAGGTTACTATTTTATATCACCTCATTAGGATTAATTGTGGACAAAGCAGCTTGAAACAACTTCAACATCTTTCCATCACAATAATTATCTTGCCACAAGGTGGCGCAGTGGAGAGCATTGTTGCCTCAACAGGTGTGAGTGTGGGAATGAGTGGTTGTTCGTCTTTCATGTGGCCCCATGGTGAGCTGGCGTCTTATCCAGGGTGTACCCAGCCTTTCTCAGACCCGTGACCTTCAAGACTACGGTCGTGTGGGCATTGAGAAAATGACTGGCTGGGTAGTGCTAAAGAGATTCCATCTTCTTATTTATAGCACAAGAACAAACCCCCCCATGAAATGATGGACTTCCAGGCCTGTTTCTTTTTGGTTTAATGATTTGATATCTTGATTATGTGACGCTGCACATTCACAGATTTTTGCTGCAAATACAGTATATCAGTTACATGCTTGACTCTTAGCGTTGAATTTATACAGTTCTTCAACTTAAGAGACATGAGGGACCACCACACTGAAAAAAAGGTTCAGTGCGGTGATGAATGATGCAAGATGAAGTGTATTTGTTACCATGACAGCATGTGTTTGCTATCTGTTGCCATGTGTGACAGTACTGTGTCTCTGACTCCTGTTCTAGCCGGTGGTATTTCCTGCTGTCAGCTTGCCCTGTTGTTGTCCCCTGCAGACATTGTGCTGAACTTTCGAACCACTTTTGTGAGCACGTCGGGTCAGGTAGTGTACGACGCCCGCTCCATCTGTCTTCACTACGTCACCACCTGGCTGTTTGTCGATCTCATTGCCGCCCTGCCCTTTGACCTGCTGTATGCTTTCAACGTCAGCGTGGTGAGTCTCCTCGATGTGTGTCGTGGTGTGTCTGTGGTCATTAGTGCGCTGACATCATGAACCAACAAAGCAGACAGGGTGTGTATGACACACACACAAAGTAGCTGACAAATCAGTCTGCATACAGTGTCTCTCCTGCAGTCATTTTACAAACCAACCTTTATAATTAATGCGGCTGCATTTACGCACAATATCACCAAATTTGATCAAGTTTTTTCCAAAGTGATTCAGATTCATCAGACAAACGAATGAATGGCACAGAATCAGCCAGATTACACTGAACATAATCTAGGAACTGAGAATCCTACAACGAACCATGGAGAAAATTACACATAAATGCAAGTTTAATATTAAAAATTATTTCTAAATCTGAATTAAAAGGAATGTGTTCTTTTTATATCAACATAAATTCCAGATCCATCCATTAGGTACCAGGAGGGTGGAACTCCGCGAACACAACACTCAATAGACCCAGACCAATCCAGAAAAACCTGCCGGACAAAGGACAATATTTATTTTGGGTTTTTTTATCAGAAAAGTATCAGTCACCAAAAATAAAATTCAAACAATAATAGAAACAACATATGCTGGCAACGTGTAAATCTTCACCCAAAACAAGAATTTTACCATACTTTGTTTTCAGTAAATCACCACATGTGACATTTATCAAAACTATCTTAAACCGGCATTCTGCAGCGTCTATACAGTCATCTATACATATACATTTTTTAATAGATATCTTTTTATTTTAATGTGTTTTTAATTATTTCATTATCTTTGGCCACCCCATTCTTCCAAAAATCTGTATTGAAATTTGTTGAACTAAAATCAGACAAAAGAGAAGAGAGGTAGAGATGGTTGATCACTTTAACTCAGACCACATTAGATCATGAATTAATGACACGCAACAGGACGCGTGATGCTTTAAAAGACGCTTTGGAGAAGCACGGCTTTGCAGAATGCCCTTGTTCCAGACTGCTGACTATTCGGTAAGTGAGTGTGAGCTGACGTGATGTGTGTCTCTGTCTACCTGCAGTACTTTGGGGTCCACCTGCTGAAGACCGTCCGGCTACTGCGGTTACTGCGGCTGCTGCAGAAGCTGGAGCGTTACTCCCAGTACAGCGCTGTGGTTCTCACGCTGCTCATGTCCATGTTTGCCTTGCTGGCCCACTGGATGGCCTGTGTCTGGTACTTTTTAGGTCGCAGGGAGATTGAAAGTCCTGGCTCTGGTGATATTGGTCAGTACCCACTTTTTTCATACACACAGCATTTAAAAGTACATTTAAGAGCAAAAGCAAAGTAGCTGTAGCTTTCAGATGTATTTATACTGGAGTTCTTTATGCCATGAATCAAGTACCTTATATTTCACCCGCTTTACTGTTTTTGTATAAGCTATATCTTATTATTAGTAGTAGTAGTAGTATTATTATATCTCATATGACTATGTAAAAGACTGCAAAATGAAGTTTAAATTCGCTTAAGATCCTCCATTGACAACCGTTATGTTCACATATCAATAAAAATAAATACTAATAAGATATGAACAGCACCACTCAGCAGCAGCTACTTTCAGTATTTGCTCCATAAGCATCTCTGGTTGGTTTTGTTTCCTGTCAGTGAGAAATATTGAATTCTGTACTATTCTTGTTAATTGTTGTATATATACTATAAATGAATCAGAGTGCCTGTGTAGATCAACAACAACTGTTTAATCAGCTGTGATGACTAAAGGAAATAAGGATTATTGTTTATTACAGAAGATGAAATCTACTAATTAGATCAGAAAGTCTTGAAGGAGTTTATGATATAAACTCCCTCCTGGCACAAAAACACTGATGGTGGTGGTGGTGGCTGATGATCTGTTGAGGCTGATGATATGATAAGTTTGCTGAGTCTGTTCACATGAAAAGGTGGAATATGTATCATGAGTCAAAGATACTGGAGAAAATTGATGGATTATGGCTAAATGCATTTGCCATCACAAATCCCACAGATGTAGTCAATTCTTAGATAGAGATTAAAGGAAATGACGAATAATCCTGATCAGTCTAGATACTTCATGTGTTTAAGAAGGCATATTTTCAACCTAGCTAGATTATTATGGTACTTGATAATGCAGATTGCACCACATGCACATGAAGTTAAAGTACATGAAGTCACTGCACTAAAGGGCAGTGTTGCTTTCCGCAATGCAGCGGCGTCACACTCGAAGTGTCCCCCACCTCTCACCCATAAATCAGCTGGGATAGGCTGCAGTAATCCCTGCGAACTGCAAATTCAGAAGAAGTGGATTAGAAGATGAATTGAATGAATGAATCCTACCTTTCCATTCAACCCAGCATCAAGGGCGTTTGTGTAAGAAGAGAACAGCTGGTTTGGTATCGTCCACCAAACTGTTTTGCATGACGTCTTAATACTCCATTTCAGTAAAGCAAAAATCATGTTAGTGCAGGAGATTATGTTCAGAGTGAACTTATTTTATATTGAACAATACACATTCTAGCTGAGGGACTACACTGAACATGCAAACTTGTTGCACCAGATGTTAATGTTAATGATTTAGCGTTATTTAGCAAATTCCTTTCATGGACAACGTCGCACTACGTATGCATCTTTATTGTTTGTTTAACCATATGTATGCTGTCAGACAATGTCGCCCTTTGACAGCAGGTTGTTGGTCAATTTGTTGTGCCTGGTTTTTTATGTTAGAAGTGTACATGGTGCATGGGAAGACAAATAAAGAAGAAAATAGTTTGCATCAGTGTGAAGTAGGAAAGGAGTAATGAGGAAGAGGAACAGTGAGGAACAGCAAGAGGAAGAAGAAGAAGAAGAAGTATGCTTTATTAATCCCCTTAGGGAAATTATTTTTCCAGTTTTATATACTTTCACACACGTAGATACGCAGGCCCTAGTGCACACACACACACACACTCACAGGAACTGTAGGAATGCAGATAATGAGAGGTAGAGCGGTGGGTAGTTCCTTCTTGGTGCACCCCAAAGAGCAGCTTATAAAGGGGAAGGCGTCTTGCTCAAGGGCACCTCGGCAGTGCTCAACCTCTCCATTGCCAGTTCACACACCCAACATTTGGTTCACAGCGGGTCTTATGCTGGCCACCCTCCGGTCCCAGCCCGAGACCCAGCAGACTGAGCTACAGTGCACTGGCGTCGCACCCGGAGCTTCCCCTGCCTCACATCCTCAGTCAGCTGAGATGGGCTCCAGCTCCCCGCGACCCGCCACAGCGGATGAAGCGGTAGACGATGAATAAATTAATTAATTTAATTTATATATGATGACATTCCAATGTGATTGTTTCCCCACAAGCAGGGTCAGCAAGTATTAATTATGAGGCAACCTTAGCTTTTATCTTGATCATGGGATGAGGTGTTTTTCTTTCATGAATGAACTGCAAATTTTTACTGAGACAGTTTTTGGGATTCTCAGATATGCTGTTCATCTCGACAAAAAGTCAAATCTTGCACCATGCTTATCCTGTTCATGGAGAAGAAAATAAAGACAAGCTGATAGAACTGGGATGCTCATTATATCTGACTGAAGTTTTAGGATTTGTTGAACTGACTCATGGAAATAAGGCCAGTTTTCTTTTTCATGGTATACTCAGTGATGAGACACAATCTTTCTCAGATGATATCACTAATTTAGTATTCATGTAAAGGTCCAAAAGCAGATATCCAAAAGTAAGGTTGCTACATGCCTCCCTTTTCAAGCAAGGCTAATGCTTTTTATTAGCATTGTTGATATTACAGTGGAGAATCTCTGTGGGCAATATGAAACCCTGGTAATCAATCAGATACACACAATCAGGCAGTTTCAGACTTTATCCCTGTTGAACCAGCACATTGAGTGTCTTTTATTTAACTTTACATAAGCATTAAAAATACCAACTCTCAGGTTGAGTTACTGAAAAAGAACCAAAGGAGTGTGACCAATTAAACCAGCTCAGGTTTACATTATGTGGTGAATACACATGTCCCCCTATCTCTCATTGATTTACACAAATTGACTTTTCCCTGTCTTTTAAATTAACCCCATAATGATAGACCGTAATATGCATAATTAATTCATAGCAGCAATGTGTGTATAAATATATGTGCATATAAATGTATACACACACACAAACACGAAAAGATTGAGAAGTATCAAGGGTTGAAAGAACAGCTGAAACATATGTGGAAGGTCAAGGCTTACGTGGTCCCCGTGGTAGTAGGAGCACTTGGGTCAGTGACCCCCAAACTGGAAGAGTGGCTCCAGCAGATTCCTGGAACAACATCTGAAGCCTCAGTCCAGAAGAGCGCAGTCCTAGGAACAGCTAAGATACTGACAGAACCCTCAGACTCCCAGGCCTCTGGTAGAGGACCCAAGCATGAGGATGACACAGATACCACCCCTCAAGGGTGAGAGGGACATATATCTCCCCACCTATATACGGTCCGGCCATCCGGGTAGATGCCGGCGTCGTGAGTTCGGTCCTAGGGAATAAAGCGTCGGGGTTCCCCACACCACAATGTGAGGTCTGTCATAATCAAATATAAACCGCTAAGCCAAAACGGCTCCGTAAGTCAGGGACATGGATAAATGTGAAGACCGGAGCTAACTCGGCTAGCGGCCCGAGCTTCCGGGTAGACGCCGGAAGCGTGACAGCATGAGGTTTTCAAGTGAGCTTATCCATTTATATAGGTGGGGATAAATATAACTTGAAATTTCATAGCCGATTTCAATGTCTGGACATGGACCCTGAAGTCTTTGCACTGCAGCATTGAACATCATCCATACCCTCTGGAACCTGGAAATTAATCCTATTCCTAACACATGACCTAGAAGCGTTGTTTGATCACGATCGATGTAAACGGCTCAAACACTTTCCTACAAAGAGTAGCTTTGTAAATGCAAAAATCTCTTCTGATGCTGTAACAACTATTTTTCAGTTTTTGGCGAGTGGTGGTAAGAAAAGTTGCGGTTGCAGGGTAATCATTTATCCATCTGTTTGGAACCCAGATAACGCATCAACAGTTCTTACACTGTTCATTATAATAATTCAAAATCAAAAGAGGCTAACTGCCAACCACATTTGTACAATAACAAATTTATCACCGGTCAAATTGTCCTTCAATTTCTCTGTAATGGGTCATTTTTATTGCTGGCTAGTCCAGCTATCATGAGTTGTAATTGCTGACATTTTGCTCAATGGGGCACAACCTACTACTGTCAAGTGCTATGCCAAAGTCCAACATGCACCTGGACTACGTTTGACTTAATGCTCGCATTGCAAACCAAGCTCCAGCTTTGGTCATACAGGGATGGGACTGTCCTCAGCAAAGGGCTCTGAACCCACAAGATACCATGAAGGACACAATCGATCACCTTCTCTAAATCCACAAAGTATACGTGGACTGGTTGGCTGAACTTCCACAATTTCAGCACTCGATGGAGAGTGTCAAACTGGTTCAACATTCCACGATCCAGCACCATTTGCGAAGGGAGACCCTACTAGGAACATAAAGACTCAATAATATAGCTCCTAGGATTATTCAGGTACTCAAACTCAGTTCAAGGGGCAGGGTAATTAATTTTAAAAATGAAATTGAGAGAGATCCTTCTACTTGACATATCTTCCCAAGGTTTGTGGATTTGTTTACCCACTGACAAGACAGAAAGCAACAATCTTTTCACTTCATTGTTTAATTCTGATCCACATGAAAACAAATTTGCTCTGCAGGAAGAAGGCTAAGTCTTAGTAATGACAAACTAATTAGAAAACTAGTCAGGTGTTAAATCCACTAATGTTGTTGGCTGAGCTGCTTTAACGGAACTCTGCTCACAGCTTGAATGTCACTTCTGCTGATTGATGCTGGCAGGGTAGTCTCAGTCAAGTCTCTCTCTGTCTTTCTTTCACACACGCACACACACACACAAACACACACACACACACACACACACACACACACACACACACATACACACAAGGTCAAAGCTCCTTTCCTGACATGTTTGATGTCAGAGATAAATGGATGCATCCATACTGAATTATTAATATTCTTTCTCCCGTTGTCTTTATAGTCTATCTACGGTGTGGACCCTGCAATCCAGATAAAAACCTGGAAGGACTGGTAACAGCCCGTACCATGTAGACCCACAGAGCCTTTATTATATAAAGGCAGCAGTATCAACAAATGCCATCAGCCGCGTTTTCAAAGCCCTCAATAATCATTGTCTATGATACACTTTTTGTAAGATTTTAAGGAATCTTTTCCTGAAACTTTTTCATAAAACCTGGCATATTAAAGATCATACATGAGCTATGTTCTTGCAGCAAAATAACAAGCAAAGCACTTGCTGGACTTGTGGGCACTAATGAACCATTATCATTTCTTTTTTCTTTTTTTTTCCACAAATCTGCATAGAAAATGATGGAAATTGATGTCAGGTCCACGCTCACGTGTCCGCATCACACAAACTGTCGCGGTAGTGCGTTCGAGGGTGCACTATCGGCGCCTACGCGTTTTCCCCACATCCACACAAAACTGTATGAGAGACGCTCACCTGAGGATGCTGCGTTGGTCCGCCTCCGGGTCAGGGGCCAAACCGAGGCACTACCTAGGTGTGTCTGAAATAGTGCATTGTGGCGTACTGTCAGGCCAGCCCGGTACCTGGACTGAACCATTTTGGTTATTATTGGATTGTTTTGTATTTTAAAACATCACTAAAAGATGTTTTATGTTGCTCCAAACTCCACCTTGCCTTTAGTGAACATTCGTTTGCAGTTTTCTCGGTCATTTTGCCCTCAGCTCGGACTTCGGGGAATAATTCTGCGCAAAAGATCTGTGCTTTGTTTCATAGTGGCGCTTCATGTTACCACTTTTAATTCATGCTACGTGTTCGGACCATATGAGGTAAAATGGTTTTGAACAGCCTGACGGAGGAATAAACATAAATTTCGTCCACTCATTGTTAACCAGCGGTTTTCCTCGTTCACCTCCCTTCGTTTGGAGCTATGCTGTGTCCCTTCTTCTGTGCTCCTGTAGCAGTAAACTCACAGCAGCAACGAGCTGTCTCACTTCCTGGTACGCTGACAGCGCAGGGTAGACAAACGATCTTATTGGCTGAACTGAATGGAGCTATTACCGTATTAACTGGAGGAGCAGCACCCGCCGTCTGTAGCCGCGAACTGCAAGTAAAAATGCGCCAAGAAAATCTACCGTGAACACTCCATTTATCATGGAGTGTTTACGGGTCTGGACAGAATCATCCGGACCGCGTCCGCCATTTGGTGACCCCTGCTCTATGGAGAGAGAGAAAGAGGGAGAGAGAAGAGGAAAAAAAAGGCGCACCAGATTTTTTTTCCTAATCGCACCGGTGCTACCAAATATATTTAATAGTCGCACTGATAAAAATTTGGGCGCATTTGCGACCAAAATAGTTGCAATTTCGAGTCCTGAACAGGCTCCAGTGTAAACCCATGACCCTGATTAGGATAAGCAGCAGTTACAGATTGTCTCATCTTCAAGACAATTAATGAATATTTTGTACAGCAAACCTTCCCTTCTTGGCTATGGTGGCTAGTTGTTGACACTGTGCATTTAAGTGCTATTGACAGGACTTGTTTTATGGATTTTAATAAATGACTAATTTAACAGCCGTATTTCAAGAGTTAAGTGGGTGACACTGTCTCGAGACCAAACAATATCGCTGGTCTCACCACAGTTTTGTGCACCTTTCCTTTCAGCTAAAATTAAAGGAAAGGTGCACAAAACTGTGGTGAGACCAGCGATGTTGTTTGGTCTAGAGACAGTGTCACTGAGGAAAAGACAGGAGACAGAGCTGGAGGTAGCAGAGATGAAGATGCTGAGGTTCTCTTTGGGAGTGACCAGGAAGGATAGGATCAGGAATGAGTACATCAGAGGGACAGCACATGTTAGAGGTTTTGGAGATAAAGTCAGAGAGGCCAGACTGAGATGGTTTGGACATGTCCAGAGGAGAGATAGTGAATATATTGGCAGAAGGATGCTGAGTTTTGAACTGCCAGGCAGGAGGTCTAGAGGAAGACCAAAGAGGAGGTTTATGGATGTAGTGAAAGAGGACATGAAGGTAGTTGGTGTGAGAGAAGAGGATGCAGAAGACAGGGTTAGATGGAGGCAATTGATTTGCTTTGGCGACCCCTGAAGAGAAAAGCCCAAAAGAAAAGAAGAAGAAGATTTCAAAAGTGAAGTCGGGGGGGGGTAGAGGCTAAGTCAAGCTTTAATCCATGGAGATATTCAACCACACTTATGTGAATGATACACTGATGTACTTCCTGATCATCCAAAGTCTGACATGCCCCTTTATGTGTGATTACGCTGTTTTATTTCCGTTAAACATTCAGAGTTCAGCATTAGGGTCAATTAATACTTACAGGCAGAAACCTAACCCGGCCAACATTGGTTCCTCCATCATTTAGTTGCTACAGGAGGACAAAACCAACAATAATTAATGAATGCAAACTAACAGCAGGTTGTGACAGAGATTTCTGACAGGTAGTCTATAGTCTACATTGCTGCTCTGACCTTCAACTTTACCTAAGTTGTCTTTAGTCTTAATGTTGGTGAACGTCCCCTGGAATGTCCTTATACATTAAACTGAAGACTAATTAGACCATCTTCATCATCTTCATCCTCCACATTGTGGAAAGCACAGAAAATTAAATGTTTCATGTCTTTATAATGTATATATCAATGTGTTTATTTTGTTAGGGACAAAGGTACTTTTGTAGGTTGAGTTCTTCTTGTAAAATTGATGTAAACATTATTTGCCTTCAAAACAGTTTCAGTAAGTGAAACTTACTGAAACTTCATGCCTGGCCATGAAGTGAAGGGTAACGTTGGTCCTTTCACTGGCTTTGCTGTGTAGTCTCCCTCCTAGGACTTGAGGTACACCAGCATCTGTTGTTTCCTGTTGTCAGTGATCTCATTCAAGTGTCACCATGTGTACCCTGGGAGGAAAAATTATTCTTAGAAATATGATGGCAACCCGACATGTAATACAGAGGACATACTGTTTTTGCAGTCATCAGTTTGCATACCAGCAGCTGTAAAACTTGGGGCCCCTTTCTTTATTTAGGTTGGCTGTCTGCAACATCCCTAATAAATTGGATTGCCTTCTTTTCAACCAGGCACACTTTTCACATCTTGGTCAGGATTCTCTAGAGTGACCTGCCCACAAAGCCCTGACATCCCACCTCAGTAGGGATGTAGGGATGTTCGGCCACTCATCGAGGGTGCCTCATTAATCCAGTCATCCCAGAGCCTTGCGAGCTGTACCATAATCACTTGCTTGGTGGAATTAGAAAAGATAACCATGTGTGGACCAATTTTATTGAGACAACATGCTCAGGAGACTGCAGCTGCTGTTGTTGGATGCCAGTTATTGACCTTGTCTATGCATTACTCTTCTCTCCAGACATTACAAATTTGATGTTCTTCATAAGGATAAGATGCTTGCTGGTGGTTAAGACTAAGGCTACAGTCTCCACCACTGCTTTCAGCACTTGATCATGCTGCCAGTGGTAGTGGCCTTCTGCAGTGGCTCTTGGGCAGCTGCTGAGAATATGTGCACCGGACCCTCTTGACAGACAAAATGGTGTTTTGCTCTTTGTCTTGTCATATACAGCCTGGATCAGAAATTGGAGTCAGTAGTAATCTGTACACGGGATGTCATTCCAGGTGATTTTCTATTGCTTCGCAGATTTGCATTGTGTCCACACTCCGTGTTTTTTCAGGCTCCTCGTTTTCTTTTTGCTTCGGCACCTGGACCAGCTGTAACCTCTCATAGGCTTCGGCTTTGCTAAGCTGTCATGTTGTGATGCAACCCAGACTAGCTTGTCCTCTAGCTATTTTCCCCACCAGCTCTGTCTCAGCCAGGACTGCATAAACTCTTCTGTAAGACCATTTAAAGGGAGCCACAAGATGCTGCTGCCATACCATGTCACCTCTGAGCCATATGTGAAGGTAGCTGCTGATCTTCTTGAGTTACTCAACTGAAAATATCAGGAATTTGTATGCCAGTAGTACCCATAATAATGTGGTCAGGATGGATGTTGGTAAATCCAGGCTGTAAATATTCAACACCTGACTTCACAAGCCACTGTTCAAGCTCTTTACTGTATAAAGAGACAGACAATCTGTTTGCCCAGATCTTCACTAAACTATCACTGGGTTTGCATCATTTATCATTTAGTGGGTTAGTTGACACTTGAGATGTGCATAAGCGTGAAAGAAAAGAGAGGCTTGAGATCTGTTCTGCAAAAACATACAAGCCCTCCATGATAATCTGAATGTTTTGATTTTTTTATATATTTTAATTGGTAATGATGTGAACCAGTAGGTTGGTAAAAATATGACTTGTTAGTATTGTAATTTTATTGCTTATAGGTACAGATTTATTGGTCCTTGATGTGTGGTGTATTCTGGTTTATATAATGTGTAAAGAAAAAAGGAAAATTGTGTGACGTGAAAAGAGATCATAGGATTGACACTGTTACTGCAATACTACTTTTCTATTATGTGCCAAAAAAAGTCACTGGTAGTAACTATTATTTGCAGCAACCTCACAATTTTGCTTTGTCACAGTAATATTTTTGAGAGTAGAATTCAAATGGAATATAGGTTTGAAAAAATTATCTTACCTGAATGTTTGACTGAAAAGACAGGCTTTCAGGGTGCAGCAGTGACATAAATTTGGCACATAATCAATCAATCAATCAACTTTTATTTGTAATGCGCTTAGTCACGTCAACAGACATTTCAAAGCACTTTTACACCCAGAGGTTCTACAATAGAGGAGCTTGATAGGCTCTAGGCCCTGTTCTACTTTTGTATATTCTAGGAACCACCAGTAGGCCTGTATGTTGAGATGCTTTAGATGGAATATATGAACCTAAATGCTCCTTCAGATAGGTCGGTGCCTGGCCATGAAGGGCTTTGTAGGTGAGGAGGAGTATTATAAAATCTATCCAACTTTCACAGGAAGCCAGTGCAGAGAAGCCAACACAAGAGAAATAAGGTCTCTGGTACGGGTCCTGGTCAAAACATGGGCAGCAGTATTCTGGATTAGTTGAAGTGTCTTCAGTGACTTTTGGGGGCAGCCTGAAAAAAGTGAGCTACGTAATCCAATCAGGCTGAAAAATATTGTAACCCAAAAAAGAGCTAAAGGAATCAGTGAGGTGCTGAACTGAGTGGACAACCAGAACTTAAGACGCTGTGAAGATAAAGAGTTGATCGCTAGCAGGAGATCAGAGGAGGACGCGGGAGTGAGCTGGATAATGAGCCATTCAGACAGATTCACAAACTAACATTGGCAGCCTTGAGGGAGACAGGAACACAGGGGATGGGGGAAAACACTGATTATTAATATGAAAGGTATAGCAGATCCTGACAAGAACATAAGCAAATGTCCTTATTTACATTCTTGAAACCATAAGAACCTGGACAGTTTGGAACTATGTTTGGAACTTAATAATTTGGGAAAAAAATAAAATAAAATTATATAGATATATTTTATATATTAAATATATATATACATATATTTAATATATATATAATGATCAAGTTCCAAACAAGTGTCAGTACTGATCTGTGGTTCCTTCTGCTACCCATGAGGCCTAATGTTATTTTCTCTTTGTTTTTATAAGGTTGGCTCCATGAATTGGCCAAACGCCTAGGTACCCCGTACTTCCTGTCCCCACTGACGACACTGGTTCCTACCACTGTCAGTAACCTCCCAGCCAACAGCAGCCAGTGGAATGCGTCCAGAACAGAGGTTGGGGGGCAGAGCTCCTGGAACTCAAGCCAATATTATGGAAACATGTCTGAAGGCGAGACTGTGTCGGGGGCCGACACTGGGGATGTGGGTTTGGGGGGGCCATCAATGCGAAGCAGCTATGTGACATCACTCTACTTCGCTCTGAGCAGTCTTACCAGTGTGGGCTTTGGAAATGTGTCAGCCAACACAGACTCTGAGAAGATCTTCTCCATCTGCACCATGCTCATAGGAGGTGAGAACACGTTTCATTGACAAACTTAAAAACATTAGGTAGTGTGTTGAAAAGACTCTCTGAAAGATTAGTCACTGACACCAGAGATCAAACTCAGAGGCCATTGACTTTGGGTTTATGAATGAGGTTACCAGAGAATTTGTAGTCTCATTTCAGTTTTTAATCTTTTCTTACCAAAAAGACAGTAAGTGTACAAAGATAACCAGTTTAATGTCTATTCTTGAGAGTAATGTGAGAGAATGTCACCTCATAAGAAAACAGACACAAGATGGACTGAGAACCTGAGAAATGAGATTCCCCAACTGAGTCATTGTTGGTCAAATAGCAACATAGGAATTGATGAAGAAAAATAATCTCAGATGTAACAAGAACCAATGCAGTCTCAGACTGCAACATCCTGCGACACCCCTGAATTCAAAATTTTACCCTGACCTACTTGCATAGGTCAAAGATCAAAGCTAGTGCTCTGACCTACTTTCATAGATCAAAGCAGTAGCTGTGATCTACGCTTACTCACATTGGACTTCTCCCTCGTCTTTCTATCTTACTTGGTTCCTGAGTGTACAAAAGTTAAAATTTGACCTTGACCTAGTTTTCTCAAGGTCGAGGTCATCATCTCATCTTCATCCCCTTTGTTGTCCGAGTAATGTAGTTTTTGTTTCATCTTTCTATCTGCAACGATTGCGAAGATATTTGATGGACTATCGGACGGACGGACAAACGGACAAACACACAAACGCTGACAATTACAATACATCACAGCTTTGAAGCGGGATGTAAGAACATCCCCATATGTGGAGGATGAGGACTTCTGTCTTAAATAGCATAAGGGTGGCCGGCCTGCAGAAGCCTCCCAGTCTAGACAAAATACAGCAACATTCTCTGATGGAATCAATCATAGTCACCCTCCAGAGGGTAGAGGGTCACAATCATAGTCACCCTCTAGAGGGTGGAGGGTCACAATCTCTAGTCAGGTGAGGGTGACTATGATTGTAACGGACATATGCATGGTTTATGCATCACCTGTGACGGACATATGCATGGTTTCCTTTTCCATTGAATTGGCCGTTGTTACCAGCTTCCTGGCTGGTAGCAAACAAATTTTATATACAGATGTTTCAACATAAGTTTTGAAATTGAAGCCATTTGGACTGACGGAGAGAAATGAAACGAGAGAGAAACAGAGGAGAGACTAATGTTTTAGTTTAAACTCCAGGATGGTGTTGATCAGCGAATGCAGTGATTGATTTGTCAGGTCTCAGTGTTCATTCAAGGCTCTGTTTAACCAGGTTAGTGCTAACCCGTTAACTAGCCCATTAACGGTTGTCCCACTGCCCTTCAATTTCCTATGATTTGCTCTCCTAACAGTGACACGTCTATGGTTCTGGCCCGCTGAATCCTCTGCTGTGTTCTGATCCTGTACTGCATTCAGTTACTTCATATTTGGTTGCATTTTAGCCAGTACAGTAATCCCTCGCTTGTTCGCGCTTCAAGATGCACGGCTTCACTACACCGCAGATTTTTAGTAGGTAGTCACGTGATACCGTACACGCATGCAATTGGCTGACAGCATCCGTATGTTCACGGAACGCAGCGCACTTTCGTGAAACACAAAAGTTCTTTAAATAGCCTATAAGAGTGTGGGAAAAGGTAATAGAGATAGCAGGTGGTTTATGGGGAGGGTTCATTAACGTTTAAATTATCGTAAATAATAACATAAAAAGTTTATTGCTATATCGCAGAATTTTGTGGGGACCAGTGTAGATACTGTAGGTACAGCTACTATCAACGACAGCCAGAAGTACAGTATGACAGAGTCGTAGCTGGGCTGTACGTGACCATAGTGTTTGGACTATTTAGTTAGTCTCAGAGAATCAGCAGAACCATTCAATCTAAAATCTTTTGTCAATAAAACCATATAAAAATATAAGTGTTTCTTTCATTAAAATTCCATTTTGCTCTGAGTGTTTTTTGTGTCACATTGCACCCATGAATGTGTGGAAAAGCAAGCCAAGCAAAACAGTGAGCAGAACTTCATGAATCTCTCACGAGTTTGTCCTCACACTGAGTTCAGACATCCAGTAGTGAGCTCCCCTTCAGTGGTAGCTGAAAGACACTTCTAGTCCCCTCCTGCTCTGCCTGTGAGGTCAACCTGTCTGAATCAGAAATCATCCTAAAATAGTGACAGCAGTCCGGGTATGAACACTGGTTCAGCAGCTTTTCTTAGACAAGAATTAAATTTCTAGAGTGACACTTCAATACAGGAATGTACATCATCAAATATATGTCATATATGCTCATATATGCTCATCAAGTGAGTGTTTAATAATAGTACCATTCTGACAGTCATTGCCCATACTGGAGTTAAAACGGATTGAGTTTAGAATAGTGATTTTGTCGTCTTACTGCACTGGAGCTGGAGGGCAGTAAGGAGTGATCTACCTGAGACCTTTAACTTCTGTGGTCTCCTAAAAATGTCTTATAAACCTGTCCTCTGTCTTCCTGCACAAAATATTATGGGGTGTTCAAGTGGGCCACAGTCCATAAAAATACATCAAAACACTGACATTCGGTCTGTTAAATAAAAACCCAACAACTTTTCCTCTCTCTCTAGCACTGATGCATGCAGTGGTGTTCGGTAATGTGACGGCTATCATCCAGAGGATGTATTCACGCCGGTCACTCTACCACACCCGCACCAAAGACCTGAAGGATTTCATCAGGGTGCACCGACTGCCCAAAGCTATGGAGCAACGCATGTTGGAGTGCTTCCAGACCACCTGGTCAGTCAACAATGGAATCGACGTCAGTGAGGTGAGGAGACATGTTCTAATGAGTTTCATTTTGGAGACACACATTAAAGGTACGGTTAGGAAGTGTTTAATCATTGGGTTCCTTTAATAACAACTTAAGCCCCACTGGACCATGGCGTTCCCTTCCTGGTGAGGTCTGTGGGTTTACATTTGCCACATTGATGTAGCTGTCAGTGTGCAGTGCATATTGGTCTTCACTACTTCTTTCAGTCTCTGCTGTTGGTTTTTAGTTATGTCACACAACGACCCGTCACTCTGGAGGGGAGTGGTTCTCTGGGTTAGCAACACAAGAGAAGATGTTTTCTGTGTACTACCATCTACTACTACTGAATATTTTAGTGAGAGCACAAATGGCTCTAACCCTAAAGAGAAAGCCGTTTTCCAGAAGTTAATGCAGGAATTTCTTATGTGATTAGCGACACCTATCAATGGAGGATTAATTACATCATTACCCATCTCCTTTTTTCCTTCATATTTGGAAATTACTGTTTTCAGGTAAAACTGGCTGTTTTGATAAAGATATGATGATTACCATGACTTCACCCCCCACCCCCAACCCCACACTACTACAGCTGCTGAAGGACTTTCCAGATGAGCTGAGGGCTGACATTGCCATGCACCTGAACAAGGAGCTGCTCCAGCTCCCCCTGTTTGAGTCGGCCAGCAGGGGCTGCCTGCGTTCCCTGTCCCTCATCATAAAGACATCTTTCTGTGCTCCGGGAGAGTTCCTCATCCGGCAGGGGGACGCACTGCAGGCCATCTACTTCGTCTGTTCAGGGTCTATGGAGGTCCTAAAAGACAACACTGTGTTGGCCATTCTGGGTGAGTAAAAGGAGCAAGGTGATGGTCACATGTGTCAGAACCACGAGTTCTTCCTTTTTCTACTTGATTATTCTTTATTCATTTTAGGGAGGTGTGTTAATTTACCAAATGTTTCCCCAGTATCTTTCTGTGTCCTCTTGGTGTCCTTTTATTTCTCCAAATTGATGAGAGGATTTGAGAGGATCTGCAGAGCCCTGCGGTGCCTATTCAGTGACTGTAGAACTGAGGGTGAGCTGTTACATGTGTTCTTTATTTCTTCATGTCTGCGTGAATAGTGATTCACGTGACTTGTTGCAGCAGATTCTAGACCGCAAGTTGGGCTATGGCTTTTTGAAAATCTCAGATCAAGTCTCAAGTCCCAGGTCTTTGGAATCCCGAGAGACAAAACGTGCCAAATACATCCCACATCATGAAGTACGTTAAAAGACCATAGTTCTAACAATAGAATGTGTTTTTGAGTTTACACAATACGTTTAAATGGACCATGAAATCCGTGTCAGCATCCATGTGCTTTGCAATGTGACACTAGAATGTCACGTCGCAGAACACACACAGTGATGTGCAAAATCAATCCCAGACACGTCAGATCCTTGAATGACTCAGTGAATCCCCACAGTTTCAGCTTCATATTACCAACAACCTCTATAGCCTTTTTCGTTACATCAAAGCAGCTGGGAAAAAAAACTAGACCCTCACTGCAGCTGAAAGCATCTGAAAGTCACAGCTACAACAATCATTCTTATTATTGTTGTTAGAGCCAACTCTAATTCATGATGTAAATCCATCCCCTGCTATGAGAGTAAATAGAATTGGAATAAGAATTAGAATCAGAATGGCACTTAGTGGAGTGCATACCTCCATCTTATCTATAGCTTTGTTCCACATTGCCCAAAAAGATTTGCAGGTATTGTAAGTGGCTTTGGTTACAGACAACCAAACCAATGTATTAACATTTAGAAAAGTGTGTAATAAATCAATCTATACCTATCCAATCTGTTATTTTAAGGAATTCTGCTAATTTCCTAATTATCTTACCACAAATACAAATCATAAAGATACATCAGGATAATGATCAATCTGAGCTCAGCTGATGTCTTCAGCATACCTGCATTATTAGTTAGGGATTGTAGAATACATTTTTGCACATTGTGAAGAAGCTTTTTTTTTATTAAAACATAAAACATTGAGATAGATGGAGAATGGAATTCTCCACACCTACAGAAACCAATATTTCACATTTCAAAAAGATTTTCCGTAATGACAGCTTGTGGCTGAATCGTGTTCTCATACAAGAATAATCTATTTGTGCAAGTGCTTAATGACCAACAATAAATGTAACTTTCAACTTACATCATAGGAAAGTGTTTTGAGACATACCTAAATTACATGCTTTGAATGCAAAGTGCTGTCTTGGAAAAGATGTGAAGGTGCAGCACAGCTAATGAGTGATGTGTGAGCTGTCGGAGGAGCTGGAGGCTTCTCACACGGGTTCACTGGCAGCCAGAGGCTGTAATTGGTGCTCTCTTCAGGTGAGGAGGAGGGTTTGTGGGTGGCTTTCAGTTATGTTTTAAACCACTGTGGGAGCATGCAGTGGGAAGTTTGGGCATGTATGTACTACCTCAGCCAAAATGAGATTATTATCCTATTTTATATTAAATAGAAAACTTACAATTAATTTTTGATTTGATTTTACGAACAACTTTATTAATCCCCTAGGGGAAATTAAGATTCCACTCTGCACACGGGTTAGTAGTTTATGTCTATCCAGCAATGGTAAATTATGCTATAAACAACTCTGGATCCAGATGTTGATCAGTATCACCACCAAAAGCAAACATTGTTCCATAATTTTTCATGGAACAATATTTTCTTTTCTTTTTTTCCATGAGTTTTCATGGAACACGTTTTTTTCCAATTCTATATTCAGTACACCTGCCAACAGTCATACAGATACATTCTGGGAAAATCATTACCTACATCGCAGCGGAAAAAAGAATCATATATTCCACAAACTAGATTCTTTGACAATTTTTAAATGATTGTATTTTTACTGTTATGTTCCATCTCCTGATGGGAACATGAACAAATTAACGTGAGGAATTAGAATATAATTTGCCGATTTGAATCGTTACTGTAATGTAAGTCACTCCAGGCTCGTTCTGCCACTCAGACATGATGTTTAAAGTAACTGACTTTACCATCATCTATAATAAAATGTAAGAGAGCTCAGCTTAGTGAACTAAATATGGTCTTTGTCTCCCTGAAGACAGTCTTTTTCTATGAATGTCAACAATGTAAACAATTAGTACTGGAATTTAAAGAAAAGGAATCTAAAAAGTAATGGACAAAAACAGTTGTACACCTGCGAATTGTTAAGTTGGCTGTCTTAAATCTAATTTCTTCTGGATGTGCTTCAGAGCTTTGGCAACACTAATCCAGCCAACAACTTTTCTAATTCTGTTGTGTGAATGTGTAATGAGACAACAGACAGGGATGGAGGAGGAAGACGAGAGCTGCAGACAGGTTGGTGCAAGACGCTGTAAAAGTCTCTATCTGTAAAGGTCAAGATGTAGTGAATTAATGATCCGCACCTGTGTACTGTAATTATGTCTGTATTAACGTGTGTGTATGTTAGTGTGCCATGAAGTGGATTTGTGTTGAAATGACAACACACACATGTACAAACACATACAATATATATAAATATTGCCGACTTCACACAGCGATTGCGACTTCACCTCATTGCAGATTTTTGGGTAGGCAGTCATGTGACACCGTACGCGCATTCTGTTGGCTTATGGCATCTGGAAGTGCGCTCTGGTCCGTCAGTCTTGGACTTTCGTGAGACAAAAAGTGCATTAAACAGTCTATCAGAGTGTGGGAAAAGGTAATACAGATAGAACGTGGTTTAATATCAGTATGGGGAGGGTTCATAAACATTTAAGTTACCGTAAATAATGAGATAATCCAGTCCAATCCATTCTTTATTTGTCCGCAGTCGACCAAAGTGCTGAGAAATACGTAGATCGCGATCTCGATTGCCGTTTCCTCAATCGCATGTGGGTCCTGGCACGCATGTACCACAAAGACCGAAGGCGCACTGTATACATATATATATACAGACATATGTATATATATATATATAGATATACATACACATTCATATATACAGTATATATACAGTATATACACGTATGAATATATGAAAGTTTGCCAGAATTTCTTTCTTTTTCGAAATTGCTTAACCCCTTTCATTAAAAGTGTATAGAATAGGAGATCTGCATTTTAACACCAGTCTGTGTCCTCGTGGCCAAAGTGGCCCCATTGACTCCCATTATAGCCACATATTTTTGTTTTTTGATTATTTTTATTTTTCACATATGACATGATGAAACATGCTCCTCATTCTCCTCACAGGAATGCGAGACTGTTTCAAGATCTTTGGCAACACTCCTAATGTTTTTGGTCCACATGGGCCTTGGAACCATGCAGTTTTTGTTCCAGTTGTGGAACACTAGACCACTACACTCTCCATCGAGTGGAGTGTTCGTAGAAGTGTGCCCAACCAGCCCATATATACTTTGTGGATTTGGAGATGGCAATTGACTGCGTCCCTTGTGGATATCTTGTGGGGAGTATGAGGTTCAGAGCCCTTTCCTAAGGACTCTCCAATCCCTGTATGACCAAAGCCGAAGCTTGGTCAGACATGTTCCTGATGTATGTTGGAGTTTGATATAGCTATCCTTTACCACTGGTTTTCTTCATAATCTTTATGGACAGAATTTGTAGGAGCAGCCAGGCTGGAGGGTGTCCGCTTTTTTGCGGATGATGTTGTTCTGTTGATGTTGTCCTGTTGATGTTATGCTGCAAACCGTCCCGTTTGCAGCTGAGTGCATTAACATTATGTCTGCATTAACGTGTCTGTATGTGAGTGTGCCATGAAGTGGATTTGTCTTGAAATGACTACAAACACACACACAAACACACACACATAGACATATGACTGAAGGGCAGCTAATTAGTTTGCCAAATACTAGCTGACTTCAACAGCTTCACTTCCACACACTGCTACCATAGCCTGAACACGAACTCCATCTTGGGTTGACCACAAACTTATATGGGTGGATAACTCAAATATGAATATGTCCATACCACCATGGGTCTGGGAAGAGGAATCTGTAATATTAGGCAGGTTGTCATAATTTTATGGCTGATCGGTGTGCATGTCACAAACTGTACCTATGAGACAGATATTAATGCGATGTAGCATGTCCTCGAGGAACCGAAACACGGACAGCAAACACAGCAATCATAGTGGATTCATCGCTTTTGGTAGTATCTGTCTTAAGTATCACAATAACAACACAGGAGGACCACAACAGCAGCCATGACCCATGGACCCCTGCAGGATGAAAAACAATGAAAGAATTATCTTCACTAACTCTGGAATTAAGAGCCTTTCACTCAACATAAGAAACGGTGAATGAAGCTTTGAAGAGCTGTTTTTGATTAGTTCGTGACTTGCTAAGAGTTTGGAATGAATTGTCTGGCACTTCTTTTAGGAAATCTCACACTTTCTGTTGCCTAGTTTCTAGAAATAAAGTGTTTTTGTGTCATTGCACCTCACACAAATAGAAATTGACAGCACATAAATTCATTTTTTGTAGGCTGTATCTTCTCAAATTACATTACTTCCATGTACATACAGCAACACATCATAATTTTTCTTTTGTAATGCATGGATGCATTACCATAACAGAGACAGAGAGGGTGTGAGAGAGAGAGAGAGAGAAAGAGAGAGAGAGAGAGAGAATGAAAGAGCTTTAGTGAAGTCTGATAAAAGAAAGATTCCCTGGTGGGTCCGACCACTCATTTTATGGTTATATTTAAAACTGGTTCACTGATCTAACATTTCACATCACTTTGATGAAAAAATGTATTTCTTCATTCCAACTTGACCTCTAGTGTAGCAGCTGTACTATATTGTGTAGTTCTCACCAACAAATGGTAAATGTGCCTTTTTGAATTAATGTAGTGCTATCTAATCTAACAACTCAAAGGTCTTTAGAGGCTCCTAATGATTCTCACACTGATAGAACTGCCGCTGGTAGCAGATTGAGTGGAACAATACTCTCCTGAGACAAAGTAGAAGAAGACATGATGTGTAAAAGATCCACATGGAAATGTCCACAGTCAAAGCAAGGTTCAAAGAAACAACGTAGGCAAACAAACCATCCATGAGCGTGTTTGAGAATCTTCAGTTCCTTTTGCTATTTTAACCTACCTTAACTCCAGATGGCACAACCCTTTAAAATGTCACTTTAGTATTTTTCTGCTATTTTTTTGTGTGCTGTGATGATGAAGAAAAGCTTTCCCTGTCACTTTTGGCTCTATTTCTATCCATCATCTCTGTGAGAAAAGGCAATTGAAGCTGATCCGTGGTGGGAGGTAGTGATAAAAAGAGAGGTGGATGTGAAGAAGTGTGAATGATAGAGAAAAGATTGAGAGACAGACGGAGCATGTCGAGATCCCACTGTACCAAATTAAGTAGAGCCACAGATGGAGGCCACAACAAAAGCAGGATGTGGAGGTTAGAAGAGGTTCAGGGAATGGGTAGGGCCATATCCCCTTTCTGGTCAACCTACATCTGCCATCCTTCTTGTTTTTCTCCCTGATCAACCATGCTTGTGTGAAGCTGCCCCCCACGCCGTGTTCAGGTCCTCACCACCATCTTCTGATCTTTCATTTTTCAGTCCTCCTCCACACTCCACCCATTTTTAGGTCTCTGGTCACCCTGCCTTGCTTCCCGCCATGCTCCCTCTTTCCATGATTTTTTTTTTTTTTGCTTTTCCTCCCTGTTCCATGGTTTACTTTTGAACTAGGATGCTGAAGATGTATTTGTATTGGCATTTCAAAGTGCTTGAACAGACAGAGACACCCAACAGAACCCTCCAGAACAAGCATAAGAGACAGTGGCATGGAAAAACTCCCTTATTGACGAGAAACTCTGGGTACTACCCAGACTTTGGAGGGCAGAGCCAGACTCTAGAGGGCGATCATCCTTGACCTTGATCCTTCATCCTTCATCCTTGATCATCATCTTGACCAGTTGGGTGGAAAAGAAATACAATGGGGATAGGGACAGGGCAAGGAAGAGACAGAGAGAGACAGAGAGAGAGAGTGGCAGATAGGCCAGATGGAATTGCAGTCAAAGTGAGTTGTAGTTGCTGAAGTGGGGGTAGGATTTTCAGGCCTTTGGATTTGCTGTCTTCTATATTTTTTTCCCCCTTGTGCCCCTTTGATTCCAGTATTGTCATGTGAGCAGAATACGCTGCATACACTGATTATTTTATGAACATTCACAAATGGCTTCATCTGTAAAATCTGGGTTGATTTATGGAGTTGATGGGCACCTTCACATGAGTGCTGAGGGGTACCGTTGACTTCAGTGAAGCCAGATATACTGTGGTTGGTTTGACTTGCTCTGTGGCACAGGCCTACAAATAGTAAATAATCAGCAGGAACGCTGTTGTCAACAGACATTTCTCACCATGATCGAAGTTACCCTAAATGGACTGACATTTGTTCATCATCTTGAAGTGTTCTAAAATAGTATGTGCACTTAACAGAACTACTTGTCTAGTATTAGTCTTAAAACAATAAGCTTCATTTGACCTTTATAAAACCATGGTGCCGCCCACCGATTTCTAGGGTTCATTCTTCTCAGGCGTTGGACCTTTAGCACCTCATTTCTTCATGTGCTTTATGGAAAATATTCACACCGACAAGATTCATCAACAAAACAAGAAATGTAAAACCAGAGTTTTGGAGAGCTGGTAATCTTCACAGAATCAAAACAGAGGGTCCTGGAAAAGAAATGCCAGGTGCAGGAAGCAGACTGGAACTGGAACCTGCAAAAATAAAAAACACATGAGGAGGAAGTAACATAAGCCAATACATCTTATGTCTTTGTTGAAATTGCTCTGGAGGTTCTTTTTACATTGGTTTTTAATGATATGCATCTCAGCTCTGTGTTTAATTAGTCAAATAACGTCATTAATTCCATCAGACAGACTTGGTTTGTGGGAATATCCTCCCTCTGACGAGCTACATGTCTATGTCTATTTCTAAATTTGTGTTCTTTGCTGGTGCTTATCCCTAGGTAAAGGTGATCTAATTGGTTCAGACTCCCTCACAAAGGAGCAGGTGATCAAGACCAATGCCAATGTCAAAGCCCTGACCTATTGTGACCTTCAGTACATCAGCCTCAAGGGCCTCCGCGAGGTCCTCCGGCTCTACCCTGAGTATGCCCAGAAGTTCATCAGTGAGATCCAACATGACCTCACCTACAACCTGCGAGAGGGTCACGGTGCTGATGTGAGTACTTTGCAGTCATGTAGAATGCTGGTGGACTGAGAGAGTCCCTCACCTGTGGATGAGGGACAATTGGGTTTTACGTTTGTCTTTCTTGCCTCCAAAAGACCTCTATGAGTTAAAATAATTTTAAATATACCAGACCAGCATTAAGGCATCCTGTCAAGTGAACCAATCGGACTCTGAGGAAAGAAACTGCAGCTGAGCATCTCCATCTACAGAAACATCCTAATCCAATAGAATGGTAGCATTAGCTAGAATCTTCTTCTTTTCCTTTCGGCTTTTCCCTTCAGGGGTCACCACAGCGAATCAATTGCCTCCATCTAACCCTGTCCTTTGCATCCTCTTCTCTCACACCAACTACCTTCATGCCCTCTTTCACTACATCCATAAACCTCCTCTTTGGTCTTCCTCTAGGCCTCCTGCCGGGCAGTTCAAAACTCAGCATCCTTCTGCCAATATATTCACTATCTCTCCTCTGGACATGTCCAAACCATCTCAGTCTGGCCTCTCTGACTTTATCTCCAAAACCTCTAACATGTGCTGTCCCTCTGATGTACTCATTCCTGATCCTATCCTTCCTGGTCACTCCCAGAGAGAACCTCAGCATCTTCATCTCTGCTACCTCCAGCTCTGCCTCCTGTCTTTTCCTCAGTGACACTGTCTCTAGACCGAACAACATCGCTGGTCTCACCACAGTTTTGTACACCTTTCCTTTCATTTTAGCTGAAACTCTTCTATCACACATCACACCTGACACTTTTCTCCACCCGTTCCATCCTGCCTGTACACACTTCTTCACCTCTTTTCCACACTCTCCATTGCTCTGGACTGTTGACCCTAAGTACTTAAAACCCTCCACCTTCTTGATCTCTTCTCCCTGTAACCACACTCTTCCACTTTGGTCCCTCTCATTCACACACATGTACTCTGTCTTACTGCGGCTAACCTTCATTCCTCTCCTTTCCAGGACAAACCTCCACCTCTCTAGGTTCTCCTCCACCTCTTCCCTGTTCTCACTGCAGATCACAATGTCATCTGCAAACATCATAGTCCATGGAGATTCCTGTCTAACCTCGTCTGTCAGCCTGTCCATCACCATAGCAAACAAGAAGGGGCTCAGAGCTGATCCCTGATGCAGTCCCACCTCCACCTTGAACTCCTCTGTCACACCTGCAGCACACCTCACCACTGTCTTACAGTCCTCATACATGTCCTGCACCGCTCTAACATACTTCTCTGCCACTCCAGACTTCCTCATACAATACCACAGTTCCTCTCTGGGCACCCTGTCATAAGCTTTCGCCAGATATACAAAAACACAATGCAGCTCCCACTGGCCTTCTCTGTATTTCTCTATCAACATCCTCAGAGCAAATACTGCATCTGTAGTACTCTTTTTTGTCATGAAACCATACTGCTGCTCACAAATGTTCACTTCTGCCCTTAGTCTAGCTTTAACTACTCTTTCCCATACCTTCATTGTATGGCTCATCAGATTTAGTTTCCACTATTCTTTCCCATAGAATACTGAAGACATTGTCAGACATAATGCTATGCAGTAAGTTTTAAATATTAATGTTCAGTGTCTGCAGTTGGCTGCTATGAGCATTGAGCGTGTTGACAGATGTTTGATCCAGACAGGACAATGTGAGTGAGCGAGCTGGCCAGGACTACACCGGAATGGGGCACAGAACAACAGTATCAGCTCTTTTCCCACCTAATGAAGAAATTTTAGTAGATATTTTTTCGTGCTTGGGTTAATAATCACTCACTTGCGTTGGGAGCTATGATGTGGCTGCTTATAGTGCTTATAGCCACTGAAATTTGAAACTGAAGGGACATGTCTGTATGTTCTATAGTGAAGTGGATATAGTTTAACTTTACATGGAGTTTTTAGTTAATTTCTAAACTTTGTTCATTTAGTTTTCCATTCATTTTATTTTGTACTTCAATTCTTCATCATTATCATGATTACTGTCCATAGCAAGTAGTACTTTTATTTCTCTTTGGAGTGGTGGCAATTGATTGAACTGGACAGACTAGTCTGCTCCCTACAGGAAAGGTTGGCAGCAGATAATGGAGTTCATTTTTTATTTATTTTTTCAACATTAGAATATGAGCATTGTAAGGCAGTGGCAAAATTCAAAGTGTTTCTATTACTAGTATTTCAGATTTATTAAGACTTTAAATAATGTAACATGGATCATGTGCAATAACCTTCCTACAAACAATACAATTGTGACACTGAAAATATCAACCTAGCCTGAAAACAGTCCAGTAAACTGTCACATAAAGGGTAACCATATATAATTATAATGCCTGTTTGTGTCGTTGTATGGTCTATGTAAACTCCATCAGTGAACTTCAGTGACTCAGCTGTAGGAACAACAAACATGCCATCACTACAGTACCGGCATATTTGAGAACTCATGCCGAGGTACTTAAACAGATTGGATATCAACCTTTGCTCCACTGCTTCCTAGCTGCATTAGCAACATACTAGCCTAAACTAACTAATAGAGGCCCAAATTGAGACTGGCGGTCCCCTGGGAACATGTGGCTGAGGACCCAGTAAAGTTTGTCTAAAATGGGAAAAGCCTTGATTGCATTGCATGGGGTGGCAAGGGACATAGAATCTGTATGGTCCACAGTCTGTGCTGCCAATGCTGAGGTGGCTGCATAGAGCTGGGTTTCAAGCCTGCTGGTGCCTCCCAAATGTAATAACAGAATATACGGTAGACGCATATACAAAGATTGAGTTTTGCCAACCAAACAAACTAAACAAAATGTTGATTTTAAAGTATTAATTAATAATATAACTGTTACAGTAAAATGAAAAAAAGCTAAAATTATATATTACTGTAGTTGTATCAAAATGTAAAAAAAAAAAAAAAAAAACTGTTTTAGAAATAAAGAAAATATAGTGCGCCCTCGCGCGATGGCGCGTCAACGATTGCGACTCCACCTCATCGAGAATTCTTGGTCGGAAGTCACGTGATACCGTACATGCATTCTATTGGCTGACGGCACCCGGAAGTACGCTCCTTCCGTCAGTCTCGGACTTTCGTGAGACACAAAAGTACTTGAAACAATCATAAGAGTGTGGGAAAAGATAATACAGATAGAAGGTGGTTTAATATCAGTATGGGGAGGGTTCATAAACATTTAAATTACCGTAAGTAATAGGATAAATAGATGGCCATCTTGATCGCGGATTCCTCAATCGCATGTGGTTCCTGGAACGCATTGACCGCAAAGAACGAGAGCGCACTGTAACACAATTTGTTTGCTTTTTCACTTTTGCTTTTCACTCACCAGTTTTCATATATTGTATTCTCTTGTGGACACTGCACTAAGCTCACAGCCTTTTCCACACACATTTCAGTAATATCTGTCAGTAATATCTGTCTTTTTCTTCATTAACTTTGATTGTTTTTTAATGCAAGCACTCATCGTCACTTGTTTTTTTTTCCAACTTTTGCATCTTTTTCGGAGGCATGTTGATAATTGATCAACCTTTATTTGTATAGCGCTTAATCACATCAGCAATTTCAAAGCTCTTTAATAGATAGAGAAACCCAACAAGTGACAGTTTATGCTTGCTCTGGAGGGTCTAATTAACTCCTTGCTCTCACTGCAGATTGTAAAACCAGCAGTCGTGTTGCCGTTTGGTCAACTTTAATAAATCAGAATCACGCAGGTGAGTCTTGTGATGAGACTCGTGCGAGATCAAAACATAATAGTGATCTACAGGTTTTTAGTGGAGAAATGGAAAAATTGTGAATACTTTGTTGAATGGAAGTGCATTTAAAGCTTGCGTCCCAGGGACGCAGGCTGTCTGACGATCGTGCGTCCCTGTCAAAAAATGTGGGTAAAAGAGGCATGCTAATGAGAACACTGGGGTAAGCGACCCTTTGTCCACGTCATTTATGGAACAGATGGGAGCCTGCTAACCTCAAATTGGAGAGTAGTCAGATGGTGGAGGGACTACTTAAAGATTCTCTTCAGTCCCGCTGACATGCATTCCTGTGAGGAAGCAGAGCCAGAGGACTTGGAGATGGGTTCACTTATCACTTGGGCTAAAGTCAGTAGCTTTTGAATACCTCAATGGTGGCACGGCCCCAGGGGTGGATGAGATTTGCCCTGAGTACCTTAAGTCTCTGGATGTGCAAGGATTGTCTTGGGTGACACTTCTCTATGGACGACGGGTACAGTGCCTCTGGAGTGGCAGAATTGAGTGGTGGTTCCCCTTTTAAAGAAGGGGGACCAGAGAGTGTGTTCCAAATACAGGGGGATTACATAGCTCAGCCTCCCTGGGAAAGTTTACTCCAGGGACCTGGACAGAGAAGTCCAGCTGGTCGTTGAACCTCAGATCCAGGAGGAACAATGTGTTTTTTATCCTATTCATGGAACACTTGACCAGCTCTATGCTCTTGCAATTTGCTGGAGGGAGCATGGTAGTTTGTCCTACCAGTCCACATGTGCTTTGTGGACCTGGAGAAACCTTACGACTGTGTCCCCCAAGGCATACTTTGATTCAGGAGTATGGATTGGACAGCTCAGACTCAGCTCGGGCCGTTCATTCTGTTTTTCTGGAGTCAGAGTCTAGTTTGCATTACCAGCAGTAAGTCTGAGTCATTTCCAGTTGTGGTTGGACTCCACCAGAGCTGCACCATGTTACTAGTTCTAGTCACGGCCAAGTGGTGGAGGGTATCAGGTTTGGTGGCCTTAGGATTCCATCTCGGCTTTTTGCAGATAACGGGGTCCTACTGGCCTCCTTGAACAGTGACCTCCAGCTCGCAATGGAGTGGTTTGCAGTTGAGTGTGAAGCGGACAGGATGAAGAACAACATTTCTAAATCTAAGACTATGGTTCCCAGCTGAAAAAAAGGGCAGAGTGCCCCTTCTGGGTAGGAGAGGAGTCCCTCCCTCAAGAGGAGGAGTTCAAGTATCTCATTCTTATTAATGAGTGAGAGAAAAATAGAAAAGGAAATAGACAGGTGGTTCAGTGTGGCGTCCACAGTGATGCGGACGCTCTATCTATGTGTGATGGGACAGAGAAAAATGAACCACAAGGCGAAGCTCTCCATTTACCGGTCTTTCCGTTCCGACCCTCACCTTTGGTCATGAGCTCTGGGCAATGACGAGAGGATAAGTGAGTACAAGCTGCCCTAATGAGTTTTCTCTGCAGTGGGGCTGGGCTCATCCTTAGAGATAGGGTGAGGAGCTTAGACATCTGGGAGAGGCACAAGTTAGAGCCGCTGCTCATCCGTTTCAAGTGGAGCCAGTTGCGACCAGGCATCTGGTCAGGATGCCCCTGTGCACCTAATTAGAAAGGTGTTCCAGGTATTTCCAGCTGGGAGAAGACCAGCAGGCAAACCAAGGACTCGCTGGAGAGATTATTTCTTTCGGCTGATCTAGGAGCATCTTGGGATCCCCACAGGAGTTGGTGGAAGTGGCTGTGAAGAGTGTCTGGGCTTCCCTGTTCACATTGCCATTCCCTGCAACTTGGATTTGGATAAGTGGTTGAAAATGAGAGAATGAGAGGGGGAGATCTCTCCTTTATCCTAAATCTTAATTCCGAGATGCTGTGGACTACATGACTAAACACTAAAACATTTAATATAAACAACTTTAATTTAATTTCTGTCATCAAATCTTTTCAGCTGTGGTTTGTTTTACTGAATATCCATTCAGTGATGCCAAGGTTTCTTCTGCTGACCAATCCATACAGTATATATATAAACACACTGCTTCAATGCACCCCTGCACATGCAGCAGTTCTGTGTGAAAATGGGACATAAAATTATACGGTACTGATGGATAGCCTGGAGAGATGCTCGCATTAAGTGGGGTCCTGTAGATAAAAGGTTTGTACGACCTCTACAGCTGCTTTAAAATTCACACAAAGACTCGTGGACACACACAGACACACACACAGACACACACAGCATGTGCATTGACTGGTGCATCAGCAGCGCAGGAACTAAAACAGAGAGACACAAATAGCTCAGTGCTGCTGTTTGAAGCTATCCTGTAGCTAAATATAGCACAGTGGGAAGCACCGGCTGTCCCTGACTCTCTGAATCCCCCACTGCTGCTGCTAAGAATGGATGCAGCTCGATAAAAATAGAACAGTCAACTGAGGAGAAAAGAGGAGGAGGAGGAGGAAGTTGAAGGAAGGTAGAGAAGCGATGGAGGAGGAGTAGTTATCTCATTTTCGATTTTTGTTCTCAGTTTAGTTTAGTTAATTTGAAGGGCACAATGTAATTTCATAAAACACATGATTATACATGGTTAAAAAAGCCAGAATTAGCCAGAAGGCTAGTTTTCATCTGTAGTCCCCTCTTCCACTGCAGTCCACTGTCCTTCTGTAAGGCAGAGCACACTGAGCTTGCGAGTGGATATAAATCTATGGATAGCACGTCCACAGCAGCATCTAGAGGATGCAAAAGCTGCTGGTCAAACCTTAAGACTGTGCTGCAGACATGAGTCCTGGTTATACATGTTAAACCGACCGACAGCAGCAGAACACTGAATGTGTCTGTGACAGAAGTTACAGAAAAAATAGGACAGATTACCTGAACCACAATCTAGCACCTGACAGTTCAGTACACATCCTGACCAGTATGGACTTAATAAGAAATAAGAGGAAAGATTATATAGACGGAGAGAAAAAGTAATGGACCCAGCATTGTGTTTTATCATCCGAGGCCAAGGGGAAATCACATATGTCCAAGTTAAAGCCAGATCTGGCCCATGATGAATTATTTATGGCCTCCTGGATGATTTTTAATTACTATGAGTACCAGCCCACAGGCCACATCTGCTTGCTGGTGTTTTGCATGCACCAAAACTACATTTCCACAATGTACATTTCTACAAAACATCACACAAGAACTGTCTGAATGATAAACATGGACTCAGGGGAAAATTGCAGTTAAGAGCCAGGAGAAAGAATACAACTGATATTACTTATTTTTTTATTTAACTACTTGAAAGCAGTGGTGGTTAGGATCATAGAGCAGTGCATAAATGCCTTTTCAGTTTACAGTATAATGCATGCATTTTCATTTATGCATTTATCTTAATATTAAGCAAATGTGTTTTGTTTTGAAGGACATTTAGATTTTTGCTGTCAGCCTGTTGAGAATATTTCCCCTTGAAATCACTGACAGAGTCATAACAAAATATTGGTTTATTCATTTAATCATTAAATAATACACAATGTGTTAGCTGTTGGTTCAATAGGCTATGTTCATTTCAATATGTTTTAATAAACATGGAATCAGTCCGGACCTTTGTAGTGAAAGAGGACATGAAGGTAGTTAGTGTGAGAGAAGAGGATGCAGAAAATAGGGTTAGATGGAAGCAACTGATTCGCTGTGGCGACCCCTGAAGGGAAAAGCCAAAAGGAAAAGAAGAACCAGTCCGGACCTCGACTTGTAGCAAATTTGTCTTTTTCGCCCTGTGTGTATTTGACTTTGACACCCCTGATCTAAATTATAGTTCATTATCAAGTATTTCCTCCCTCTGACTGACCATTGAATGACCACTGACTTTCCACCGACTAAACTCCATCAACCCCACCCCGGGTGCAACAATGGAACAACAGCCAGTTGACTGGGAGCACTGGGCTGCAGCAGAAACATGTGATTTATCCCATGTTCTGGGTCTGCAGCACAAATGTTCCTAGAATAGCCACATACCGTCTGCAGTTAGACACACACACGCACGCACACACACACACTCTGTAAACGTGCGGTGCTCAAGGGCACTTTGGAAGTCTCAGGAGGTGTGGAGGTGTCCACGCTTGGGCTTGAACTAGCCACCCTCCGGTCCCCAAGCTTAAAAAGACATGAAACATTAAATTTTCTCTGCCGCCCAGGATGTGGAAGGTGAAGATGATGGAGATGGTCTTATTAGCCTTCAGGCCCATCGATAAGGGCCTATCAAGCTAACATGGCCAGAGGATTTAGCCTTATGCTAACAGTCTGTAGAACGTAACATTAAGACCCCATAGATCCAGATTTTATGTGTCATGTTGACACAACTCAGCAGATCTCAGACTAGGTGAACAGTTTGCTCTGATGTCACTTCCTGTGGTCTTTTGGTCTTTCCTGTTGGCGTCATCTGCAGCGTTTCCTCCTTCTTTTCTCCACATCTTTGTGAACTTGTTAGCAGGAAACAAACCCACAATGTATTTATGTTCATGGAGACGTTCACCAACATAGAGACTGAAGACAATTCAGGTCAGGTTGAAAGTTAGAGCAGCAATGTATACTATAGACTACCTGTCAGAAAATCCTGTCACGACCTGCTCTTAGTTCACATTTATTTGTAATTGATGGGGTTGTCCTCCTGTAGGAACTAAATTATGTAGTGTTGTTGATCCTAATCCAAGACCCCCTCTGCCTGGCTGGATTTGCCAGGCAGAGGGCAGAGTCAGCCCTATGGCTATGCTCTGTAGCCTTAGGGCTGACTTTAAGCGCTTTAAAATGTCTGTTGATTAAGGACATTAAATAAAAGTTGATTGGCTGTGCCTGTGCCACTGCTGTACTTCCACCTTCTCACAGTTGCTAGGGTGACAGCAGTAGCTCTCACCCTAGCTGCTGCTCTCACCAAGAGTTCAAGTCTTGTTTTAGTGCATTTATTTACAGGTCCATTACCATACAGACCTGTGGTGCCGAGACATTTGGGCAGACAAAGCTCACTTGCGCATTCACCAATTGCTCCAGTCAATTGGTTTGGGACAGGGTGACCTCGTACATGGAAATGGGCCACATGATGCGAGGAAGCAGTCCGAACTGTAATTGCCACAGCTTCAGCTTTTATGGGAGAGCAGTGTTGTTAACACGTTTGAGGCCATTGATGGTAACCTGCCTGAATTCTTCCACGCGCCTGGTGTCTTTAAGATCTGCATTATACCAGTGATCAAGGGTTTTGATTGACTTCTCTTGTATCGGTGATATTGGCTCACCATTGAAGTGGAATCTCTCATTAGTTGGCTGTCCTTTGATGAGGGAGATACTGCGAGCCTTGTGGGTTAAATCTCCATTTGTGCCCATCTCAGTTTACCTTGAGTTTGCGCAGCGGACATGTGGTGCATGCCTTTGTTGCTGTTATTGTTGCCATGTTGTCCATGTACGCTCTGATTGAAGGAAGCCGCAGCTCGTTCTTCATTCATTCTCCTCCAACCACTCATCGAGATGCTTGAATAATGAGCTGCATTGCCATGGTGAAAGCAAGTGGAGAAATGGTGCAGCCGTTGTTACTATCTTCAGATGCTGCCAGGTAGTTGTAGCCACCTGTTTTGTAACACAGAACTGGAGAACCTGAAAATAGGTTTAGATCAGCCTTGTGATGCTTTCTGGAACTTGGAAGAAGTCAACAGCTGCCAACAAACTCTGGGGTTCTGATACCCTGTGGACTGTGGTGAGTATCCTGCACTGGGTATCAATCGACTTATTTGCCCTACCTCAGGAAGTAGTGGTCAATACAAGGTCCCTTGTCAAGGTTCTTCAGGCACTTTTTTCTCCCCTTAAGACCCTTTTCCAATGTTATCCTTCTCCAGCCACGGATGCAGCTCTGTAGAAATGCGTCCTGCCGGAGCTGCTGCTCCATCGGCTTCCTTGCTGATCATCTGAGTCGTTGGCAGTTCCATTCCATGGCCTTTTATCTTGTGGTCTACGGTTGAGTCATCTTGCAGCTCCGGTTTCACAGACTCAGGGAGTATTAGTCCTCAGGTGTACCTCAGGTGACCACCTGGTGCTGCCAGTTCGACCCTTCGTCAGTTATATACCCCAAACCCACATTTGAGGCTGGCCCAGATGAGCACATGTGTCACACTGGTTTGCTACAGGGTTTCAATATGACACCAAAAATGTACAGTATAGTTAGTCAAACATTTGGACAAGCCTTCACATTTCTATTTCTATTTTAATTATTTTAATTTCTACATTTTAGTTGCAAATTGATGACCACAAAACTATGAAGTAAGATTTATGGAATTATGTAGTAAATATAAAAGTGTGAAAAAGCTCTAAATATACGAGATTTTAGATTTGTCACCCTTTGGTTTGATGACAGTCCACACACCATACTTGTGTCTGTAAACCAAGCTTTGTGGACTTAGGTACTACTTTGATATATTTAATTAACTGACAATTAAAAAAAACTCACAAATGTACAATTTTCAACTTTTGATTTACTTTTCAGTGTTACCTCCAATTATATATCAATTGGCAATGACCAGTGCTCATATAACTATATACCTCTGACTACAAATTTAGTCGAACCTGTTTTATAAAGATTACGTAAAGAACGGTTGGTATCAATTTAATCGAAGAAAATATGCAAAGAACATTCAAAAAGGCTGAAACCGTAGTACAAGTGTGCTCAACCTCAATAGTCCAAGCTGTGTGCATGAATCCACATACATCAGACATGCATGACACACACCCACACTCACAAATACACACACACACACACACATTTATCACACCCCCACAGCACTGAGCATTCCTTGGTTTACCCGGAGCTGGGAGCTAAGAATAGAAGAAGAGGGCTAAAAATATCTTACAGTAGGACGGGAGTGGCTATAAAGGGGCTGGCTGAGAGGAGGGCGGTGGGGGAGGAAGATGGAGCAGAGAGTGTGTGCTGAGCATGCAGGAACCGAAGGACACGAGAGAGCGCAGGAGGACAAGAGAAGAAGGGAGATGCACATGTCATTATATCACTGCACCAGTCGTCCTGTCAGTACTCTGTGTGCTTACTGCATATTCTAGCTTAGTATTGTGATAACTGAAACACTGAGACTGTTAATGCTGGATGTCAGAAAAACAGTTTAGTGTCAGGATGTACAGAACGTGTTAAGCTTGAAAGAGAATGAAAACAAGAATGGTTCTACCAGCTCTAGTTTGAAGACTTCCCTGTCTCTGGTGTCAGAGGTCAGACAAATTTAACAAAGAGAAAAAAGATCAACGAAGAACAGACAATGAAAACCGAACTGAACAGACTGAACTGTAATAACTGCAATAACACCTGTTTGAAACGTCAAGTACGTATGAGGAGGAGGAGGCTGCGCTAGTCACTCTACACCTATTTACTGCACATATATGTTTACTCCATACATGTTTACACCACACGTATGTTTACTCCACACATGTTTACTCTAAACATATACCTGTATGTACTCTAAACATATGTTTACTCCACACATGTTTACTCTAAACATGTGTTGACTCTACACATGTGTACTTTATGTGACACCTGTCACCCGGCAGACCGACCTTTCCTCCCTTTTGGAAGCGGTGAAGGGCAGGTCCTGCATGGTGGAGGGCAGGAGGGCTGTTTGTTGCCCCAGACACTAAAGGGTAACGTCTGCGTCGGGCTGGGATGCATTGACTCACTCCCAGACATGATAGCTTGATGTGGACTCAGCCGTGTCACGTGATGGACAACACACCTGGACACAGACGGTGATAGTTATGATTCAAACATCCCTTAGATTCACACGTGTGAGGTGAGGAACTAACTCACACCTGACATAAAGTCAATGACATCAAAGCTACATGTTCGTCTTCTTTTCCTTTTGGCTTTTCCCTTCAGGGGTCGCCACAGCGAATCAATTGCCTCCATCTAACCCTGTCTTCTGCATCCTCTTCTCTCACACCAACTACCTTCATGTCCTCTTTCACTACATCCATAAACCTCCTCTTTGGTCTTCCTCTAGGCCTCCTGCCTGGCAGTTCAAAACTCAGCATCCTTCTACCAATATATTCACTATCTCTCCTCTGGACATGTCCAAACCATCTCAGTCTGGCCTCTCTGACTTTATCTCCAAAACTACATGTAAGGAAATCTAAAGATGATTACATTTAAATAAAAAACTGATGATTGGTGAAGACTTTTCCTATCTTATTTCATGTCATATCTTGTGTAGTTTAGAAACAAAGGGCGCAGGTTCGGTGAGAGAGAACTTGTCTTGACTTTGACTGCCCCCTACTGGTAGGACCGTGTCACTCTCCTACCGCCGACACGAGTCTGAGGCAGTTGACGTCCTGCTGCAGTCAGGTACAACAGGTGGAAGAGCTCACCTCATTTCACTCTGACCCCCCCCCCCCCCCCCTCTCTCTCTCTCTCTCAGGTGGACTGGGAAAGTAATGGTGGCTTAGTCAAAAAGCTGCCATCAATCCGTGAGGACGAGGAGGGTGATGAGGACCAGAACTCTGTGGCCCGGGCCCCTCGGTCGCCCCTGCGCCTCAGCAGGGGCCTCAGCTCACCTCTGCGCTCCCCCCTCCTGCCTCCCAGGCCATTCAGAGCCCCCTCTGAGCATTCCCGCCCCAGCACCCTGCAGATCCCAGTGGTCAGTTTCAACAACGTGTCACCTGAACTCAGCCCCAGGTAACACACACACACACACACACACACGCACATACACAACCACACGCACACACAACCACACAGGAGCAGAGGAGCACCTGCCAAACTGGAAGCCATAGCATCTGGTTGCCATGGTGACATGGTGATCTGTTTGCTGATGGAGGGGTTTTAATGTTCAGTCTTCCTCTCTTGGGTGATTTTTTTTTAGCTGTGATTTTTTTTCTTAGATTTGTCGACGGCATCGAAACAGAGAGCATCTCCACCTCATCACAGAAGTTTGAGTTCAGTCCCAGCCTGTCACCTACAGCACCCCCCTCCCCTTACGCAGGTAAGATGCACAGAAAAAACGGGTTCTTCTGGAGGACCAATGTTGATGCATGTTTGTCTGTGTTGTGTTCAGGGACACGGAATCATGCTGAGATCAAGCTGAGTTTGTCTAAACTGACGGACGAGGTGAGTGCTGACGTGACGCCTGTCCACTCATCGAAGTTTTGTCTGAGGCCATCTTAGGTCAATCGTTTTATCTTTAGCGCACAAGATAATAATTTGCATGAGCAAGATTATTATGGGGCCCATATTAGAAGCTCTGTATTATGGAGCCCTCAGGAGCTCTGTGTTTGAATCTCCATGCTAATAACATCAGCCACCATATCATAGAAAGAGATAATCAAGTTTTATTTTTATCTCAGAAGGATTCTTTAATCACTGGTTAGAGGAGAATTACACCTTATAGAACTGTAGCGACTCCATAAACTGCATTGCTAATGCATTTTTTGGAGGACGACATATGTCACATTAAGAAAATGTACAGGTCTAAACTAGAAGCACTCTAAGAGCCCAAATCTCCCCCAAAAGCCAGTGTCACTCAAACTGGACCAATCAGGGATTAGTTTACAGACTCTTTAAAACTTTTTAAAAAATGTAAAAGAAACAACAACACTCACGAACCAATAAAAAAAAGCACCTTTCATACATCACTGAAAAGGTTTTTCTTTGACAGATATTGTTTTTAAATGTAAGATAGGGCGGCACGGTGGCGCAGTGGCTAGCGCTGTCGCCGCACAACAAGGCGGGTCCGGGTTGGAGTTCCGCTCTGAGCGGAACTTGACATAGCTCAGGTATTTAGAATCAGTTTATCATCACTAATAATGGAACAGATCCAGATGTGATTGAAATGATCAAGAGATGCTTCTGATGTGCTTTAATCACAACGTTCTTTCTGCTCATTTGACTCATTCTTTGTGATCATGTAGTGTGTAATCTGAAGTCTGAATGACAGTCAGATTATGCTTCATACCAGTGAGAACATTTTGTGCCATTGAGGACATTTTATACCACATTTTTGTGAACACCCCTGCACATTATTAGTAATTATGCTTCCGAGCAAAGGGAAACACAGCTTTTATATTAGTTGGCCTACTTCCTGTATCCTGGTGTGAGTGTGTTAACACTGTGTCTCTCCTCATACAGATGAACAGTCTCTCTAATCAAGTCTCCAAGCTCAGTCAAGAGCTGCAGGAAATGACACGCCTACTTAAACCCCTCCTCCAAACAGCATTGCCACCAATTCTGACAACCATGATACCAAATTTATCTCCCTCCCCTAGTAGTGCTTGCCAGCAAACAACAAGTCTTGTCTTTCCGCCACCGACTCCATTCCTCCAGAGACCTGACACTCACTCCCTGTTGGAGGGGGGAGACATGGAGGAGGTGGATTTGCCAGGATGCCTTGTCCCAACTCCTCATTCACCAAAAACGCCTATGTCGTCTTCCTCAGCATCTCTACAGACCCCATCCAAATCCCCAGGGACCACTAAGGGCCACAGGTTCTCACAACAATCCTCCTCCATGGAGGGACTTCCTAAGGGGTCCCCGGCCCACCAAGTTCTTCGCACTTCCTCCAGTAACGGGATGTTTCTGTCCTCGGTGCAGGACCAGCCTCCTCTAGCCTCCCTCAACCCAACATGTTCACCCTCCTTCTCCATGTCCCTCTCCTCCTCACCCTCCCTCCCTCTCTGCCAAGGTCCTCACCCATCCCGACCTAGCAGAGGCCTGCTTCCCCCACCTCCCTCCCAGGACACCCCCCCTCCCCCATCCTTCCACTTCTCCGCTCCTCCATCACTCAGCTCTTCCCCTGGACATCTCCGGCTGAGGCCTTCCCCCTCTGTCCCTGTGGTGTCTCCCCCCGTCTCCCTCTATCCTTCCACCCAATCACTGCCCTTGTCTCTGGAATGTGTCAGTGTGAGGAGAGGACCAGGAGACAGCCAGACTCCTCCTTGGTGTAAGTTCCAGTTGCACCACCAGGATGTCCAACATGCCACTCGTCCCCAGGAGCTGGAGATGCAGGACTGGGGACGGATGGAGGACGGGAAGACGTCTGCAGACCACATCAGCTTCATCGATGAGGAGGAATGAACAGTGTTATGAACAGAAGTAGCAGAGAATGAGTAGTTGAAATCAGGTGTATTCTGAGACCCGATAAGGGAAGGAGGTGGCATTTATGATGGAACAAACACTCATGGGAATCAGATGGCAGGTGCATTTACACAAGAAGTAGTAAAACACAAGACAGGTAAACAGAACAACACCTGAAAGGCTGGGACGCGACACCAGCTGTCAGTCGATCCGTTTGAAGAAGTGCTTTTCAACTTTTTGACCAACCACAGAACTAAACAGCACAAATTGTCATACATTTTCACCACGTCGGTAGCATCAGTCGAGCACTGCAGCGACTGGGACACGTAGGACCGAGCACATCTTTGTAAGGTTTCCATTTAGGCCTGGAATCTGATCCAGTCCTGTTTAAGTCCCGTATGGACGTCTCTTTGAACCACATGTTCACATACACTGATCTATCTATCAAGGACAGATCATGTGAACCACTGCACTGGAATGGGAATGTAAACACTTCATTCAGTCTCACCTGACCTGGCGGTCAGTTTAAGTCATGAATGGCATCATTTATTTATGAGGTGTGGTTGTTAGTCTCCAGGCTGTTGGAGGAAAACACTCATTGAGCCATCTCCTGTCTGCACAACCCCTGATTCTGCATCAGTGTGTTCAGTCTGTGGCATTCAGTACCAAGGTTTGGAGCCTTTCCCCATCCGTAGTCAGATGAACACAGTACAAAGACAAGTCCTTACTGTTCAAACTGAGAGACCTTTTGTACAAATACACACAATTTGAAATTAATGCTGAGAACATGTTGTAAACAAATGTGTAGGGCGTCATGTTCACCACTGACTTCCATTGTATCGTTTAAAATACTGTGTGGAAACAAGAGACCGATGGTTGAGATTTTCAGTGAACTTGCTTGATTGTGTTTTGCAATTTATGATGTGTGATATATTGTCAAGAGGGACAAATCTCATTTATACATACTGTATGTTGACAAAAAGATGCATGAAGAGCGGATGGAACATTGGACGATTAATGTAGCACATCAAAAGAATACAGTACCATTTATATTTTCTATGAAAACTGTATTTGCAAAAAATATTTTTAAAACGTTTTGAAATGGATTAACAGCCAGAATAATGAATCTTTATTGACACATAAAACCCCTTAACCCTAAGTCTAACACGTGTAGGATAATAAATACTGGTGGACATAAGCAACACCAAATATCCAAGTCCAACTCCAGTTCTACTCATGTTCATGAAGTGAAGATAATTATACGAAAGAACCTTTTTTTTTTTTTTTTTTAAGCATTTAACTTAACATTTGAAATATAGAAGGCTCAAAATATTTTTCTTCTATAAAGCAGAAAAGGCAACATTCATCGCAATACTTTCATGTGTGTTTTTATATATACATACACACACACACATATAATATATATACATACGTATACATACGTACATGCATATGTACATGTGTATATATATATATACATACATACACATATACTGTATGTATATATATATGTGTGTGTATTTTATACTATATATACACTGTATATATATGTATATATACACAGTATATAAATGCACATGTATGTACAGTATATACTGTATGTGTAACGAGTAATGAGGAATTACTGTACTATACACACACATATATACATATATACTGTATACACATATAACATGTACATATGTACATGAGTGTGTGTATAATATATATATATAAAATCTTCTTCTTTTCCTTTTGGCTTTTCCCTTCAGGGGTCGCCACAGCGAATCAACCGCCTCCATCTAACCCTGTCCTTTGCATCCTCTTCTCTCACACCAACTACCTTCATGCCCTCTTTCACTACATCCATAAACCTCCTCTTTGGTCTTCCTCTAGGCCTCCTGCCTGGCAGTTCAAAACTCAGCATCCTTCTACCAATATATTCACTATCTCTCCTCTGGACATGTCCAAACCATCTCAGTCTGGCCTCTCTGACTTTATCTCCAAAACCTCTAACATGTGCTGTCCCTCTGATGTACTCATTCCTGATCCTATCCTTCCTGGTCACTCCCAGAGAGAACCTCAGCATCTTCATCTCTGCTACCTCCAGCTCTGCCTCCTGTCTTTTCCTCAGTGACACTGTCTCTAGACCAAACAACATCGCTGGTCTCACCACAGTTTTGTACACCTTTCCTTTCATTTTAGCTGAAACTCTTCTATCACACATCACACCTGACACTTTTCTCCACCCATTCCATCCTGCCTGGACACTCTTCTTCACCTCTTTTCCCCACTCTCCATTGCTCTGGACTGTTGACCCCAAGTACTTAAAATCCTCCACCTTCTTGATCTCTTCTCCCTGTAACCTCACTCTTCCACTTGGGTCCCTCTCATTCACACACATGTACTCTGTCTTACTGCGACTAACCTTCATCCCTCTCCTTTCCAGGACAAACCTCCACCTCTCTAGCTTCTCCTCCACCTCGTCCCTACTCTCACTGCAGATCACAATGTCATCTGCACACATCATAGTCCATGGAGATTCCTGTCTAACCTCGTCTGTCAGCCTGTCCATCACCATAGCGAACAAGAAGGGGCTCAGAGCTGATCCCTGATGCAGTCCCACCTCCACCTTGAACTACTCTGTCACACCTACAGCACACCTCACCACTGTCTTACAGTCCTCATACATGTCCTGCACCGCTCTAACATACTTCTCTGACACTCCAGACTTCCTCATACAATACCACAGTTCCTCTCTGGGCACCCTGTCATAAGCTTTCTCCAGATCTACAAAAACACAATGCAGCTCCCTCTGGCCTTCTCTGTACTTCTCTATCAACATCCTCAAAGCAAATACTGCATCTGTAGTACTCTTTTTTGGCATGAAACCATACTGCTGCTCACAAATGCTCATTTCTGCCCTTAGTCTAGCTTCCACTACTCTTTCCCATAACTTCATTGTATGGCTCATCAGCTTTATTCCTCTGTAGTTGCCACAACTCTGCACATCTCCCTTGTTCTTAAAAATGGGCACCAGCACACTTCTCCTCCACTCCTCAGGCATCTTCTCACTATCTAAGATCCTGTTGAACAACCCAGTCAGAAACTCTACTGCCACCTCTCCTAGACACTTCCAAACCTCTACAGGTATATCATCAGGACCGACTGCCTTTCCACTCTTCATCCTCTTCAGTGCTCTCCTCACTTCATCCTGGCTAATCTTTGCTACATCCTGGTCCACAACAGTCACCTCTTCTAGTCTTTGTTCTCTCTCATTTTCCACGTTCATCAACTCTTCAAAGTACTCTTTCCATCTTCCCATCACACTGCTGGCACCTGTCAATAGACTTCCATCCCTATCCTTAATCACCCTAACCTGCTGCACGTCCTTCCCATCTCTATCTCTCTGTCTTGCCAGCCTGTATAGATCAGTCTCTCCCTCCTTACTGTCCAACCTAGCATACAAGTCATCATAAGCTTCTTGTTTGGCCTTTGCTACCTCTACCTTCACCTTACGCTGCATCTCCCTGTACTCCTGTCTACTCTCCTCAGTCCTCTCAGTGTCCCACTTCTTCTTAGCTAACCTCTTTCTTTGTATACACTCCTGTACCTCCTCATTCCACCACCAAGTCTCCTTATCTACTCCTTATCTCCTTATCTCCTTATCCTTATCTACTTATCTCCTTATCTATATATAAAATATATACAGTATATATATAGACACATATATACAGTAGCTGTTAAACAGACGTATAGCGTGTACCTGTACGTATACTCACTCACACACACACACACATATATATGTATGTATATATGTGTATATACACACACATGTGTATATGTGTGTGTGTTTACACGTATAGTTCAAATATCTAAAGTGTCACTCGTGATTTCCACGATTACATTGAATTCAGATTGACACATGGTATACGTCTGTTCAGCAGCTAGTCTCTCTTTCTGCTTCATTTAATTTTTTTTACTGTTGCAAAATAATAATTTCCCTATTTGTTTCACAACCTGAAATAGGCCTTTATTTTATCATTCATTCATAAATAAGGCATCAGTGATATATGGCAAACGATGCCAAATTTTATTCCTAAGTTAAATTCATGTCATTTTCAGGACTACAAACTTTGGCAGGGAAATAATAAAACATGGAGTAAATTGGAAATGAGTTGAAATGTGTTCTAATCAGTGAAATTCTCCTCACTGCTGTATGACCATCATTTTGTTTTGCTGAGATCATGAAATAACCTCAACCTTAAAGTCCTAACTTACTCGTTGGTTTTCCACATTCTTTGATTACTTCCATCGGGTACCACTGATGAGCTAAAACATTTGAATAGCTTGTCTTTGTACTGTTTTCAGTTGAGTCTGTTGAAAAGGATTAGCAGATGATCATGGTGTTGTTGTTTTTTTCTTATATCATTTGTGTTCTAAACTTCGTGAAGTTGGGGGTGTCTACATGCTCATGCTTCCATACTACATAAAGGCATTTGAATTGGTTCCAACTTTTAAGACAAACATCCTGATTTAGGTAGAGCGTAGACGGTCCATTTTTCTTGAGAACACAAATGTGTGTTAGTTGGGTTGCGTGCCAAAGACAAGAGACAAATTCATGATGGGACTGTGGGGAAACGTTGAGAATCTCTGGTATACGTCATCTAATCCCACGGCGACTGTTTACAACCAGCCTATCAGATTGTAGAAACCCCCAGTCACTCCTGAGCTTTAGCCATCAGCCATTCGTGCCTTCTCCATGCAAACATGGACTGAAGTCCTTCACCTGTTCATGACAGGCAAAGCATTTGAATCAAAACTCACACAGAAAGCCATCATTGTCACCTACAGAGAACATTGCACCTTTATTGAAAATGTAAGTAATGTATTTATTTATTCAGGCTGCTTGTTCATTTATTTTTTAAAGTAATGGGGGAAGGGGGGGGGACATTTACTCACACATTCAGTCCAGTCTGAGTGGAACTGTCTTATGTAGCAAACACAATTGAAGCATATCTTAAACATCATTTTCTTCACGTTGGTTCAAGAGAAACAGCCAAAAACTACATTTGTTAGGCTGCATCACGATAGAGGTCTCAGGACTTCTCATTCTTCAGTTTGGGGTGGGGGGGGGGTCCTTGCACCACATTTTCCTCAGATGTTTGGTTTCTATTTTGTGCAAAGGGAGAAGGGGGCTTTCCTGGACCCGCCACACACTGACGGATTCACTGAGCAGAACTCCTGCTGATGTCCCAGGAGTTCAGGCCCTCTGGGCGCTACGGGTGGGGGGCTTGGGTACAAATTAAATGCATGTTGCAGCTTTCTTTGCATGAGGAATGTGCCTGCTGTGAGCAGGAGGGGGCAGATGGAGTCCATGGACTGTCTGCCCCCTCCTGGAGGCTGTTGTATTTCTGGTGTTTTCTTAAAGACTACTGTTACATGAAAAAAATTTTAACAAACTGGACAACAATAAAGTGTTGTTTTCTAAGAACTCAGCCTCCTGTGCGACTTCTTGAAATCCCATGGTGCCTTGCAACACATTCAGCAAAAGAAGCAGGGATGTCTGGAAAACCCAGATGGCCGATCAACAACAATTACTGTGGTCAGCGTTTTATCACATTGAAGTTTCCTCAAACCATCTGGAACTATCCGATCTGCTAAAAGATGAGATTTTTAAAACTCCATTTCCTGATCCATATACAGTGGCTGAAGATAGTGTTTAAGTATTAAAGGGGCCTTATGAAAATCACACTTTTTCAGGTCTCTACATGTATACTCAACAAAAATATAAACGCAACACTTTTGTTTTTGCTCCCATTTTTCATGAGATGGACTTAAAGATCTATAATTCAGTCCAGATACACAATATTATCATTTCTCTCAAACATTGTTCACAAATCTAAATGTGTGATAGTGAGCACTTCTGCTTCGCTGAGATAATCCATCCCGCCTCACAGGTGTGCCACATCAAGATGCTGAGCTGACATCATGATTAGTGCACAGGTGTAACTTATACTGCCCACAATAAACGGCCACCCTGAAATGTGCAGGGTTTTTTTTGCTTTATTGGGGGTCTGGGGACTCAGAACCAGTCAGTATCTTGTGTGACCACCATTTGCCTCATGCAGTCCAACACATCTTCTTCGCATAGAGTTTATCAGATTTTTAATTGTGGCCTGTGGAATGTTGGTCCACTCCTCTTCAATGGCTGAGGGAAGTTGCTGGATATTAGTGGGAACTGGTCCACGCTGTCGTAACACATCCCAAACATGCTCAATGAGTGACATGTCCGGTGAGGATGCTGGCCATGCAAGAACTGGGACATTTTCAGCTTCCAGAATTGTGTACAGATCCTTCAACATGGGGCCGTGCATTATCTTGCTGAAACATGAGGTGATGTTCATGGATGTATGGCACAACAATGGGCCTCAGGATCTCATCACGGTATCTCTGTGCCACGGTATCTCTGTGCCATCAATAAAATGCATCTGTGTTCTTCGTCCATAACAGATACCTGCCCATACCATAACCCCACCACCACCATGGGCCACTCCATCCACAACATTGACATCAGCAAAGCGCCCACCCACACGACGCCACACACGCTGTCTGCCATCTGCCCTGAACAATGTAAACCCAGATTCATCCGTGAAGAGAACACCTCTCCAACGTGCCAGACGCCATCCAATGTGAGCATTTGCCCACTCAAGTCTGTTACGGCGACGATCTGGAGTCAGGTTAAGACCCCAATGAGGACGATGAGCATGCAGTTGAGCTTCCCTGAGATGGTTTTGGACAGTTTGTGCAGAAATTGTTTGGTTATGCAAACCAATTGTTGCAGCAGCTGTCTGAGTGGCTGGTCTCAGACGATCTTGGAGGTGAACCTGCTGGATGTGGAGGTCCTGGTTAAACATGGTCTGCGGTTGTGAGGCTGGTTGGATGTACTGCCATATTCTCTGAAACGCCTTTGGAGACGGCTTATGGAGGAGAAATGAACATTCAATGCATGAGCAACGGATCTGGTTGACATTCCTGCTGTAAGCATGCCAACTGCACGCTCCCTCAGTGCTTGTGGCATCTGTGGCATTTTGCTGTGAGACAAAACTGCACATTTCAGAGTGGCCTTTTATTCTGGGCAGTATAAGGTACACCTGTGCACTAATCATGATGTCAGATCAGCATCTTTAACAATTAAATTTAATATAATATATATATATATATATTAGACAGTATTTAACACTCCAAGTCAGAAGAGGCGTAGAAGAAGAAAAAAGCAGAAGAAGAAGAAGAGGAAGTCTCGCGAGATTTACTGACTTGTTTTTTTTATGCTGAAGCGTCCTCTAAAATGGCGAGCCGTGGGAAGGGTATGCAGCCCCCGTGTTTTTACGCATATAACGTCACAGAGCCGTTCACCTTTAGCCGCTCGTCCGTCGGGTTTTCTACAATCACGTGACATCGGGTGACCTTAATAACAGCGTTACTTGTAACTCAAACTCTGATGCAGCAGTAATAGAGTAGCTAACTTTTCTACTACAGTCAGACTAGTGTGACCGTAACTTCTGCGGAGAACTCCACCAAGTTTGGACGATCACTGATTTCTTCTGATAAATGATAAACAGCTAAAATCCTCGGGTTGTTTTATGAAGTGTTGCAGCGACCAGCGTGTTGGATTCACTCAAAACAACTTGTTCCGTCTTTAACTCGATGGCGTCTGGTCATCGTTCTTCATGTGTCCGCAGAATTAGAAGAGGAGATCTATGACAAAGTCATGGATCTGAAGGACTTGGCCAAACGGGAGCGGTGGTGGGACCGTCTGTTCGGGAGGGGTTCCGGCCCGGTAGCAGAGAAATACTCTGTGGCCACACAGGTCGCCGTGGGAGGAGTGAGTGGATGGTAAATATTGTCCAAAACCAGTGAGCGTCACTGGGGGGCTCTTCGTCTGTTCCAGGGGTGTCAAACTCATCTGCACGTCAGGATAATGGCTGTACTCAAAGAGCCAGATGTAACTAATAAATGGAAGAAAATTAAGTCAGTGCAATTTAAAATAAATAACTACTCCTTAATGTTAAATAAGTCTGAATTTATTACTTATTCAAGTTACAAACATTACAGTTATACAGAAAATGTTTGCTTGTTTCTCTGTTATAACATAAATCTTTTTTAATTTGTCAGGTTATGAAACCCACATAAGCCCATCAATCAAGGATCAAACTATCCAAGTACATAAAGAAAAATAGCATCAAAGTTAGAACATTAACTTTGTTCAAAAAATGTTTGTCAATGTCAAAATGGGCTTAATTACCGCATTGTGGGAAATGTAGTTTTTGGTCAAAGCACACTTTTGACTTATTTATTTTTAGACACTCTGACCTTTTATGCTCTCGCGGGCCACATAAAATGATGTGGTGGGCCACAGTTGGCCCCCAGGCCCTAAGTTTGACACGTGTGACACATTAATGGTGCAAAATAGTTAAATTCTAAATGCAAGGATTAAAACAACACTCATGCTGTACAGATGTTTTGGAGGTTACAATTTATGCAACTCATATGTACTATAAAACTAAATTTCCTCCACCCTAAATTCTAAACAAGTTCCATGCTTTGCCTGTAAATTTCTTATTATGATTGTGTTGTATTATTTTATGTTACAATTCTAAATGTTTATATGAAATAGGTGGTTTAACATCCATGCTGTATCTTTAAATGTAGGTGTGTAGGATATCTTTTCCAGAAGGTTGGGAAAGTTGCTGCTGCATCTGTTGGAGGAGGTCTTTTGTTGTTGCAGGTAAACTTGAATCTCTAGGAATACATGCATTTCACTTTCATTCAACTAAATGAAAGTGAAATAGTGAATTAAATCAATTTTTCATTGGCTTGACTTTCTGCAGCTAGCTAACCATAGTGGCTACATCCAGGTGGACTGGAAGAAGGTTGAGAAGGATGTCAACAAAGCTAAGAAGCAATTGAGGAAGACTACTGGTCAAACTGGCCCAGAGCTAAACACTTTTATGGAAAAGGTATGATTGTGTGCTATGCTTGTAAACTTGTACGCTATTTTCATCCATTCCAAGAACCATCTCTGCAAATTGTAATTGATTATTATGTTTATTATTACGTTACACATTTTTAAGATATCCAGCTAACTTGACAAATAAAAATGTCACTGAAAACATAAACTCTTTTTCAGCTTTCATAAAAAGATCATATATTTAAGGACTACAGTAATGAAATGAATTTAAATAATTTGATTATTTTGCCAACTAATCGATTAATTGAACAAGGATTATTGCATGCCCAGAAATAGTAACAATATACAAAAAAAGACCATTTCCTTGATTGCACAATTGTTTCCCTTTTTGAAAATCATACTGTTTTTTTTTGTTTGTTTGTTTACCACAAGTTAACATGGAGAAGTAAATGATGGAAAGTTGTTTGGAAAAATGTCACTCTTTATAGTGCTTCATAGGTCCTGTTAACTTTAAAGTTGAACTAGAAAACGGCCTGTAGTCATCATCACCCGTCATCGGCAGTTTTCCTGGTCCCTAATGTGCTGGTTGCAGTCATGTTGGGAAAGTAGGTATCTTTTACAGGGAACTTAATGGATGTTATCCATATGTTATTCCGTGGTATGAAAAAAAGTTTGTGCACCCCTGACAATATTCAAGATTTTCCTTTTGTAAATCTTTGGTTGTTCAGATCAGCAATTTCAGTCTGCTATATGATATATTTAATGGTCCAAACAACCATGAATTTTATAAGGGAAAACTATGAGTGGTGCCCAAACTTTTTCTTACCATTTAATCTATCTAGTTATCTAGCTATCTGCCTATGTTTTTAATGGGGGGGTCACCCCAAGACCAAGTTTGATTGTACTTCAAAAACAATGCAAAAATGTGTAAATACCAAACATAAACTTCAGATATTTATTTGAAGTTTATGCAAAATTGTGGAATAGTTACAACAAACAAGAAACACACAAAATAATGAAAATATCTGTTTTGTTTAATGTCTAGCCAAAGTTCATGAGACAACGCTTTTTGTTGTAAATGTTACAGACTGAAGAACAGACATGGCCATATAACCCTTCACATTGCTTGCTAGGGGATAATATGTGACAAGAACCTTATCCCAAATTTGGTCCTGCCCACTCGAATAATAATAATACACAATAATCACAATATACACATAATCACAATTATACTCATTTTCTGTACCGTAATGAATGGAAACAGACCAATCTAATTAGGCTGTTTCATATTTCATCTTATTATTTTGTTCAAATCTTTATTTGCTCCTACAATAAAATATTAAGTAATGACTAATCCGTGGTTGATGTATAAGTGGTAAGAGTTGAGTTAACTCTTAGGTGTTCCCAACCAAATGACAGTCGACCAGTTCACTTGTCACAAACCTTTTTCAAACCGCTCACTACAGACACCCACCTTCAACTTCTGCTGCACACGTGACAGTTTCCTTAAGTTTTCCTCTGTGTCTCACTTCGCTCTGTTAACTGTCATCGTGCAACCAATACAAAGAATCAGCTCTAAATCACTGTTGTAGTGTCATTTGGGAGGATTGTTCAAGTCAAGTTTGGAAAGGGTTATTAATATTTGCTTATATGTGACTTTCTGGAAGGCAATAAATGTTTCCAGTTACAAACTGACCCTGGCTCCCCATCAGAGAAGGGAAAAGTTATGTGGCCCGTACAGGAAAAAAATTCTAGACCCCTGGTCTAGAGAAGGCTTACCAGTTTAACTGGTCAATCTGGGTGAATTGCCAAACAAAGAGAATTAAGGTAAATATATAATGGATGGTAAATACTCATTGAAACATCTTTTCTGTCTTTGTCAGTCCACAGATTTTGTGAAGAAAAACATTGTTGTCACAAGTGGATTCATTGGAGGATTCCTGCTTGGCCTTGTATCTTAGTGTCTGCAGAAGGAGAATGGTCTGCGAATTTCTGATGAAAAAAAATTTAGGAAAAAATGTATTATCCATTGATATGTAGCTTTTAATGGATCATGGACGAGGATTCATCTCATACAGATGTAGCTGTGTAGATTTTTTTTTTACTGCATATCCATTTTCTTCTGTACATCTCTGGTGACAGCAATCAGTCACCATCTCCATCTTTGACCCACGCTTTCTTTCCAACCACACATCTGTCAGATCAGCAAAACTGCTTCTTTCCATCTTCGTAACATAGGCCCGCCTTCATCCCATCCTATCTCAATTTGCTGCTGGAATCTTAATCCACACCCTTAATCCAGACTTGATTATTGGAGCAGCCTTCTGTATGGTCTTCCCTCCACTCACTCAATTATGGTTATTATTAGTATAATGTGGAACCCAAACGAGACACTATAACTATACGTGCGTATCACCTTTCTATTCTGATTGACTACAGTACTTAAAACCTTTTCTAACACGAGGCAAAATTCACCCATTAATACAAACATGCATATAGTTTTGGCTTCCACTCACACCAACGGAGCAACCTTTGAGATCGGATCAAGTCAACATTCTCATAGAGTACAGTAATCCCTCATTTGTCCAGATCAGAATGTAAACGAATTTCAGAAAACATTTTTCTTATTGTGTCATATTGTGTGATATTGAAATGTTCATTTATTGTCATGTATTAAGCCAAATTCAAGTATATTTAATTCACCTCAACAAAGCAAATGAGGCCCACAGAACTGTCTCAGTTCCAGTGTTGTATTGTTCTCCATACATGGTAAGTTGTCTTCAGTGCTTAATCATTTGGTAATCAAGAAGTTGATGCTTTATTTATTGAATGTGTTTGCAAGTTAAAACAAATAGAAATTATAATTGAATTTTCCTTTATTATCTGTATATTTGCTTTTTATCAAGATAAAATATTGCTATCCATAAACATTTTTGTTTGGCTCAAATACATACGATCTAGCCATTTACCAGAACCAAACATTCTTCATACAGAACATTCACAATTTATTAACCCTTATAACAAGGTTTGCATTTAGATATATGCAATTTTTTAGACAAGTTGCATTTGTTTCATTAAAATATAAGTTCAATAACATGTCAAGTTTTAGTCATATCCAGAGCACATCTGAATATGAGGAGATGGATGAAGAAGTGAAGAGATGCACATGCCTCAAGATTATTTTCAGTTACTCTATTATTTCTGCTTTGTTGAGGTGAAGGTTTAGAATTGCCTTTTGCTTAAGGAAAATTAAAAAATTGCCTATTACTGTTTTTGCTTGCTCTTCTATTATTTATATATATAAAAATTGACACATTATTAGTGTGTCAGCCATCTATCGTCACTACCATTTTGAGTGAAATTATAAATATTAAATCAGTATTTGGTTCAGGATTTTGTGTGTTTTCTGAAAAACCTGAAAAAAAATAAATTTTGAGATGGTGTCGTTACGTGGGTGTGCCTTAACATACTTTGAAGTTTATACTAATTTTGTGTGGTATCCATGAATCCATGGTCATTTAGGTCACTGAAGGATGGTGACACTGCAACAACATATGCAAACCATAAAGTCTTGCTTCAACTATGCCTTACATTCACAATGACATGAGTTGTGTTTTTGAAAAAGATGGTATAATTTGCATGCTATTTCAAAGTCTCAGCTCATACTGTAAATCCTACTTGCTGAGTACCAGAATCTAATAAGAGTCAGTTTTGGGTGATCCTGTCACCCAAAACATCAGCCATTCCTAAGCCACTATGATACAAGCTTATTTTAGGCTTTATGGCTTTAGCAGAAAAAAATTGAAGTCATTGTGGTAAACAGCTTGATAGCAGCACTTCAGCTTCTAAAATATAACATTTATTGTTTCCACCAGATGGTGCTGCGACTTCTCCAAAATTGCTGCTGAGATTCTGGTCAGGAAATTATCAAACAAGTGAAATTTGGAGAGGATTGGACTGTAGACAGCAAAGTTATAGACAGTCGTCACAAGGATGTATAGTTTATTCAGTCAAATTGTAATTGCATAGCCCAAATTTTCAAGTAACAATTTAAAGGACTTCACAATATGTACAGAGCAACACCGTCTACCCTTAGACCCACAAAACCAGGTAAGAAAAAATTACATTAAATGATCGTAATACAGCAAAAAAATGGAAACCTCCGGGAGACCCACAGATGAGGGATGCCTCTCCCTCTTCCAGTCCAGGAGTATTATTGATGATGTGTACACAGGGGGCGGTAGTGGCTCAGTTCGTAGAGCGGGTCATCCAATGATCAAAAGATTGCCGGTTCGATTCCTGCCACTTGTCAGCATAAAGAGAAAAAAATTGAACACTCATTGTCCAAGATTACCCTTAATTTTGTCAACGTCCTCTTCTCCAACACCACTGTCAGAGAATCCAACTTTGCCCCAACAATGTCTCCAGCGCTGCAGGTCAGTCTGTTGGCATCCGCCACACTCAGACCACTGCCCCAGCGCACCACAGCATAGAGGGAAGCCCTGGCCACCACAAGGACCTCAACCTCCTCAGGAGAAAGAGGCACATTTGGTCCTTTTTGTAGAGGGTGTCTGTGTGCTTCCCTCAGTCTAGTCCATTGTCAGTGTGAATCCCCAAGTACTTAGTCTTCAACACTCCCACTGGCCCCCTGAATGGAGACAGGGATTATCTGCTTCTTCATCCTCAGGTCCACCACCAGTTCCTTTGTCTTTGTCACATTGAGTAGGAGGTGGTTTTTCCCACTCAATATGACAAAGTTGTCTACAACATTCCTGTTCTCCATCTCATCGCCCTTACTGCTATATCCAACCACCACTGTGTCATCAGAAAACCTCTAGAGATGACAAGTATCCGTGCAGTAGTTGAAGTCTTTGGTGTAAAGGTTAAAAAAAGAAAGGAGATAAAACAGTCCGTCGTGGGGCCCCAGTGTTTCTGACCACCCTTTCAGACACACAGCATTGCAGGCAAATATGTTGTTGTCTGAAGGTCAGGTAGTCACCAATCCAGGACACTAGAGGATGGTCAATCTGCATAGTAATAAGCTTCTCACCTAGAACAGTCAGCTGCATGGTGCTGAAACCAACAGTAAGACATGAAGGGGAAATCGGGTTATGTGAGAGGCGGACATGGAGAGAACTGAGGGGTTTAATCCAAGGCATATGGCACTGGTCCTTACTGTCTCCTCTATACCTGTGTGTGTGTGTGTGTGTGTGTGTGTGTGTGTGTGTGTGTGTGTGTGTGTGTGTACGCGCGCATGTGTGTATTTTGAGTCTGTACCCATATGTATAAACGTGTGATAATTACCAATGATAATCAATGAACACCAATTGGGATGGATCACGGGGAAGTGAGAGCAACCCCAAAATCTAGAAGAAGAAGAAACGTACTTTATTAATCCCACATGGAGAATTTTTTTTTTCCACTCATACGCTGATTAATGGCTTACATATATATGTTTGCACAGGCCCCTGAAACAGACACAAACACACACAAGGGAGCCTGTAAGCATGCAGACAGTACAGTGGGAGGTGGAGTGACGGGCAGCTCCAACCAGGAACACTTCAAATGAGCAGCTTGTAAGCAGGGACAGTACCTTGCTCAAGGGCACCTCGACAGTTCTCAGTAGGTAGGCTGGCACCTCCCACTGCCAGCTCACACTCCAAGAGAGACTGGGCGGGAGCAGGAATCCTGAGATCATTGGACGACCCGCTCTACCAACTGAGCCACTGCCGCCCCATCTAATGGGATTTCTAGTCACAATGCCTCAACGCATTCCCTACATCACACCACAGAAGATGTTCGTGACTCAGATTAGCATGGTTCTGCAAACAATAAGGGAACAGGTTTACATTTTCAACTGCATTTCATGGCAACACATGATCCAAATGCCAAATTTGTTAAGTCATTATCTGTGGCCGTGTTGAGTTTTTTGGAGGACTAGCATAGTAACAGATCTTAAAGATGCACGGGACTGTTTACTGTTCTGGATTCAAAGTTGAATCCCACAGTGAATAGCCAACACGCCAGTGCGCAGATTAACTGGTCAACTCTTTGGTGGAGGCTGAAAGTACTCATTAAGTTATCATGTTGAAAGTTCAATAACATTTTTTATTTAGAGAAATATATCATGTCAAATCAGCATTGATTTAGTCAGATCAAATTATTTACATTGACTATAATGAAAACAAAGCATTAACTGATGTTATAACAGCTCACGGAACACAATATATTTATATAGAATATGTTACAGAGCAGATGATTGTAATACAGTATAATGAAACTACAAACATTAGAATCAAGATGTTCTGACTTGCCACTACCTTACAAATGCCAATCACACAGACCACACCGGAAATAGATCCATATGTGGAAAACTAGTCCATGCATTGGGGAGAGCAATGATAAGGTCCCTCCATTACCCTGTAGCATATACAAGCAGCAGAGATGTTGAGCATCGTGCAATAGATTATTGTCTCTATGAAATAAACTGCAGAACCTCCATCCAGAGTTGAACAAGCAGAGGAGATATCTATCTCTTATCTAATTTAACTTTAGATACAAAACACACAGTAGAGACGATGTAATGCTATGAATATGACATCATATTAAATTAAAGTAGACAAATATAAATTAGACAAAAAAAGTGATAGGTCACCTGCATATTTTTACCACCACTGTAATCAGTTTTAGAATCAACACTGACGTCTCTAATGGTAGACTGAGCTACTCTACAATTTTGTCATAACTGTTGATACAGATGCCGTGTTCCAACACTTGGGATTTCTCTGATATAAGTAGAAATAGATATCATAATATCATAACATCATAATATCTAAACAGCTACTGTCACCATCATATTTATTTTGTAAAGCTGAAAATGTTAACTTTACTTACTCAAATTCAACTAGAAAGCACTCAGAGTGCTTACCATCACCAAATTTATTTTAATTCAATTAAATAGACTGGCCAAATAAAACAAATATGACCAACACTGCAAGGACAAGAAGGAATGAAAGGTTTGCCCTTTGCCCTCTAATTCCGGCAGAGAGCTGTCCATCCTCTGCATCCAGCAGGGTCTGGTTGTGAAGGCTTTGTGTGCTGTTCCCCATCTCCTCTTTGAGCTCCTGCTGGAGCAGTTTTGAGATTAGGCTGTTAAAGCGGTTCTCTGTGGTGGAGATGATTTCTGAGCTAGCTGTGGTCCAGTTCAGCTCACCAGGGTCCACACATGTGCCATTCACAGTGGTGAAGACAACCTCACTGAGATCCAGGCCTGCAACAGGGGGAGGCAAAGCACAGGGTATGTCCCGCACCAGTTTGTAGTTTTCCATCCATTCCTGTAGCCATTCTAGGGCACAATTACACTCCCAGGGGTTTCTGAAGAGGTATAGACGACCCAGGAAGTAGATGGGCTGGAAAACAGGGAAGGGAAGGCTTGTAAGGTTGTTGCTGTTCAAGTGAAGTGTAATTAAGCTGGTCAGGTTCTCAAAAGTGCCTTCCTCAATGTATAGCACCTGGTTTCTGTCCAAAAATAGGACTTCTAGCTCCACCAAGTCACTGAACCAGGTCCTGGAGACATTGATCAACTGGTTACCCCCAAGATTGAGCATCTTGAGGTGATTAAGGCCCTTGAAGACATGTCGGGGAAGATCAGAGAGCAAGTTGTCATTGAGATAGAAGTTTTCCAGCCGCCTAAGGTCCTGAAAAGACTGGTCATGAATCACATTGATGCGGTTCTCCTGAAGGTTCAGGTACCTGAGATAAAAAGACAGAAAATGTTCAAATCTGTTCAAGGTTAACTAATTCAATTAATATTTAAATCAAAAACAATTTTAGAAGGATGCAAAAAAAAAAAATCTGCTTCTGTGAACTGCCAGGTCTCAGCTAAAGTACAATCCAATGACAATCTGGAGAGTTATCTCTAACTCAACTTGTTGATCCATTAATTAATTAATTAATTAATTCGTCTTCTTCTGCTTCAACCACTATCGTGGGTCGCGGGGAGATGGAGCCTATCCCAGCTGACGAGGGGTGTGAGGCGGGGAAACTCCGGGCGCAATGCCAGTGCACCGTGGAGCCACACAGAGAGACAGACAAACAGGCACACACACTCACACAACACGGGCAATTTGGGACCAGCCAGTTAACCTGAAGTGCATATTTTTGGAGGTGGGAGGAAACCGGAGAACCCGGAGAGAACCCACGCAGACACAGGAAAACATGCAAACTCCGCACAGAGCGGGACACGAACCCGGAGCCTTGCTGCGCAGCGACAACACTACCCACTGTGCCACCGTGCCGCCCCATGTTGATCCAGCAATGGCCAATTTTATAGATAAGCACCTAGGCCCATCAGGCAAAAACAACTGAGTCTGACATGACAACTGCAATTCACTAACCTTAGCTACAGCAACTGCAGCACATTCTCCTCCTTTGCCTTTCAGCTTTTCCCTTCAGGGGTCGCCACAGCAAATCAATTGCCTCCATCTAACCCTGTCTTCTGCATCCTCTTCTCTCACACCAACTACCTTCATGTCCTCTTTCACTACATCCATAAACCTCCTCTTTGGTCTTCCTCTAGGCCTCCTGCCTGGCAGTTCAAAACTCAGCATCCTTCTACCAATATATTCACTATCTCTCCTCTGGACATGTCCAAACCATCTCAGTCTGGCCTCTCTGACTTTATCTCCAAAACCTCTAACATGTGCTGTCCCTCTGATGTACTCATTCCTGATCCTATCCTTCCTGGTCACTCCCAGAGAGAACCTCAGCATCTTCATCTCTGCTACCTCCAGCTCTGCCTCCTGTCTTTTCCTCAGTGACACTGTCTCTAGACCAAACAACATCGCTGGTCTCACCAGTTTTGTACACCTTTCCTTTCATTTTAGCTGAAACTCTTCTATCACACATCACACCTGGCACTTTCCATCTCCCGTTCCATCCTGCGTGCGTGTACATGCTTCTTCACCTCTTTTACAACTCTCCATCGCTCTGGACTGTTGACCCTAAGTACTTAAAATCCTCCACCTTCTTGATCTCTTCTCCCTGGAACCTCAATCTTCCACTTGGGTCCCTCTCATTCACACACATGTACTCTGTCTTACTGCGGCTAACCTTCATTCCTCTCCTTTCCAGGACAAACCTCCACCTCTCTAGCTTCTCCTCCACCTCTTCCCTGCTCTCACTGCAGATCACAATGTCATCTGCAAACTTCATAGTCCATGGAGATTCCTGTCTAACCTCGTCTGTCAGCCTGTCCATCACCATAGCGAACAAGAAGGGGCTCAGAGCTGATCCCTGATGCAGTCCCACCTCCACCTTGAACTCCTCTGTCACACCTACAGCACACCTCACCACTGTCTTACAGTCCTCATACATGTCCTGCACCGCTCTAACATACTTCTCTGCCACTCCAGACTTCCTCATACAATACCACAGTCCCTTCCACACAATGCAGCTCCGTCTGGCCTTCTCTGTACTTCTCTATCAACATCCTCAAAGCAAATACTGCATCTGTAGTACTCTATTTTGGCATGAAACCATACTGCTGCTCACAAATGCTCACGTCTGCCCTTAATCTAGCTTCCACTACTCTTTCCCATAACTTCATTGTATGGCTCATCAGCTTTATTCCTCTGTAGTTGCCACAACTCTGCACGTGTCCCTTGTTCTTAAAAATGGGCACCAGCACACTTCTCCTCCATATGTCAGGCATCTTCTCACTATATAAGAGCCTGTTGAACAATCCAGTCAGAAACTCTACTGCCACCTCTCCTAGACACTTCCAAACCTCTACAGGTATATCATCAGGACCGACTGCCTTTCCACTCTTCATCCTCTTCAATGCCCTCCTCACTTCATCCTGACTAATCTTTGCTACTTCCTGGTCCACAACAGCCACCCCTTCTAGTCTTTGTTCTTTCTCATTTTCCTCGTTCATCAACTCTTCAAAGTACTCTTTCCATCTTCCCATCACACTACTGGCACCTGTTAATACACTTCCATCCCAATTCTTAATCACCCTAACCTGCTGTAGGTCTTTCCCATCTCTGCCTTTCTGTGTTGCCAACCTGTATAGATCAGTCTCCCCCTCCTTACTGTCCAACCTAGCATACAAGTCATCATAAGCCCCTTGTTTGGCCTTTGCTACCTCTACTTTCACCTTACGCTGCATCTCCTTGTACTCCTGTCTACTCTCCTCAGTCCTCTCAGTGTCCCACTTCTTCTTAGCTAACCTCTTTCTCTGAATACACTCCTGTACCTCCTCATTCCACCACCAAGTCTCCTTATCTACTTTCCTTCCAGATGACACACCAAGTACTCTCCTACTTGTCTCCCTGATCACACTAGCTGTAGTTGTCCAGTCATCTGGAAGCACCTCCTGACCACCCAGAGCCTGTCTTAACTCCCTCCCAAAAGTCATGCAAAACTTTTCCTTTTTCAGCTTCCACCATTTCGTCCTCTGCTCTGCCTTTGCCCTCTTCATCTTACCACCAGAGTCATCCTACACACCACCATCCTGTGCTGTTTGGCTACACTCTCGCCTACCACCACTTTTCAGTCACTGATTTCCTTCAGATTACACTGTCTACACAAGATATAGTCTACTTGTGTACTCCTACCTCCACTCTTATAGGTATAAGAGCGGAGGTCGGTCACCCTATGTTCCTGCCTCTTCTGGAATAAAGTATTTACTATAGCCATTTATTTACTTCCATCCCTATCCTTAATCACCCTAACCTGCTGCACGTCCTTCCCATCTCTGTCTCTCTGTCTTGCCAACCTGTATAGATCAGTCCCTCCCTCCTTACTGTCAGACCTAACATACAAGTCATCATAAACCCCTTGTTTGGCCTTTGGCCATTAGGTACTAAAAATAAATAATTGAAAAAAAAGTACTAGTTCCTTTACTATTGTGATCAAAAGCGTTGAATCTCAATTCTGAGGCTCTTCAGTAAATATTCATTCTTAGACTTAAGAATGTTCATGTTCTGACTCAGTTCCATAAAAAACTTCTGTAAATAGTTCTCTTACTTTTGTGATCAAAAACATTTATTTGAATTTCAATTTTGAGGCTGTTTTGTAAATAGTTTTAAAATAAGCAAAAATACAGCAACTTGTGATCAATCCATATCAATTTTAGACTTAAAACAATGTAGTGATTTAAGCCCCACCCATTTCTGTTTGAACCACACCCACTTCCGGTTTAAGCTCCGCCCATTCCTAATCCAGATACGGATACAGATAATCTAGCTGGTTGAACAGATACAGATACAGATACAGATAATGGTATACTCGCTCATCCCTACACCATATGTCCTTCTGCATTCTTCTCCTGGACACCAAACCTGCCCATCACCTCTTCATCAACTGTTTCATTCACCAACATGTCCATTGAAGTCTGCACCAATGACAACTCTCTCACTTCTAGGTATGCTCTGTATCACTTCATCAAAGTCCAACCAGAATTTCTCCTTCTCCAGCTCACATCCTACCTGTGGAGCATACCCACTAACAACATTGAACATCACACCTTCAATTTCTAGCTTCAGACTCATCACTCTAGCCGACACTCTTTTTACCTCCAGGACATTCCTAACAAACTCCTCCTTCAAGATAACTCCTACTCCATTTCTCTTCCCATCTACACCATGATAGAACAACTTGAACCCTGCTCCTGAACTTCTAGCCTTGCTACCTTTCCATCTGGTCTCCTGGACAAACAGTATATCTACCTTCCTCCTCTGCATCATGTCAGCCAACTCTACCTTTTCCTGTCATAGTCCCAACATTCAACGTCCCTACTCTCAGTCCTATACTCTTGGCGTTCCTCTTATCTCTCTTCCTACAGGCACACTTTCCTCCTCTACTTCTTCGACCAAGAATAGTCCAATTTCCATCGGCGCCCTGTAGGTCAACAGCACCGATGGCGGTCGTTGTTAACCCGGGCCTCGACCGATCCGGTATGGAAGTCGTAGGTTTGATTCGCATGTTTGATTTGGCAAAAGTTTTAGGTCGGATGCCCTTCCTGACACAACCCTCTGTATTTATCCGGGCTTGGGACCGGCACAATAAAACACTGGCTTGTGTCTTCTTGCTGCTACATTAACTGCAGCACATTCTAATATCCATTTTTACAAAAGATTATACACCTCATTGCATAATGTCTGAGAACTATACCATCTGTGGTGGTCTGAGAAATGATATTATCTTTGGAAAAACACCTTTGTTGCATGAGTGGACGTTTTCTTAAATCACACATGTTTTTTAGCATGAATTTTTTTCTATTCTAATATTGGATTTTGATCATTGTTCAAAATTGAAAGGTAAGGAAAGGTTTGAATGATATCTGATTAGTCCAATACATGAGAGACCAATCCACTCTCAAGTGATGCAACTGAGGACAACGGACTGTGATGACAGCTAACTTCATGACCCTTCCTCTTTTTTTTTATTGTAGCTTCTAAAATAGAGAGACAGTCATCAAAATAGGGACACAGAAAAGTAACCCTGCTATATGGGATACAAAATTGAAATTTTGAAAGACATTATTGTTTTCTTTGTTTTTTTAATTTAAGATTATCTAGTTTTTAATCCATATTGTGAAAGTTGCTTTTTGGACCTATTTTTAACTCCCTGGAAAAATTTATCTAGTACATAATTTGTTAATGGATTTTATTTATATAGTGCTGTTCCTATACTGTCCCGAAATGATCAGTGGTCATTAATATGGTCTTTCAACGCCTGCTCCACGCCCCCCATCATTTAATCCTTTCCAGGCTTGTAAAAAAGAAAAGAAAAAAAAATTCCAAATTGCACATATATATATAAAAAAAATTCTGTTTTTATCAACAAATAGATATGTATACTTTGCCTGTGCATAATTATATATAAGTTACGTGAACAATGATAAAGTATAAAAAGAAGCCCAAACGTCGATAGCACATGTGCTACAGCTTTACTCCAATGAGAAGACGACAGGCCTCCATTGCTGGAGAGCAACAAACTAATTCAAAACTTTTCTAGTTTTTTTCACTTCACACACCAGACATTCTAAGGACCTCGAGCTGTAAGTTTAGATTTGATATAGACAGATTTTCCGATTAGATGCCGTTGGTGCTGTGACCAAAAAACGCTACAGAACACAGAATGAAGTATAGCTCAACTTTACAGTGGAGTTCCTCAGAACAAAATTAGTGTGGAGGTTGACCATGGAGTCTGACTGTGCTCTCATGCTCTCCTGCTTGATCTTGTTACTGGTGATTGTGTCCGTCTTATCAGTTGTCACACATGCAGAGTTCAGGAGGAAATCCTCAACAGTCTGTGTGATACCCTGTAGAAAAGTTGGGTTTTTTGCTGTCTGTTTCTTTCCTCTAATTCTCTTGTAGATTAGCCCAAACTGGTGAATTTGGTACTTTTTAAGGATGTTGACTGATGACACACTTGGTGTTGGTTTTTGGCAACCTGGCCTAGGAGGCTGTTTTTCTCCAGCTCTTTTCTGATGACGTTGTGGAATAGAAGCGCGTTTTTTAATGTTCGCGTTTTGCTTCCTGAAGCATCCACTTTGTTTCTGTGCCTGAAGAGTCCGATGGCGTTTTATTTGTAGCCTTTTTTTTTGTGTGTGCAAAATTTTTTCAGTTTGCTCCAAAGTTTTTTTTACATTCAAATTGTTTTTTTTCTTGAATACCTCTTTTTTGTTTTACTTCTTTCTTTCCCTTTCCTGTCTGCATTGTATTCTACAATATGTTGATCTTGTGAACTATCTGGGGGGTATCGGTCTCCTGCACTGCACGTTCTGTCTGGACCTTTTCTGTGCCTCTCTCTAATGCTTTCTCCTATTCCCCTGTGCCCTGTCTCCCATCTTTCCATATTAATTATGTCTTGAACTCTCCTCTTCCACTTCTGTCTTTCCTCTGCTTCGGGTCTTTCAACATCAGACCCTCTCACCTAGGTGACCCGGTCGGGGTGATCAGTCCCCTGCCTGTGTCCCAGCAGCGTTTGCCCACAGTTGTGCCCTCTTTATCCAAAGCCATCTTGTGACTTTCTCTTCAGTTGCAGATGTAATAACTGTCCATTTTGCCTCCACGGTGAGTCCCAGCCAAGTGAAAGCCCTGCGAATCTCCAGCAGCCCACTCCCAGGGGCTGTCAGCTAGCCTCTTTCTTGTTGGCCTCATCCATGTGCTCTTCCCAGGGCATAGTGAGCTCCAAAATGATCAGCTGCTCCGTGAAATCTGAGACAATAAACATATGTGGATGGACCCTCGTTGATGTAGTCCTAGAAGGGAACTTCCGCTGCCTACCCAGGTCCACTTCCACGTGCCAATCAGTGGTGGTGGTAAGGAGGCCAGACTTTGCATGTGATTGTATGTTGGGCTTCTCTCCAGCTCTACTGAACCTAATGTTAGTAGGTTTGAAGTGGCCCTTGCTAGTGATGATAGCGGTGGCTGTGTTGTTAGCACCTGTCCTAGGCACCTGGTCGTGGTGCCAGCAATAGTGCCTGTCTCCAAGGGCTTTTGGGCAGCTACTTAGTAAATGTTCCAATGTCTGCACGTCCTGTTGTTATGGACCCCACCAGTGCCTTCTGCCTCAGCCACACCTCAGCCACATCTAGTGCGTTCTTGCACTCCATTTCCTGTCTGGATGCCAGCTGAAGCCACCTTTGGATCTCTGGATTCTGTGTGCCTGTGCCCCCCGCATTCTGGACATCATGAACTCTTCAGCAAGGCCACTGATTGGAAGCTGCAGGATATGTTGCTGGTGCCATCCAAAGCAGAGCTACTTAGGCTGCCTGGTAAACTAAGCCATTTTCGCAGGTAGCTGCTGATAGTACTCTCCATGTCCTCAACTCTATCTGGCCTATCTGCCACTCTCTGTCTGTCTCTCTTATCTTCCTTTTATTTCTTTTCCACCCAACCAGTCAAGGCAGATGGCCGCCCAAAAGAGTCTGGGTTCTGCCCGGAGTTTCTTTCCCAACGAGGGAGTTTTTCCCCGCCACTGTCGCTTATGCTTATTCTGGAGGGTTCAGTTGGGTTTTTCTGTCTGTTAAAGCGCTTTGAAATGTCTGTTGCCGTGATTAAGAGCTATATAAATAATGATTGATTGATCGATCGATCAATCGATCGAACTAACTAACTAACTAACTGTTGTTGTAGGTGCTGAGTACACTAGCAGTGGCCACAGGACCCGGGGCAGAATGGAGTGTTGGTAAATCCAAGCCTGGCAGACCAGGTTTGTCAGTCCGGCTAAGCTAAGTTGTCAAGTTTTTTACCGGTTTTCAGGTTAGAGGCAGAACATCAGTATTCACAATTCCTTTAAATAGGGTTTGGATAGAGAATGGCAATGATCACCTCCTCAAATTGTTTAAAGACAACTTCACAATTAACACTATCCTATTTTTGGCTCACATTCACCATTACTGTTTGCAACCCAATGAGTGAGGACCAAACCACCTTAATGAATACAGAAATGCAATTTTAATATGTAGCTCATCATTTGTATAGTTTAAACCACCATACTGTACATACTGTATGAAAAAAGTACGAATGTAGTCCACATTTAGGTCAAAAATATCCTCTCATCCTCTCCTTGTGATATCTTTAATGTAAGCCTTTATGGTACCTAGTTAACAGCAATTTAAAAACAGACTGCAGACTGCTGTGTCATCTGATCAAATTTGACAGCGTGAATTTGCCAGTCTGTACATTTCTTCTGTCTAAGGTTTTTTGATGGGTACCACCTGCTCTGAAAAAATTCTAGGGAAAACAGAACTGATCGATTCACGTAAATTGCATGATTTTGGAGGAAGGAGGAAGGAAGGGAGGAACCCAGAGAACGCAGAGAGAACCCAAGCAGACAAGGGAAAACCTAGAAACTCCACACAGAATTGAGTTGAATCCAGAGCCTTCTTGCTGTGAGGCGACAGCGCTATCCACTGCACCACTATGCTGCTGCTATGAAATATAATAAATGATAAAGTAACCTACAAATTTTGGCTTTACAAATGACTTAAAATATTGGTAGACTAGAGTCAGGGTTACTGTTAGGGTTAGGGTAATGGTTTGTTGCTAGAAATGCTAGGGATAGCCATTGAGTTCACAATGCTTGGTCTACTCCCAGCCAGTGACTTACTTTAGACTGCCCAGGCCTAGCAGGGAGTTGTATGCAACTGCTTCTATCTTGTTCCTCTCCAGGTAGACGTGAGTCAGGTTCTCCATGCCTCGGATAGCGCCAGGGATCCTCCTGAAGTTATTCTGAAAGCAGAACAGCTCCTTCATTGCTGTTTGCTCAATGAAGATGCGGTCAGGAATGTTGAAGAGGTTACAATCTGACAAGTCGAGACGCAGCAGCTTCTTCAGTCCCGTGAATGTCCGCGTGTGAAGATAGCTGATGTACTCATTATGTGCCATTTTCAGGTTCACTAAGTTGGAAAGACCCTGCAAAACAGAAGCTTGATTAAAATGCAAATTTTAATGTGTATTCACACCTGATCATATTTAAGACCCCAAACAGCTAAAACAACTGTTAAGAGAACAACACTGGTGGGGGGAAAATGAGTTTGGGCTGTCAAATATTTGACAGTGAGATATAACAACTGTCAGACTCATGTCATAAAGAAATTCCAGACAACTTTAGAGTCATGTAGAAGCTTTTGATAACTTTTTATTAATTGGATAAAGACTTCCAGTTGGAAGTTGGAAAATGCCATCTACACACCTTTTTCGTAATTAAATTGTAGAAAACCTTTAAATAAATATTACATTATTCTTATTATTATGAAGAAAACATCATTCCTCTTCAATGGCATAGAAGATCTGCAGTGGAACAGGGACTTGGAACAATATCTCAGCTTGATAAACTGAGTTTAAAACTTTGGCTAATGGAAGAACATGAATCCACATTGGAAATTGTTAGTTTAGGATTAATGTGAAAATAGAATTACACAAAAATCCTTAATTGGTCAATATAAAGAATAGAAACCCAATAGACAGTAACTCAATTAAATATTTTACCAAAGTTGTGCATGAATTGATTGAGGAATAGAAACCAGATACCCCTGACACTGACTATCACCCACCGAAAGAGAACAGTACAGCCATGTCTTTACAAAACTGACTGGAGTTTCTGTGAAGATTCTCAGTCAGGGTAGATCTCTATGTTGTGACTACCTAGTTGACTTTATTCTAGACAAGAGATTCTCAAATTACTAACATATTTACACATTTCTGACTGTTATTACATGCTTTTAAATGTCAACATGAGATCAAAAAGGATGTTTTAGTTCCACAAGTGAGCTGATCGACACCCATGATGCCTCTGTAACTGACGTAATGGAAAATTTGAACAATCGCCTGTCATCTTCTTTCGACACTGGTGGTTCACTAAAAGTTATAAAGACACCAATCAACAGCCTCCCCACTCCCATTGGTAAGGTTACAAGAATTTGCTAAAAGAAAATGGAGGAAACCAGACTCACAGGTCACAATAATATCCAAAAAGAAGTTATGGCTGGTTATAGCAAAACAACAAATCTGAAAGGAATATTTTCTCATGAATTAATGCTTTTACAGAGAATAATTTAACTGTATTAAATGAAATGAAAACAAATATTCAGCAGTGTTTAAAGTCGTCGTTTTTGGTCATCTTGTCAGATGCCTTTAAAACACCAGATTGTCATACACTAACTACCAATAAGTAAATATCCAACCTTTTTTTTTATTATTTGAAAAGATTGACTCATTACAAAAAAAAAAAGATTCCTACAAGTACTGAAACGGTTTTTATTAAAATAATCAGTGATCTTAGACCAGGCATGACAAATTACGGCCCGTGAACCGTGTGCAGCTCGTTGAGCTTTGAAATCCGGCCCGCCCAACTTGTTTTACTGTGATGCAACGGCAAAAATGGGAGATCAGCAATAAATCTACAGTTATGAAATGGCAGTTGTAAAGTAATTTTTATAGCATATGTCTGCATTGCTGCCTGTTAAAGCCCAAAACCATCTATAGAATAGTTTTACATGTCATTTGAATAAGTACAAATAAACACTTCATCCATCTGCTCCTCAGCTGGCCCGCCTGTCAAATTTTATAACTCTGTATGACCCAGCAGTCAAAGACGTTTTCCCACCTGTCAGACTAAATTCAGAATTGTGGTCATGTTGGACTTGAGTGCAAATACTTGATATATGATTGATCAATTGTCCTTTTAGACTTCCAACTTTTACTTCATTCAAAACTTATATTGATGTCCCCAATAAGTTTTATATCAGTTACATCAATCATGGTTATGGAAAAGCACAATATCTGTTGTGGGGTTACAGAAAGGGACTATCTGGATCCATTCTGTTCTCATTAAATATGCCGCCCCTTGTTGACATCATCAGAAACCCAAGTGTTTGTTTTGATATCTATACTGACACACAGCTGTACATTTCATCTTAACTGAATAGTACCCCAGATTAAGACTTTATAACCTGTCTGAGTAGAAGATATAAATACCACGGTAGAGATGGTGAGACCAGCGATGTTGTTCGGTCTAGAGACAGTGTCACTGAGGAAAAGACAGGAGACAGAGCTGGAGGTAGCAGAGATGAAGATGCTGAGGTTCTCTCTGGGAGTGACCAGGAAGGATAGGATCAGGAATGAGTACATCAGAGGGACAGCACATGTTAGAGGTTTTGGAGATAAAGTCAGAGAGGCCAGACTGAGATGGTTTGGACATGTCCAGAGGAGAGATAGTGAATATATCGGTAGAAGGATGCTGAGTTTTGAACTGCCAGGCAGGAGGCCTAGAGGAAGACCAAAGAGGAGGTTTATGGATGTAGTGAAAGAGGACATGAAGGTAGTTGGTGTGAGAGAAGAGGATGCAAAGGACAGGGTTAGATGGAGGCAGTTGATTCGCTGTGGTGACACCTGAAGGGAAAAGCCCAAAGGAAAAGAAGAAGAAGAGGCTAAATCAAAAACTGATACAATTGAAATAATAGTCCTAGCAGCAGTATAAAGTAACGGCATGAAAACTTTGAAATTCTGAATGTATTGCTATTTTGTGTTAATTATTAGTTGAGTTATCTGAGAAACTTCATGGAAATAAAACAGAGTACTTAAGCGTCAAGTGGTGTGTGGGACTTTTGATTACCAGGAAGTGCATTAGCTTTTTCATTTGCATAAATGCGCTGGAATATCTCAGTGGCTTAAAGCTTGGCTTAGCTTCTACAGCCCCCCAGGATAAAATTCAGCAGAGCTAGAGAAAAACCAGAAGGGGAGATGATCTCCTCTCTCTCTCTGTCTGTGTATATATATGTATAAACATGATGGGGAACATGTATGGAAGACAACAACCCAGGAGTCGGTGAACGCAGCCCGACTTTCCCGCCCCGACTTCAGCGCCTTCATCAAATCGCCTACAGACACTGACTCTATCTGGCTTATCTGCCACTCTCTCTCTGTCTCTCTCTTACCATGTCCCTTTCTTCACTTTATTTCTTTTTCCACCCAACCGGTCAAGGCGGATGGCCGCCCAAAAGAGTCTGGGTTCTGCCCGGAGTTTCTTCCTCAATGAGGGAGTTTTTCCCCGCCGCTGTCGCTTATGCTCTGGAGGGTTGAGTTTTTTTGTCTATTAAACCGCTTTGAAATGTCTGTTGTCATGATTAAGCGTTTAATAAATAAATAAAATGATTGCTTGATTGCTTGATTGATGATTTTGCAAAATATTGCCATATTATCACTTCCTGTTCAGCACAAGAGAACACCTACTAAAGTAGATGTGTTTCACTACAAAATGTTCTACATTTTGTACTTCCTCAGAAAATACACCACTACTTTTCTGACATTTTGTGAGTCATTATCAAGCGATATCGCTACACCAAATCATGAGACCTTGATCAGATGTTTTGTGCTATGGTATGTGCAAATTCTTCAGCTCTCGCTGGCTCAACAACAGCTCGATGTTCTATGTTAAACAACTAAATTTGTTTCATCACCATTCCATACATTCTAAACTTATAGAGATTTGCTGAAATATTTAATAACTCTTCCTTATTGTGGTCTTTTCTTTAGATTGCAATGGCCATACTTCCAAACAGTTGGATTGATAATCAAGAGCAGTTTTGCTAATGATCTACACATAAGAAGAAAATAAAATATTTTTCTTTTTTAATCTTCAAGTATTTGAAGCATATCAAACAATGCAAAAGTGGATATTCAGTGAAATCAATACAATTTCAATTTCAGCAGACCTTGAAGGCTCCAGGCGTAATGAAGGAAATGTTGTTGTGGTCCAGAGAGAGAGATTTGAGGGAGGGGAGGGTTCCAAAAGCCCTCTCTGACAGGAACTTTAGTCTGTTCTTGTTCAGGTTGATGGTGGACGCCTCGCAGGGGAACTCCTTAGGCAGATCAGCCAGGCCAGAGTGATCACACAACACGCTGCAACTCTTCTCCTGTGTGCAGGAACATGACGCTGGACACGCCCGAACACAAGCCCACCGCGCCAGCAATAACTGAGGCAGCAGGGACAGTATAGAGACTGAAAGCAAGACAGAGAGGCCAAACAATGCAGTCAGTCCAAGATGACTGGTGCTACGCAAGAAACAGTGTTCAAGTAGGAACGCTTTAAAGCTTGATTATAGCTGTCTCTAATGTATGGCAATAATTTGATGACTCCTACAGTTTTGAATTTAAAAACAGGATACACTTTAATCATGTGGTATGTTTACTTCATAATTCAGAATGATCTGGAATGATTTGGGATCATTGTCCTTTTGTTCAACTTTCATCTTCCTCACAAATGGAGGTATTTTCTTTTAGGATTTCCTGATTTTTGATTGAATGAATGCGACCAACTACACTCGTGGTATTAAACTCAAATACAAAGAGGGCCAAACAAACAAACAAACAAACAAACAAAAAAAACCTGTACAATTTTGGAGCTAGTCTCGTGCAATTTTTATAGAAAACTTATTGAAATGACCTTATTGTACATACAAAACCTGGAACTAATGAAGTCTGTAGGATAATACAACAACAAAGAACTTTTGTCACGAAATAAATGGAGTAATAACTAAATAAAATCAGTTACATTAATATTATATATCTGTGGGTTTTTCAAGCGAAAACATTTTTCTATTGGCAAACAGCAGACACTAACTATGCCAGGTTTTCAGAAAACGGTGTACTTGAGAAAATGGATCCCCCCCCAAGTCAGAGCTTGGTGGATGTGGCAGGGGAAAGGGAAGTTTGGGACTCCCTGTTGAAGCTGCTGCCCCCCACGACCTGACTCCAGATAAGCGGTGGAAGATGGATGGACGGACCTGGGTCCTCATTTACAAAGACTTCTGTGGATTTATCACCCATTTTCCTGCTGAAATATGTTATATGATCAAATCCAGAAAATGTTTTACGCTCCCCTCCCTGTCCGCGCTTTTATAAAACTACGCAAATTGTATTTGAATGTACTCTGCCCGTGCGTTCCCCTTCCTACGCAATCATAAAATTTAAACATAGTGAGCAAGATAATAATTTCCAAGGATATGAGGTGGAGGTGCTCTGCCTGGATGTCGTGGTTAAAAAAATGTTCAGATATAGCCTTTAACAGCGGCGGTGTCTGACCGCCCTCCAGAGTCTGGGTCTGGCCAGGAGTTTCTTCCTCAATGAGGGAGTTTTTCCCAGCCGCTGTCGCTCTGGAGGTTTCTATTGGGTTTCTCTGTCTGTTAAAGCGCTTTGAAATTTCTGCTAATGTGATAAAGCGCTTTATAAATAAAGATTGATTGATATTGATCCCTGTAGGGAAATTGTTAGCACACTCTAGATCTCACTTGTTAGTTCAATTGCATGCATAATGTGTCCAGGCCCGTAACACACAAACACAGGGGGCCTGTGGGCATGCAGTGGGGGGGGGAAGCTCCAATTGTGGTGCTCCTCTCATGAGCAGCTTATAAAGCACACCAAAGCATCAGTTTAACTGAATCATTTCAATTGCAAATTTTCAGTTTCTTACCAGGTTCTCAATAGTATATTTAGCCAGGGGTTGCTTATGTATAACTGTTTCTTTAAAGGTCATTATCTGCAATGAAAGCCAAATCTTTCTAAAACTTTATACAAAAATGAACGCCTGACTGAATCAAAAGCCTTTTCGGCGTCGAGACTAATAATGGTTGTTTCTATACCTTGTTCAACAATCCGATCTATGATATACAAAGTTCTCCCAGTATTATCTTTAGTTTATCTTTGTCTTACAAAGCCAGTTTGGTCAAAGTGGATTAGTTTTGGTGATAAATTTTCAATTCTTTTCGACAGTATAGTTGTAAATAATTAATGGATGATATTCAACACACTAATCGGTCGGTATTTGCTGCACTTCCTTTGGAAACACAGAAATAATGGCATGTCTCCAGGAGGCCAAAATGTTTTTTCTTCTTCAGTATCCAAATAAAATTTCTCAGTAGGACTGGAGTCAGTGTTTCTTTTCATAGTTTTGTACCATTCAGAGGTAAAACCATTAGTGCAACATCTACGGCAACTTGCCTGTTTTCAATTTACTTACTGCTGCATTTAATTCTCTATTTTTTTTTCAGACAATAGTTTACCGTTTTGTTCGTTAGTATTAGTAGATAGTGGTTCAGAATGATTCAATCTGAAGGTCATTGTCCGTTTTTGGTTGGCAGTACAACAATTTATAATATATTTCAAACTTTGCTGAATTCTCTCTGTATTTGTCTCGATATTCCCTGAGAAACGATTTCTTATTTTATATATTGAATTGTCTGCTTGTTGTTTGCATAATCTGTAAAATAGGAGTTTGTGAGATTTTCCACTGGCTTCATAAAAACGTTTTGTGAAAAAAAAACCCCAGCATTTTATGTATGTCTAGACTTTATAAATTTTTAATCTAGTTTCCTTATTTAGAGTCTCTACATGGTCCCTTTGTAATTCCTTTAATTTCTCTTCTAAATTAATGAGCTTTTCTTTTCTGAATTTCTTGTCATACGAAGAGATAGCTATTATTTTCCCTCTGGTTACTGCTTTCAGCGCATCCCAGAGCACAGACGGTGTCACCTCCCCGTTATCATTCAGCTCCAGATATGTTTTAATTTCCTTCCCAATTTTTTCCTTAATTTTGTGGGTTATTTAGAAGATTTGAATTCAGACGCAAAGATAAAGATCTTGGTTCGTTGTCTAAATTTATTGACATGTATATGGGGCTATGGTCAGATAAGGTAATCGGACCAATATTACATTGTCCTATTCTGTGAAAATGTTTGCATGATCAGATATCAATACAGCCACCCCCCCCCTGCAGCGTCCTGATTTGTGAGAAGGTGAATAAATGTATTTGAAACCTATTTTATTTATCTTATTATGTTCTGCATCACTCAAAAGTGTTTTCTGTAGGAAAGCGATTTTGACTTTCTCCTTTTATTTTGTAATTTGGACAAAAATTTTCCCTCTTTTGATTGGACGATATAAACCATTCACAGTAAGAGAAGCTACTTTTAAAGTTTTACCTTGAATACATGTAAACAAAAATCAGTCTCCATATACGGTAAAGCTCCTCCTCCCTGAAGGAACTGACAGGGAGTGAAGATAGAAAAGAAATATTTAAACCATAAATAAAGAACAGATAAACATGTAATACAACAAGATTGTGTATGACTTCCACTTCAGAGGTCTTTGTTGTGACCCTACTAGAGTCTCTAGCGAAAGCCCCTCCCTGAATCCAGAAGATGGGGCCCATCTAAAGATAGCTGCACCAAAAAGTCCCCCGCTGACCCCTGTAATCTTACATTTAGTAATTTAACATCTACTACTTATCTCATTATTTACGGTAATTTAAACATTTATGACCCTCCCCATACTGACATTAAACCACCTTCTATCTGTGTTACCTTTCCCCAAACTCTGACAAACTGTTTTAAGGCACTTTCTGTTTCTCACAGAACGCAGCGCACTTCCAGATGCCGTCAGCCAATAGAATGCGGTAACTGTATCACGTGACCACCTACCAAAAATCCGCGATGAGGTGAAGTCACGAGCGTTGCACTGTATTTCACTTTTTGGGGGGTAGTTCAATAACTCTGCAGAGGGTGCAGTGGGGAGTTCCTTCACTAAGCTGACGTCTTGCCTTCGCCCCACCCGAAAGTCCAAAGTTAGGTTTTATAAAACACTCCGTATTTTAGAGACAAACATGGCGTGTCCGTTCGACGAGGATCCCATTGACGAAGATTCAGCATTAATTCACTGAGAATGAAATATTTTTTTGCATTGCGTTGAGATTGTACCGTCATATCCAGACAGTTATCTCAATGATGCGTCCCGATGCATCCTCATAACAAATCATTGTGCTCTCACATCCCAGCAGGCATTGTGTGTGTGTGTGTGTGTGATGATGCTTTAAGGCCTGTTTATTGCTCATTATTTCATGATAAAAAATAAAAAAAAATCAGCTTTATTTTGACAAATTGCACTTTGCGTTTAATTAAATTTATGCATCATTTTCTTGAAGAGCCACTGATTCACATCTCGGGTGACTAAACCACCTGCATCTGAAGTATTTTAACAAGACTTAATGGAGTATGGATTTGATTCTTTAGTCATAATAAAAGGCAAGTTGGAGGCTAAACCCTTTTCATCCCCTGGTGAAAACATAATGTGATTAAGAAGAAGCGACTACATCAGAGATTAGCCCAGTAACAATAGCTATTGTCTGCGCTGGGGATTTTACCTTTGATCCAGTCGGCATTAGATCAAGTTTGACTCGGCCTTTTAGTTTGATGACAGAAGTGAAATGCGAATCTCTGGAAATTTAATTAAAATGCATTTCTAGATTTCTCAACCTGAGCAGGACATTTCACTATTTGAGGATTCCTTTCATCAGTGTAGTTTATGAGATGAGAGAAGGAAGCAGCTGAAGAGTGAAGAGATTAAAACTGACCAGTGAGAGTGACGACATTCATTGCTGTAGTCTATCCTCTGGGACATGCCAGGATTAACTGTCTGAAAAAGTAGAAAGAAAGAAAAAAAAGAGATCACATCTGGACTTCACAATGAGCTTTTCTGAATATTAAAAGTGTCCAAACCAGTTGTTGGTGTTTCATAAGGATCTAGTTGGAAGGTAGTTCAAGCCGTGTGACTAACAGAGAAACATGACGACTAGGACATTGTGGAAGAGGAAGACAAACTAGTGACCTGAAATAATGGCTGACCTACCTGTAGGTGTTTGCAGTCAGGTGTATCCATTTACGTTACAGGTCCCTGTCCAAATAGTAGATGCATCCATTTTGTTCATGTAATAGTCTGCTCCGTAAGCGTTCAACAGCAAAACTGAGTGAGATTACTGCACGCTTTTATACTTCTTTACTCTCACACTGTGTGTGTGTGTGCGTGTGTGTGTGTGTGTGTGTGTGTGTGTGTTCCATCACACTCACACAAAGCTATCTGTTAATGGCAGTCAAATCCCCTGAATGGAACGATGGAGGGATGGAGGGATGGATGGATGGATGGAGATGGGCGTAGGTCGGATTACGGAGGTAAAGTAGAGCCTACAGAACAGGCTGCTGAGGCAGCGCAGTAACCTGGAAAAATAGAGATTACACCCCACCAACACACACACACACACACACATGAATGTGGTCATGAAACTTAGCAGAAATACAGATGTTGAAATGGATTAGGGGATGGGCACATGATGGACAGAATCAGTAGAACTCGTTAAATAGGATGATGGATGTGTTGCATTGACCACTGAGCTGCCTCTGCTTTGACCGTGAGAAGTGGTCAATAAACTGAACTGTAGGGTGTGTGTGTGTGTGTGTGTGTGTGTGTCTGATACAACCATTGTTTGAATATTGGTAGGGTAGGGTAAGGCACTTGGTCTGTCTCTAGTTACTTCTCTAGTTAACTAGAGACTGACAGTGAAGTAAAAACTTGAAATCTGTTTAATTCAACTTTGTGTGAGTTTAATGGTAAGAACTTGCTAACGTGCTGTTATAACACTGTGCCAACAAAGTATTTTCCAATGGTTGAATAGTATTACTATACACCAGAACCATTCCTGGATTCTGATTGGATGCAGTTGACAGATGACCCATGGCTCAGGGTGCTGGAAACACCACGGAACAAGTCCAGTCCCTCTTTGGAGCAGAGATGGAAACGTTTTATTAACAGAGAGCCCAGAGGCAGAATGTTGCATCCGAGAAAGGATGGAGATTTATTAACGTTGCTGCAAACACACATCACACAACTTAACTGAAAAACTTCACTCGTGGGAAACTCTTAAATCAATCTCCAAGGGGGCGGGGTTTCTCAAATGACACAGCCTGAACGTAGTCCTCCAATGTCACATTGAGACATTCAAGTTTCTAAACTTCATCAGGATTAACTTGAAATATTTCTTCACTAAATGGATTGATTTCAGTAAATTCTGTAGCTTTCACTAAATCTCTCAGAATGAGTACAGTGATCCACATGGGGGGGGGTTCCACAATTCAGGGTTCATTGATGTGTTCAACTGTAAGTGTACCTGTTAAGTCAAGATGTTAACACTATGCAGCCCTGGGTGTGTACTATTACATAGAGGTAATACTGTAAAACATTACAATTACATTCAAATTTGACTTTATACAATTGCAACTTGTTGCCAATTAATATTAAATTCAAATAAACCTGGGTGTTTCCGTAGGAGTCCTTACCCTCTAGTGTACTTGGGTTACTTTACAATGTTTCCTACAATGTTAAGTCGTTTCAATCAAGAATATAACTTTGTTGCCCGTGTTTCTGGTTAAAGCTAGAAAGGCTTGGGAGAACAAGACAATTCAAACAACTGAAATTATAAAGGAAATCTTTATATTTTTTTTCCACAAATTAAATCAAGCCCATTTCCATGTACTTGGGATTCGCAGCCTTCGAACCCTGAAGGCTGTTATAATTCAGGTCTTCACAACATCAACTAGTCAAACATTAAACATGCTTGAATTTTCAAGATACTTTTGCATTCAAACATTTTTATTTTGGTAAAATCATACAATTGCACAGCTGGGTATTTCCCATGCAGCGCAGTCGCCTATAAGCTAATACAGAAAGCAAAGTCTACATCTAAAGAGCTCTAGGATTCTCTGAAGAATGTGGAACAAGTCTCGGATTTAATCTACATCAACTTCCACCGAATCTTTCTGTTCATCTCCAAACACCCCCCCCCCCCCCCCAACTATCTACTGGACTGATGCTGCAGATCTGCTCCACATTCAAGGAGAACTCTAGGGAGTTGTTATAAGCAAATACGACAATGAGATTTAACCACATGTTTTTTCTTTTGAGGATTGCCATGTACCAGACATTCACTGGAGAAACGTTATCAGGTCAAATTAGAGTAAAGAATCAATAATGCACACAACTGGAGAATCTGAACACTTCTGCATTGATATGCTTAAACGTTTGCTCTTTTGACAGCTATAATCCAAACCTTGGCATGATGGTTTTTATTCCATTTCAAATTTTGGTAACCAATTATTCTTATTTTTTTTCCTAAGAGATGCTTGGCCCCAAAGAGGCCCTGAGACAACTGGATTATTTTAATGAGTCCAATGTATCTTAAACATTAAAAAGCTCACACTACCCCGATATATATATATAAATTGCACGCATACAGGTGACATTCAACATTCAAGTGCCAGTGTTTTTGTACTGTCTTTTGGTCAAGTGTCTGAAACTTTCAAAGAATCACTTTGAGGCTTACAAAAATAAATATTTGTCAAGAATGCTTAATAAATTACACAAAACTAGCAGCAAAAGTAGAATCTAGAAATCTGTGCAAATGGCTAAATTCCCCCAACTGCTAAATCCCCTGGTCCCAAATAAATCCTGGTTTAAATGTTGAGAACCCTCCCCTTTGTAAACAAGCTGCGTTTTTTTTTTTTCCACAATCTCCTCACACAATATTTGGAAGCTTAAGGACACATATTCAAGACATCTATATAAAACTCTAGATGTGCAATAAAATAACCTTTGTAAAACTTGATGGGCACAACTCACAAGGGCCTACACACCTAAATTAAGTAGCACCATTCAATCTCAAGTTCTCAACACTCAGTGCATCTGCTTTTAGTTCATTTACTTAAAAAAGGTTTCAAGGCACAACACAATCAATGAGAAAATCAGGAGGTCAGATCTCCACTCACAATAGCTGCTCCTCTTGGAGGAAAAGCCTGAACTGGCTTCACCAAGCCACAGATTTTTATACATGTCTGAGCAGAAAAACTCCCAGAGGACCTACGAATACTTAAAGAAGTGGACATGCCCTCATCTTCGGCCACCTCTCAGCTGCTACTACGCAGTATCGGAGGCCAAAGTCACAGACGACGGCAGCGCACTGAGACTCGTTCCCTGCGCCTACCTCCGTTCCCCTAATTCCAGTGGTCGGAGTGCTTATCTATCCTGTTTCTGTTTGATTGATAAACCTCAGTGATTATACAAATGCCTCTCTTTAAGATGAACCATTCCTCCAACGCAGCTTGAAAAAGAGAAAACGTTTGCAATTAAATTAAGCCTGCGACTCAATCTATGTGTCCTTCCTCCTTGACCAAAAAACAAAACACTTGCAAGCGTAGAAAACCATCTGGGCCTCATGGTTTGCCGGCTGATTTGGTAAACACTAACACCACGCTATGCCGTCCCCGATGCTGTGGTCCATTTGTGCAAGCCATTTTTTTTTTTTGAACTTCACTTTCAAGATGGCAGGCATTTTTTGTTTCGATTCATATGAGTAGAGACACTACTGTATCGTCAAAAATAATCACTAAACCCAGCTCTTCAATTTCCCCACACGCCTGCTCTGATCATGTCTCGTTAAAAACAAAAAACACCGCCCACTTACGGTAGCTGGCACTTGGTAACACACCAACTGCCATAACACTGTCAAGTCAATTGAAAATATGGAGTAAGAGGTTCCAGCAGTGATCATTATTGTTTAAATCTCAGCAACTGTTGGCACTGAGCTTAACGACTTCTGTGTTTTTTTAAGTATGTAATGGAATGGCTACTTCAAAAATTAGCATATCCATAAAAATAAGCCTGTCAAGGATAGAGTGAGCAAAACAAAGAAAAACAAAAGCAAATGTAACATTAATCCCTCGAGGATTGCAAAAACGGTTGCTTGACAGAGTGGCCCGGTTTTTATTAGCCATCGCACTGGTTCAATAGGCTGTTTGTAGAAAAGGCTACATGATGTTCCTGCGATAAATTTGAAGTTCAAATGGAATCATGACTCAGAGCCACAATACCCCAGTGGTTGCCAAGGTTTGATGAAGTCCAAGCTAATTTTTTTTTTTTTTTACCCTTCTAATAGTTTTCAAACAAAACAGCAAATCAAATTTTTTAGAGCTCTGCCATGTTCATCTCGTGAAATGAACATTTTCATATTTCCTGTTTAAATTCCAAAGTACATTAACATATAAATGATCCTCAAGATATTGAGTCCCCCCTCCTTCCCACAAAAAAAAAAAAAAAAAAAAGAAAAAAAAAGAACCAAAATACAATGAAAATCTGAAGTTGTGATCAGACAATGCATGGAAGGATTCCATGCCGACTCTGAGGTGTGCAAAACTTGCGATCTCTGGTGCAATGCACATGCTGGTGACTTTCATTTGCGTCGTGCTGAACTTCCTTGAGGAGCAAACAGCAGAGAACCAGGGTTGGAAATGTACTGTGTGTCAGTGGAGCTACACAGGGAGGGTTGGTATGGTCTGGCTTAAGTTAACATGTGGTTTCCATTGGGTTGGCTTGGCAACCTATCCTTTAGCAACTAGTTACCCCACCAATCCACACTACCAGAGTGGGAGTAATTTCCTCCATAGCCATCATTGCTGTAAAAGTTGCCCCCAAAGCCACCTGCAAAAGATAAAGTCAGTAAGTTCAGCAGTAAAGCTTAGCATTAAAATCATCATAAAAGGAAATGTTCCCTTCAACGCTAATCTGAAGTCTGCTTTTGTGAAAATAGTCACTTAAAACTTTCTGTGACCAAAAGCTTAATGGTTGCAGCTATTAAGTGTAAACTTTTAAGTTTGACAAACTAAATAAAAAGTTCCCTCGCCTCCATAGCTACGGCTTCCTCCATGGCCTCCAGTGTTTCGTCCTCCACGGTTGCTACTGTAGTTTCCAGAGCCGGGCGTTTGTCGATAGTCTCGAGCTCCAAAGCCGCCAGAGAACCTGGACAGAAACTCAAATATTTATTTCTTTTTTCCAAAAATATACAAATGATGGCAAAGCAGAACATTTGAAGCAGCTGTGATTTAAAGCCTCCAGGTGGTCGTTGCTCTCAGACATTGAAGGTTCTGTGGTTAGATATGTTTGCACACACACACACAGGTTTGTGAAGGAAAAATGATTTGTCAGCCAGGATGCCAAGTTTATATGACAAGTTATGTCAGATCATTCAAGTTTCTTTCAAAGAATCACTGGAAGATGACAAACATGACTCCCACAATGTGTCCTATCATAATTCAAGTATGACATGTGAAAGCAGACATCAGTAACAGGCTGCTGGGAGCCAATGAGGACCTATATGATCTCCCTAAATGATCACCCTGTCGCAGAAATTCCCTTATTTCTCAAAACCAAAAACGATCAAGTCTTAAAAAATAAATAAATAAATAAAAATATTCATACTGTGAGCATGAAGCACTAATATACTGCAAACATCAATGGGTTGGGGTTTTGTTTTTTAAAAAGCTTCAGATTTTCCGTATTATGAACCCTTCATTAACATGCACTAAGTACATGTTACTTTGCTGTAAGTTGAGACGGGAAAAAACAATTCTAAACTCCAAAAACAAATCAAAAATCTGCTTGTTTTCATGAAACTGATATACATGGTAAAACTTTGTAAAACAAGGTTCATATTCGAGAACGCCTCTTTGTATCAAAGTTTCATAGAACAGTCAAATTTAACTGGAAAAAAAAAATGTACTGAATATTTTTTTTAAAACTTATTTCAATGCCTTTTCATTTCCATAAAAAACCTGATTTTTTTTTTTTTTTTACAATTCTCACAAAAGAACTGTCCAGTTTGCGACGGACATTGGTGCACTAATATGTTAGTTGACGTGTGTGATCAGTACCTCTTAGACCGCCCACGGTTGTTGCTCTTGTGCTGGTGCTCGTAGGCCAGACTCTCAAGCCAGGAAGGAACCTCCTGCTTGGCCTCCACCAGAATATCCAGCAAATCTTTGGTTATGTTGCTGTTTTTGTCGTTAAAGAACGACGTGGCCAGACCTGCAAACAACGTGAGTGAGATTATACAGGGATATCAAAACATAAATGACAAAAAAATGATATACATTTGTTGGTATTTAAATGACAGGTATAGATACATCCATCTATTTTCTTCTGGGTCAAAGATAGCTGGAGCCCATCCCAGTGGACTCCAGACAAAAGTCCGGGTACATTACAGGCGAGTCAACGGTTCACCGCCATGCCACACAAAAGACTAACAACCATTCACGCACAAACTTACACATACGGGCAATTTTGACGTGACAAATTAACCTAAACTGCATGTTTCTGGAAGTGGGAGGAAGCTGGAGAACACGGAGAGGACCCACACAGACTTACAAACAATTTAGCTTTCAAACAGTCCCTCAGAACCAATTGTGTTTGTAGGTTGAGGACTACCTGCATCTACGAGGTGTTTAAGTCATACAATTGTTTGCTTTTGTTTTAATAAATTGTCAGACAAGAGGAAATCACCATTGCAAGCTTCTACTTAAATTCCCAACTTTCATGACATATCACTGTAGCGTCAACTTTTAACGTATTCCATAAATTTCATCCAAAAGACAAATATCCAAATTTTGTGAGTATATAGACGTACCAAGGTTGCCCACACGTCCCGTACGGCCAATGCGGTGAACGTATTCCTCAATGTCACTGGGCAAATCAAAGTTTATAACATGCTTCACATTGCTGATGTCCAAGCCTCTAGCAGCCACCTGGGAGAATTAAGAGTTGGGGGGAAAAAATATTTTAAATGTCAGGAGTAAGTAAAATCAAACCTGCAGTTAAGAAATCAAATCACAAATAGTTCATTCTTAATTACATTAGAAGGCGCACACAAGATTATTCATTCAAAACTCAAATATTCTCACATAAATAAAAAAACAAAACTCAAAATCCAAAAACGGGAAGCTTCTTTTCACCATTGAGGTTTTTTCATGTAGAAAACTTAAATGGAAAAGTTTCCAGTGGAATTTTTTTTTTTTTAACTTAGTTTTTATTCAACAATTAAACCAAGGGATAGGGAGATGTATACACAAATGATAATACAAATTAAAAAGCAGATACCATAATGTTATACATTAAATTGTATGAAAATAATCGTTGAACTAAATACACACAAAAAATAATTAAATTTCTTTTTGTATATACAGTAAACTTTTCTTACCGCTGTAGCTACCAGGATGGGGCAGCGCCCAGACCGGAACTGATGCAGCGCTTCCTCTCTGTCTCTCTGAGATCGATCTCCATGGATGCTGGTGCAGGCGTAACCCTCGTGGTAAAGGAAGTCTTCCAAAGCATCGGCTCCCTTCTTGGTTTCAACAAACACCAGCGTCAATGAGTCTTTGCCTGCATATCAAGAGGAGAGGAACAAAGGATGAAGAGCAATAAAATAAGAGTAAGGCTTGGAGTAATTTCTTTTATTAAACAAAAGCGGGAATCAATCTGCTAAATAGAAAATTTCTGAAAATCTCAAGTTGTGATGAAACAGGGAAACCAAAAAAACAAATCTTAACTTAGAAATGGAGACGGTTTGCATAAAAACACTTCCTATCAACTGACAACCACTAATTGACAATGAAGGATTGAGTTTCTCTGCAGTGAACAGTGACAAACTGTTCAGTGTTCCACACCAATTTTTCTTCAATTTGAGGCAAATTAGACTGGGTTTGTGTTGATACTCCAACACATTCGTGCATCTGACCTGAGAACTTGATTCTGACACACATCTTTTTTTATTTGTAACCAATATTAAATGTTCTAGTTCCAAATAAAAAAATTGGATGAGTGCAAATTGTTACTCTGATCACTATACAGGTAAGTGACATTGATGCCTGCCAGAAAAAGCTAATTAAAATGGTTGGGGGGGGGGGGCAACGTGGTGGGACAGGCAATCCCAAATCCAGTCATCCAAGACCACTGAAGAGAGATGATCTGTTCAGGTTGGACAGGTGGTTTTCTTACACAGAAAGACAGACTCCCAAAAGACAGGTGTCACATATTGATCCACTGGTTGTAAGCTGTTTTATATTTACTTACAGCATAGATTAATTTTGTTAGCAACAGCACATGTATAAATCTTTACGTCGTACTTTAAGACATACTGGTGTACTGAGGGACATGAGATAGAAGCAGAACCAATCACTGCTCCTCTCTGCGAGGAGCAACAGCTGGAAATTTGCCAGAACTGTACAGAGGCGTTTAGTAAGACACTCGTGTGACTGAACAATGAACAGACCCGTTTGTCAGGCTGAAGGACGGCATGTTTGACCATGTCCAGCGTTAACAGGTGCGCCACAGGAAGTTTGATCCAGCCTCTTCAAGCTGTCCACAGCTAAAGCCTTTAACATGAACAGCTTGTTCATAAAGATCCCATGTGTGACTTAAGTGTTTCCCTTTTTGTAAGCAGCAACGCTGACAAGTTAATAGTGCTGAGCAACTTGATTGAAACGGTTGTCCCGAAAACATTTATGTGGGAATTACAAATGTATGATCACACCCAGTGAGAAATTCTCCTATCAAGCCCGCTTTACTTTGTTGACCACAGAGGGGGAAATAACTGACCCAACCATTCATAACAGCACTAGACAGTAACTTCAGCTTTCTCAACCTGGTTGTTATCGGTAGCTACCGTTTACATGCAGACTCAGGCCATGCTATTCACATTGATGGGTGGATATTTATACAGAACGTTAGATCCTGATGTCAATGACAAACATCAAGGGAATGTCATAGCAGAGGGTTTTCTTGTGTAGGTGGTCAGCCAACCAGTTTTATCTATATACAGTACGCCCTTGTGCACCAACGCTCGCGACTTCACCTCATCGCGGATTTTTGGTAGGCCGTCACGTGATACCGTACCCGCCTTCTATTGGCTGATGGCATCCTGAAGTGCGCTACGTTCCGTACATCTCGGGACTTCCGTGAGACACAAAAGTGCTTTAACAGTCTATCAGAGTGTGGGAAACGGTAATACAGATAGAAGGTGGTTTAATATCAGTATGGGGAGGGTTCATAAACGTTTCAATTACAGTAAATAATTAGTTTGTCAATCGATTGCGGAATTCATTAATCTCATGTGGTTCCTGGAACGTATTAACTGCGAAGAATGAGGGCGCACTGTATACATATGTATACACACACACATACAGTATATACACCTAACAAAGTTCTAACCCCTCCCTATTTGAGCCAAAGCGAACACCAACTCAATCCACACTTGAAGCTGTAAAGGTGGTCACAGAGGACACGTCTCTCACTAATTCCATATAAAACAGCTAGTGCTGATAATGTAGTGACAGTGTGGACACCCTCAAACCGCTTGACAACTTTCTTTTCAATAGAGAATTTTTCAGTTGCCTGAGTTCCGAAATTTCACAGTCTAGACTCAAAACAATGACAGCAGGTCCTACCGGTTCTTATAAGGAATGAAAAGAAAAAAAAACTGAGTTGGAATGTTGTCTGGGGAGTGGACAGACGAGATATGCCATGGGATGTGATACTCCTGGCTTGTATATGGCATTTAATTAATCTCAAAACCTGCACAAATAACAAGCATGTGCATATGAAATGACTGCAAAGAACAGCAAATGTGGAATAGCATCCTCTGGAGTGTGTGAAAATACTGATACTTATAAATATACAATATGAAATATCTCTGATCACGTAATTTTCAAAAAAACTCTACAATTTAATTGTTTATATGCAAAGCTTTGTGGTCCGGAGGCTCATTTTGTGGTTTTATTTGTCATCCGCCTTCTGATTTTACTTAGCCAGAGGGATGAGCACAGGCCACTACTGTGAATGCAAAGACAATGTCCTTATAAAACCTTTTTTTTTTGCCCAGAACAGATTACTTTATCAACTCCATACTACAATGACCATTGTAGAATCTTCATCCCATCAGATGACCATCTGATGAACCATCCCAGAATCTTTCCAAACATTGTGTCTTGTCAAGCTTCCAAAGCGATGTTCACTTAACCGTCTGCCTATTCAAGCCAGTACATTTGGTTAAAAACAATGTGCACCAATTTTAAAATGCGATTTGGAATATATGACAAACTGGTAAAAGACTGGCTGCCAAACAGCCGATAAAATGCTACTCAGCTCCCAAGGTCCACAAAGTCAACTTGAGAAAAGAGAAATTGGGAGCGATGCAGAGCGGACATGCTTCCATGTGAGGATGCTTTCCTACTTACGGACACTACTCTGAATTTGTGTGTCATATGCACAGGTTTTGAGACTAATTACACACTATACATGCAGGTCAGAGTGAAGTTATGGTATATTCATACTTACCTGGTTTCTCCGGAGCCTCTGTCACATTTTCCTGAACCTCACTGGGAATAACTAAGATAAAACCAAACCAGCCAGTGAATGTAAGGCTGCTCAGTACACAAAAAGAACAGCTTCAGATCATCACGAGACGCAAACCCAGCCGCCTGCTCAGCACTGCATGAGGTTTTTTTTTTTTTTTTTTTATCTTTCACTTCAAACTCTTGTTTAAATGAACATTTGTTAGGAAAGATGTAGCAAAGTCAACATTAGTTTCATATGGAGCAGACTTGACAGACACAGGATGATGTGTATACAGCCCAAAGTGGTCAGAGGGTGGGGAAAAAAAACTGCTTCCTTATTTTGGGTGTGTAAAGCTCACCTGTGGCATTGAGCAGGTCAAGAAGGAAGGACCTCTTGTCAGTCTCCTCTACCCACACAACCTTCTGTGTGATGTTTTCTGAGGTTGAACCAACACGTCCCACAGCCAGGAAAATGTAGTCCTCCAGAAAGTCTCGAGCGAGAATCTACAGAAAAGATTCAACAGATAAGCAAGAAAAAGACTTATCACATTAAGCAAGAATCCGTCTTGCTTGTTGCCCAAAGTACCTGGATCTCTTTTGGGAAGGTGGCACTGAACATCATGGTCTGGCGCATGCCTTTAGGTGGCATTGTGTCTTGCTCCACAATACGCCTAATCTGAGGCTCAAAACCCATGTCCAACATGCGGTCAGCCTCATCGAGGACCAAGTAGCTAAGGAGAAACATTCAGTGGTTTCAAAACAAAATTTGCTTCAACCATGAATAAATTCTGTGTTACTGTGGATTTCTGAGCTACACTGACTTGCAATGGTCCAGACCAATCTTTCCCCTCTCCATCATATCAACCAGGCGTCCAGGTGTGGCTACCAGCAGGTGACAGCCTTTCTCCAAGTCTCTGATCTGCTGACCAATATCAGCTCCTCCATACACCACACAAGGACGCACGCGTGAGCGATAGGCGAACTAGAATGTAGACAGAACACACAGGTATGTACTTCATGTCTGCAAAAACAATCCCATGTACTTCAGTGGAGTTGATCGGTTGCATGTTTGGAGCTAACCTTCCTCGCCTCGTCATAGATCTGCAAAGCCAGTTCTCTGGTGGGAGCCAAGACGAGGGAGATGGGGTACTGCTTACGGCGACCGTATCTCCCATTCTCCTGAGGGTGGAGTCAGTCATGTTTAGTCGAACTAGATTACAAAATAATGCTGGATGTGTAAAATTGTTGAGGATTTTCCTTCTTTACCTGTCCACTGTTCTTGGCAGCCTGCAAAGCATCTCCTGGCCCATCAGTGTAGATCTGACTCAGAACTGGCAGCAAGAACGCAGCAGTCTTGCCAGAGCCTGAAGCACCACAGGAAGTCCCAATTAAACTTTGGCATTAAAGCAACGGCATACACAGTAATCCATCGCTTCAAGATACACGACTTCACTACATTGCGGATATTTAGTAGATTTAAAAGGAGCGTCACATCAGAATTTTAAAAGGCTACTATAATTCTGTTGTCAGCCTGATCAGCACATCCTTTTATTTGTAGTTTATGCAAATAGTAGAACTAGCACCACCTTCTGGTGATAGTACCACATCAAAAACGGGTAAAAACCAGAAAAACATTTAGCAAAATGTTGTGTATACTTTGTTTTTTTGTGATGGATGAACATTCAATATTCCTAATACATCACTACTGTCAGGTGTATTGTCTGAGGACACTCACCAGTCTGTGCACAAGCCATCAAGTCTCTCTTAGACTTGATGATAGGGATGGCATGTTTCTGGACAGGGGTGGGTCGAGTGTAACGACTCAAGGTAATATTTCCCATGATAATCTCCCCCATGTCAACATCGTGGAACTACAGGATTACACAGGAAATTAGACATAGCCAGGATTTTCATTTAAAACCATAAACAGTCATTAGTAAATTAAGATAAAATTAAGAAAATGCATGCGAACTTACACTTTCAATATGTGGCGGACAGTTTGATCCAGTAGCCTCCACTGGAATATCATCATATTTCTCAAAGTTGATGCCAGTGTTGCTCCCAGAGAAAAGCTCACTAAATGACAAGGTTTGCAAATTTGACGCCAAATGTAGGTTTATGGATTTATTTTTTTTTAAATTTACTTACGAACAAAACTCATCTTACTGTTCTACGCGCTCATTGGGAGCAGTGGGCTTTGACCAATCGTCATCTTTGGAGTCCTCCACCCAGCGGGAGTTTCCACCAGCAGAGAAACCTCCTCGTTCATATCTGAGTTAAAAAGCAGTGTTGTTAGTCAAGTACAAGCATAACTGCATATTATTCAAAAAGAAAAATTAGAACTACATTAACCTCATACAATATATTTTCCAAATACAAGACAACTACCCACAACACGGAAATGTTTCCAACAACTTTGACCTAAAACACGTCATGTTCTAGATCACAATGGCAACAGGAATTTTCTTTCAGCTATGCTGTAAATGATCAACCAATTGGGGGGGGGGTTATCATTAACAGCTGGAGCCCTGAAGCTGAGAGCTTGTCTATAATTTAGAATTCAATTTAGAGCTGAATCATTGACACGTAGTCTTAAAATCAGTCAACATATATGATGAATATGTAACTTATTATTTTGAAAATACACTCAGTCTCTGTGTTTCTACACTTGCTTCTCATAAGACATCTCTTCAAGTTCAAGACTTTTCCAGCTGTAGGTTCTGTTCATATTTACACTATTATACACTACAGCTCACAATTGGTACTTTTAATCTGACAACTGCACTGCGTCTCTTTAATTCCTTCTGGTATGCTCGCTGTGCTGCCGAATCTCTCTCTTTAATGAAGTCTCGCGTTAGGACAGAATTTGTGAAGTGAAACGCAACAAGAATTAAAACTGGTCTAAATCCTTTCATATTAATCTAAAAGCCAGTCTGTTAACAAACACGTTAGCAGCGGAATTGAATTGACAAGATAACGTTCAATAATAAAAATATGGTCCTAAAATTTTCACAGAATTTATCCATTTAAATCTGATCAGCAGAACATTGTCATTCGTGTATAGACTGAAACGTGAGACATGACTATAAATTGTTGCAGGGATAAAAAAAATTAATACTAAATAAGATTATAAATAATGGAAGATTCGGAACACTTTTACGCACCTTCCGCGGGAGCCCACTCCACGATCATTGAAGAAGGCACCCTTAGACCTATCGGAACGTCCCCCAAAGCTGTTGTAGGCTGCGTCCCTTTGGGGTCCTCCCCAACCTCCATCTTTATCATAACTGCCAAAACCTGTCATGAAAAGATTGACAGCCGAAAGTCATTGACTTTGACTAGTCAGCCCCCACATCACGAAAGCTTCCCAACTAGACTGACCTCGTCTCTTCTTTAGCAAACCATTTCATACAATAATTCCTAGTTACAAGTTACTTCAAAGTAGCATGTGACCAGATTTCAAGAATGCAGGTGGTACCCAGATTATACAAGGGAATCAGTGATCACGATCACCCAATGCGTTACAAAACCTACTTCATCCTTGATCCATTCTATAACCCTTTACATTTCCTGTTCCATTTGATTTATATTCTTACACTGAATTGTTAAATACAATGTAATTAAGTGGAGATGCAAAAGCATTTTTTTCCCTACATGTCCCCCATCATTTCTATTGACCATACATGAGCATCCCATCCAACCTGACATTACAGTAATCCCTCGCTTAATCGCACGCCTTCACGACATCGCAGATTTTTAATAGTCACGTGATACCGTACGCGCATGCTATTGGCTGACAGCCTCAGTGTGTGCGCTGTGCTCAGAGACTCATGGTTCCTCCTGCTACTTTTATTTAATACATAAGTGTTTTTAACAGTCTGATAACTCGTGCTGTTCTATTGTGCGATGCCCTACGTGTGTGTTCTGCATGTGTGTGTGAAACTGAGGAGGACGTGTGAGAATCAGAGTGCGAGTGGGAGATCGTTGTTAGTTCCTGTTTGTTCCTTGTTAAGGCTGGACGCTAATAAAGACCGTTCAAGGAATATCGTGTGTGTCATCCTTGCCCACCGTAAGAAACACCGGGGGTGTTACAAGTCTATCAGAGTGTGGGAAAAGGTAATTCAGATATAAGGTGGTTTGATATCAGTATGGGGAGGGTTCATAAGCATTTAAATTACCCTAAATAATAAAATACTCGCCATATCGCAGAGTTTTGTTTTTCGCCGGTGGTCCTGGAACGCGTTAACCACGAGTAGCGAGGGATCACTGTACCGACGGCCCTACAATCAGCTCCCCACCTGCATTTTGTAATGGTTGATTAAATGAACTTCCACCCCGGTTACCACGGTAGGCACCACGCCCACCTCTCTCATTGCGAGGGGGTCCTCGCCCTCCAAAACCCCCGTTAGTGCGGTTGTCGTGGTAACCATTCACAAATCCATTGCTGCGTCCGCCATCCCATCCAGGTGAATCTTTGAAAGAAAGAACAGAGCGAGAGGCTATAAAGGAAGTGTCAAACTGTGCAAGTTATTAGTTTGTCAGCAGGTTGGTACACTTTTGGCCATACGGCATTTTCCGCACTATAAGGTGCACCTAAAAGCTTTTAATGTTCTCTCAGTTTGAAAAAATTAAAAGGCTTTTAGGTGCGCCTTATAGTGCGAAAAATACTGTACTCCTAATCCTCAAAAGCCATGGTTTCTTCATAGTCCTCGTCTAATTTACTGGAATACATGTAGCCCATTTTACTTTGCAAACTGGGTTGAAAACTTAACAGTTAAAAATGTGACAACACATCTAATGAGGCAATTTACAAATACAGCGTTAACAATAACTTATCCAAGAAAAAAATTAACTACAAGAAAAGTTTCAACTATAACAAATAAGCCACCCGGCCACTGATCTGTTACAATGGTTTTAAAGTTAGCTCCCGAGCCATGTTGAGCCCCCTGGCTGAGTCGTATGCATGGACAGCCACTGAGGATGAGGCTGACTGGGGACAGATTTCCATTAGCATTACCGTGCTACACAGAGGAGGCTATGTAACTATTGCAATCAATGTCAGAACAGCCAAACAAATTTAGTCTCAGGCCCAATTTACTCGAGCTGCACCACAGGAAAAAAATTCTTTGAATTTAAAAAACTTCTGTGTTCAAATACTTGCTCATCTGAAAGGATAGACAATGATCCACTGTTCATATTACGTATGCATGCTGACCCAGTAACTGGCGATGTGACCTTTAAAAAAAATGAAAAATCAATACAATCAGAACAAGGTTCAGCAAATCTACAGTAAAAAAGCTCAAATTAACTGTCTGCAGCACAAACCAAACCGAAAAGTTGTTTTTGTTATCCTGTCAGCATACACCAATAAGACTACCTGAAGTAGAGATGTAGTGGGACTGCACACCTTCCGTCACATTTTCAATAACAACAACATCCAAAAATAAGGCAGTCAGAGACTGCAAGACCCTTGAATTCAAATTTTACCCTGACCTACTTTTATTATGGTCGCAGCAACGAATTCTATATTGTACTACCGAGTATGACATTGACCTAGTTTCCACAGGTGAAGGTCATTATCACATTTTTGTGCCTCAGGATTCCTGAAAATTTGCTTTGTGATTATATCTCATCAGGTTTCAGAGATGTGTGCCTAAAAAAGGCATTAAAGTGAAAATTTGACCCTGAACTAGTTTTTCAAGGTCAAGGTTGTGACCTAGTTTTCATTCCCTTGCCTCCCTGAATATAATGCCTTTTGTTTCGTATTTCCATCTTAACGGTTCCTGAGCTATGTGGGAAAATAAAATGTACAAAAGCTGAAATTTGACCTTGACCTAGTTTTCTCAAGGTCATCATCTCATTTTCATCCTCTTTTCCGCCCGTGTAATGTGCTTTTCTTTCATCTTTCTATCTGCAACAGCTGTGAAGATATTTGGTGGATGGACGGATGTAAAAAAGAGGCTGATGGGTAAAAGCCATTTGGCTATGTTTTCCTTGTTGCATGTGCAAGGGTGTACAAAATGAGTACATCCTGGGATTGGTTGTTCAAATGCCAATCCTTTCATAATTTTGTTGAGTATATGAACAGGAAATCTACGACAAAGGACGTACTGTCTCATGTCAGAACAGCCCTCACATCTGTAGTGATACATTTCAATCATGTTTCTTCTTTCAAGTAAGCACAGGAAAAAGTATTGTAATACTCAAGACGAGGCACAACAACCAAAAGTGTCGAATAGACGTCCAGAAAAATTTTAAAATAAAAGACTGCTACAGCTCTGCTGTCGAAGGGACAGATACAGGAAGTTATTTCTGCCACAAGCCATCGCTACACCTCTAACAGAGTTCCACCAGTCTGATATTTAAATATGGTTTATCATAAAGTACTCTACATTTATTATTAACTGTTTGTTATGCTGGGGTGTTATTGTTGAGATTTTATGTCTTAATTTTCTTCAATGTATATTCTCCTTGTTTCTGCTGTCTGAATGCTGCTGCAACATGTAAATTTCCCGGTTTGGGATAAATTAAGTATATCTTAACCATCCAACATCTCATTCTTTGTAAACATGCTCTAAAGCGATGACGCTAATGGGACTGGGAATGTATGTTTCCCAGGTCGGGGAGGAGTCAGGAAATCAGTTGGGACTGCAATGAAATTAAATGGCAAAAAAACAAAACAAAACATGAAGACCTTATTTTCAGTCTTAAATTCAAAGATAATGACATCCACTTCTATAAGTGCATCAAATCCAAAAAATTTAAATTACTTGAAAGCCTGTTTTTTGTGAAACAGATTGTCACACTACTGAAGGAACAGAAACCAGATAAAATCTTCCATCAGAAGTGTAAATATATTGAAAACATTTGGAAAATGCATTCTTTAAGCCTCTACAAAGTTGGTGTCAATTTTTCCTACGTAATTGTTCTTGACAAGATGATGTTAGCTAATTGGCTAGCTGACATGAAAGCTATGATAAAACAGCTACTTTTGTTTGTGTAATGTCAGACTGACAATATCACTTGCAGCTTGCAGACTGAAACCTGGCATATCTGATAGTGTCTTCCTGAATGCACCAAAAGAAAAAAAGTATGATATTTTTCGCACCATAAGGCGCACCTAAAAGCCTTTAATGTTCTCCAAAACCAATTGTGCGCATTATAATCCAGTGGGCCTTATATATGGAAAAGGTTTTCGAATGCGCCATTTGTTAAAGGTGCGCCTTACAGCCCAGTGCGCCTTGTAGTGCGGAAAATACTGTACAAAAAAATGTACCGACAGATTCCTTCAAGGTCTTTGATGATCATATATGTATATTGTTTTGGGTACTACAGAGATAACGACAAACCTTCAGAATCACAGTTAAAAAAAAATAATCAAATGTTCATATAATTCAAAATCTGAAAAGAGAATCATTTATAAAGGGTCAGCTACACGGCAGTCCAAACAAACCTATAACTTTTCGAGACCATTAACTTTTGAACAGACCACTGTCACCTACACCACGTGGTTTTGGTGCTGCAGACTCAAACTGTCAAGGTTGTTATCAATCATCCAATATAGACTTTCTGTAATCACTAATGTGATGTTTTGCTGGCAAGTTTGATCCTGCTAACTACTGTCCCAGCATGCATACTATGGCATTTCCATCTTTTCCAGATCAGTGTCAGTTTGATTCCAAAATATCCATTTAGACCACAAATGGACTTCAGTTTTTAGCAAGACGTCTTTTTCGTTTAAAGAGGACCTCGGATGCCTTCAAATTGGTCATCTCCTGTTAACACACACCTGAAAATTAAACTGTATGCAGGGAAGGCTGAAAGTAGTGACCTTAACAAAATAAACCTGACATTAAAGGGGAGCACACCAAGAAGTGGTGCGTACAGGACTGTGCCCTACCACAGAAAAAAGATCAACTCCACAAAACTCATTTTAAGCAAAATAAAGCACACAATGTTTATGAGAGAAAAAAAGCTCAGTAATGATTAATATAAAATGTAAAAAAAAAAAAAACAATACTTATTTCCAACCATGATTTTTTTAAAAAAGCAAAAGACGCTTCCACTTTCGTGTCATGTTTTTCATATCTAAAATTTTCTTAGAACCAGTTACTAATGACTTGGTGCAGAGCCCAAAGGTAAAATGGCATGCAACGTAACCATCTGCAAGCTTTAGCAAATGCTGCATTAGGCCCACATTTCTTCTGCTTAATTCCCAGTGACCGTGAAAAAGCGGGACACACTGACAGAGCACCAATGTGAAGCTCAATCAATTCTGCCAACAATTTGGTGGTACAACATGCAGGTATGTCACGTCTGTATTTTGCCAAACCACGATGCAGGTACGATAAAAAGCAAACTCTTGGGAAACCTGAACAAAATGTAGAAAAACAAGTCAGGAAGACGACTATAATTACTGTCTCATGCTGTACAAGTGCTTGACACCACAGCCACTCCAGCCTGAAGTTATTTTTGTTTTTCAGGAGCCTCTGCCTGCCATGGCTTTAGGCACTGTTTGGTAAATCTTTGGGAAATTGCAGGTGAAATATGGGCTTAAATATACAGTTGGTAGAAAAAGGCTCTAATTTATCAAAATTACAGATTCAAGAGCATTCACTTTACATTTTATGCTCCCATTTTGACTATCTCCAGCAGAAAGCAGCATAATTAATGAAAAGCCAACCTTACAGTGACCAATGTAGTTCAAACCTAAGCTCTCTTTTGTGTTCCTTTTTGGTGTATAAAATATCAAATTCATGCATCTAGAAATGCAGGATGCCCTCAGCAAAAAGCAGACAGAAGGGACTTACAGAGATTTACTGGTGCCACTGAATAACCGCACTGTCTACCAGCGGAATAAGCATTTCCTGCTGTGGAATAAGAAAACAGTAAAACGAGAGACATGTCAAGTGTGCAGTGACACAGAACCATAATTATATGATGGTCTAAAATGCAAGTTATTTCACTGAGCACGTCAAGCAAAATGTTTTCCTTTAAAGCCTCGATGAGACTAAAAGGTACAGAAAAAGATTTCTTCATGTGAGCTACAAAAACACAACCATCATCTTAAATTGATCACAGCAGCTGAAATTATCACCACTATTGCATCTTCCATTTACAACTATATTCCAAGCTACTGTCAATTTACTCCACTTTATCACGGCAAATTGTGCACAGAAATGAGAAAAAAAAAACTTTTCTTGGCATAGCATTCTCTCTTCAGTCAAAAATAAAACGTCAACATCCCTATTGGGTGAAGAGGCAAAAATACTGCCAGACCGACTTTGATTAATGACCAGTAATCAATACCTTTTCCAGCTGCGCTTGCTCTTACTATGACCTCACATGCTTAACATAAAATTTACATTCAAAACTGAGTTCACGGTCTAAAGAAAAGGGTCAGAGCTCATGTAAACTTACCATTTTTATTAGCATCTTTGTTTCTCAAATGAGGTGGAATGTAACGTCCTGAGGGGAGAAAAATTTCACATGCATTTTAAACATAATGACCAAAAAAACTGCTCACACACACACATACACGCATTTTTGTGATGTAACAGTCCAATGAAGACACACATTTGAACTACATAGTCTCAGACAACTTCACTAATAAATAATCTACTTTGCATTTGTAATTTCCTGATGTGACTCAGGATTAATTTAACTATGAATACCAATGGTTAAATTACAAGACTCAATCTAAAATAACCCGCAATTTGAAAACCCCGTATTTGTTTGGTTTTTTTTTTACTTACGACCAGTTCCACCACCCTGACAGTCAGCAGAGTTCAAGTCTAGGGCAGCAAGCTGCAAAAAAAAAAAACAATAATTAATGTGGATCAAAAATCAGTTTTTCACTGCTTAGTGGAGAGAGAGCATCAAGTTACCAAAAACTATTTGAGTTCAGGTTCTAGAGCGGAAATGAACCAGAGACGACGGATTATCTAATTATAATTTTCCATTCCAACTGGTCAGATTACTGTCAATCCGATAGTTTATTTACCTCCGAAAATTACCTTTCACTTAGGAATTTGTTTGCTTATTAATTTATTTTTCCCCAAAATCCAACAAAAATTAAGTTCAATTCCAAATAAATACACATTGACAATTATGAAACTAACATTCCACACCATAAAACCTTCACGATTACCGGATTAGAGGGATTTTATTTCAGAATCGCTGCTCGCTGCTCAAACCGCCACCAGCATTTTTTCCTGCGCCACGTTTCAGGTCTGAGAGGCCTTCACGGCCGATACCTGCGAGCCGTTAATGGAGTTAAAGTCACGGGAAATGTCCACTAACCGGAGCGGGACTTCACTTAGCGGTCAGATTTCATTGTTTTAAGACTCCAGTGAGCCGTACAAACGATCAAATATTTGATTTAGTCCGTCCTGCTGGAACAACGTAGCTCCCAGTTCCGCCATCACAAACATCGACATAATCACCTCCATTTTAGCAGCCGCGGCTTCAGGTTAGCAACGAGCTAACGAAGCTAACGAAGCTCTTCGTCGAAAAATACGAGTGCGTAATGGAAAAAAAAAAAACCCACCGAAGTGATATAAAATCAGAAACCAGTAAAATACTCACCTGCTGATCTAGACCGTGTGGATTTTCAATGACCACATGACTCATAACTAAAGAGAGTAGTGAGGATTATTTTTGAAGAAGAAAGGATTTTCTTTGTTAGCACGACCGGCTCCGCTCTCACGTCAACTTAATGGAAAAATTATATTCAGCCCCGAAGTTCGACGATGAAGTTCCTTTTCAAGCAAATAAAGTTAAATTAGCGACTATAAATATTAATTCAACTAACGTTTTCAAATGAAATTATTGCTGAGAAGCTCTTGAACAGAAACCCCCTCCCGGTAGACTTGTTCTGGTAGAATGAGACGTCGAGACGTGAGATAACGCGAGATATCAGCTCCTTGTCGCCCAGCCAAGTGTGTGTGGGGAAATCTCGCGAGATTTCATCTGATCTCGTGTTGGTATGGCGAAACCGCTGAGAACTGAAACCGGTTATCTTTCCACATTACAAAACAATGGATGCGTCATAAACATGACACTTGATGACGTTTTTTTTAATACTTCTGTGATGCCAACGCATTTCAATTAAGTAATGTGGTTTCATGAACTGAAAGCTTTTATGTGGGTCATGTTTAAGAGGCCAAAGCGCTTTACAGTACAAGTCATCATCCCCGCTGTCACACAAATATTAATACTGTACTATTCCAACCAGGTGTGGCATCACCTGTTCATTAGGAATAGTCACGTGCTCAGTAGCAAGAAATTCCCCCATTGACTCACTCCTGCTTCACCATTCTTTGTCTACCCATCTTTGATGAGTTCATGTATGTATGAACAGCTTTGATGAGCAGCTTTTGATCATTAAAGCTGTTCATATGAACAGAAACTCATCAAAGTTGCTGGGATGGTCAAAGACCAGTGAATGCTCACCTGGTAGGAATGCCACCAATATGCCACCAATATGCTAGAAGCTAGTAAGTACATATCAATCAAGGTTGAAACAGGTCATAGCAGCTGGAGGGCTGGAAACACTGGTCAGTGACCGGTGGTCAGTGACCGGTGGTCAGTGACCGGTGGTCAGTGACCGGTGGTCAGTGACCGGTGGTCAGTGACCGGTGGTCAGTGACCGGTGGTCAGTGACCGGTGGTCAGTGACCGGTGGTCAGTGACCGGTGGTCAGTGACCGGTTGGATCATATGAGACCAGTCATCATTAAACACTGTTAAACTATTTGATTTCATTACAAACAGGTGGTAAGTGATGTGGAAAAAATCATGTGGGACCGTCTGATGATTCCTTCTGTTTTTGTTTTTTTTTTTAAGTTCTTGTTCTAAAAATTGTCACACCTTTAAAATAGATTTAATTTTCTTGCCATTATCCAGTGCAAGTGCATGACGGTAAAATGCTGTTTAGCATTCCATGTGGAGATGCTCAGGTGAGACACATGTACGGTACATAAAGCATAATGTTGTAAAATGTTCTGAGCTATTCATTACAGACTGTGTCTAAAAGAATATACTGTATATATAAACATTTTTTTAAATTTCCCTTCGGCGATCAAATCAGTATCTAAAATAAAATAAAATTCTGTTCTTTTGAAAATTTTTCTGCATAGTCAGGGTAAATGCATGTTTTGCATTCAATGATCATATTTGATAAAGTAAAAATCTTACCCATCTAAATTTGCAGTGTAAAAATATTTCATCTTTAATCTCAGTATCTACAGTATTTGTTCCATGACATCCAGAGATGGACTGATGGTTATGTTAGGATTGTTTTGCTGCATGAACCAACTGTCCTTGAGCCTCTGTGCTCCTTGTAGAAAAGTAAATTCATGTTTCCCTCAGTTATCACGTCCCTACAGTTCCAGCCTTAATCCAGTCACATCTTCCTCATCCCTTTGAGATGATGTCAGCATCGTACTGGTGACACCCACTGGGAAACGTCCTGTTTCTGAGGCGGTTTGAATCTAATTATTTCATTTAACAAGGATAGTTTGATGTTTTAATGTCTAATCTGGTAAATTAGGCCCAGTTGGTGGAAACCTTTTTGGTTCATGAAATCCGTTGAACCAGTTAGTTTCTGGGTACAGAAGATGGATGGATGTATTTACCTTTTGTAAAGGTTATCTGAATAATTTCACTCACCTTTCAGAGACAAGTTTTCACTTTTAACAGTAGCTTAGCTTCTTTAGCTCCTGCAAAATATCTTCTACAAAGTAATACTTCAATCTGTGTAGTATTTTCTGGACACTGAGCAACAAGTCAAACCAGAGAAAAACTTTATTGAGACAAACAAAATTATAAAACCATTTATAAAAGAAGAGAGGATGTGAATCCACCAGAGCACACCTGCATAGCAAGAAACCTATTTGTCCATCTGTAGATTCCTTCTTGGGCAGCATTCAGCTAACGCATTTTGTAGTGTCACCAGCCAAACATGTACTCCATCGCCTTGGAAACAAGACTGTCATCCTTTCTGGGCGTTTGTCGGTCTGTTACCACCTGAAGACACAAACATTTGTCAAGTAAACCAAACACACATTCTTCTATATAGATCCCAGTAAGTCACCGAGGTCAGGAATCACCTGGTAGTCACTACTGGAGCTCCTGTAGGTGGCGCTAAGAGGTCTGATGGCTGAGCGAGGAGATGAGGGGAAGGGGGAGGAAGAGGAGGAGACAGGAGACGACACGGCGACACTGACGTCCATCACACTCTGAGAGAGAGAGAGAGATTTGATTTTTAACATCACGTTTATTCATAAAAGTCAAATTACAAAATAATCACGTTGACACAAAATCCAACAGGGATTCATGTAAAGAGGATTTTCAGTAGTACTGCGTGTTTCCTGAACACAGAAATATCTAACCTTTTAACATTTATCAAATGTTAAAAGCAGACAAAACTAAGAAAAAAAACCCAATTATCCATTCTCCACAATCATCTCTTCTACAGTCATGACTTTTACTTTTTTTCCTTAGTTTTTTCAATCTATAAAACTCGGTCTGTAAAAACACTTCTTGTTTTGCTGTTCAAATAAAAGCTGACGCCATCCAGAAACATGATGAGGTCAGGAAAAAAATGTTCTACTTTTGCCCCTCGAACCTTTTGCGTCTTGCAGGAATTTTATTTATCTTTTGCGAATCACATTTTTCTGTTACGGCCCCTTTCAGACCGTTGTCATTTTAGTTTTTTGAAAACGCCGGGTCTGTATAACAGCTCCACGTCGAAGGCGGGTTGATAAACATGCTGACAGCTGGATATTTGGTCGTCTGTTTCTTCCTTTATGAGTCATTAAGTTCATATATTTATTCATTCATTCACATTCCTAGAGAGGTTTCTCCTTCATCTTTCACCTTGTAGAGTTTAATCTTGCCTCATCCACACACACACACACACACACACACACACACACACACACACACACACACACACACACACACACACACACACACACACACACACACACACACACACACACACAGGTACCTTGTTTATGCAGGGTTTGACCCCGACCATGATTGCATCTCCAAACACTTTGCCGTCTTTAGACAAAGCTTTCCTGGCCTGAAGTCTGGACTGATACTGAAGGTGCATCCAGTTCCCAGGAGACGTCATCTGTCAGTATAAAAAAAAAACCAACAACTTTTGAACTTGAGAAGACATTTATTGTTTTTCTTTCTATTACAGAAAACATCTTCACATGGGCTCCAGATCAACAGAACACCACATAGATGTAGGATTCTCCCAAAGTAGTCTACTGTAGTCTGAATTCTCCCAAATTAGTCTACTAAATGTAGTAGTCTAAATTCTACATTACTTATTATTAAATTACTACATTATTTATACACTACACTATTTTATAATATATAATTTTATATTTTATATATATTATATAATATACCGTATATATTATATATTTATATACATTATATATACATTATATTATGTATAATTTTATAATGTATAATTTTATAATATATTTTATAATTTACATACTACATTACTACATTTTTTATATATAAAATTACATTATTAAATCATGTAGTAGTCTAAATTCTCCCAAAGTAGTCGACTAATTAATTTCCCTGACGGCACCTCCTTTAGGGATAAATAAAGTTATACTCTCTACTCTACTGATGTCAGATACTGTATACTGACTAATGATCTCATAAAAACATGATAATAATTTTTTTAAAAAGTAAAAATTTTTCCATTCTGCAACCATATTTAGATGATTGCATTTTCAATAATATTTAGCAAATACAAATATATTTTATGCTTACAATCAATTACAGTTTATTTTTAATATACAGTAATCCCTCGCTTCGTCGCGCTTCATGATGTGCGGCTTCACTAAATCACGGATTATTAGTATATTAGTATGTAGTCACGTGATACCGAGCACACATTCTACTGGCTGCCAGCATCCATGTGTGCGCTGCGTTCTGAGACTCACGGTTCCTCCTGCGACTTTTCTTTAATACCAAAGTGTTTCAAACAGTCTATCAGAGTGTGGGAAAAGGTAATACAGATAGAAGGTGGTTTCATATCAGAATGGGGAGGGTTCATAAACGTTTAAATTACCGTAAATAAAATAAATATTTGGTCCTGTCATCACAAAGCAACGAGTTTTGCTAAAAGTAATAGATGTTTATATATTGGCAAATTAACAGTCAGGTCACTCAATCCCATAGTAATTTGGCAGTGGATTCCTGTTCTTCTAAACCACTAATCTCCACCTCTCTCTATCGAGTTTGCATCTAAAAACAATACTAAATCTGTAAAACTATTTCAAGGGCCAGATAACCACTACCCCCCAATCCCTGAAAGAAATGGGACACACTGCCCTAGAGGGGAACAGGCCAAACTGGGGGAGTAGGAGAAAGTGCTAGAGCTCGGGCTAAGGAGAAGAATTGGGATTGAGCGTTAGCATGTCTCACCGTGTGTTTCAGGATGTTTCCATACTGGGCAAACTGGAGCAGGATGTAGGAGGCCGAGGCTGGAGGGAAACTAAGAGACACACACAAACACCACTGATGAAGTCATGGACCCCTCCTGACTTCCTTTACTCCTGTGTTCTTTACTTCTTATACTAAACTGCTACTCTTCAAACAGGTTTAATATAAAGCAAAATTAACCTGATAAATAGTTCGTAGCTCTATCGCTGAATTCGTTAATCAGCGTGTGGTTCCTGGAACGCATTAACCGCGAAGAATGAGGGAGCACTGTATACATATACGGGAAAAATAGGAAATAACACGTTAAGCAGAATACACACCCAAACACAGTGACCCAGGTCTGGTCCAGCTGGTCGTCAGACGACAGAGAGTCTCCCTGACTGTAGAAGGGATCGACCTGAGCTGGAGAAAGCAACAGCTGCTGCACACCTGAAGGAGGGCGGCAGAGCAAAGGGTGAGCCTTTTGGATGACATCAAAACATCTTACCTTGTCCTTCAATTCAAGTTAACTTCATTATTTCAAGATTTAAGTGTCATAGTTTTTTTTTTCCTAATTAACTCAAAGGTACCCAGAGCTGTGATTATGAAATCTTTTGTTGAGAGCATAAAAGGTCAGAGTATCTCAAAAGAAACAGGTCAAAAGTGTGCTTTGAGCAAAATCTATATTTGCCACAATGCAGTAATTCAGCCCATATTTCTCTCTGACAAAAACATTTTGAACAAAGTTAATGTCCTAACTTGTGTCTGATGTTATTTTTCTTTATTCATTGATAGTTTGATCCCTGATTGGTGGAGTTCTGTGGGTTTAATAACCTGACAAATATAACAAGCAAACACATTTTTTCTGTGCAACTGTAATTTTTGCAACTTGAATAAGTAATAAATTCGGAGATACTTAAAATTAAGGAGGGTTTATTTATTTTACATTAGATTAAGTTACATTTAGTTACATTTATAAGTTACATCCGGCCCTTTGAGGACAGCCATCATGTTAATGTGGCCCTCAGTGAATATGAGTTTGACTCCCCTGATCTATGCCATAGTAACAAACACAGTAAATAAGTATACAGAACATTCACGCCAAAGGTTGGCGTGTCGAATGGTGATTGAGGAAGCGCGTCAACTACTCAAGAGCGGTGGAAACCTCAGTGGCTTCAAGCGTGGCTTAGCCTCTACAGTACATTTTGGTGAGATCGGTATAGTGTTCAGTGTTTCCTGTAAATATCTTCTTGCGCCCAGTGGACTCAGCAAAGACAATGTGTGTGCACCAAAATTCTTGGTCATTTCTTCTCCCAAAAGATATTTAAAACAAAGTGATCACAAGAAGATGATTCCATAAATAACATTTATTACCACCACATTCACTACCACGACTACACACCACTGGAAGAAGTCACAGCATGTAATTAGTTGTAATAAATAAACAAGATTTTATTATACACTCCCAAGTGATCTCTTGGCGGCTTTTTCCTGAGGTCAGTTTTCACCATTATTAATATCAAAAATCAAAAAAACTTAGCTCAGAGTCAGTGCTTTTTACAGTAGAGTGAGAACGATTGGGCATCTCTGACAATTTCTGACTTTTCCACTTATAAATCATTGGGTATTTGGATCAATAACTTCATTTTAATCTATCAAAAAAATTATTGGGGCACCCTTGTTATTTTTGGTGATTTGAATACCTGTAACTCTGTAGAGCTGGTTAATCGGAACACAAAACTGTCTTAGTGAGCTCATCACGCCTTGAAACTCATAGATGGGTGCATCCATCAAACTTAACTGAACTAAAGAAGTTTTTTCTAACCAAAAGAAAATGTCCAAAATACCTCCATCCAGAAACTCATTGGAAGTGATAAGAAACGTCTAGAAGCTGTTATTTTTGCAAATGGAGGCTCTAAAAAATACTGATAAGATTTTTTTCCCGTTGGGTTGCCCAAATTTCTGCACCTGTGTTATTTTGTTTTAATGCATATTGAACATCTTCTGTTAGTCCAATAAACTTAATTTCACTCCTGAAATATTGGTGTGTCCATAGTTTTTTGATGAATCAAAATGAAGTTGCCGATCAAAACACCCAATGACTTATGAATGAAATATGTAGTTTAGCAGTGTTAGTATCAGAGTTTACCTGTTCCAGGAGTTGATGCCCCAAGTGCAGACAGAGGAGACTGAGTCACTGGAAAACACTGACAGCAGAAAGAGAGAGAGATTTAAAGAACGAGTCATTTGAAGCCTTCACATCCCTCCAATTTCTATTAACTGGCTGAGTTCTGTGAGGGGGAGAGAAAAAAAAATCCCCGAAAGGAGATGCAGGAGTGGATGCAGGCGTTTCGGTTAACTTATTGGATGCAAAAACAGATGCCAAAAACTCACACTGAAGCTGTCACAAGGGAAAGTCTTGTTTTGGGTTTTTGAGCTCAAAGTGGAGATAAAAAATGTTTTTGAGCAGGAGTTTGAATAAGAAGTCACAGAAAAATTTAGCTTCGAGCCATTGCCACATCTTTCTAAAGATTTTTTTTAATAAGATGACTTTGTTGGCTTATAAAATTAATTATTTTATTTTTGTATCAAATGGTTGAATAAGTTGGGTGAAAATGGATATATTTTAAACAAGAATTAAATTTTTTTTGGAATTTATGGCAAATTCATTCATTTATTCATCTTATCCGCTTCTTCTGCTTTCGTGGGTCGATGGAGCTCATCGCAGCGAACTTAAGGGCAAGAGGCGGGGGACATTCTGGGCACAACTCCAGCGCACAGCAGAGCTTCAGGCAAATTGATGCACTTTAAGTATTTCTAGGTTCAGGCTAAGAAAACATTGTTTATTAATTTATTCTCTGTGGATCTATATTTCTATTTTTTTTAGTATACTGTGTATACGCTGAAGTGCACTAGTAACAATTTTATACATACCTGTCCTTGTGAGCTTAGGGGAGTCGTCACAGTAACCAGGTCGTCATGGATACTTCGAACAGGTGGGGCTCCACTCTTATCCTTGGGGGTGGGGACAACCGGCTGTAGGGTGGAGCCTTGTCTGCTAACCCCTCCTACTACTGGAGCAGGACAGGACACAAATGAATCCACAGAACACGGGGTCTGGCTGGTGCATACCTCTGTGTGACGCCTGCCCTCCATCCCATCATACCTGTGTTCTCTGAACTGGGTGTGACCAGACCGAAGGGGCGTGGCTGCGGGGTACTTGGAGCAGGAAGATCGCCCATCAGGAACCCGGGAAGAAACTGAGCTCCGGACGTCAACTTGGGAGACGTGGGCGATCCAAGCGTCATCGGTTCGCTCCCCACTAACAGACGGGGGCAGGAGGACAGGGGGGTCAAAGTCATTTCCGCCGAGAGCCACATCAGCATAACGGCTGTCCTCAAAGGGCCAGATGTAACTAATAAATGTAAATAAATGTAATGTAAAATAAATGTAACTACTCCTTAATGTTAAATAACTGAATTTATTACTTATTCAAGTTCCAAACATTACAGTTACACAGAAAAAACATGTTTGTTTCTCTGTTCTGACATAAATCCTTATGTCAGGTTATTAAACCCACAGAACTCCATCAATCAAGGATCAAACTATCAATGAATAAAGAAAAATAACATCAAACACAAGCTAGGACGTTAACTTTGTTCAAAATGTTTTCGTCAGACTTGAAATCACCAGATTACTGCATCGTGGGAAATGAAGTTTTTAGTCAAAGCACACTTTTGACCTATTTATTTTTAGACACTCTGACCATTTATGCCCTCGCGGGCCACATAAAATGATGTGGCGGGCCACATTTGGCCCCCGGGCCTTGAGTTTGACACATGTGGCTTAGAGAATAGTAATCGATAATTGATTGTATTAATGCACTGGAAATCTTTGTAAATCCTTTCAGCAGTGTTTCAACAAGTGATGAAGAAAACAAACCCTCTTCAGTTCAAGTTTGTTACTGCAGGTGTTAAGATCACTTTCACTACTTCATTCACATTTATTCATATTTTAGTGTCTGTCCAACAATCAGAAGCTAGTGGCTCCATTTCAGTTTCGCTACTTTCTGGCCCAGATTTTTAAAAGTAGGAAATGGCGCTAGAAGGATGGCTAGTCGCTAACCAGCCGCTAACTAGCCGCTAACCCGACTGAGTTCTCGGTGGTACTTACTGTTTACAGCTCTGCGGGAGGATCGATCACTGCTGCTGGGTGAATATCACAAAGTTACAGCCATCGGATTTAACATCAGTTTCTCTGTGGAGCCGCGACAACGGGTCCGCTTTAGGCGCCGCCGCTGAAAGTCTCACTTCCGGCTCATTGAAATGACGTCATCGTCAAGCGCCGCTTTCAGAATGACATTTTCTCAAACATTTACTATGAATGTAATGTACAGAACTGCCAGTCGTGGGGCCTATGTCATAAATCAATAAATACATTTACTGTTAGTCTTTTTAGTTTGTCTTCTTTTTAGTTGATTCCGTTCCAACAAAGTCACCGTCAATTAATATAGAAATGGTTATATGGAAACTGGTCCAATGCGAACTATCAGGCTGATTGTCAGTTGTTGGTGCCAGGTAGTTGATTTATATATCATAATCAGTAAGAAAAATAAAATTAAGACAAAATCATAAAAAACATTAAATTAATCATACAATGATAAAATGAAACATACTTATATATGAGTATATACAATAAAGGTAAATGATATCAAAAATAAGACCTAAATGTCAAAAACAAAACAAATACAATGCACCCTGCACATCAACACTAGCAACTAGCGGATTTTTGGTAGGCAGTCACGTGATACCGTACGCGCATTCCATTGGTTGACGTCATCCGGAAGTGCTCTACGTTCCGTGAGTCTTGGACTTCCATGAGACACAAAAGTGCTTTAAACAGTCTATCAGAGTGTGGGAAAAGGTAATACAGATAGAAGGTGTTTTAATATCAGTGTGGGGAGGGTTCAATACATGTTTGTATTTCTGTAAATCAGATAGTTTGTTGTTCTATCGCGGAATTCATTAACTGCACGTAGTTCCTGGGACGCATTAATGGCAAAGAACGAGGGCACACACTATTGTTTTTGTGGCGGTGCGCTGGCGTCGCGCTGGGTGTTTCCCCTGCCTCACGCCCTGTCAGCTGGGATAGGCTCCAGCTCCCTGCCACCCGCCACAGCAGATGAAACGGGAGAAAATGAATATTGTTTTTGATCCTTCTTAGGTTATGTGACCATTTTCAAACTACAGGTGTCATCACCTTTGATTAGTAAATGGTAGCTATTGTGAATCTCTCAAGGCAGTGTTCACCCCTGCTGCTTGTGCCTCTTTCCAGTTAACCTCAAGCTGCAATTTTAAATAACACGACGACAACCAGCATTCACACTAATGATGTGGGTTCATGATGTGATCAGGCAATCAAATAAGTGCAGATGAGGTCGCCTTTAATTATAAAAAAAAACCAATTATCACCCAGAACAAAACGAAAGTGTAGCTTTGTTCAAAGTCTAAACTTATCTGGATCAGGATAACCTAATGTTAGCAGGAACAATAAAAGTCAAATTCACAATTTAAGGGTTTTGGGAAAAAGATGATTTAATTTTCATTGCTGAGTTAGGAGCACTAGCGTAGTGAACTGACAAACACACACACTGGCAAGTGACCTTTCGGGCTATAAGAGTCTTTTGACCTCTGCCTGCAGCTCACGGCTGTTTGATGAAACATTTTTGCACCTAAAGAAAAATAACACCAGTATCATAAGTAGTGATAAAGTGGTCATTGCTAGAAGAACATCTCTAAAAATCAGTGACTATAACAATGTATTAGGATTAAATTAAGATCTTCAGCCTGCCCATGTTTGGAGATGCAATCATGTCATAAGCAATACAGAAACTCATTCTGGAGGTGTTTCAATCTATTATTAGAGATGAGTGGGTGGGGCTTGGAGCAGTCTGTAGACCGGCCCTGAAGAAGAGCACAAACCCTGAACTGATCCAATGGAACTAATGACACTACGAGATGGAAAGGCAGGGAGAACTGCTGTCGTTGGACTACATCTGCTGGGTGGAGTTCCCATTCCACGTGTTGTTGTCCTCCTCACTGTCCTCTTGAGTTTGGAATCTGCAGATTTTACCATCTTTCTTGAAGTCCTTGGGTCGCTTCTCTGCACTGTCCTTGGAGGGAGTTTCTCTGAGAAAATGAGAAAAAATAACAAAATACAAAGGGAGTCATTTACCATTTAGCAATCGAGTCATGTTCTATACTAACACGTTATTATTGTTTAAAGAGCATTGTCTGAAGTGATTTGAATAAAGCTAGTCTTCAAGATACCAACATCGAACTTATAAACATAAGTAGATACGAACACCTGCCTGCCGCCATATCTGACTACTGTAGTTCCACTTCCTCCCACAACCCCCGTCGAGCAGCACCGTTGCGGTCGTGCATCTCCAACACTCATCTCCCCCCCGCCATCTTGTTCTTGAATGTGAATCTGTGAGCATCTCAGCTCATCAGGCTAACCCCTAACCCAAACCCTCTTGGATACTTTCCTCTTTGTCATGGCTGATAAAGCAAAGGTAAAACTAGTGGTATTAGTTTTAGAAAACAGACTTATAATCAACAACGATGAAACGACGGCGTAAACCAAGATACATCTGCATGTTTTTTCATTATGTGTTGTTTTTATGTCCTGTAATTGTTTCTGATAAGTCTTAATGACTTTGTATTTAGAGTACAGTAGTAATGATATTAAATGATGTCAAACGGCAACTATAGTTTGAAATTTAATAAATAACGACCAACAATGAAGCTTATAGATAGATAGATGGCCCCCTCACAAGCAGTTCTTCAAACCTAATTCAGGAAAAAGCCAAGAAATTTTTGAAGAGGTTTCAGAATGTTGAGACTGTCGTTCACAGTTCCGTCTACACATGATCTGGTCTGAACCTGCTGTCGTTCAACCTTTTTGACCACTGTGGGAGAATCTTTTTACTGTTATTTTTACTGATTTATTGTGCAGATGAGTCTTGCTTTCACTGATCGAGTGTCTAAACTGCTTTTTTATTTATTTGTGATGTGCGAGCAGTGATTTCTCTCACCTCTTTGCGTTGCTGAAGGCTGAACCGCTGTAAGAACTAGACTGTTGGGGGGGGTCTCTGGATGTTGCTCCACGAGGGGGTGGGGTTGCAAAAAGGAAAGAGCTGAGGAATCTCCAGACTGCCAGCAGGGGGTAAAGGAGCGTGCCCAGGAAAGTCCAGATCCCTCCCCCAGAGGAGAGAGCCACTGCATTACTCGGTCTGCTAGAATGCTGAGAAAGACAACATTCAGATAAATTTGTGACGTTTAAAGATATTTATGAGCCATTTCAACAGAAATACATGCAGTTGCTTCCCCTGTAATAAGGTAAACTGACTCCAATGCTGTATGTAGAATGAATAGATGAAAAGGACATCCATCTGAACGACACACTATTTTCCTGGAACGCTAAATCGTATTCCTTTATCTTTTAGAATTCACATGTTTGAATAAATCAACCAATTTAGAATAAATTGCCTTGACACTTGGTAGAAGTTTGGTGGAGTTGGAATTCTGGCTGGGGATTCATGGTATGGAAATTTTGGGAATAACATGCGCAAAGCACATTTGGGCTGTTAAGGCACGACTAAAATGACTAAAATCAAAATTGAGATGGTTGAAAAATCATATAGAAATGTAGTGGAAATCAACTTGATCATTTCAGTCACTACAATAAGAAAAACAAATTTGGTCTATAGACATCAATTCGATTACAAGTGTTGATTTAATTGAGGCTCATAGATGTGAATTTTGTTTTTCAGCGGGGGGGTGGTTGGAGGTATTAATATTTTATAGTAATGGGGGCTATATGAATTATTTGAAACTTGAGTTTTCCTCTGTCGCACTCATCCTGGAAAGCAACACATCCAGTATTCATTGCTACAGTTTACTTACTAATCACACTCTGGACCTGGTGCTGACATACGTAATTGTAATTGATGAATAAAAATTTTTTTTTTTTTAATTTTTATTTGACCACCTTTGAATTAACACTTGAAGTTTTAATCCATCAACGTACTATGACAAGCAAACAATTTTATAAATGATTTTGAACATAATAAAATTAATATTTGGTCGCAATATTGCGGCATTTCGTTTTTCGCGGGTGGTCCTGAAACGCAGCGAGTAACGAGGGATCACTGTATGCATGCAATTGTGTCAAGATGTAAATGAGGCTCCTTCTGAATGTTGGGTAACAAAGTTGATTGGGTAGCAATTATTTTAAATGGGGAAAATATATGAGGGTGTCCAAATACAGTCCTCACCAGAAATTGCATTCTCTTTAAGTTACATGTTCAAGAAAATTTTTAAAAAGGCTTTTCTTCATTTTTTAATTGTTTGGTTGTATTACTTGGATTGATATCAAATATCCATTTATCCAAATATGTCATAAAATACACAGGCTTTCATAGGGTTGCTTGTGATTTGGTGCTGTAAAAATATAACATATGTGGCTACACACAAGGTTAGTGTCATGATGTGAAACCGCCTGGGGGTTACGTGGGATATCGACCGACTGCATGAACGTATGAAAGCTGGACTTTGGTCTACTTACTGGTAGAAGCACTATGGAAGCACTGGGAGCAAGTTCCAGCTCCAGCAGAGTCTTGTTCAGGTCTTTACTGGTGAACTCCCGCCGAGGGAACATGGTGGCTAGGGAGAAGTTATTGTACCGGTTTCCCACCTCCTGAGAAAACACAAGCATTAAAGATTAGGTAGTGAGTCTTCATGAAGTAACATATGGACTTATACGGTGTACTATAAAATGTTATATTATTTAACCCAAAGTGTTCGATTATAGTCCAATTTTCACATCTGTTTTACCACATTATGTAGATTTCTTTGGGTTTTAGGCTGTATAAATGATACACTGACACACTGGCTTTAACACACTACACTGAACAGAGCAGGTTAACTTCAGGAGGATCATTAGGCAAAAAATGATCAGCGTTATACTGCAGAACCTAACCAGAAAACACAGAATCATGTTTTCATAAATTAATTTAAGGGTTAGGTGCTCAAAGAGCAGTTACTACTGTGAAAAGATAATTTCCCCCTTAATTTAATATCCATTTGTTCCACTTTCAGCAGTAATACCACAAGAACCAAACTCTTGTAACAACTGCACATCAGTAGATCATCAACATCAACAGTTGACTCTGTTGTTGGATGCACAAACTGGTCGAGCATTCATTAAAGTGTTTTCTTCTTCTTCTTCTATTGGATTACAATATGACGAGCAAAAGTTTACTGTAAACTAATCTGCGCTGATACACACCGCTGTCCCTACTGTAAAGAAATGTATACCTTTACAAACACTACACACTAGTGGCAGTGCTGCGTATCTTCATTAGCATCGATTTACAGTCAATCAACAGTGCTTGAAAAGTTAAAAACTCTAACACAGTTAATGACAAGGATTACAGGTGTCATGCATTCAGAAGAGATGACACAGATTCAAACAAAAAAAGCTACAATTTTTATATGTCGAGATTACAATTTCACAAAAATTTGTGGTTTTAACTGGAGTCAATGGGACCAAACTGGGCCAGAGAGTAAAGAGTATATCAAGTCAATATCTCAATACTGGTGAGATGTTATGGAGACAAGAAACACCAGGATGTGGTATGGACAGAAAAAAGTGTCAGCAAAAGGAGGATGAAGATAGAGCTGCCAGGCTAGGAAAGAGGAACTCCTAAAATGAGGATTTTGGATGTGCTACAAGTAGACATGTAGGTGTTGGGTGTGACAGAGGAATGTGGTCGGGACAGAATGAAATGTAGACAATGACCTTCAGTGTTAACCCCTACTGGGCTAAAAAAGAAGAGGACTGGCCCAGATACCTACTGTATCTTGGCCTGTTGAACTTGGCTGGTTGTGTGATTCACGATTTTGTGACATTATACTGATTTTTGTTCGATATCTTTTTTACTAAGTGATGAGCAAGTATTTAATATGGAGTATTGGGAAAAACTGATCAACACGTACAAATGCAGAGACTATATGGAAACACATTGAAACTAACCTGAACAACAAAATCCCGAGCCTCTTGCAGCCTGCTTTGAGAGGGGAACTGGTTGGTGAAGGATGAGCCATCAGGGAGGCGGAACTGTATCCTCGCTATGGTGCTAAACACAAAAACATGAAACACAACCAGTCACCACCAATAACAGAACTGAATTTTATGTAGAGTATCTAATTAGTGTTTTTTCTAAAAGCCATCTCTCTCGCTCTCTCCTCCGGACCTGTGTTACACCGGGTTAGCTGTCACAGTGATAGCAAATCTAATTCTAGTATCTTCCGACTTCTCTGATAAGGAAAGGATTCTGGATTAGCAGGAGCTGCTGCCCAAACCAAAGAACCTGAACCTTTCACTGAAGTTTACAATCAGCTTGCTGATGAACCGAACACAGGGAGAAACATCTGTGTCACCCTGAATCTGTTCCTGCAGTTTTTGGGGAATGTTCACACTCTCCTTCAAGATATTCTTTGAAAATGTCCAACTTCCTTTGGAAAGACTGAACAGCTGTCATCAAATCAGCAACTGAATTATTCTGGCCTTTCGGCCTTAAATTGAGCTCATTGAAATGTGATGTAATAGCAACCAAAAGAGGCAGTCATATTCATCTTGTGCTCATCATGCAAAAGAAGTGAAAACTGTGTTGCTCTCTTGACACTTGCCCTGCTCCAAGAAAGCTGTTATTTTTCTGGAATGAACCAGAACTGCTTCATCACATTGCCTTTGCTCAGCCACCTCACACTGTTGCGTATAAACGACCACAGGTTTATACGGTGCTCTCTGAATAGCTGCATCAAGCTGTGTCAGGACATCATCTGTTAATATTTCTGATTTCCTGGTTTGATGTTGAAGCTGACATCGGGATTTCTTTGTTTTTTTCCCCACACGTCTCAACAAAATATTAGTTTAGGATATTCAGCAAAGTTGATTTTCAAGAATGTCTTAGTTTGTGCAGAATATTTTTGAGTTTCCAAAGACAGATGTCAACTCTACTATTTTTTTGAACATTACATTTCTTGACTTTCTGTGAAATATTAAATACAAAATTTTAATACTTTTTCCAATTTTCTTGCTTTGAAATAGAATGTAATCAGTCCTTTTTTATTCGTCCCTCTTGGGGAAAGTCTTGTCTCACTTCACCCACACATGTACATATATATGTGTTAATTACACACTGGGGGTTACAGGTTACAGGCCCCTGAACACAACACACATTAGGGGCCTGTAGGCATGTGTACTGTCCCCAATGCATTTGTGTTCATTAAAGTAGCATTTATTTGATGAATTCTGACATTTACTCACCTTTTTAAAGACACTGCTATTATTTTGAGCACAACTATGTATAAATAAATACATAGATCTAGCAAAGATCTTTTTATGAACAAGTGTGCACATACAAGATATTTGAGTTGTTGCTGGTGCGGCAAGAACACATTCAAGAACAAGTACTGTAAGTACAATATAATATAAATAGATTCAAGATAGAAATATTTACAATGGGAAAAGGTTAAAATATATAAGTAGGGTAGATAAATAGGTGTACGAATACGTTCGACAATATAGTGTGGGTGTGTATATGTATAAATAATGAGTTAATGTATAAATCACATCATCTCTCTTTATTACCTTCTCTCCCTGAGCAGCGTCTCCTTCCTGGCCTCCTGCTCTGCTTGTCTGGCCTGCTGCTGTGCGAGCTTGGCAGCATTCTCCTCCCCCTGGGTTTGGGCATAACGTGCTGCTCTTTCAGCTCGGTCCTGCAGGACAGAAGGGACAAAAATGTAACAAGGCAGTCAGAGACTGCAACATCCCACGACATCCCTGAATTCAAAATTTTACCCTGACCCACTTTCCCTTCACACAATCACAAAAAACCGTTCACCTGGGTTTTAAAGTTTTGAAAGAAGTGAATGAAGAAGTTACTTTTTCATTCATTTGTGCCCTTGGTATCATCTGTTATGTCAAGTACAAGTTCACTGCCACTCATGGCCATCCATGCACTCATGCCACATCAAAAATGTGTATAATATGAATGCACTATACTGTAGGTCCAAGTGAATATCTGTGCCCAAACTTGAAGAAATTCCGTCAATGAGAATATGATGGGCAAAGTGAGAAACATAATGTCTCTGATAATAGTTATTATTGGTGAGCATGCATTAAAAACGTAAGAAAAAAAAAAAGAGCTTACCAAGGCGATCTGCTTCTTGACTCTCTCTCTGGCAGCCTTTTCTTCTGCTTTTTCTTTGTTGCGTTCCTCCAGAAGTCTCTTGGTCCTCTCCTCCTCTTGTTTTCTTTTAAAGTCCTGCATGTCCTTACCAGCTTTCCGACGTTCAATTTCCTTCTTGATTTTATTCTGAATCAAATGTAACAAACATTTATGTTAGTGATGTATTGGATTGCATTTCAATCTGTGAACACAATATGCTTTTGTAAGAACAAAACGTTGGACTCTGGAGGCAGAAGTAGTAAAGACAAGCTGGCAAAGTCAAGTGCAGTATAACATTTATTAGAGTGTAAATATACGGGGCCTTTTGGTAAAACTAAGCCCTCACACTGCTCAGTGCTCTAAAACTACAAACACAAATGGAATAATGTAAATAAAAGTGTGAAGTTACTCAAAACAGGCTTTGTTTTTTTTCTTAGGCTAGTTCCCTGAAATGGTTTTCCAACAGTCCTGAAGGAGTTCCTAGAGGTTAGAAATGTTGGGGAGTGTTGTTTCTCTTTATTGGTTGGTTCTAACAGTTGTCTAATGGCGCTGTCAAACTGTGTAACCAACCTCACTTCTGCATAATACAACTGAAGGAGAAATAATCTACAAATGAACCTTGGCAAGGCACAAATGTGAAGTGAAAATCAATTCAGGTAACCACCTCAACGCTCATTTGGAGAAGGCTAAGGGCATACATTTCTAAAATTCCAACTGTGTTACTACGTGGTACTGAATATTGTGTAAAAAAAACCCCCAACAATTAAAGGGGTCCTATTATGAAATACACTTTTTTCCAGATCTCTACATATACATACATAGAGGTCCTCCCTAACCATACCAACTCCCAGGATCTGGAAAACACATGCTCCCTGTATCGACAGCAAGCAGAAAGTTGTGCTTCTGACCATTAGTCACTTCAGCTTGTACCTGGCTAACAAGTTAAAATCAATCATTGTCCAGATCATCCTCCAGATGATTAATCGACAGCACGCTGACAATCAGTAGTGTTGGTTAATCCTCGCTTGAAAAAACGTATTCATCATTGAGAATGTTTCATAATTGACCTCACACTAACACATTGTCCTTACCTCTTCTTCTCCCATCTTCTTTTGCTCTTGTTTCTCTTCCAGTTTCCTGTTCAACCTGACAGGATAGAATAACAAATTTACTTTGACAAAGATAAAAAAATTAAATTAACATCTATCTATCATTCCTTTTGTGAAAAACATCGTAATCATCTCATCTTCAGTCTCTTATTCGAAGCATGGGTCACAGGTGTGATTGATAAAAACAAAATTATACGGACAGCATAAAACCTGGTATTTTGTAGCTTTTTTTTTTTTTAATGTTTTAGGCTCTTCTTCTGTCTCCTGACTGAAACCCTGCGCAAAGAAACTTTCCAAAGACATTTGTTTTTGTTCGTTTTGACTACCTGTATTTGAATGAAGATGTATTTGAAGTGGATTTATATTAAAATTCACTAAGTGATAGGATCAGAAAGTTTAATTTCATACAAAAGTTTATTTAAAAGTCTAAACTTAATGTTTCTGAGTAGTGGAGAACAGCTCCTTTTTTACTCAGAATCATGTTCTGATCAGACCAATGTCCAGATATTCACAGGAAACTAAACACATCAGTAAGTTGTGCAAATCCAATATCAAAAGGTAATTGAGAGAACAAAGTTTATTTTTCTCCCTGAACATCAGGTGGAGAGAAAATGTATGTGTATTTCCATCTACGGTTAATGCAAAAAAAAAAAAAATATTTTGCATTTTGAACTACTACATAATTGTGAATGAAACAGATTTCTTCAGTCTTAAGGAATGAGTCTCCCTTTGGTATGTTTCAAATTCTTCAGACAAAAGCAGAGCATACTCTTGACTTACTAGATCTCATGTAATTATAACTGACGACTGGACCAATAAGCATGAGCATATCTTACCTTTCCATCTTAGTCTCCAGCTTTTCATCACTCTGAGCATGTTCAGCAGAAGTTTCTGACGATGCACTCTCTATGTTGGAGGGTGGTGCTATTTGAATGGAAACAGGAAGCAACAAATTAAAACTTTTTTGTAAAAAACACTGTCACATATTTATGCACATTCATACATGGTCCCCTCATGGAACCTTGTTTAATTCAACACAGTCCTGCAAATTTATAATGAATTGATACATTCAAGATTCCCCATTGTCATGTCTTAAAATGAAAAGTCAAATGCAAAGAATAAAAGTTTACATTTAACACTGGAACCATTTTATTGTTTAAAATCCAAACGTGTTTTCAAGTGATTACAACATATACCATGACCAGCCAATGCGTAGCAAATGTAAAAACAATATCATGACATCCATAAGTGGCATCAGGATATCACTTTATAACAGACCTGCTGTACAGTGGCTCCTACAATATAAAGTGGAACCTTGTGTGATACACGTTCACTACCATCCAGTACCTGTTTCCGGTACTGCCGTTGATTCTGTAGCTGCTGATTGATTAAAGCATGCTGGAGCAGATTCTGTGGTCGTGTTGTCAAGTGGCCTGGTCTCCACTAGAGGACTTGACTCTGATGACCCTGTCCCCCCCTGAATATGTTGCCCACGCATCTGTAATAAAGTAGGAGCAAAAGTTTTTATTTGCTTTTGAGGGTAGTAGTTCAAATACTGAAGAGTTGTCACATCTAAGTTTGGGGTATGCATGGACGAACAGTGCACAGTGGTCCATATTGAAGAAAAATAAGGTACTGTAATTGAAAACAATAAGATGCACTCATTCAGTGCATCTTACTGAATGAGTGCAAAATATGTAAAATGGACTACATAGTAAACACCAACCAACCAGAACATTATAACCACAGATAAATGAGGCTTTTAAGAGTGATTAGCTTTTAATCAATGAGATCTAGTGGAATCCATGTCTCAACAGATCAGGACTGTAATGGCAGCAAAAGAGAGACATACAGAACATGAGGCAAGTGGTCCTAATATTATGGTTGTTCGGTGTATACTTCTAAGTAAGTGAGGAAGTGATCCAGGTAAAAAAAATTTATTGAGTTAGTCATCAATCAAATAAATTAATCAATTAAATCTGCAGGCAGCACTGAACAGGCGCTCGTATCTAGTGCCGCTCTGGGCACTCAGTCAGTCACGGGCAGCATCTGCTTCAGTCAGCTATTCCATTAAAATTTAATGTAAATGAACTGCTGTTTAAAACCCAACACATAATTACTGTTGTCTGAGGGAGGAGCCATCCATACCATTGTTAGAAGCATGTTAATCAGTTCAAGTTATGAACATATCATCGACAATATCCTGTGATACTACTAATGAATCATATCACATATTCGATATTCAAGTTGACTGAACAAAATCCCTAGGAAGGGTTTGTTAAAATACAACACTTGCACATTGTTAAAAAAAAAAAAAAAAAAAAAAAAACTGAGGACAATTCACAATACTGGAAACCATGGAAACAGAAAACAATTGAAAAATGTTTAATCTATTTTCAATTTCCTTAATAATATTCTTCTTTTTTAGACCACTGAGAGGAGATACCCTTCGGTTTCATTGTACAGCTTTGTGATGGCAAATTAAATTCATTCAATCTATTCTCAGAAACAAAAAGAAACAAAGAATTACACTTCATTTTAGGATAAACGTATGAATAAAGTTTCATAAAAGGGCATTTTTTTTACTTATCTGCTGAAAAAATAATCAGAAGACGACACATATTTATAGTGATCTCTTCCACTAATTATGTTGGGGTATAACAACAATAATAAATAGACAAGAAGAATACGATTCCCTCCCCCCCCCCCCCCAGAGTTTTTGGGAGTGCAAAGTGAACTGAACATTGATTGCTCGAATAGAATGAATGCAAGCCCCTTGGCATCTGAGTGCATGTACAGTATCTTTAGATACAGTACATGCACTTGGTGCACATCTGTGCCTATATCTCACACAAGGGGTTTAGGAGACTAAAAAAATAATGATTTTTTTTTCATTAGAGGGTGTTGTGGAGAGCAAAATTAAATACAAAGGAAAGTTTAGAAAAAGGAAACACTAGCCCAAACAAAGGTTTATACAATCCATACCTGCTGAACTCTGTCGATTCGTTTCATCAGTTCTTCAGCAGACACACTGCCAGCAATGACCTCCAAAGGAATCCCATTCTCTCCAATAAAGAAACTTGAGGGTATGCACACCACTGGATCTTAGAGGGTGGGTGGGTTAAGGAAAAGGTACCAGCAACTGGCATTTATTAACACTGAGACTTTAAGCTGAATCTGACATAGACAATCTGAGAGTAGCACTGTCAACTATCACCACAGACTGACATTCTGATCAAGAGTAAGGCACATCCAGCATTGGAAAAATAACAGGTTAGCTGACATCTCATCATGTGGGCCATTCTTATTTTGTGCAGGTTTGATATTTTATTTGATTATGCAGTTCTTTAATTAGTGACTTTTTGACTACTACTATTGAATGTGTACGCTCAAAAATTCACAATGATGTACATGTATCAGGTGGAACTCTGTATCAGGTGATACACAACTTTTTAGAGAATTTAAATTTAGACAATTTAAACCTCTGAGACAAATCACCTTTCTAACCCTGTAATAGTTGCAATCTATAGTGAACCAAGAGAACATTGTCATTTAAACGACACCAAAGATACAGATCTGGGAGAACTGCACACATGCCTCACTGTGGGAGTGGAGGGTTGGGGGTGGGGGGAGAGATATCACAAAATCATCAACAGCCAGATTCCACATATCGCACACATTTTGTAAATCCATCCATCCATCTTCTACAGCTGATACGGATCCGGGTTGAGGAGTTGACGGTCTGAGCCATGACTTCCCTCTCTCCGGACACCTCCTATAGCCCTTCCGTGGAGGGATTCTCAGGTGTTCCCAGGCCAGTCGTGAGGCATATTCTCTCCAGCATGTCCTAGGCCTTCCCTCACCCTATCTGAGGAAACTTATTTCTAGCACTTATATCCAAGCCCTTGTCCTTTCAGTCACAACCCAAAGCTCATGACCATGGGTGAAAGTAGGAACGTAGATTGACCGGTAAATCAAGACCTTTCGGCTAAGCTCCTTCATCACTACAAAACTCGCTCACTATCCAGTTTTATGTCCACTGGCTACTACCATGGATTGGACGTTGTGTGGTAGACTGTGGTACACTAACGCGTTCTGTCAAGGGTGTCCCTGCACTTAACCCAGGAGTTCTCAGGTCCTCACCAATACAACCCTACTGAGTCTGCTGAGGTCTGCCTGGACGGCCACAGCCTTTGAATTTGAGATGGCACGAGCAAATTTGATTGAAGCGCTTTACTGAACATGGCCAAAACAGTGAAGTCAGCAACACTGAACAGGAGATTTAACGTCAATGAGACCAAGCCTTTCTCTGGACAGCTCTCCTTATACCATTATCTGGACTTATATCGCAGATTCACCACAACATGGGCCTGCCATTTCTATAAAGTCAACTTAAGTCACTAGCTTTCACTAGTCAAATTTCACTAGCATACAGCATTGCACTCCTTACACAACTGTCATGCAATCTTTCACAAGGACTGGAAGGAGTTCTCTAAACATCTTGTTCTTTTAATAGTAGCTGCCTCACTGCCACCACCAGGAGTAAGGATATCCACTAAATAGCAGAATGAATCAACAACATCAAGCATTTGACTGCCAAACATCAATGTTCACAGGCACCTACTACATCTAAAGCTGAGATCATGGTAGTCTTTCCTTTGATGCCACTACATCTCTTATGTATTCATTGAGAACAGCCTGTAAAAATATGGAATTGCTACTCATGCCACTATGGCAGACACAGTTTGGGTACTTCCCAGAGTCTTTCAGAAAGTTTGGGTTAGGGCCACTGAACATCACTTTGGTCTCGTCCATGTTCACCTGCAGACCCTTGGACTTGAGCCCCGTCTTCTAGCATTGAAATCTTTCAAGCAGATCTTCCAAGGACTCAGGTATTATATCAGCCAGTACGATAGTACCTTGAATGGGCCTCTAAAATAATGATAAATAGGAGAGGACTGAGAACAGAGTCTTGAGGGACCCCAACTTGAACACTGAACTCCTCACTGAAAGAGTTGTTAACATGGAATTTGCTTCTGGCGTAAGCATACATAACAACTAACCATTCAGCCACCTCAAGGCCCACCACAACACTTCACGGGGAATACGGTCAAAAAGACTTCTCAAGATCTACAAAGATTAGGACAAGATTTTTATCTGTACCAAGGTATTCCTTAGCTGGCGAACAATAAATATTGCGTCTCTTGTATTTCTTTCACTCACAAATCCAAACTGCATTAATCAAGTATTTCATGGGCAACTGCCTCAATAACTCTCTTGATGACTTTCAGAGAGTGTCCTGTAAGTTTGAGACCTCTATACCTGCCTCTCTCCACAGCATCACCTTTTCCCTTATACAAGTTATTACAAGATACCGGCTGGTATCTTCCCATCAGCTAGAATCAAGTTAGCAAGATTACAAGTTTGCATGAGACTTCTGAGAAAGCTTTGAGCATTTCAGTGACAATGCCAGACAGACCAAGTGATTTGCTAGCTATCATCTTAGCCAAGCTTACAGCTATTGAGGGTGTCACTTGCACAGGGGGGCCAGCAACAGGCTCAGCATTTAAGTCCTCTACAGACCATGGGAATTCTATGTTGAGGAGTCGTAGTGCTCTATCCATGCTTCCTATTAGCATCATCATTCACAGCAAGATAACCAAAGTCATTTACCACAGCACTTTCACAGACAATGCCTTGATTTTTTTTCCTCATCTGCTTGGCAATGAGAAAGATGTCTGGCTCGCCTTCCGCAACAATGTGAAACCTTTTATCTTCAGCACATTTGGCTGAGGAGTGTGATCCACTGTAGTTGGAACATACCCTCCAGTCCACTACTCCATTCTGCCAATCCAGAAACACGGTCCCCAACTGCCATAAAATCTCACAGAAATGCATCAACCAAAACAATCGCTGCACATCCAGGGACTTAAGGTACTGTACTTAGAATGAATCTCATACACCCCTGGTGCCCTAACACCTACTGACTTCAGATACGTTGATGGACAAGTACACCTCTAGGACCTCAGGCCCCTGCTTTCTGCATGGAATAGTAGTGGGACTGAAGAGATCCATGAGATCCTGTCTTCCATGTGACCCAACAATGAGCTGGCGTCTCAGCAGGGGTGCACCGCTCTTCTTGAGCGTGGCCAGCTGGTCTAGGCTCCAGCAACACCCATAACCCGTACTTCAGCTATCCGGCTGAAGATGAGATGATTATAGTCATCACGTCTTCAAGAAAATGAATGCATTAAAACTAGCAGAAATCTGCTAATCAGTGGAAAATTGTATGAAATTCTCATTTGCGATATAGTTAGCATGAATACCTCTTAGCATCGATTTTGATTGCAACGCAACAACTTTGCGCTGCCTCTGAAACTTTGCCGTCCTCCCAGCTGGACATCAGCTTTGCAGACTGTTCATCTGCTCCTGAGAAAAAAGACAATACACCAATGAATACTGGAGCTGAAATGTATACATCAAAGTGTTACACTTTATGCATCCTGTATAAAGTGTAACACTTCTACAATGGTTAAAAATAAAATACTACTGCTAACTTTTGTTCATATAGATCGAAGCATCAGAGTAGAATAGAATGCCTTTAATGTCATCATACACAAGTGTACAGAAACATTTTTAAGACAACTCTCAGTGCATAAAAAGGACTCAGGTGCAAGGAACAAGCATAAAAGCAGAACACAAGTGCAAGAAACAAGCAATTCTAAATATACAGTGCACCCTCACGGATGCGTGCATTAACATTTGCACCTTCACCTCATCGCGGATTTTTGGTAAGCAGTTACGTGATAACGTACGCGCATTCTATTGGCTGACGGCATCAGGAATTGTGCTTTGTACTGTGAGTCTTGGGCTTCCATGAGACACAAAAGTGCTTTAAACAGTTGATAAGAGTGTGGGAAAAGGTAATACAGATAGAAGGTGGTTTAATATCAGTATGGGTTTTTTTAAACGTCTAAATTACCGTAAATAATAAAATAAATAGCTTGTTGCTATATCGCGGAATTTCATTTTTGCGGGTGGTTCCTGGAACACACTAACCATAAGTAATGAGGGATTACTGTACTGTGTTCAGTACTCTGTTCGCACTTGAATTAAATGTATCGGTCAGTCTAGACGTCTGGGCCATGTCACAAACTGCCTGTTTTTGTTTTTTTTTAATTATTGACAGGGTTGTCCCCCTGTAGGAGCTAAACGATGTACTGGGTCTCCTGGGTATAACTGGTGCTCAGGTATATGTAGGAACCAGTGTTGGCTGGGTTAGGTTTCTGCCAGGAAACATTTACAGTTTGTTGAAGGCTAAACTGAATGTTTCAGACCGTTGGAATAACTCAGTGGATTAAAGCTTGTGAAGCCTCTACACCACCGAGAGGAAAATTCATTCAGCAGAAGTAAAATCCAGAAGGGGGGGGGGGCAATTCCCCCCATCCCTCAACAAATCACACCCTGGTTGTAACCAATTAATCATTAATTTATTTTCTACCACTTCTTCCTCTTTTTGCAGGTCATGGGGGTTTGCTGGAGCCTATTCCAGCGAACTACGGGCGGGTGGCGGGGGATTCGTGGGGCCACACAAAAGACAGCCGTTCACGCACACACTAACACCTACTGACAAATTTGAACCGGACAATCTCTGCAAAAATTCTGATAAGTGTGCAATTACTTTTAAACTTGGCTAATGTAAAAAAAACATGACATGCTCACACCGATTTGCTTTCTTGCCATAATTAACTTGCATCCTTCACAAGCCTTAAACCAAAAAATACATTAATAAATGTAAAACTTTATTGCTATACATTAGCAGTAGGGTATTGTATTTATTAGTGTATGTTTTTGGTTAAATTACGTCGACTGCCCCTCTGTTTGGATACTTTCAGTTTTGGCCATGACCGACCTGCTCAGTTCATCATCAGCAGTAAACTTACATTGCTGATCAACAACCCCACCAGAACGACATCCACGCGTGATCGATAACCCGAATAAACATTGCGTCACCACTCTGCATGTGCAGAGGTGTGTGTCTGATATGATGCTACAAGAAAATGGTTTTCGATCTAACTGCATGTCAGGGGTGTCACACCCATTTTTACCAAGGGCCACATCAACATAACAGCTGTCTCCAAAGGGCCAGATGTAACTTATAAATGTAACTACATGTAACTCAATGTAAAATAAATGCAACTACTTCTTAATGTTAATAACTCTGAATTTATAACTTATTAAAGTTACAAACACTACAGTTTTATGAAGAAATGTTTGTTTCTCTAACAGATCATTTTGTCAGGTTATTAAACCCACAGAACTCCATCAAACAAGAATCAAACTCGTTTGAAATGAGCTTGATTACTGCATTGTGGGAAATGTGTTTTTTGTTCACAGCACATTTTTGACCAATTTATTTTTAGACACTCTGACCTTTTATGCTCTCGCGGGCCACATTTGGCCCCCGGGCCTTGAGTTTGACACATGTGCCGTATGTGAATCTATCACTCCCTGCGAAACGTCGTTTCGCGAAGGCCCGATGAAAACTCATCAGTTTTCATCGGGCCTTCGCGTTCTCATCAGAAGGTCGCGTTTTGTTGACGTCACCTGACGCTGAAGCCTGTCAGCAGGGAAATGGCCGCATCTGTCAAGTCGTAATATGACTTCTGTTACGTCAATACCCCATTGAAAAAAAAAACCGATTAGCTGGTATTTAACCAGGTCGGACATCCTTTTCTAGCCGTTTATCCACCTGAACTATTCAACGCGCATGTCGCTGTCTCCAACACAAACTTAACGGAGCAGCGTAGCCGAACGTCATTTTGTGGTGACGCTGGTTCTGCAATATTTATCAAAGGTTTGCGTCATTTTTTTTGATAAAGATCCACAACGTGCTTTTGTATTTACCCTTTGTGTCTTTTTGCTTGCTAGCTGTGACAACTGATAATATCAAATCCAACTAGCTGACTAGCTTCCTATAAGCTTTCATCGGACACAAGATGGTGTTAGCAACTGACACATCAACACAATCACCGCACAAACACTGACCTGTTATGACAACAACAAAAACGCAACTCCGCTGTTTCGCCGAATTAATGGCATCGGGAATTGAGCCCTCAAACCAACGCATCTTTTTTATGAATGTTGTTTTCTCTCTGCTTCAGCTTCTCAACCGTCTCAGTTCCTTCTGTCGCCTTTGACCATTTCCGTCTTCTTCTTCTTCTTCTACACTTCCGCTTCCTGCTCGACGGTCTGTAAACCATCGTAGAGGCGCAATACCGCCCCCTTTTGGGCTAGATCACACACACCAGCCATCGTTCTTCACCCCATTCAGGCGGTCACGGGGAGCAGGAGCCTCTCCCAGCTGACTCAAGGTGAGGCCGGTTATTTCATCCATCAATTTTTTGAAGAACAATAGGACAACAGCGTGCAATAAGAGTACTACAACACCAAACAAAGCAGTCACAGACTGCAACATCCCTCAACACCCCTGAATTCAACATTTTACCCTTACCTACTTGCATAGGTCAAAGATCGACAATATATACTGTATATATCTTCTTCTTTTCCTTTCGGCTTTACCGTTCAGGGGTCGCCACAGCGAATCAATTGCCTCCATCTAACCCTGTCTTCTGCATCCTCTTCTCTCACACCAACTACCTTCATGTCCTCTTTCACTACATCCATAAACCTCCTCTTTGGTCTTCCTCTAAGCCTCCTGCCTGGCAGTTCAAAACTCAGCATCCTTCTACCAATATATTCACTATCTCTCCTCTGGACATGTCCAAACCATCTCAGTCTGGCCTCTCTGACTTTATCTCCAAAACCTCTAATGTGCTGTCTGATGTACTCATTCCTGATCCTATCCTATAGATCCTATCCTATAGATAGGATCCTATAGGATTCTATCTATAGATAGGATCCTATCCTATGGATATAATAAAGTATCTATCTATCTATCTATCTATCTATCTATCTATCTATCTATCTATCTATCTATCTATCTATCTATCCATCCATCCATCCATCCATCCATCCATCCATCCATCCATCCATCCATCCATCCATCCATCCATTCACCCATCTATCTATCTATCTATCCTTCCTGGTCACTCCCAGAGAGAACCTCAGCATCTTCATCTCTGCTACCTCCAGCTCTGTCTCCTGTCTTTTCCTCAGTGACACTGTCTCTAGACCAAACAACATCGCTGGTCTCACCAGTTTTGGACACCTTTCCTTTCATTTTAGCTGAAACTCTTCTATCACACATCACACCTGACACTTTTCTCCACCCGTTCCATCTTGCCTGTACACACTTCTTCACCTCTTTTCCACACTCTCCATTGCTCTGGACTGTTGACCCTAAGTACTTAAAATCCTCCACCTTCTTGATCTCTTCTCCCTGTAACCTCACTCTTCCACTTTGGTTCCTCTCATTCACACACATGTACTCTGTCTTACTGTGGCTAACCTTCATTCCTCACCTTTCCAGGACAAACCTCCACCCCTCTAGCTTCTCCTCCACCTGTTCGCTGCTCTCACATCAGATCACAATGTCATCTGCAAACATCATAGTCCATGGAGATTCCTGTCTAACCTCGTCTGTCAGCCTGTCCATCACCATAGCTAACAAGAAGGGGCTCAGAGCTGATCCCTGATGCAGTCCCACCTCCACCTTGAACTCCTCTGTCACACCTACAGCACACCTCGTCAAAGTCCAACCAAAATTTCTCCTTCTCTTCCAGCTCACATCCTACCTGTGGAGCATACCCACTAACAACGTTGAACATCACACCTTCAATTTCTAGCTTCAGGTTCATCACTCTGACACTCTTTTTACCTCCAGGAAATTCCTAACAAACTCCTCCTTCAAGATAACTCCTACTCCATTTCTCTTCCTATCTACACGATAGAACAACTTGAACCCTGCTCCTAAACTTCGAACCTTGTTACCTTTCCACCTAGTGTCTTGGACACACAGTATGTCTACCTTCCTCCTCTGCATCGTGTCAACCACCTCTCTACCTTTTCCTGTCATAGTCCCAACATTCAACGTCCCTACTCTCAGTCCTATACCCTTGGAGTTCCTCTTCTCTCTTCCTACGAACACACTTTCCTCCCATCCTTCTTTGACCAACAGTAGTCCAATTTCCACCGGCACCCTGTAGGTGAACAGTTACTATGGTGGTTGTTGTTAACATGGGCCTCAACCGATCCAGTATGGAAGTCATAGGTTTGATTCGCGTGTTTGATTTGGCAAAAGTTTTAGGTCAGATGCCCTTCCTGACACAATCCTCTGTATTTATCCACCACAATAAGACATTGGCTTGTGCCTATTGCAGTAATTATATATATATATATATATATATATATATATATATATATATATATATATATATATATATATATATATATATATATATTTACATGTCGTGCATATATGGTCCAGTGCGCCTTATAGTGCAGAAAATACTGTATTCTTGAAAATACAAGGGAAAAATTACAGTAGACCAAACACAGCAATAGGAGAACAGTAATTTTATGTAGAAATGATAGGACTCACTACAGAAATGTCTGATTTTATATCAGTGGAACTTTCAGTCAATGTTACTTCACTAGAACTGTCATCCACCGGGTAAGAACATGTCATGAATGGACACATCACAGGTATGAAAGTGTTTGACAGCGACAGGATGATCTCAGCCGGTGCTCTGTTGCCATATAGAACAAGTCATCTTTCGTCATATCCGTACTTCTCTTTCAGCTGCTCAACAAACGTGACATACTCGTTCATGGCATCCTCTTTACTTTTTCCTGATGGGAACAAAAAGAATTCCAATGAAGTGAAGAACATGAATTCCACCATTATTTTAACCAACGATGTCCTCTTTAATGCATGCCATGTGAAAAAAATTAGTAACGCACTACATGGTTGCTTTGGGGATGGTTTTCTGCAAAGGGGACAGGAAAACTGCATCATACTGAGGGAAGGATGGATAGGGCCATATGTCTAGAGATCTCGGCCAACAACATCCCTACCTTGAAAAAAACAACAACTAAAATTGTGTTTTAATGACCTTAACTGTATTTGGTGAAGGTAAGCTTTCGATGATGTGTTAAGTGGCATTACACAGAGTGAGGGCAAAATGAGTATGCAGTGCAATTCTGTTAAGTCCAGTAGATTCATAATGATGAAGACAGTGAGTCTCTAAAATATGACAGACATTAAGATCTACCTTTTTGTCCTGCCCAGGAATCCCATTTAGCTTTTCCAGTGAAATCAAGCATCCCTGGACGACCTTCAAACAGAAGAAAGACAAGATCAGATATATACTGTATGTAAACTACTGCACTGAAGCAATGTTTCATTTAAGGTGAAAAAGTCTCTTATAAAAGTACAAGAAAAGGGATCAGGAGGCTGGCCTTCTGCTCTAGACACTTTAAATACAGAATTCTGGATCATAATTATCTTTATAGGTTTGAAACACTGCTACTGTAAGCCTGGGATAATTGCATGCCAGACAAGGCCCATAAAAAAATATGTAGTCAATTAATACACCACCCTAAATCATAACCTTAATCCTCAAGAGTGCAAAATTTGAATCAAATCACTCAAGGCATTTCAAGGAATACCTGATAGATCTAGACAAGGACGACAAAAAGCCCAAGTGTTTTGAACCAGGCTGTCCATTACACAAAATAGCAAATATAAGATGAATAGATATCAATTGATGATATTTTGTTTTACATTAATGTTCAGAGAGGAGTCTGTGTTAGATCTGTGCACCTGGTGTTCTGGTGTAGCAGGGAATTTGATGTACAGATCACGTGTTAACCACTCTAGCAAGGGAATCCTTGTTCCTTTCAAAATTAAGACAAATGGATTCAGAGCCTCTCCGTGCTGTTGTTGTCATTTTTGTCATCAGTGTTGTTACATGTATGTTATATTTTTTTGGTGGCACCATTATGCTTTAAACTTTGGTTTGTCTTCTGCGGTACACTATGCACACTGTGACACACAGACGACCAATTTTAAGGGCTGAAAACTGCTGTTTGTCCTTGGGCGGGCGGATGTAGCTGATAAGAAAGAACGAACACACCAATCAATGTGCACTTTGACCCCTGATTGTGAGTTCTAAACTTATATCATTACTCTGGACTCGTGTCAGTTTACAACAGAACATGGGCAGTGGTGATTTTTTATGAAGAAGTAAGTTTGCGCATACAAGATAGGTGACTGTGTGTTTGTTTTTGGTGCAGCAAACACACATTCAAGAACAAATAATGTAAGTACTACGTTATATAAAATAATAATAAAATAATGGATTAAAGATAGTAAAATATTTATAATGGGAAAATTTTCAAATAGATATGCAGGGTGCATACACACACACACACACACACACGAACAGTGAAAGGTTAATACTTATTCAAAATACAGCCGATGGTAATGAAACGCTTGGAAGTCTCAGAATGTGCATTGTCTCACTTGTGTTGACGTCACCCACAGTGGCCTGCTTGTACAGAGCATAGACCACCAGCATGTCTTGATCAGTGGGCTTCGTCTTCAGCACCTTCACCTCTTCTGCTGCTTTAAGAAATTTGTCCTGCAAAAGAGAGGACAACTGAATGCAAACACAGGAGGGACTGCCGGGTAGACATCAGCCATGAAGCTTTGAAAGCTGAAGCTCAGACAAGCATCTGCTGGTGTCAACACAGAGAACATCAGAAGACGTGAAGCAGGTCTTCAAAACTGCACAAAACTTGTGGAAACAGATCTTCTCTACTAAATTTAGTATTGACTGTTGTGCTTCAACTAATTAAATAGAGGTAATCAAATAAAATCAACACAATAATTTATTCCAGGGCATTTACAAGCAGCTAAATGCTTACAGTATGTTATATAAACCAGTATAATGATCTATAGCATCTCTACAGACCTCTTTGGCATACAATAAAATACAAATTAATCGTTTAAAAATCATACAATGTGATTTTTGGGGGGGTTTTTTGTACATAAATAAACAAAATAAAGTGAGCTATGTGCAGTATGGCTGACGCCATGAGCTTTTGACTTGACCTCGCATGAAGGATGAGATTAAAAGAAGACTTCCGGATGTCTTTCCGAATCTATCGGATCCAGAGATGACTTCCGGGTGTCTCCACGCCTGCAAAAGATCCACACGCACCTGTGAATCAGCCATAGTTGGTGGCGGTTACGGAAGACTGTCGGACCTCTCGGTAGACGGTGAAGGAGTCGAGTTTACTGTCCCTGCTGACAGAAGACGAGTGGGAGCGGTGCGCTGCAGGCGCAGGTTTGTGACGTCATGAAAGGCGACTTGGTTGCTGTGATTGAATGTCTATGAAAACGTTACACCGATGAGGCTTGATGTTTACAGTAATACATCACGGATTTCTAAGTAGATAGTCACATGATACCGTACGCGTATTCTATTGGCTGACGGCATTCGGAACGCAGCGCACTTCCGTGATAAAGATCTAAAATGAGTTGGAAATGTTCACAAAGAGGGCACAATAGATAAATAGATGTACAAATTGCATTAAAGATATATATATATATATATATATATATATATATATATATATATATATATATATATATATATCTTTAATGCAATTTAACAGTATAGACAACCTGAAAATTGAGAGGATGTCACAAAGCACAAGAATCATGAAAAAATTCAGAAGAAAAATGAATAATATTATCTGTACAGTTTAAAGTATCACAGTTAAACAAGCAATACAGTAAGTTTTTGGTAATGTTCCCACCTGGTTACGAACCTGTGACCTTTCACTTGTTAGTCAAACGTGATAACCACTACACTACAGAAACGCTGATCAGGTGAACATTTGATATTGACTTGTGGAAATTGGTCCAAAGTATTTCAATCAGTCACATGTTAAATTAGTATTGATCCTCCGTTACTTACAGCATGCTCACAGTTTCTGTAGTGTAGTGGTTATCAAGTTTGCCTCACACGCAAAAGGTCCCCGGGTGGAAACAGTCATGGCTTTTTTGATTTACTGGTGCAGATTTTATTTCTCCATTGATCTGCACTATTGAAATGGAAAAAAAAATGGGGAAAAAAACCTGTTTGCGCCCAGTTTCGAATGGAGGATCTGCCGCGTGTTAGGCGAACGTGATAATCGCTACGCTACAGAGACCTGAATAAAAGCAGAGAACAGACATCTGTTGCTTAGTGCTCTTATTTTTGTGTTTTAATTCTCTTCATTCATAAGAGTCATGCATACATGTCTCTACGTCTATTCACACAAATCATACTACTTCTTCACACTCGCATCAAATTTACTGATCACCCAGTTATTGGAGATTCTGTTGTGCCTTCACATGATGTCAAAATGTTCTACTTCACTCTCATCTGGTCCAGAGCCGGTGGTACAAATTTCATTTCCTAATTGTCCTGAACTGCTGCAAGTAAATGAAAAAAAACTGCATCCATCCAGTTTCTAACCAGGGACCTTTCATGTGTTAGGCCAACGTGATAACCACTACACTACAGAATCCTTAACAAAAACATAAAACTTGACGACCAGAATTAGAAAAAACACCCAGGGGACACTTTGTAGTACACGGATCTGTGGGTTCACACGTTAGAAGTGTATAAATTATTATTTAACATCAATCTCAGCAGCTGAGACGTTCACTGCAACAGGAAGCCCAGTCATCGTCGCTGTGTTTGTTGCCATAGGAATAAGTTTATTACAGGATGGCAGGAACCGACAGCTGTTTATCAGAGTGTGGGAAAAGGTAATACAGATAGAAGGTGGTTTAATATCAGTATGGGGAGGTTTCATAAACATTTAAATTACTGTAAATAATAAAATAAATAGTTTGTTGCCACATCGCGGAATTTCGTTCTTGCGGGTGGTTCCTGGAACGCATTAACCGCAAGTAACGAGGGATTACTGTATTTTTAAAAGTATTGTTCGCATGTAATTTATTTTTGTTTTGCTACTTATAACAAAAAACTTTCCAGTATTTTGGTATGAGTTTGAGACCCAAAGAATTTTTGTCAGGATAACAAGTTTTAGTCTATGGCTGGGGTGTTAAAATCAATTTCACCGAGGGCCACATCAGCATAATGGCTGTACTCAAAGGGCCAGATGTAACTAATAAATGTAACTAAATGTAACTCAATGTAATGTAAAATAAATGTAACTACTCCTTAATACTAAATAACGATGAAAGTATTACTTATTCGAGTTACAAAGACTACAGTTGCACAGAAAAAATATTTTTGTTTGTTTCTCTGTTATAACATAAATCCTTTTAATTTGTAAGGTAATGAAAAAACCCACAGAACTCCATCAATCAAGGATCAAACTAGTCAAGTGAATAAAGAAAAATAACATCAAACACAAATTGGTTTTGTCAAAACGGTTTTGACAAAACCAATGCAGTAATGCGCAACATTACTGCATTGTAGGAAATGTAGTTTTGGCCACAACAAACGTTTGATCTATTTATTTTTAGACACTCTTGACCTTTTATGCTCTCGAGGGTCACATAAAATGATGTGGCGGACCACATTTTGCCCCCGGGCCTTGAGTTTGACACATGTGGTCTATGGTGAAACAGAAGAGAGAAACCGATTATTCACCAGTGGAGTTGCACCTATAGGTGAAGGACGCTTCTCTCTCTTTAAGAAGAGACACCTCTGGTTCATGTTTTCATTCTATCTGTTTTTCAGAGAGCTGAAAGGCATCAGAGCTTATTCATGTTCTTACTGTGGTACCAACTGTGGGACCCACAGATTACTGTTGGATCTTCAGTGATTGGATTTCCCCTTAATAAGATCTGATGGCACTGAATGAACCCTTTGAAGAGTTTGATACGTTTCCTTCTCTCTGTCCAATAAACCTTGTGATTTAATTTTTTTAACTTTTAATTTAATACACTGTTATAATCCCAGAAGGGAAATGAAGAAGAATTTGCTGAAATTCTGAAATCACGTGCCACTTCTGGAATAAACAAACATGCTTTCTGGGTATCTGAGGACCAGAGATCCGGTCTGCTCAACACTGACACCGTCCAATTAATGGATCGTAATTAAGATGCTTACCACAGTTCAAGGATAGATACTAACCATAATGGTTACTGTCCAACTATTGCATATCAGAAACCTAAGGTGAAACGGACTGACAAAAAGAGTTTTATTTCTGTATAATGAGAAAATTGGCCGAATTATTACACATGACAATATTTACCTTTCTCGTTCAATGCCGTTATTTATGTGCAAATATGTATTTACACTTGTCTCTGCTTTTATACCATGGAGAGTATCCAGCCATGATTTTAGGGTTCATTTTCATCCAGTCCCTGCTTGTCAAACACTGCAGATATCACCAATGTACTGGAATTTCACAAATGCAATACAAAATACAATAAATCAAGCAAAACAGGGTTGGCAGTTTCCATCCCAAAGCACATATACTGTAGTCAACATCCCATCCCATTAAAATCTGGCCATTTTCAACGACTTTAATATGTGAAACATGAAGAGTTTGAAGATAAGGGCTTACATATGTCAAACTCTATGGGCTTGAAACTCAAACTGGCCTATCTGCCACTCTCTCACTCTCTCCCTCCGTCTCTTTTACTTGACCTATCTCTTTCCCCAATGTATTTCTATTTCCCAACCAACAGGTCAAGGCAGATGACCGCCCTCCAGAACCTGGGTCCTCCCTGGATTTTCTTCCTCAATGAGGGAGTTTTTCCCCGCCACTGTCGCTTATACTTGCTCTGGAGGGCATTGTTGGCTTTCTATCTGTAAAGCGCTTTGAAATGTCATCTGATATGATTCAGCGCTATATAAATAAAAGTTGATTGATTGATTGAAACTCTCTCACTGGTTTGGTTATTTCAGACCAAAACACAGCAGTCATCAAAAATGTATTTTGAGACAAAAAGGAGCAGCAATCCTCTCAATTCTGAAACATCATCCGAGTTTGTTCTTCAGAGAGCAGACACACATTTGTGTAAACTCTGTTCACAGCACCACCTACAGAATGTTCTCCTTAAGACACACGCCAACCCCAAGTATTCTCACACATATCAGATGGGGCATTTTGATATATGTGATTTGTAGGGCTGTATTTTATTAACCGCATGTTTTTTTTGGAGGTGGGAGAAAACCGGAGAACCCAGAAAAAACCCACACAGACACGGGGAGAACATGCAAACTCCACACAGATTGAGACACGAAGCCAAGAACGCCTTGCTGTGCGGCAACAGCGCTACCCGCTGCGCCACCGTGCCACCCAACATTGATTGTACTAATCAATAATGAAATTAACTATTAGATGATTTCAAGAATAAACTTTTTTTCATGTCGATAATATTTGAAAAATTTCAGGTAAACCTGTTAGAGTTCATTCAGATTATGTCAATTTTGATGTAATAGCCACTATCGCGGAATTTCGTTTATCTCGGGTTGTCCTGGCACGCATTAACCGCTAGTAATGAGGGATCACTGTATAGATTTTGTAGATGTGGCGCTGGAGGAACATCTGCATTATCTTGGACTGCTGGAATCAGAGGACCCAAAGGTCTCTAGACGAGACGTAAACTAGTTTGGCCACTTTGGAAGGAGAGAAATTTCTGTACAGGATGGCCATGCAGAGGGATCGAGATGGGAAGGACATGCAGCAGGTTAGTGATGGAAATGTGTTAACTAGTGCCAGCAGTGTACTGGGTAGATGGAAGGAATACTTTGAGAAGTGTCACAGTCCCTGCCTCTCATGCCCCTCTTGTCACACTGCTGCAGTATTTTTCCACTCTCCCTCCCTCTGCTCCACGCTACCTGCCGGCCACGCCTACTGCACCTGCCCACTCTGCTCACCTGCTGCAGGTCACTGCAATCAGGCCTGCATATAGACTCTCCAGCACCTTCACTCCTTGCCAGATTGTTCTTCAGCGTCATGCGAGACTTTCCAGCGTTCATTTCCTGTCTGATCTCCCGGTGTCGACTTGCCTGTCCCTGACCTGCCATCCTCGTCTGCCTCCCGGTAAACTCACCTGCCTTCCGTCTCTGGTATCTGCCTGCTCGTCTGGTTTTGACTCCTCCGCCTGGCCTCGTCTCCTCTCCTGCCTGCTCCCCAACGGTGCCTCTGTCTTCGCTGACTGCTCACCTGGCTACGACCCCCCCCCGCCTGTCTCCGACCTCTCTTCAGCTCACTCCTCGTCGGCCTCACAGCACGTGCAGCCGGCTCTCCAGAACGCAGAGCATCCTACTCGTCTTCTTCGGCTGAAGCTACATCTCTTCCCCTCTCTACGAAAGAGAATTGAACTGTGTGGACCCGGGGGCTCAGAAGCCTCCCCTCGGTTCCGCGACTGATCCCAGTCGCCCCCCCCCCGACCCCTAGAGACTTTGTGAGGGCTCTCAGCCCGAAGAATGAACTTCATTCTGTGATAATTCTGCATGCTGCATACCCTGTTTGCTGTGGTGATATAAAGGTCATTACCAGCTGTTCCTGTGTGCCTGTGTACTGCATTTGGGTCCAAACACCCGTTTCAAGAAGTGTCCTTTTCTTCATCTTCAGCTGCTTATCCAGGTTACCAGCTTACACTGGAGCCTATCTCTGCAAACGACGTCTTGTCATAGATACTTTTTGATATCTAAAATGAAGATAACACTTTATATATTTGTTTTTTACCTTTACATTTCTTGTAACAACTGTTATTTTTGAAACCCATGCAGTGTTACTGAAAAAAATGAAATTTAATTTACGTAATGAACACATCTGTTAAAATAATGATAATAAAACCAAATAACAAGCCAAGTTGAAGCAAACAAAAAATGCCATGAGCCGTCATCCCAGATAGCCAACTGACTCTGCCCCGGATCCACTATAGGCTCTGGAACACATCCGCGAAACGGGTCGGATCGGAGTCCACTTGCACAGCAGGACAGATCTGGAACAGACAAGGACCGCAGATCAAAACCAGATCCAGCACGGAGCCAAGCCGGATCCGTTCATAGAGCAGGTCATCCGGCCCGGATCCGTTCCAGATCCTTTATTCAAAATGGCTCATTTGGCCGTAACTAGCAACAATAATATCCTAAATCCAGCTGACCATCGAGGTTCTTCTTAAAAAGCATGATTACTTCCTTTAACCAGTCTGCCTTTATTAGTAGTAATCAATACATTCAGCATTTGAAAATATTTTTAAGACTATATCCTTTAACCCACTCTGAGTCTCAGTTTGAATTGTCTTGTGTAGCTGCATAGTAGCTTTGCTATAGCTATCAATTATCAGCGACACTCATCAGAAAAGAGGTCAAAACATACTGTAAATAGAAAAATGAAACACAACCATGAATTGTATCCAAAGCACATTACTGCCATTTCTCTCTGGGCAATGCTTACAAAAGACAAACACGAGTGAAAATAATCAAGACAAGAACACATGAAAACCAAACATGACAACATTGTGAAATAAAGTACAGTACATTGATTACATAAGACGACCGAATTGCTTTAACTTGTAACTGGTGGGTCCTCATTTGTCACACCAGGACACCTCCTGGAGTTCCCCCAGTGAGCTGCGAGGTTGAACCAGCCAATCGCATGTTTGATGGCCAATATGGCTCTATTTTACAGCATTGGAAATCACACAAACAAAATTTCACACAAAATTTCATGAAGTCCCACAGGCACCAGTTGTAACGTTTTAAAAAGATGTGTATAACCTTTGGCTTTTAAAGTGAAAGTGTGCTGCCTGACATTAGGGGTCCCTATTTGCATTGTTGACAAGACTCAGCAAATCTCATGTTTGAACAGTGAATTTAAAGCTATATCCAGATACTTGTTAGTTTAACTCAATGTAAATGCTGAAAACATATATAAACAGTGTACATGGCTTTACCAAAATCTAAGTTCACATAACTGCACCCAACGAGTGAGATGGTAAGGCAGATCTGCTGATATGAGGGCGGATCCGGATCAGGTGCTATCCAGTCATCCTTGCACTGCCTTTGGTCTTACAGGGCATTTAGCAGAACCTTGACCTGAATTTAGAAAACAAATTGAAAAAACAGCGTCACTGAACAATGAAAAATAAATATTTGCAAAATATCTACTCAAATATTTATTTTACCTGCTTACTGAGACTCCTGCTCCTGAACCTCTGCACATAGCGTGTGCCAGTCAGGGATGCAGGGAGTCACTTTAATCTTTATGCGAGACTAAGGTGTGGTGTTTGTTTGGGTAGAGAATAACAGCTCATTTGTATCAAATGTGTGAATCCACAGATTGACAGGACTCAAAATGAATATTTCTGCATATTTATGAATATTTATGTAGGAAAGGCACCTACATTTGAGTTTGTCCTGTCTTGGAAGGCTTTCAATATCGCTCCATTTGTGATTTTGACCAAGAGTGACCGTCTAACTGGCAACATCTGCAAGGTCTGTCAAGTGTTTGAACTTGGACACCCATATATCTTTGTCGGATATGTCAGGCAGCCCCAGCTCAACATTAGGTTCACATACACCTGCAAATGCAGTCATACATACTTGGCCTACCTCGGGTTGGAAGTCTTGATAAACGCTTGGTGTTTTGGTGGGAATATGGCGGCTTTTGATGATTGTAGCACATTTTGAGTGATGAAAAATAATAAATAATATATAATAATAAATAATAAAATATAATTTTATTTTAATATTTCAAGATCACAATATTCTTCCAATTTAGAACTACAATAAAAAAAGAACGAACACAAATACAGTTTATTTTTCCAAGCCATATGGAGCTGCAGCATAAGGATGAAAGAAGAACCACGTGTGGCTCTGGAGTGATGGGTTGCTGACCCCTGCTCTACAAGAAGACATTTCAGGGACATTTCTATTAAACAATGTGGTTAAAACAAGGTTTGGTCCTCTTGCTACTCATGTGATTCAGTCTTGGTGTAACTCCCAGAAGTTATTGGCATCTCACCTGATATTTAATAACAAGCAACATTTAATAGGACAGAAGCCCATTACTTTTTGGATGTTCAAACCGAAGAGGATATTTACAAAGTTACTGGTCTCTGCTCATTCCAGAATTTTGTAAGACTGCTGTTTTGATTGTGTTTGTGCTGCTTTGTTGGGGCGTGACAGGAGGCGGGGCCCAGTCTGGGCTAGAGCCTCATCTCCACACCTTTGCTACATATTCATGAGGGCGTCATCAGGCTGATTAGCCTTAGGCTTCTTAGTCTAGCTGCTCTTTACTTTCCCTGCCAGAAGATTCCTTTTGCTTCCTTGCCATGGTTTGTACTTTGAATTCTCCTATTTCAAGTTTAGAGTTCTCGAGTAGTGTTTGTGTTTAGTTATTATACCTGTTAAACTCCTGGTTTGGCAGTTGAACTTTTTGTATTTTGCATCCAAACGGTAATTTTCTGTTGTACTTTATCAATAAATCTGAGTTCAGTTTGCTTCTCTGCTTCTGTTCTCCCCAGTCAGAGGAACTTCAAAGGGCTTTGTGTCAACTTGTATATCCGTCTACTGAAGTCATTTTTACAAAGACCCACCCTCAGACAAATTGTTGAGAATCAATATCCCAGACCTGAGACCTGATTTTGATTGGGGTGTGGTCTGGATTAAAAGTTTGCTCAGTAAATACAATTTGGGAGGCAGAGTGATGGGCAGCTCCATCTTGGTGCGCCCCAAATGAGCAGCTGGTGGAGGGGATGGCGCCTTCCAATATAGCCTTTTGACTCCGCCCCGGAACCGCCATAGATCCGCCACCGGCTCCGCCATGAAACGGCTGACCCGGGGCTGCCGTGGACCCGGTCCGGGCCCGTTCATGACGCGGCTCATCTGGCCCAGATCCTTTCTTCAAAATGGCTCATTTGGCCATAATTACCAACAGAAATATCCAACATCAACGTTGTTCTGAAAAATCTTGTGTATTTAACCAGTCTGCCCTTATTAATACTGTAAATGGAAAAATGAAACAACCATGAATTGTATCCAAAGCATTTTACTGCCACGTCTCCCTGGGAAATCAATTACAAAAGAACATGATTGATAATCATGAAAGGAAGACATGAAAACCAAACATGACAACATTGCTTTATCTTGGAACTGGTGGGTCCTCATCTGAAGTACCAGGACACCTCTGGAGTCCCCCCCCGTCAGCTGCGAGGTTCAACCAGCAAATCACACGTCTGATTATGTCTTCAGTCCCAACACAGCCGTGTCTCTTTTACAGCATCTGAAATCACACAAATGTCACAAAATTCCATGAACTAAGACACCAGTTGTCATGTTTTAAAAAGATGTGTATAACCATTGGCTTATCAGGTGACATTTTGCTGCCTGACATTAGCCTCCATTTGCATTGTTGACCATACTCCGCAAATGTCATGTTTGAAGAGTGAATTTAAATCTATAGCCAGATACTTGTTGGTTTAACTCGGTGGAAATGCTGAAAACATGTTGTTCTAATTTTCTCTTGTTGCGGCTGATGAATGACCAAATGACCAAACAGCCGCCGCAGCGCGGGCTAAACATGGTATCGCTGCACACCGATTGACAGTCATATCTGAGTGCCCGTAAAACAGACAATAATACAGATTACCAAAATGTCAAATGCAGTCACATTACCGTACGTCCAAAGGCGTTCAAAGCGTTCAGGTGAGAGGCATTACTGATTGATTTCTGAAGACACACCCATAGTGCCACTCCCCCCACCATAAGCCAATACCAACACACGCTCAATCAGGCACCCGCACATTGGTCTAAACTCATGGATGACTTCTACAACTCTTTACTCGTTCTGACATGACAGCTCCCTTCACACCTGAACTGAATTTATTCTAATGTGGTCCTTCAGGACTGGATTCAACCCGCTGAGCAAGGCATGTAGCTAATGTTCAGTTCCCCACCTCCCAGACATAAAAACATTGTCCAAAATTTTAAAGTTAACTTTAGCTAGTTACCTTAATAAGTTTGAGATTCTCTCAAGCTAACATTGATGCTAGTTCTGTACCGTTAGCAAGCCTAACTTACCATAATTGAACATTTCAGAAACAATGAAACAAGTGGCCTTTATCTATCGTTACCATATCCGACTTGCGCAGGAGGAATAATGAGCGGAGCGGAGTATAAATCTATTTTCTTTATTGGACATGCGCCTGCTACGTCACCTGAACACTCCCACAGTAATCATGCCGCACTACACCTGTCAAGCCCATCATTTACATACACATACAACAGAACTACTTCCGCTCACAACAGGAAGTAAGTATAAGAGCGTCACATATTTATGCTTAACATCTATGATGAATATAATTTTGCCAGTAAGACGAAAGTACATATTGAATATATTTGAGTGTCGTCTAGTTACAAAATTTACCTTGTTCAGCAGCGTCTTCATCCGGCGTCTGTGGGCGGAGAAAGGTGCGTACGTAATGCAGTCATTCAGGCTCGTACTGTCGTATTGACCAATCACGGAACTCCTGCATGTCCCGGTCCGACACAGAACTGGCGTCGGCATCTTAGACGAGGAACGTGAATGAATGAATGAATGAATAATAAATTTATAAACTTTATAACTGTCAAACATAAACGACTCTTCTACGTGGAGGTGGAGCCGTTGTACGTCAGAAAATAGCCGGTTTTCGTGGCAGGGGCACGCCCCCCAGATAGACGTCTCCCTGCTCCAACCCACCTGATCGTTTGAATGAGTGATGATCGGCTCATCATCATCGGTATCAGGTGCTATCTTGGTAGGGGCATCCGCTCTGCAGATCCGCCTGGCATCTGTCCGAGTCCGCTGTATGACGGTGCGCTGCCCGCAACCGGACCGTTTCCTGTGCGCTTCCTCGAAGTGGGTGATCCGCCGATGCGGATCTGCCCGTATTAAGGGCGGATCTGCCCTGGCGTCGGGTGCTATATGGGATAACTTTCACGCACACGATCAACAAATTGTTTGCGTGTCCTTGTTCACACACACCTGTTGCTCATCACCGGCACCTTCCCTAAATGACCTGTGTTCCTTCGATGGAGGAAGTCAGTAGTGCTCCACCTTGTGTATAAACCACAACACTGCACGCAACGGCAACGGCCCGGTTACGCTGCACGCAACCGGCCCGGCTCCTGTGCGCGTCCTCGAAATGACTGAGATGGGCAGATTCACAAGGCATTCGCTTTGCTGATCCGCCCGGCCTCTGTACTGAACCCGCTGTATGACGGTGCGCTGCCCGCAACCGCTCCGTTTCCTGTGCGCTTCCCCAAGGTGGGTGATCCGCCGAGGCGGAACTGTGCGTGTTAAGGGCGGATCCGCCCCGGCGTCGGGTGCTATGTGGGTTGCTCAAGGGCACCTCGGCAGTTCTTGGGAGGTGAGCTGACACTTCTCACTGTCAGTTCTTTCTCTGGGTGACTGCGCAGGAGCGGGAATCAAACCGCCAATCCTGTAATCATTGGATGACCCACTGTACCAACTGAGCCCCTGGTGTCCCCCAGCAACATGTTGATAGTAACATTATTATTTGAATTAACACAACACTAGCTCACCAATATTTGTCGTATTGCACAAAGTCCATCTGTCCCAGCTCCATCCACATTCCACCAGCCGGGTTGTTTGACCACAGCCTGTTAGACCGGCCAGCTGGGTTGGCCCCCAACGCCACCAGATGCGACAACACTCAACATCTGCTCACTGATGGGAAAAAGACATTTCATCCAAGACCTCCTCACTGACTTTAAGCTAGACTTTCTCTGTCTCAATGAGACGTGGAAACAGCCAAATGACTTCTCTCAGCTGAACGAATCCACCCCCCTTGACCCCTGTGATTCAAGGGGGGTCTTGCGGTAATTCACTGCCAGTGCCTGCGCCCGTTCGAATCTGCTGTCTGCGAGTTGTCTGATCCCATTCCAACCATTGGTGCCTTTGTCTACCGCCCACCTACGCTTAAAAGTGACTTTTTAAACGACTTTGATGCATTCTCCACCCATCTATCCGCACTCTCATCCACATGGATAATACCAATATGCCTCTCACCAAAGACTTCATATCCTGTTTAGAGAGTCTTGGATGCCAGTAGCATGCCACAATTGCCACACACTCCAAAGGACACATTTTGGCCTGCTGCTCAGGTGTTGCCCTTCTCAACATTACAGGCCGTGAACTCCCTATAACCGACCACTTTCTCATCTCATTCAGTTAATCTCACTCTCTCCATTTCCAAGCCACCACATCTCATTGCATTCAGGAATTTAAACCCCGCTGATCTCACTTCATGTATCCACTCCTCCTGCCTACCAAACATCCTCAATCCATCCTCTCCTGATGAGCTGGTCTCTCATAACAATGCTGGACTTTTAATTCTCTTGCTCTATTAAAAACGAGACCTGTGTCTTTCTCAATCTCATGAAGCAACTTGAACGGCTATACAAAAAAACTGGTTTTACTATTCACAAACAAACAATCACAACATATTATGTTACAAGAACTATATTGCCAACACCGAAACCCAATACTACTCCGGTATAATTACTACAAATAATGGAAATTCCGTCATTGTTCCCTGCTAAACAATATCACCCAAACACGGGACTCCCTCCTTGTTTACTTGTACACAACCTCCTTCTGCAACTCCATTACGTCTTTCCTACTTCAAATATCAAGAATATCTACCAGCACCTTGGTTTAAACCCTTTCCCCAGCATCTTGGTCGATTTTCAACTTTTCGCTCACTTACTCTCCCCTCTCATCTCTGCCACCATACACTCCTCTCTCACTACTAGAAGTCAATCAATCAATCAAGTTTTATTTACATAACGCTTAATCATGGCAACAGACATTTCAAAGCGCTTTAACAGACAGAAAAAGAAAAACCCAACTGAACCCTCTAGAGCAAGCATAAACAACAGCGGCAGGGAAAAACTCCCTCGATGAGGAAGAAACTCCGGGCAGGACCCAGACTCTTTTGGGCGGCCATCCGCCTTGACCGGTTTGGTGGAAAAGAAATATAAGGAATATAACAACAGGGTAAGAGAAAGAGAGACAGACAGAGAGTTGCAGATAGGCCAGATAGAGTCAATGTCAATGTGGTTATAGTTAGAAATTGGGGTTGTTGCCTTCAATACATGTCTCCCATCATGTAGTTGGTAAATTCAAGGCACAATTACAGCTGCATGGATGACTGTATGGCGGCACGGAGGAAGAAAGGAAGCAGGACCCCTGCCGATGGAAAGATGAGGGGTGATACTGGTGGGCCTGGAGGTGCAGGTCCACAGCGGATGGTCCACAGTGGATGGGCAAACCTTTTCACCGAACACAATTAACAACTCTTCCTGGGCTGAGATGTCTCTTTTTAACTCTGTGGATCTGGTCTGGACCTGTCCAGCTGGAATGACCAAGTGCCGTATTTCCACTGATGGTCCTCGATCACTACCCATTCACCAGGCTGGATGTTGTGGGGTTGTTATGTTTCACCCTGAAGACATTGTTAAGTACATTTGACATAGGGAACACACATTGAAAGGATGTCTTCTGAGATCCTCGACAAAGAAAACTAAAGCAATATTTGTTAGATGGTAGATTAGGGTAAGAGACAGTGGATTACAAATGAGGAGCATGCAACACAGTTAGTGAGATATTCATGCTAGCGTTAAGTAGCGCAGTGCTGTTTTATTTACTTGAAATAATCAGAGTTGACAGCATGTGGAACGTGAACAACAACAAAAACAAAGAGTAAATGATGTCAAGAATTGTAAAAATAAAAAGTAGACTTTTGAAAAACTTTTTAAGTCAGTAAAAGCAGTGTCTGTGTCAGATGTCCAAGTCATAGTCAGTTATTTCCAAATGTCTTCCCCATGTGTGATTTTGTATGGGGTTGAGAGATCTCTGCAAAATCATGGATCCATGGATGTTAGCATACAAAACCCTGTGTGTGTGTGCGTGTATGTGTGTGTGTGTGTGTGTGTGTGTGTGTGTGTGTGTGTGTGTGTGTGTATATATATATATATATATATATAATGGTGTGGATGAGGTCTGGACCAAACGTATACACCTCAAGAGTAATAATACGGTCAAAATACCCAACTGATTGTTTCATGTGCAGAACAGAGCACATACAAATACCAGTTCTGATAAGATATTCACATACTGAACAGTTGTGCCATCAAACTGTGTTTGCCAATGCAGCAAGTGATGTTGCATTGCCACAGTGATGTTTAGGAGCAACAGACAATGTCTGTATAAAGCAGTGCCTCTCAATTATTTTCTGTTACGCCCTCCCAGCAAGAAGAAAACAATTTGCGCCTTCCACTTGTTAAGTACACCTCTGCATAACATTGTATCCTTACTAACATTAAACAAAAAAAAAGAGAAATATCGTTCAACTTATAACAAAGAATAATTTTATTCACATAATTTTGTAGTTTATTACAGAAAAGAGTGCATCAATTTGCCTGAAATAAAAAAAACAACCCTTGTTTAAACTGTGAACATGTTTGACCAACTTATTGCACCATTTGATACTGAAAAATAAAATTAAATAAAAAAATTCAAATTCAGTTCAGCAACATTTACTGGGGAGCACAATACATAAAACACTTTAACCTACAAAACAAAAATGAATAAACCAATTTGTGCTGTTTTTTTATTTTTTTTAATCAAAACGATGAAGTCAGAATTAATGTCTACAGTGAGCTCGTTTAGGCAGTAATACTGAACTCTCAGCTCCTGCTCGATGTGTCAGCTCCCCTGCTATGGTGGTGGTGGTGGTAGTGGTGGTGGTGGGGGGGGGGAGTCACTGAGCAGTTTCGTACTCCACATTATATGATGCTAACAGAGCTTAAAAAACTTTTTTTCATGTTGTCTCTTGAGGGTTTGTTTAGTGCTCTTCATATCGCCTAACCCTACTCCGTAGAGCTAATATACTTCCTGCGCACACCTGACAATGAGAGCGCCACTGCTAACTACTGTAGTGGATGTGCAATTACACTTTATTGTGGTAAAAAAGCATGCTCCCCAGGGTCACACGTGCCCCCCCTGGCATCCCACCACGCCCCCTAGGGGCATGCCCCACTATTTGAGAAGCGCTGGTCTAAAACAATGTCTGTTTTAGACAGACTACAACTCCTACCTGGTCTACAATTCCTACCTTCAGCAAAGCCTTGAACACATTCTGTTGATGGCAGCAGATATGAAATCTGATTGGTCCATGTTCCGCGCTGTCATTGCTGAGGCAGCTGCATGGAGCTGTCTTTGCAAGACTTCCAGTGCTGGTTGCGGTGGTAACCGCTTAACAGAGGTGATAGATGACGGTGGGCTGAAGAACAAGGCATGGTTGGCCCGTGAGAGTCTAGTGGCTGCTGACAAGTACAAACAGGCAATGCAATGCTTAGCTTCAGCTGTGAAGGAGGCAAAGATCTGGCTGTGGGAAAGGTTTGTTGAGACCATGGAAGATAACTTTCATAATTTGACTACATCACTGGATACAGTTGACATATGGAGACATCATTAGAGTAAATTATACCTTGGGGACATTGGGACAGCAGTAGCTTAGTCCACAAGGTCTTGGCATAGGGAGCGAAGGGTGGCAAGACCAGTGTAGACCAAAACGTGTGGAGTAAGAACTGGTAGTTGGAGATATGTAAACTAGTTGGGGCGGCAGTAGCTTAGTCCACTTAGTCTTGAACTGGGGACAGAAAGTCGCCAGTTCAAGACACGGGTGGGCCAGAATATTTGGATTGTGAACTGGCAGTGGGAGGTGTCAGTTCACCAACTGAGCATTGCCAAGGTGCCCTAACCCTCAATGAGGAAGAAACTCCGGGCAGGACCCAGACTCTTTTGGGCGGCCATCCGTCTTGACCGGTTGGGTGGAAAAGAAATACAAGGGAGATAACAACAGGGTAACAACAGTAATCCCTTGCATATTCACAAGGGATAGAGTATATATACAGTAATCCCTCACGTTCCGAGACTCACAGAATGCAGCGCACTTCCATGTATTAAAGAAACACTTAAAAGCGCTTTAATAGTCTATCAGAGTGTGAGAAAAGGTAAAGGTAATACAGATAGAAATGTTTATGAACCCTCCCCATACTGATATTAAACCACCTTCTATCTGTATTACCTTTTCCCACACTCTGATAAACTGTTTAAAGCACTTTTGTGTCTCACGGAAGTCCGAGACTGATGGAGTGGAAAAAAGTAATTTTCCTAAGGGGATATTTAAATGCTAAATTGACTGACTAATGTGAGCGTGAACTGTTTCTTTCTGCCCTGGAATGAACTGAACTTGTCTTTGGTGTACCTATCCCATAGTCAGCTGGAATGGGCTCAAAAGCTGTTAGGAATGAAATATGAACCATGGTTAAAGTAGGCGATATTTGATTTAGGTTCCAGTGGATTTCAGACTCTAAATAATTTAAATGTAATTATTTTCTCCATCACATGCAAATAGCATTGTTATTGACTTTGTGAGAGTGTAGGAGGAGGTTCTCATAATTCTGTACATACTGTTTTTTCCTACTATATGTGGAACAATTATTTCCCCTCATAATTGACTTTGTACATCTTGTTCATTTTCATCTTGGCTGATGTATTTTAGCGTATAGATTCTTTTATCTCTGCACAGTCTTCAGTTCTAGTAAATTTTGTTTACCTTGATTTTATTGTCCAGTTCTTCCTCTGTGTCTCAGTGCCTCATCCTCACTGTGACATCTGATTCTCGTGATATCATTATCTCCCAGTGTATTTAATCTGTGTACTCCTGTCATTTCTGCCAGTGAATTAGGACATTGTTGCATTCCTTTCTTTTCCACACAATTTCTGGTGTTTCCTGTGAGTGTCTGTGTGTTTGTCTTCTGTTTTAATGGACTCATCCTGTTTACTCAAACTTTGTCCTTGCTTTATCACTGTTCGAAAGAGCTACTTTGGATTCTGATCACTTGTTGTACTATATGAAACGTACCTTCAACTAGGGCAAATGATTGACAGCATTTATGTAAAATGTTCATTGGTTTATTTGTGCCTTGTGGAATTTGTGGATGTATGTGAGCAGATGTTATTCCTTATCAAACTACAAAAATTGCACAGTGCCTCCTCAAAGTAAACACATGGGGAACACATGTCCGGAACCTCTTGATACAGACTCACAAACCCCTTGAGGTTTCTCCTGTTAAACAGAACAGGAGAACCAAGTCACATCCTGCTCATCTCAGTGTACTTTTTTTTCATAATTTATCACAAATTGTAAGTATACAAAGACACAAAGACAAATGTTTTGGTGTGACACTCATTTGAATACATCTTTTGATTCTTCATTATCTCTCTCATTATTAGTTATCTAGGTTTTCTTAATAAATACTAGACTTATTCAATCAAAAAGAGACTCCATTATGAATTTCAAAATTAAAAAAAGAAGAAAAAGCATCGACAGCAGTTCATTACCTTTATATCCTCTGATAGCATCGAATAATGCTTGCATGACAGACGTTAAACATCATCGGACATGGAAAGGTTGACTTAAATGCTGCATCTGAGTGCTCGTCGTCCTTATCAAGACGCGCGCGGCTGCTCCAGGATCGGTGGGCGGAGTCTGGCGCGAGGCCTGCCGAGTGCTATTAATACAGATGCGCATAGTTCTGATTTCTTCGTTCGGCGACAGAGCAGCACGGTGCAGCGGCCAGGGCAAGAAGGAAGCGCCATGACTTCACCAAGCAACACCTACGACGTAGTAGTGGTCGGCGGAGGAATATCAGGTAGGGCAGCGGTAAACATTCATTGGCTATGAAATTTTGAGAGCAACTGTTGGTTACATAAACCGTCCGCACGTCTCCCTGTGCGCTCTAGATGCGACAGGCAGCTGTGGCAAAAAGGCTGTTTTTGCATTAAAACACTGAAAAACATCCGTTGTCCGGAACTGATTCGTTTATTATCTGAGAAACGAAAGCTGGCGAGCTGAACGACATCCGTTTTCTCGGCGTCCTTGTCTCTTCCGCGACTGTTCCTCCCTCCCTTTACACCATTGTAAGGCAGCAGTAGTGCCCGTTAAGTAATAGCTAATCACACAGTGTGTGTGTGTGTGTGTGTGTGTGTGTGTGTGTGTGTGTGTGTATGTGTATGTGTATGTGTGTGGGAGGGGAGTGAAGAGAATTTTTTTAAAAATTTTTAACAACACGTTTATTCATAAAAGTCATAATTTAATTCAATTAATTAAATTCATAAATTACAAAATCCAAGAGCTTCACCTAAAGAGGATTTTCAATAGTAATGTGCGTTTTCTGAATAAAAAAAAACATCTAACCTTGTAACATTTATTATACTAAAAAAAGCAGAGAAAATTAAGAAGAAACAAAACAATTATCCGTTCTCTACAATCTTCTCTTCTGAAATCATCTTTTACTTTTTTCCTTAGTCTTGTCAATCTATAAAATTCTCAGTCTGTAAAAACTGGTTCACCACTTCTTGTTTTACTGTTCAAATAAAAGCTCATCCAGAAACATGATGAGGTCAGGAAAAAAAATTCTACATTTGCCCTCAAACCTCTTGTGTCTTGCAGGAATTTTTTTCATCTAGAAAGAGAGAGAGAGAGAGAAATGATTGTTACACATTTTTGTGTAGTTTGACCTGGATTTTGAATTTTTCTTTCTCATTTTAAAACAATAACGATTACAGAACACATGGGTGTTCATGGACATTAAAACGGATAACGTTTATGTAAAACTGGAGTCGATAAATACATTGATAGATATACTTAATTGACCCCAAACTGGGAAATTCGCAAGTAGAGAGATAGTAGATATTGTCTTATTTCCCCCACAAAAAAGGAACAAATTACAGGTAAACCTTACGTGTGAATTAGTTCCATGAGACTTGACACAAGTCAAAAAAAGACGTTAGTTAAATTAACTCATCTGCAGGCTAAATAAAAACAAATAAAAACTAAGTACAGTGCAAATACTTGCGCATTAGGGCATCAACGTTCACGACTTCACTTCATTGCGTAGTTTTGGTAGGTGGTCACGTGATACCGTATGCGCATTCTATTGGCTGATGGCATGCAGAAGTGCGTTACATTCCGTGAGTCTCAGATTTACGTGACACACAAAAGTGCTTTAAGCAGTCTGGGAAAAGGTAATACAGATAGAAGGTGGTTTAATATCATTTTGGGGAGGGTCATAAATGTTTAAATTACCATAAATAGTAAGATAAATAGTTTGTTGCTCTATCGCAGAATTAGTTAATCGCGTGTGGTTCCTGGAACGCATTAACCGCGAGGAACGAGGGCGCACTGTATTCCTAGTGCTGTACTGTACTTTCTTTATGAATGCATTTTCAATAATATTTGGTTTATATGAATCTATTTTAAAATAATGAAATTTTATTTTCTAATTTAGTACAGAAAATAATTTCACTGTCTCATCTTTATCCACTTCTTACATATTGTGGGTATATTATAAGGTTTTATTCTTTATTATTGAACAGTAACATGATATTATGTGCTTTTTAATGGTTTGTGAGTTCACAGTTCCAATATTTGTGATGGACTGATGTAAAGTCAAGTAAAAAGACATAAACTTGATTTTACTTTGCCTTGTATTTATTTTGAAAACCGGCATATAATTGTCACGGTTCGGCATGGCAGTGCTGGGGTGTGGCGGGGAGAGGGGCCAGGCTTGTGGGTGGAGCCACGGCTCCACACCTGTGGGTCCTCTCCACACCTGATACTCATCCACACACCAGTAACTGATTTTCACACTTGAACTTCATTGGTGTTATCATCATGAGGCTTTTTAAGCCAGGTTGGATGAGAGCTGGTTGCGGGTTCGTTTCTCAAGTTTGGTTTCTGGTAGTCTGTCCTGATTTTGTGATTCTTGTCTGTCTGGAGAATTTTTGAGTTTGTTATTAAATCACGGAGAAAAGATTAGCTTTTGGTGTCCTGCATTTGGGTCCATATCCCGCCAAACATGACAGAAGGAACCCGCCAACTCTGGACCCAACGGACACTGACCTTCGTGCTGCCCTGGCAAGTAAGGAGCTTTTGGATCCGGAATGGGCTGCAGAGTTGAAGCATTGGGGAATAGCAGCCTTAAAATGGTTGTCAGCTCGCACTGGAATTCCAGTTCCACCTTCTTTGCTTGTCCCTGAGCCTTTTCCAGTGCAAGCTCCTGTTCCCGCACCCAGACCTCAGCCTGTTCCGGTCCCCACGCCCGGACGCCAGCTTGCTCCCATCCCCACGCCCGGACACCAGCTTGCTCCCGTCCCCACGCCCGGGCGCCAGCTTGCTCCTGTCCCCACGCCCGGACGCCAGCTTGCTCCCGTCCCCGCGCCCGGACGCCAGCTTGCTCCCATCCCCACGCCCGGACGCCAGCTTGCTCCCATCCCCACGCCCGGATGCCAGCTTGCTCCCGTCCCCACGCCCGGATGCCAGCTTGCTCCCATCCCCACGCTCGGACGCCAGCTTGCTCCCGTCCCCACGCCCGGACGCCAGCTTGCACCCATCCCCACGCCCGGACGCCAGCTTGCACCCGTCCCCACGCCCGGACGCCAGCTTGCTCCTATCCCCACGTCCGGACGCCAGCTTGCACCCGTCCCCACGCCCGGACGCCAGCTTGCTCCTGTCCCCACGTCCGGACGCCAGCTTGCTCCCGTCCCCATGCCTGGACACCAGCTTGCTCCTGTCCCCACGCCCGGAAGCCAGCTTGTTCCGGTCCGCACACTCGGTCACCAGCCTGTTCAGGCACCTGAGCCCGAGTCCGTTCCGGTTCCTGCACCCCAGTCCGAGTCTGCTCCTGTTCCCGCACCCTAGTCCGAGTCTGCTCCTGTTCCTGCACCCTAGTCCGAGTCTGCTCCTGTTCCTGCACCCTAGTCCGAGTCTGCTCCTGTTCCTGCACCCTAGTCCGAGTCTGCTCCTGTTCCTGCACCCTAGTCCGAGTCTGCTCCTGTTCCTGCACCCCAGCTCTAGTCTGCTCCTGTTCCTGCACCCCAGCTCGAGTCTGCTCCTGATCCGGCACCCCAGCTCGAGTCTGCTCCTGATCTGGCACCCCAGCTTGAGTCTGCTCAGGAACTTGTTCCTGACCCTCCCTGGGACTGTTTTAGGGATATTGGGGGCCATCCCTTGAAGGAGGGGTACTGTCACGGAAGCTGAGTCGTAAGACGAAGCTCTCGATTTACCGGTCAATCTGTGTTCTTACTCCCACCTATGGTCATGAGCTTTGTGTCATGACCGAAAGGACAAGATCTCAGATACAAGTGGCTGAAATTAGTTTCCTCAGTAGACTTGCTGGGTGCACCCTTAGAGATAGGGTGAGGAGCTCAGTAACCAAGGAGGAGCTCGGAGTTGTGTGTGTGTGTGTGTGTGTGTGTGTGTGTGTGTGTGTGTGTGTGTGTGACAGTGAATATCTGTTAGACTGTTAATAAAGGCTGAGGCTGTTTGTTAATGAGCGATGTGGACACACACATGCTGAGGAGACTCCTTTAGTGGACACACACACACACACACACATAACTGAAGGGGAGCTAACTAGTTGGCCAAATGCTAGCTGACTACAACAGCTTGTGAGGAACTTTCAGTGTATAGCTCCTAGCCAGGTCATTATTGCACACTGTTACCGTAGCCTGAACAAACGCCACCTCTGCGATGACCACGGCCATATCTGGGTAGACAATCAAATATGACTCAGAATAGGTCAATTCAACCCAGTGTGTGACATTACATCTAGTAAATCTAATCGTTTTGATTCTGTCCGGGCCATGAATTCCTAAAATTCCAAATATTTATTGACGCAGGAAGTTTTTGTTTACCAGATTCTAGGAGTTGGTAGGGTTAGGGAGGATCACTATGTATATGTAGAGACCTGAAAAAATGTGGTATGCTTACGGCCATACTACAACATGCCCGATCTCGTCCAATCTCGGAAAAAGTGGTTAAAATCATTTGGGACACACAGCGCAGCAGTGAGCAGTCAAGCCTCACCTCAGATTGGACTACCAATCGATCAAAACAAGATTTAACTCATAAAACAAGACGAACGTTGGAGCTTAAATATTTGCTTCGAACTTCAGATCAGGAAATAACCCACCCTGTTCAAACTGAATGGTACTCTCGTAATGAATTTATTCAGTATTTAATGTCGGGCTGCTAATTTAATGGCAAATACGCCACTCTGTTTGACTCGTAGAGCTGACTTTAACGTCGGCACCTCACTGTCGTGAACCTCACCGCACATCTCTGGTTCATAAACATCTAAATTACCGTAAATGATAAAATAAATATTTAGTCGCTATGTCGTAGAATGTAATTTTTTGTGGGTGGTCCTGGAACGTATTAATCGTGAGTAACGAGGGATTACTGTACGCTGTAGGATGGTGAAATAAGTTTTGTATGTTGCGGGCATCACTGATATCTTGTGAACTGCTTTTTCCCCCTCATTGTCATCCAAAGCAGGTCAGGAGAACACTTAGCAAATACCTGGATCCTTCAAAAGGTACTCTTGTCTCTTTTGGCCACATTCTTGTTGGCAGTGATTCATAAATTTCTTGTTTTGGCTTCCGGTGTACAGAGTTGGACTGGTGGGGCAGTCTAATAATCTATTACCCTACTGTACATAATTGAAATATGGTGTGCGTAAACTAGAGGAAAAAAAATGTGTGTGTGTGTGTGATATAACAAAATACACAGTTTTAAACACAACTTGTAGCAGCATTGAGACCACAGGTAATCACCAAAACATAGTAGCAGCAGGGTGGAGATTATTACACAAGTTGCAGATATAGAACTATTATCTATTGGATGGATGGATGGATAGATGGATAGATAGATAGATAGATAGATAGATACGTTATCAATCCCGGAGGAAATTGCACATATCCACTGCTCAGGCATTACGTAATGAATAAATACTGGATAAACAAGAGGAGAAAAAGAAACACTGACATCACAGGACATACCACAAGACATACACTACACTAACAGACACATGCAGCATTAACAGGACATATACTAAACTATAACTAAAATATAAACAGTATAAAATTAAAATATAAACAGTACAAAATTAAATTATACTAGAATTATACTAGTATTAAATTATTTTACTAGAAGTGAAGTTATAAAACTATAAACTACAAATGGAAAAGATAAAAAATGAAAATATTGTACTGAAATGATATGACCAAAAAATTGCATGGAAAATAATCTGTCCAACAGATCGAAATGGAAGGAAAAACAAATATTGTCCATTGGTAGAGGGAATTATTTGGCATTGAGCAGTCTGATGATTGTTGTTCAGAGCCTAAAATCTTCCTAAGAAGCTAATGAGCACATTGAGGAAGCCAATGTCATCTTGACAGTGTGTGGCTTTATATTCAGTGACAGTGGATGCCCTGCCACTGACTGGGCACAAAGGGGTTAATTGCTTAATCGATACAGTCATCAATTACGTAAAGTTCCATGTTCATGACAGCTAGTGGAACACGTTTGACTACTTTCAACGTGGTGTAAACATTGATCAAGAAAAGTGCTTTTGTGTTTTGTTTTTTACTGCCTGTGGGTCTGAGTGGACTGTAATTTCATCTGTGCTGTACGTTGTGCATATATGGTACATTTGACAATAAAGAAGACTATGACTATGAAAAGCAGCAGATCTATAAGGCTTACACGCATGGAGGCATGCACGCACACACACACACACACACACACACACACACACACACACACGGCACAGCTAAAGCTTGTCAAATACAGTCAAATGTGTTGTAGATCTATTTGTCTTTATATTTGTTTCTTTGTAACTACATTGAATAAATAATATCAGATAAACAGTAGGCCTCATTTTCACAGCCTTAAATACCGTATATATATGTAATACTGGGCCTGCACTAGGAGCTAGTTTGACTAAGCCACTGTGGCTCAGTGAAAAAGAATTGAGTAAGCCACAAAAAGCCACATTCTGGGTCCAAGACAGTGGCGAGCGTGCGGACGACCGACACTTGTTGCAGGGGGGTGTCGGGGGGGGGGTTTTGTTAGAAAATGGGGTTGTTTTCCTGCATTCTGGCGCATTCTGAGGGCAAAATCTTCCGTTCAGTTTACCTACAGAAATACACTGAAGTCAACAGTTCAGGCTTAACTATCTTTATTTCTGTCCTACTTTATGCAGGTATAAATGTGAGATTCAGCAATTGACAACTTGCATTCATTATGTGAAGATACAGTCATACAAAATATTACTCAGTGTTTACTTGTAAGTTATACTTAGAATAGAAGACATTTTAACTTTGACCACCACCAACACCATTGGTATGCCATAGTTTAGTTTTTTTTTTAAATTCAATAACATGATTTTTCATTTCAATTTAAAAAGGCATGAAAAATAGCAAGCAAGGTGAATACACATTTACATTCATCGCTGGTTATTCCTGCGATTCCTTTTCATCCCTGGTCATAGGGATCAAAAATCTAAGACTACAAACAAGTATTGATAATATCTTTCATTTACCTTCTGACGGTCTGTCACCACTCCTACTCCCTCTCAGCATTCACCATTTGTTTATTAATTTGTGTTTTTACACAAACTCTACTGTATGACACTGGATTCTTAATTTCTTTTGATCGATCGTCCTCGCCTTGTTGTCTTTTTGTTTTTCATTGGACGAGAAGAGGTAATGACCCAAGTACATATTTAATGATCGGAAGCGTTCCGGTCACTTCGGCTTTGCGGAAATAGCGGCGCCGGCGGAAATAGCGTCGCTAGTGAGCGTCGCTATCTAGCTAGCGAGTGTCGCTAGCGGAAATAGCATCGCTAGGTAGCTAGGGAGCGTCGCTAGCGGAAATAGCGGCGCTAGCCGCTCGCGATCGAAAAAGTTGTAAGTTTTAGCCTTTTTTCCATAAAAATAAGAACGCCACTGTGGCTACACAGACTAAAAACTTTGTAGCCAATCTGGAATTTACTTTGCCAATGGCGAAGTGGCGAATAGCTAGCGCAAGCATAGTAATATATTATTATTATTCATGATCGAGAAAACTTGCTTGCGTAAGCATGATGACCCTAAGCTGGATAAGACTCCAAATGTATACGTTTTCATCCCATTAGAGTTCTCTCATCTGCACAAAAGTGCTCTCTGCTCAATATCGTTTACATCACTTGACTCATCACAGACAACTGACTATACCTCAAATTCATTCATCTTCTAATCCACTTCTTCTGCTTTTGTTGGTCATTTCTATTTGAGTGGGAGGTGATACTTCAACATTATATTTTGTCAACTAAAATTAATCAACATGTGTATGGGTATCTTTTTTGTTGTAGTAATTATTATTGTAGCAATTATAAGAATCGTAGTTTATAATCATTCTTTTAGCTGCTTTTGTTACTGTGGTTGGGGTTGTGTCTTTTTTCCTGTCCCATACTTTTCATCTTCGAACTCCCCATCTGTCTCCCCAGTGGTGTTGCTATGTCCTTGCTTCTGGGCGATAGTTGGGTCTCCATAGAATGAAGAGTTGGTCTCGTTGTGCTGTTCTTGAAAAGTGCTTTGAGAAAACCTGAGATAAAAGCATAACATTTATTTTGATATGCAGCGATATAAAGGAAGCTGACTTGACTTGATATTGGTGTGTGAATTATTATTGCATCTGATGTGGTAGCATCTTGTATGACAGCCTCTGTGTTTGAATGGGTGAATGCTGGCTTGTGTTCTGAAGCGGTTTCATTCAACTTTTTCATTATGGCTTCTCCCCACCTATATATTTGAATGAGATAAATGAATGAGCATCTAATGACATAAACTATAAAAAAACACACTACTTTTAGGTTATTCTGGTTATTCATTTCTATTCTTGTGAATTTACAGTAATTTTAAGGTTTTCCGGTACATATTTAAATTACCTTCACTTCAGTTTAAGAAGTTATTCTTTGCTACAGAAACATCCTATGAAGTTACAGCAAAGTCCATCTATTTTGTATAATAGACTGAAATTGTGGAAAAAGTCTTATCCTCCAGTTAAAACAGAACTTATAAAAAAAAATTCTTACCCCTTCCAATTGTTTGGTCCCCTCCATAATATATTGACTTCTTACACCATGACTTACACTGCATTTTTCATGAAAAACGATTATGTAGTTCTTGTCTGTCCATAATCCTAGATGTATAATTCTGTGTTGTCAGATGTTTTACTTTTGTCGTTATGGCTTGGAGAGTAGTTTAATTAAACATACAAGCCTATTTGTCAGCTCGACTAATTACCTTCAACCTGTGCAAATAAGGAACCTTTTGTGCTAAACTTCTATATTTATTAATTTACACAGCTCCTGTGTGTTGCTGTGTTACCAGTGTAACAAGTTGCACCTTGTGTGTGACAAACCATGAGAAATGTGGCTGTCAACTCAGCTGTAACCCGTTTATATGTGATTGTGACAAAAGCCCATGCAATTGATGTTTGTGCATTTGTGTTATGTGAGAATTTTAATTTTTCCTCATCTTTGCACTCATACCACCCAAAACTATCATAATTTACAAAACTTATAATTGAACTCTGAATAAACCAACAAATAGGTTGTAGGGTATCGATAAGGGTGAGGATTCAGGGTATGGGTGAGTGTAGCATTACAACCTGGCTGAGATCAGTAACATATAACACATTAAATTGTGAGGCGGCACAGTGGTTATTCGTTTCTATTCTTTGTCATCTTTTATGTCCTAATGCTAGATACAATGGAAGGGAAGAAACATGGAAAATGTTCCCTGTATACAGATAAAATATTGCTCTACATAATGTATATAGTTAATTATGCCATAAAAATATACCAATATGTTGGCACAAATTTTGGCACTTTCTCAAGTACTAAAATTTATTTTCAAATACAGTAATCCCTCGTTACTCGCGGTTAATGCGTTCCATAAACTCACATAGCGACCAAATATTACTGTACATCCCGCTTCAAAGCAGTTATGTATTGTAATTGTCAGTGTTTGTGTGTTCGTCAGTCTGTTTGTATGTCCACCAAATATCTTCGCAACCGTTGCAGATAGAAAAATGAAACAAACAGCACATTACTTGGGCGGCAAAGGGGATGAAAATGAAATGATGACCTTGAGAAAACTAGGTCAAGGTCAAATTTCAACTTTTGTACACTCAGGAAGATAAGATAGAAAGACGAGAGAGAAGGCCAGTGTGAGTAAGACCATAGGTCAAAGCTAGTGCATAGCTTTGACCTGCCCTGAAAGGTCAAAGCTATGCACTTGTCAGGTACTACTTTCAGGGTACCCTGACCTACCCTGGAAGTAGGTCAGGGTAAGTCGCGGGAGTTTGCAGTCTCCGACTGCCTTGGTTCTTGTTCATTTTAGTATTTATGGTAATTTCAACCTTTATGAACCAGTGACGTGCGGTGAGGTTCATGGCAGTGAGGCATCGACGGTAAAGTCAGGTGTACGAGTCAAACAGAGTGGTGTATTTGAAATTAAATTAGGAGCCTGACATTAAAAACTGGTGAAATTCATCACGAGTGTACTACGCAGTTTGAACAGGGCAGGTTATTTCCTGATCTGAAGTTAGAAGCAGCTATTAAAGCTCCGACGTTTGCCTTTTTTTGTTGATTGGTATCTGTATTACCTTTTCCCACACTCTAATAAACTGTTTAAAACAATTTTGAATTAAAGAAATGTGTTTCTTTAATACATGGAAGTGCACTGCGTTCCGTGAGTCTCGGAACGCAGCGCCAGTAGCATGCGCGTACGGTATCACGTGACTACCTACTAAAAATCCGCGATGTAGTCGAGCCGTGCTTTTTGAAGCGTTAATAAGCTAGGACGTCTTAACGTCCAGTGGATCGACTCAACAGCTTTTGGATAACCATGACCTGGATGACTGAGAACCTACACAGACATCTTAATAAGCTAGGTATTACTGTAAACGTTTTCCAATAAACATCTCAGCTAAAAAGGTTAAACAGTGGGTAAATACTATTTCATTTATATCCTGAAGGTTTGAGATACTTGGGAGCTATGTTTAACTTGAAATAATATTTATACAAAGTCTACCAATGTAAAATACACGTTGAGATTGTATCAAACAGGTTTCCTGATCAAAGCAATATCCCAGAATGATTCTACCTTTTTTTATTGTCTTAGTAGAGATGCAAATAGTCTTTGTTTTCACAGACAAAGACTGACCTTAGGGCTGAGTGCAGGTAATAGCATCAGTGTAATGGGGCAAGATTGATCAATCTCTGACAAAACAAAGGACAAAACCTTTCAGGTTGGGTGTGTTTGCAAGGGGAGGAGAGGCTGGAGTTGGTTTAGATAGAACAAACAAATGTACATGCTGATAGGATAGGTCCATCTGATTTATTCTGTCCTGATCAATCTTGGTTATGGCGCAGACATAAGTGTACTGTATGGACAGCCACGTATTCACCCACAGAACTGCTTTTTGTTGTGTGGTGGCAAATCTCTTACTTATCACAGTTTTACAATGAAGGTTAGAGCAATAAAATTATCTTAGTTTTTGTAAATTAACCAAACTCAAACAAAAATATCTCTAAAGGTCAAGTCATTTTTATCTGCTGCTACCAAACACAGTCCTGTCAGAGGTGGTTTGCGAGGAATAGAGAAGAATACACGTCTGAACCCCTTTCTGTAATTTGCAGAAGGCTGGACTCTGATGCCTTCATTGTGCCTTATCATTCTTAATAGTTTACATGCGTTATCATTCCTAATAATTTACAAAGGTGAAAGTAATGATCTTCTTTGTTGTTCCTCCTTAGCTGGCAGTGGAGTTTAGCAGTTATGTCACTGGTGCTGAATTGACAACTCTGTGCAAAAGGTTAAAGTATAAAGTAACTGTGAACAAAAAGAAACAAAACAAAACAAAAACAATACACAGGTACAAAAGCAAGCAATTATGAGAATAAATTTATAATGAACCCTCAAGATTGTACAATGTACTGTGTGGCAGAGAGCTCAGTAGCATTAACTGCGCCGAGGGGATTACACTGGGTTCCTAACTGGGACGGACTTCCAACATGTAAACCTTTACTTTCAGAGTACTGTGTTCAGTACTCTAATCGCGCTTGAGTAAAACTTGTTGGTCAGTCTGGACGTCCGTGCCTTGATGGACCTGTACCTCTTCCCAGAGGGCAGCAGTGAGAATAGGCTGTGGGCGGGGTGTGAACTGTCACTGGTGATGCTTGTGACCCTACGCAGACATGTGGTGTTATAAATAGAGAGGATAACTGTACACGTATGACCTGTGCTGACTTACTGACCCTTTCCAGAGCCTTCCTGTCAGCCTGAGAGCAGCTGTTAAACCACACCAGCATATTATTGGTGAGGATTCTCTCCACAGAACACTTGTAGAAGGATCGCAGCAGGTCCTGGGACACATTTATTCTTCTCAGGGACCTTAGACAGTACAGGCACCGTTGCGCCTTTTTCAAAAGAGCACTAGTGTTAGTGCCCCATGTAAGGTCATCTGAGGTGTGCATTCCCAGGAACATGAAGTCGCTGACCCGTTGCATCAAGTCCCCTCGGATTAGTGTGTGTGAGCTTTTGACAACACATTATGTAAAACAGCTCTCTCCCTCCCTACCAATAGATAATCAATGATAATGTAGCCGCAAGAGGGTAAAAGCCAGTGTCTTACTGTGCCGGTCCCAAGCCCGGATAAATACAGAGGGTTGTGTCAGGAAGGGCATCCGATGTAAAACTGTTGCCAAATCAAACGTGCAAATCAAATCTATGACTTCTGTACCAGATCGATCAAGAGGCAAAGCTCTCCACCTACCATTCAGTTCCTACCCTCATCTATGATCATCACTGATGGGTTATGACTGAACGAACAATTGCGTGTACAAGTGGCCAAAATGGGTTTTCTCAAGCGGGTAGCTGGTGTCTCCCTTCGAGCTAGGAGGCTCAGAGTAGAGTCGCTGCTCCTTCGCGCAGAAAGGAGTCAGCTGAGGTGGTCTCTGAATCTGGTGCGGATGCCTCCATGTCGTCTCCTTAGGGAGGTGTTCCTGACAAGACCAGCTGGGAGGAGACCTCGGGGCAGACCGAGGACCAGGTGGAGAGATTATATATCAACACTGGCCTGAGAACGCCTTGGGACCCCCCAGTCAGAGCTGGTTGATATGGCCAGGGAAAGGGGAAGTTTGGGGTTCCCTGTTGAAGCTGCTGCCCCCGGAACCCGACTCTGGATAATGTGAATGAAGATGATGTTGATTATCATCTGGAGTCGACAAAGCAAAGCAGAGGCTGCACTTACAGTGCATATCATATAGTGCAAATTATAATTAAAACAACATCATATAATATTCTAGTCCAGTGGTTCTTAACCTTGTTGAGCCCTGCCGGTTTCATATGCTCACTCACCGAACCCTTCTTTAGTAAAAACATATATGTATTTTTTTTTTATTCAAATTTAAGACATAAGTGTATGTTTTACTGTCGTATTTAATGAATTGTGCATTAATGTCACCTTTTTCAAAGAACAAAACCAAGACAGTGCATGAACTCACGTGAAATGACCTACCTGCAAATCAGTGTGACTTGCCAAATAAACTTTCACTGCAAGCTTCCAAAAAAGAGCTGTCCCTCAGTAAAACTTTTAAGTTACATCCTATGCACTGATCCATTGCAAAAGTGTCTTGTGGAATGGAAAATATTTAAAATAATACATTTTTTTGATAAACATTTGGTATTTGATGATTTTACTTATGAAGGATCATAAATTTAAAAAAAATTTTTTTTTATGACACTCTACTTCTGAAAAAGTACCCCACCAGGTTGCTATTGTTTTGTTGCAGCAACAAAATGAAAACTAATTACTGTACATCTGTACGACACCACATTGGTCCAACAATAGTAGCATACTGGGTGATGGAGTGAGTACCTTGTGTTTTCTTTTAATAAGAGAAAAAAAAAAAGGAGGAACAAGAGGGAAGTTATTTTCTCTTGCTGATTCTTGGCAATTATCAGTTAATGTCCATTTGCATTTAAAGTTAAGACAGAGGGACCGTGAAGGCAGTGAGCATGTGAGTTTATGGAATTGTTTGTCTCCCTTTTGTGTAGAGATTTCCCCTCCCTTCCTTTTTCTTCTCTCCCAAATCTCTTCATATCTTGTGACTAAAAGAGTAACAGTAATTGGTGGCGGATGGCCGTCCATCTGGGTCCTGCCCAGAGTTTCTTCCTCTATGAGGGAGTTTTTCCCTGCCGCTGTCGCTTATGCTTGCCCTGGAGGGTTCAGTTGGGTTTTCCTGTTAAAACGCTTTGAATTGTCTGTTGCCATGATTAAGCGCTTTATAAATAAAACTTGATTGATTGACTGAGTGTGTGTGTGTGTGCATGGTTGTCCGTCTTTGTGTGGCTCCGCGGTGCACTGGCGTTGTGCCCGGAGTGTCCCCCGCCTCACGCCCTATGTCAGCTGAGTTAGGCTCCAGCTCCCCGTGACCCGCTACGGCGGATGAAGCGGCAGAAAGTGAATGAATGATTGATTGATTCATAATTGTTTGTAGATAATGTTTCTCTTAATGCTGGTGCAGTTACACAAACAACATATATTCCAAAGAAAATCATACAGATATGTAAATAACACCCATATGTCTTTGTAGATATTTAAAGAATTCCATTTGCAGATCTTGCTAAAAGTGACCTGATCAAGAAGGGTAACTGAAGGGTAATTGAAACGCTTATTTATAGGAAGATCTGATGTTGACAAAGTCATTAGACATGAAAAAATTGCTTCCTTCCCTTTAAGACAAAGGGCGTTATTGTATCTCACTTAAGTGTCATGTTGTATATTATGAACCAATACACAATAGCACATACTGTGAAGACCAAAGAAGTGCAGGAAGTGTAGTTGGTATTCGCCTTATTCCATTATTTTTCTGTCTTCAGGTTTGAGTGCAGCAAAGCTATTGAAAGCCAATGGACTGAACCCTGTAGTGCTGGAGGCCAGGAATCGGGTCGGAGGTCGCACCTTTACCGCTCGGGTAAGTCCATGAGTACAAAATTCCCAGATACACCAGCTGGACAAGAAAAAAACAGAGCTTTTTCCTGTCGCAGGCAAAAAAACCCGACACTTTTGTTTGAGCTAGCACATACCGTGTTCTGCATCTGCGTGAGACGAGGCCACTCTTACCAGCAGGAAACTAAACCATAAGTATTTGAATCGAAGACAGACAAATCACATCACACAAAATAACGTTTGCCAACCATTTTCAGTCGACACTCTCTGAACACTTGGATATTCGGCTTCTTTTCGAGTTTTCTGTGCGTGCATTGACTCAAGTTGTTTGCTTTATTTTTGAAAATTTGTTTTGTCTCCCATAAATTTTCGCAGATTTACAGACAGACTCCCCACAAATTCGACATGTTCATTTGGTTGGAAAGTGGCCAAAGATTGATTTGTAGAAATCAGAACACAATTGGTACGTAGATACTAATCAGTGGCCTAACACTGTCTGACAGCCAGCCACTGTCCTTGTGTGTCAGTACCATAACTAAGAAATAGTCTTTTGTGCATGCAATTACAGCAAAGGTGAAACAATTCACATAAAATTCACATAAAAAAACACAGAAAATCCAAACCCAAACTGATTTTGAATGTAAAAGTAAACTTTCTCAATCAATCACTTTTACTTTTCTCTTCAACATCATCAAAAGTAAGATTTTTTTTTTACATTTTCCCCCCTTTTTTTTTTTTTACATTTCTCACTGTGCTTTGTTCTTTTTCAGAATAAGGAGACAAAGTGGGTTGATCTTGGTGGCGCTTACATTGGACCAACACAGAACCGAATTCTTCGACTTGCACATGAATATGGCATAAAGACCTACAAAGTCAACATGTTGGGAGACCTGATTCACTATTACAGTGTGAGTGTCATTTTTGTGTGGTGATAGATCATTTTCTGCTCGTACATTTAACGAATGCTAACCAAAATGACGTTGCCTTCATAATGATACAGTAATTATAGAATCAATTAGCGAATATTAATATTGAAATAAAAAATTACAGCCTGTAAAATTTAAGTAAAATAAAGTTTTAGTGACAAGATGAGGACAGTCAGAACAGACAGTAAATGAGTCCCTGATTCTAATGTGTTTGAATTTTATTCTAAAGCTTACCCTTTACATTACATCAGTTCAAGGATTGTATAGAAAAAGAATAAGCGCTTTGTATATAAGCCTCTCTCTCTCTCTCTCTTTCTCTCTGTATATACATATATATACGTATATATATATATACAGTATATATGCTGTATATATATGCATATATATATATATATATATATATATATATATATATATATATATATATATATATATATATATATACACAGTGTATATATATATATAATATATATGTATATATGCATATATATAATGGTAGTATAGTAATCACCTTGAAAGTAGCTCATTAATTTTCCCTTACAGTCATCTCGGGCTGCTGCCTTATGCATGGTTTTCACCATGTGCCATAAGCCAAAAAACAGTCATGACTAATAACTTTTAAAAGTAAGTTACCAACTTTCAACTTTAAACTCCAAACATATTTTTAGTTCACATGAAAATATTTGTTCAACATATTTCAGCAAAATTGAAATATTTTGCGTGCGTGTTTGTGTGTGTGTGTCTCTCCGCGGTGTACTGGCGTCGCACCCAGAGATTTCCCCTGCCTCATGCCCCTAGTCAGATGGGATAGGCTCCAGCTCCCAGCGGCTGAACCAGTACGAAGATGAATGAATGAATGAATTGATTGACGTCCTTCAAGTCAGTGATGGCTGTTTCTGCATCAGGAGTCGTGACGTCAGTCATGGTCAAATGTTTCTCTCCATGTGTGATGTCATATATTGGTTGGGTGTTCTGTGTAAAATCATAGTTCCCTGGATGGTAATAGACGACTAAGCCCAAGAAGGACATCATTTGTTTCTTGAATTGTGGCTATTGAACTCTCAAGATGGCTTGAACGTGTTCTGGACCTAATTGATGAACCTTGTCAGGGAAATTCTTCCTGCTAAATGAAGAATTATAATTACAAGGTGTGGTCAGTCATTTCTCTTTAATACATACAAGTGAGAGTGATACTCTGACAGTCATGTGAAACCCCCACAAGGCACGATGACTCTGAACTTTAATACATACATTTTCTCACACCCTATAGATTGATAATTTGCCAGGATGGATTATTTAACAAGTTGCAATTTGTCTTTTGAAACCTTGTGACCATTTTCTCCCAGAAACAAATCAAAGACACTGTATTATTGTGACAATCTGTTTGTTTTACTAATGTTCCTAATCTAGCAGTTTTTTAGTTACATCTGTAGCAAACAGAGAAGGACATGAGGTAAAACCCTATAGCATTTATGTCAATGTATGTTGACCATTAAAACTAAAAGAAAAGCAAAATTGTGAATCAGGATGAACTGGGATGCATAAATATGCTTTTGTCAAATCAATAACAGCAAACCAGTCAAAATCTGCTGGAACCTGTGACGTAAATGTTACAACATTGTACACAGCTGGAGTTACACAACTTTATTTACTGCTCTGAGAGCTTGAACTTGTCTCCAGCTCCCATTTGTTGATTTTTTTTTAACTGGTACAATGGGGGGTGTGAAATGATTCCATTCAGTCCAAGTCATCAAAGTAAACTCAGGAAATGACTAAAAAGTGTACATCGTTAATTGTGTTCTTGCGTGTCTATGCAAGATACATTAACATACATTGTTCATATAAAGAATTCTCAATACATTTATAAATAAACATACACAGAGATCTCATGACTCGTACAGATATTGTATTTCACCTATGAATGATGGACATTTTGTGTACCATAAAATTTTATGCTTCATCTATAGAGTTCATTTTACCTCAAGAAAGTAGTGCATCCCTGGGAAAAGAAAAATTTATGCATCCCAACATGATGTTTATGCATCCCAAAAGCAATAACAGAACATACCAAGGATAGAGTTTTGCCAATAGTACAATATAAAAACTAAACAAACTGTTAATTTTAATGATTTTATTAATAATGACATCATAACTGTTTAAGTAAAAAGGTAAAAAAGTAAAATTCTATATTAGTTTTATGAAAATGTTATAGTCTCGTAGTAATTAAAAAAACAGTTTTAGAAATAAAGAAAGATGTATTAGTTTTTTTTTCACTTTCGCTTTTCACTCAATAGTTCTCTTTGTCTTTTTTTATGTTTTTTATGCAAGAAAGCACTTGTGTCACTTGCCTTTTCTCCAACTTTTGCATCTTTTTCAGAGGCATAGTGATACTCAATCAGTCAGTCATTCGGTAAATTAACCTTCATTTGTATAGCGCGTAATCACCTCAGCAGACGTTTAAAAGCGCTTTAAAAGACAAACCCAACAGGACGCTTATGCTTCCTTTGGAGGATCTAACTAACTCGCTCTCACTACAGCGTCTACAACGAGCAGACGTCGTGTTGTCGTTTGGTTGATTTTATTAAGGCAGAATCACGCAGGTGAGTCTCGTGACGAGAAACTTCTCTCGCGAGATCAAAACATATCGTCGATTTCTGGGTTCGAAATTTAAGTGGAGAAATGGAAAAATTGTGACTATTTTTGTTGAATGGAAGTGCATTTAAAGCTTGTGTCCCAGGGACTCACGCTGTCTGACGATCCCTGAAAAAAATGTGCATCAAAGACACAAAGACGCGCTCAAACGAGAACACTGCATGTATGTTTTCCAGCCAACAACCTCTCTACAACATTAGAAAATGGAAATGATAACATTTGCCATGGGGGTTTCTGGTTCTGTTTACTCCTAAGTGGTTGAAAGGAGAACCAACAAAGACAGAAGGAAAATGAAGCACAGGCCATCTATGTCCTCTCTATTCCTTGCTCCGTATCTCAATCTTTGTCCTATTAATTCCCCCTCTCTACAAAGGTAGGCTCCTCTTCCTGATTTGATTTGCTGTCATGTACTCTGGACAAATTACCCCTCCTGTAAATTAATGTGTGTGTGTGTGTGTGTGTGTGTGTGTGTGTGTGTGTGTGTGTGTGTGTGTGGGGTGGGGTCTTTCTTTTTTTGACAATTCAAAATAAATTTAAAGAATGGTTTTTCTACATCAAGGTCAATTATCCTGGGTAAGTATAAAGGAAACATCAATAGAGGATTTAAAAACAAAGGAAGGATGCTCATAAATGGGACTGATGGTGTTCAAAGGCAGCAGTTTATTATCGCATTGCTCTAAGTCTTTTGAATTATGCATTAATTGACGCAAAGAAATAGTCAATAGTTTGAAACATATGTTCAAAATGACATTTCATAGACATTTTGCTAAAATTAATCTTGTAGTATATTCTGTCAAGGAGACCTCCATTTGTCATTTCCTCTCATTATTTGTTTGAGGTCTTAAAAAGCTTAAAAGGTAGATGAAAGAAGTTTATTAAACTCATGATTGGACATAATTTGAGAGCAGTTTGGCTCATGGTATAAAATACTGATTCGATTAGCTTTAAGGTCAGCACTTTAAATGATAAACGTAAAGTTGGAATATATAGACAAACAATACAGTGTATTAATTAAAAAAAAAACATTTTTTAATGAAATAAATTAAAGTATAGACCAAAGAATTAAATTAAAATTTAAAAAAAAATATATATATTTTACACAGAATAGATTAAGCATTTTTAAAATAAATTTAAATAGACAAAAAAATAAAATTAAAACAAATAAAAAATTTAAATATGTGTTACACAGAATAGATTAAGCAGTTTGAATCAGAACCTAGTTGTTTGGCCATCACATGTCCCCTGTGTTTCATTGTCCAGATACCAAATTGTGTTATGTCTGTACTGTCTCCTGAGTGAGGACTTACACTTATGTGGAAGTAGATACTAATGTGCGTTCTGTCTTCCGCCATCCCCTTCTGTATTCACTCGGGCAGCATCGCCATGGTGATAGGTCATTTGTTACACAGCAACGGATAGTTTTGACCATGGCATTAATAATGTATGTCCCGAGACACTAGCTGTGTCACAGTTTTCTCTTCCCACCTTATCCTAAGATCGATTGCATAACTGTGATGGTAGGACTTTTCCCCCTACACGCAAGTCCTGAACACCATGTGGGTGAAAGAAATCATAATTTCTTTGCATGATAGATTATACATGATAGGCTCATTGTTGATGTGATCAGATTATAATTAAAATTTCTAGATTCTGTTAGTGTCTGTGTGCCTGTGTGACTTCAGACCACTTTGAAGGCTTTGACTCTACTTGTCAGCTCCTTGTAGTAAAAAATGGTTAAATCTATTAAATTTATCAATTTAAAGAAATTTAATCAAGTTAATCTTTGAATGGTCTTGATTATCCAAGTCCTGGTAGAACTCTCTGTCAAATGAAATCAGTCAGATGTGTAAGATTGGCTGGAAGATATTTCACCCAAGAGGCTTCTTCGGTTCTGAATGACTGGTGGCGGGTTCCGGATATTTATTCTCCCTTGTACCCCGGGGAAGCCACACAAATGTACCTGTGGCCTCCCCAAAATCCACATGGAAGGGGCTTCAATCAGAGCTATCAATAATTCATTCATTCATTCATTCACTCATTCATCTTCTTGAAGACAAGATAATCGTAAACGTCTTGTCTTCAGTAGTACAGTTTGGGACAGTGGACTCAAATGCTCCATACCATTTCAACCTGGAAGTTGTGTAAATAACATTTTTGCAGATCAGTTTACCATATCATGGGTTCTATACACGTGTACAACACCTTTGTTGGATTGTTCAGATGTTTTTGACATTTTAAAGCCGGTGACTTGAAGCTTGAAATGCAACTTTTCTTCCCATTTTCATCTGGTATTTAACTTACTGCATTAATCTTAAACTTTTAGCATACAGTCACATAAAACCTGCATGCTGAACCTGCAGATAGAGCAGAGACGTGATTCTCTGTGAAGCTTGAAGCAATGGAGCTGTTTTTAGTCTAAATGTCCAGGATGCAGAGTCAAACCTTCACACCTTCACCTTCACATTTCTAATTTGAAAATATGGTTAACAAATAAAGCAATAGTGGCGGCGTTCAGCAATCATGTGGACTGTGTACTCTTGTATCAGATGGTTGTAAATCTTTGAATCCTTCGTAAAATGCTGCACAAATGGAAGCATATCAAGGTGTTCCATCTCTTTGTATACTGTTCACCGTCATTTTGATTACCGGTAATATTGTCAGAAGTCTGTTAATGTGTGAAGGTAAATACTGATATTACCACTTTTACCGTCTGTGACTGTTATCATTGTTAACTGTCTCAACTATCCCTTAAAATGTTTCCTCATTATGGTAGGAACAGTGCTAAATGACATTATTCTTGTAATCGGTATCAGTGCCAGTCGCTGACTTAAACCCTCGAGAACTATTTGGTCCAAAAAAGGACATTTTTGTTGTTTTTACATGTTTCTCTCCCAATAAATCAGTCAATTGAAAGGCTAAATATATGGAATTTTGCCAGTAATTTTCTTTCAACTTTATTTTCTAAATTCCTTAATGCCTGTCATTGGAAGTGTGTAGAATAGCAGATTTTCACAGTGTATACACATTGCCCGATTGGGCCAAAAATGCTCCCATTGACTCCCATAATATATATATATATATATATATATATATATATATATATATATATATATATATATAGTAGCAGCTGGATAGTACAGTGGTTAAGTCAACTGACTTGAATGCAGGAGGTTGGTAGTAACACCAGGGGAGCCAAGCACCAGCTACTGGTGGACAGAGCAGTACACAGAGACTGTAAGAACAGGCAGACCAACTTGTGCACCGCCTGGATAGACTACCAGAAAGCCTATGATTCAATGCCACACACATGGATACTGGAATGTCTGGAACTGTATAAGATCAACAGGACACTAAGAGCCTTCATCCAGAACTCAATGGGGATGTGGAAGACAACCCTAGAGGCTAACTCCAAGCCAATTGCCCAAGTTAACATCAAGTGCGGCATATACCAAGGGGATGCACTATCACCACTGCTGTTCTGCATAGGCCTGAACCCCCTCAGTCACATCATCACAAAGAGTGGCTATGGATACCGATTCCGAAGCGGGACAACAATCAGCCACCTCCTCTACATGGATGACATCAAGCTGTATGCCAGGAATGAGCGAGAAATTGACTCATTGATCCACACCACCAGGATCTACAGCGACGACATAGGGATGTCATTCGGATTAGACAAATGTGGCCGGATGGTATCTAGAAGGGGCAAGATGATCAGAACTGAAGGGGTTGACCTACCAAGGGGCAGGATAGAAGACATCAAGGACAGCTACAAATACCTTGGAATCCCACAGGCTAATGGCAATCATGAGGAGGCCGCAAGGAAGTCATCCACAGCCAAATACTTCCAGAGAGTAAGGCAAGTCCTGAGAAGCCAGCTGAATGGCAAGAACAAGGCCCGAGCCATCAACATGTATGCACTCCCAGTCATCAGATACCCCGCTGGGATCATAAGCTGGCCAAAGGAGGAGATAGAAGCCACAGATATTAAGACTAGAAAGCTCCTCACCATGCATGGAGGGTTTCACCCCAAGTCCAGCACCCTGAGGCTGTACACTAAGCGGAAAGAGGGGGGCCGAGGACTAGTGAGCATCAGGGCCACTGTCCAGGATGAAACATCAAAGATCCAAGAGTACATTAGGAAGATGGCCCCAACAGACGAACTGCTTGGTGAATGCCTTAGACAGCAGAAACCGGAGGAGGAGGGGGAGACAACATGGAGGGACAAGCCCCTACACGGCATGTACCACCGTCAGATAGAGGAAGTGGCTGATATCAAGAAGACCTACCAATGGCTGAATAAAGCTGGACTGACAGACAGCACTGAGGCACTGATCATAGCAGCACAAGAACAGGCCCTAAGTACAAGAGCAATAGAGGCCAATATCTACCACAGTAGATCTGACCCAAGGTGCAGGCTATGTAAAGAAGCCCCAGAGACAGTCCAGCATGTGGTAGCAGGGTGCAAGATGCTAGCTGGGTTAGCATACATGGAGAGGCACAACCAAGTAGCTGTGATAGTGTACAGGAACATCTGTACCCAGTATGGACTAGAAGTACCCAAATCCCAATGGGACATACCACCAAAGGTGGTTGAGAACAACAAGGCTAAGATCCTGTGGGACTTCAGCTTCCAGACTGACAAACAGCTGCTGGCTAACAAACCGGACATAGTGGTGGTGGACAAAGAGCAGAAGAGAGCAGTGGTGATAGATGTGGCGATTCCAGCTGATGCCAACATCAGGAAGAAGGAACATGAAAGGATTGAGAAGTATCAAGGGTTGAAAGAACAGCTGGAACAGATGTGGAAGGTCAAGGTTAATGTGGTCCCAGTGGTAGTAGGAGCACTTGGGGCAGTGACCCCCAAACTGGAAGAGTGGCTCCAGCAGATTCCTGGAACAACATCTGAAGCCTCAGTCCAGAAGAGCGCAGTCCTAGGAACAGCTAAGATACTGCGCAGAACCCTCAGACTCCCAGGCCTCTGGTAGAGGACCCGAGCTTGAGGATGACACACAGATACCACCCTACAAGGGTGAGAGGGACTTTTTTTTTTTACATTTATATATAATATACAGTATAATGCTGACATGTTTTTATGAAACTAGATGTTCATTGTCTGCAGCAAGACAATGACCCCAAAATCACCCCACAACCCAGAAACAGACCCACTGTCTGTGTTCACACACACCTGCAAAAACATTCATCCAATAGTTGTAATCAGAAGTATTAAACCGTGTACTAACTTGGAAATATTCCATATTTTGTGTTTTTCCCACTGGAAGAAAAACGGGGCTCTAATGGCAAATTTCATATAGACATATATAATAATAATAAAAAATATAATAAACTTTATATCTATGGATAGGTCTGAAGTAATGTAAAAGATCTGATGCATTGAAAAAAAAAAAAAATTCTGTATTACATTTTTTTACACGTTTATGAGACGGCTCTTTTTGGACCTGATTAGGTAATGTGTATAACCATTTTAATCGGTTTTCAAGGGTTATAAAGATCAATGTCATGAAAATATTGATAGTTTGTCTGTCTGCCTGTTCCACAGGGCAAGTCTTACCTATTCAGAGGCTCCTTCCCTCCCATGTGGAACCCTTTTGTCTGGCTGGACTTAAACAACCTGTGGAGAACAATGGACCAGATGGGTGCTGAGGTAAAGCTTGTTCAACAGTGTTCCTCCCCACTCTTTGTATCACGTCTTTGTAAAAGTATTGTTTCCTGCTCATCCTCGTTCTGTATTTCAGATACCCAGCGAAGCTCCCTGGGCAGCCCCCCATGCTGAGGAGTGGGACAAAATATCCATGCTGGAACTCTTTGAAAAAATCTGCTGGACCAGGTAGCAGAGAATATAGGAAACCATTGTGCTTTTGTCACCTAAGTGAGTTAGAACAGTTGTGTATTTGGTTTTAGGCTTATAAAACACAGACATAGGGAAAATATAGTATATAAAGAATAAAGAAAAATTTCCAATGAATATAAGCTATAAGGAAGGAGGAACAACAACCAGTTCAAGCCAAATTGAACCTCTGTACTTAGCAGTATCCAGCTTGGAGCGCAAATGTACCAATCAATCAAACAATTAATCAACTTTTATTTATATACTGCTTAATCACATCTGAAGACATTTCAAAGCGCTTTACAGTATGTACACCATATATATACGTACACCATCTACGTATCCAGCTACTAAAATTAAGACATAAGACACCTCGTATGTCATTTTAGGTTCCTGAGTGGCTTTGAGTGGCCGTGGGCCTCTAAAGGTTTAGTTGAGGACATATCATATATGATATCAGGCCATGGTTCAATTTGGTTTCTTGAGTAAGATACCTTACCAAAGTACAAAGTAAACCCATGGGAACAGTGGCTGATCCATGGGTTTATTAGTGACTGTGTAAATGGTTAACATCCTGATAATGTTGTAAGCCTTTAAACGGCGAGACAAATTAGAAAGGCGATGAATAAACGTACTGTAGTCAGCCTGATCATAAAGACTATTTCTTTCAAGATTATTACTTTACTGAGTAGTTGGCCATGAAGACACAGACATGAGAAGAAAGAGGATAGTCCTAAAAGTGAACTACACATTGCAGTCATATGGTGTGAAACTTAATGACTTGGAAACAAGTGATTCTAAAACAACGTAATCAGTGTCACATATTTTTATATATTATGTATATATATATATTTTAATCAGTGACATGCGTTCAGGGGAGGCAGGTGAAAGAAAATGGAAAATGGAAGAAATAATTTAAATGGTTATATTTATCCAGTGATGTGTATTATGAAGTTGTTTTCCGTTAAACGTCACCAATATTAGATTATTTTTACTCAAAATTGCCAAATTTTCGCATTTATCGCTGAACTACTGATCAGAGACCCGCGGTGAGGCATCAGCCAGTCGAGCCTCAATATGGATTGATCAATGGATTGATCATGGATTGATCAATGACTCGACTAGCTGTGCTGGTAGCTAAACAGTGAGACCGTAATGCTATCTCTCTATATGTCGCTATTAAAATGTTCAAACATGTTTGCTCTATGAATTAAATTTCCATAGTTTAGCTAATGTATTTTTTGTCAACAACTGTATGTGTGTAACGTCTTTTTTGAGTTGAGCGGTCCTAAAACGGCTGGGAAGAGGCACTAAATGAGGCACGCAGTTCTTGTGCCTCATGGTAGGGGGCGCTGGTGATCCCAGGGATTCTTCTTGGGTCTCCTCGGCAGAATGAGTTACAGCAAGCTCCAATTTAGAGTCAGGCGCGTCAGGTGCAGCCATTCATTTGTTTTTTTCTGCTCGCCTTACCTTACTATAAAAATGGAGGATTACACATCTCAACTCAAAATTGTTTCGATGCTTTTGTTCAGAAGGAGCTTCACATGAATTTATAAGTAAACATAACATATTAACAAACATGCAGGTAACGACAGAACATTTTTTTAATCAAATGGGCTTATTTGAGTGTTATAGTTTGTATGTGTGAATAATTCAGCTGAGACTTTAAACATAACCCACTCACTGTTGTTAATTAAATGGTGAATAAAATACACTGCAGGTTCATGTGTTTGTAAATCTAATTATGATGAAGTCAGTGCCTCACCAGCCATGAACCTCATCGCACGTCACTGATATATATATATATATATATATATATATATATATATATATATATATATATATATATATATATATACATATATATATATGCATTGCAGATACGTTTTTATCTGTTCAAAACCAAATACTTTTAGCCCTTTAATTCTGTTTTGTACGTCTAATCTCTTTCCCTTTCTTCAAGTACTGCTCGTCATTTTGCGACACTGTTTGTCAACGTGAATGTGACCTCTGAACCCCATGAAGTGTCAGCTCTGTGGTTCCTCTGGTATGTGAAACAGTGTGGAGGAACGATGAGAATCTTCTCCACCACCAATGGAGGGCAGGTTGGTCTTTGTCATTTGTACCTCACTTGAGTAAAAGAGGGAGAAGCAAAGTTAAACAAGACAAAATTAACAATTTTGGTTTTGCAGTTGATTGAGGAGAATAGCTAGCTGAAAACTGATGTGAGAATTAGGTATTTAGTACTTCGAATCAGCTTGCTTTGTCATGCAGAGTTATGTTCGCTGATGCAAAACGGAGTTTGAACATCAGTGATCGAACCCAGTGCCTTTTGGCGAACATTCTTCCATTAGACTTCTTACCGACAAGTGTCTTGTTTGACAAAGACACCGAAGAAGGGGATTGAGGTTAGGTAAATGGACAGGTAAGACATTCCCATTTAAAACGATAAATCTGTTTGTTCCCTTAAACTGAACAAACAGATTCACCCTGTTTAACAAGACTGATTTAATTATGGCTCATTTTCTGGTGACTTGCAGGCTCATTGATCAAACTGCCACAGCGGCTTCACATAATCTTACTGTTGAAGTGACACCGACTATGGAAAGGTCACTGCCTGTTCAATTTGTGAAAGAGGTGCTAAAAGCCTGTCGAATAGGCTTTTTTATTGCATTTTATGTTATTTTAATTTTCTTTTTCTTTCTTTAATTTTTGACTGTCTCCGTCATAGTCCCATGATGAGTTCACCGACATTATGAACCAAAGTGCAACAGTGTAGTCAGTTTTATTCATTTTTATTCATTTTATCATTCTTTCAGTAGTAAAGTGAGAACAGGCCATTTGCTTATTCCACTAAAGGAACTTTTATAAGAAAAATACTTATTTTTAAAACCCCAATCTTAATAAAAAATGCCTCCTTTATTATGAATAATTTGTTCATTTAGTTGCAACCACTTATTTTATAAACATTCATCAAATCACATTAGCTCCTTAATGCACGACGCTCTTCCTTCTGGCGCCTTGCTCTATCGTCGCGGATATGACATCACAGCCCACCATATCTGATCGGTGTGTTTCGACCTGTTCAGACTGAGACGCATCGGTCTAGATGTGATACGAAACTATCTTCCGAATGTGGTTTCAATCAATCGGATGTAGGCGACCTGTCTGAACAAGGCAGTGTGGGAAAAGGAAGTACAGACTTAAGGTGGTTTAATATCAGTATGGGGAGGGTTCATAAACGTTTAAATTACCGTAAATAATAAAATAAATATTTTCCATCCATCCATCCATATTTGTATTGACCGACCACTCATCTCTCTGTTCTCCTCTGCAGGAGAGGAAGTTTGTCGGAGGCTCCAGTCAGATCAGTGAATGCATGGCTAAGGAGCTGGGAGATCGTGTGAAGCTGGAGTCTCCAGTCTACAGGATCGACCAGAGCGGAGACAAGATAATGGTGGAAACTTTGAAAAACCAGACATATCAAGTGAGCATTTTTAAACAGTAATGATTGTGCTTTAACCATACAGTGATGGAAAATACATTTTTTTTTAAAGTTCTGTGTGAAGAATATATATTTTTACTGAACTTAAAAATTTCTATATACATTGAATATACATTCATTCAGTACAGATAGTCCTCAACATATGAACATTCAATTTACGAACATTCGACTTCTGAACATTCGGAGATACAAACAAACGCACACCGCCATATCCGACCACTGCAGCTTCCCTTCCACAACCCCTACCAAGCAGCACCACTGTACAGTACAGTACAGTAGATCACACACACACACACACACACACACACACACACACACACACACACACAAAGTTTTTCTATTATTACAGTTACTTATGATAGAGTAAAGCCAGCTTGCAGCCAGCTCCGACTTACAGTATAGGGATGGTGCCCAGCAGCCAACAGTTCAATATACCTCACGAAACGCAGCTTTAATTATCTCCTGTCCGTAGTCATATGTCGATTTCTTTCCCATTTGCAAACACTGTGTTTTACTCCCCAGATCGCGTGCGATGTTTACCGGTTGTCTTAGTTCGATCAGCTAATCTAGTGTTTAAACAACGGAGTCATGAGTCCTGTCTGGCTGACTGAAAAAGTAGCTCCGTGATTACCGTAGAAAAATTAAGTTATGTTTTAAAAAACAAGAGTGAAAATCACAAGAAAAATAAGAGGTAATACATAGCAACGTGGAGGGGTGTGGCAGGTGTTGACAGAGGAAAATCATTAACATATATTGATCAGCCCATTCAAAGGAGGCGTCACGAGCAAAAGCATATCGGAGCTATCTTCAGTCGAAGATATCGAGGACGACGGATCAGTTTGGGGCAAGACATTTCAAATACAGTGTAGTTGGACATCTGGCAGCTGAATAACATTAATTAAAGAAAGCACAATATGGGAGCTTTGAAGTCCTGTCTCTCTGTGAATAGTTGAGCGATAAAGCAGGGTCAGAGGAAACAGAACATATCCTCTTTCTTTTTCTTCTTGCTTTTTTCTTTTACTTGTTTTTGTTATTCTTAAAAAAAAAAAAAAAAGAGCAAAGACCAAGATATGAATTTCTACATTTGTTCTAGCAAGGTTTTGTCATAGCAATGCACATAGTATTTGCTACAGCATCATCAGCATTTTTCTATTGATGTGTAATTGAGAAATACATATATAATATTATATAATATTTGACAATTAATATGTTAATTATATATTAATATATACCCTGAGAGAAGATAATTGCCTGTATTAATTAAATGACAGTTAAGTAGAGAATATCATGGACTAAACTTGAGAGGAATTTATTAAGCCAAAAGTCTGTGTATGGACGAGGAACATTGTAACAAATGTGATTGGTTGCATTGTGTTGACCATGTGTTTTTGGTGCTGTATAAGTCAACAGACTCATTATGTTTCTCTGTGTAAGGCGGATTACGTGATTGTGGCCACCCCTCCGTCTCTGAACCTGAAGATACACTTTAAACCTGAGCTTCCTCCACTAAGAAACCAGCTGATCCACCGTGTTCCCATGGGCAGTGTTATCAAGTGCATGGTATATTACAAAGAGAACTTCTGGAAGAAAAAGGGTATGGGATAATACTTTAAGGTATGTGTTATGCTTTTTTTTTTTTTTTTTTTCGTTTCACTTGTGCACGTCCGTCTCTGCAGGTTACTGCGGGAGCATGGTGATCGAGGAGGAGGATGCTCCCATCAGCCTGACACTGGATGACACAAAGCCTGATGGGAGTGTACCTGCTATTATGGGGTAAATGGGGAGCTCCAGTTAATTCTAAACATATTTAAAAAAGATGCATGTATCATGAGGATTTACTATAGAGTAATGGTTGATCAACAGGTGGAGATTCGAAACACGGAACTCGAGTCCCAGATGTGTTAGAATGAATGAAACAGCGCGGTGCACGGCTTATTGTGTCAATACCTTCTGGATTGATCAGATTAGCATTCGGATTGCTGACTGTGTACATTATAATTGCTTTGCAACGGAACAAACCAGAAAGAGATCTCAAGTCTGATCTCGAGTCAGACGTACGATTGAAGCCGGCGCTGCTGCTGTGGCGACGTCTCAGAATCACGACTTTTATCTCACAACATAGACCGTGTTTTTTTCCAGTGACATTCATCCTCTTGTGTAACTCACCCACACAAACACATATGTATGTATTTATATTACACAGACATGAATGAACATGTAATCTATATCTCTTATTGCTTTATTGAACCCTGCAAAGATCAATAATCATAATTTCCTATAATATATGGCTACAATATAGCCATAACAAGGATTAACACATTAAATTAAATTAGATTCGGTTTTATTTAGAAAATATATGCTATACAGGAAATGTCAAAGCGCTGTTTTCTGGGGTTATCGACCGTTGTGTGGTTGCAGTGCAGCCACCCTGCCAAAGAGGGCGCCCACCTTCCTAATGAAATAAACTGACATTATTTAAAAAAAGAAATGCAACAAAATAATTGAAAAATGAAGAATATGTCGATGTCCGAGCACCTCACCCTGAGCCCCCCCCCCCCCCTGCAGAGAAAACTCAATTCAGAAGCTTTATTCTTTTGGTCAGACCTCATGATCACAGATGAAAGCTGGAACACAGACGGAGCAGTAAAATGGAGAACTTCATTGTAATCAGTAAAATGATACTCGGTTGTATCATTCATTTCCAGTGGAGTTGTCTTATTATAAACTAAAAAGACAAAAACTAAAAACATAAAATTCTACAGTGCACCAAAAATGTGGGCTAAGGTTCAGTAAATTTGGTTGCTATTAAAGACAAATTAATAGTTCCAACACAGATGAATCATTCATCATCAGGTAATGTTGTCATGTTTTTTTTAAATTAACAATAAATACAGGGTACCACCCAGGAAACGGAGTAAATTACCAAAGACTGTCAGTCTTCATCAACAGTGAAACATACTCGCACCCACACAACCAGCATTTAAAGCAATAATTTCATTAAAAGTGACAAGTTATTTGCCAGGAAAACTCCCATTGAAAAAACTGAATGTTGAGCATCCCGAAATTGTGGCATCACGGCTCTTTATCATCTAGATGGAGCGTTAGGATCTCCCCTAAACTAACCTGGAAAAAACACAACGTGTATTATGTGAACAGACCATGTAATTGCTATTAATACATATGTCTGTTTTTACTTTTCTCCAGATTCATCCTTTCCCACAAGTGCAGACAGTTAACAAGCTTAACTAAAGAAGAGAGGTAAATGAATAATGGTGACTAAAATGAAGGCGTTTTCAATGCTGCTTTAATCTTAATCATTATTTGTTGTCGTTAGGTTAAAGAAGATCTGTGAGATTTACGCCAGAGCGCTGGGAACAGAGGAGGCCCTTCATGTGAGTTTGAATATGGTTTAGTACAATCACCATATAGCAACAGTAGAAACATAGGACATATATACTGTACAGTGAATCTATTCGTGTGACACTTGTATGCTTGTGTTTGTCAGCCTGTCCACTACGAGGAGAAGAACTGGTGTGAAGAGGAATACTCTGGGGGGTGTTACACAGCATATTTTCCCCCAGGAATTCTTACCCAGTATGGCAAGTAAGTCTGTTTCTCTCTCTCTAGTAGAAAATGTCTGCATAGCAGATTTTATATGAAAAGTAAAACAAGAAGTGGCGATCCAGTTTTTACAGACAAAGAGTTGTATAGATTGAAAAAAAAGAATAAAGAAAAAAAGTAAAAAAGTAAAAGACATGATTGTAGAAGAGATTAATTTTGTCTGCTTTTTTTAAAAAAAAAAAAATACTTTTTTTAAATAGTTTTTTTAGAGTAATTCACACCAAATTCTCTCTATAATGTTTTATTTTTCTGTTTTTTTTTTCCCCCAGGGTGCTGAGGCAGCCGGTTGGTAAGTTGTACTTTGCGGGCACAGAGACGGCCACAGAATGGAGCGGTTACATGGAGGGAGCGGTCCAGGCTGGAGAGAGGGCAGCCAGAGAGGTCAGAGCACCCACATCCTTGGAACACTGCTGTTAGAAACAAGACCCACAAACATTGAAGCCCCATTCCCACCGCATTTACATTTCCACTGGTCAAAGCAGTAGCTGATTCTACTTTTTCCTGAACCTTCTTTCAATATTTTATAAGCATGTCAACCAGGTTAATTCACGTACAAGACTTATGTTGAGCCCTAAATATTTTGTCTTGGTATTGGATTCACTTTGATTTACTGTAGCACAAATTATTTACATCTTACACTATTCAGACTTTTTTTTTTTGTAATAGGGAAGTAAATTGTGAAGTGTGTTATGATATACCGTGTTCCATCATGCTGAAATTAACGTATTAACTTCTGATGTGAGTCTAGCGACTGAACAATTTGTCTCCTGCTGCAGGTTCTGTGTGCAATGGGTAAAATCCATCAGAGTCTGGTCTGGCAGAAGGAGCCTGAGTCTTTGGATGTCCCAGCTTTCCCTTTTCACACTACATTTTTGGAGAGGAATCTACCTTCAGTTGGCGGGCTGCTCAAACTCACAGGAGTGTCTGCTTTCCTGTGTGCTGCTACTGCAGCCGGCTTTCTGGCGTACAAGAGGGGCCTCATTCTCCAGAGTTAAACTTCTGTCATCTCACTCTACTGCACCTCAAATGGTGCGCCGCATTATATAGTTAATATTTCTAGTCCACTAATTTATGATCTATGACAAATCAGTAAACTTTATGGCATAGGATATTTTAGAGATACCTTGCTCTCTGACAGATTATGCAGGAAATTCAGACCATTAATATGTTTACTGTCTATTCACTAAAAAAATTAAAAAAGGAGACAAATATTGTGATAAGCTTATAGAAATTGGAGATGTTAGGGATGAATGAGGAAGCTCTAAACCTCTAAATGTAGCATGAATCTGAAGTTCAGGTAGTGAAACCACTAAAGGCTAAAGAACCAGTTCTAAAAAGGGAAAATATAACTCACTATTAATGTGTGTGTGCGTGTGTGTGTGTGTGTGTGTGTGTGTGTGTGTGTGTGCGTGTGTGTTGTGTTTGCTGTAGGTTCAGTGTCTTATTGCTGAAGTGCTGATATATTCTGACCTTCATCAGAATACAGTTGTGTCAGTGCAGATGAGAGTGAGAGGTTTAGTAACGCTTGTGATGTTCTGTGTCTCTTATTGATATCAATTCTCATGAAAAGACCAAAATTAATATTGTCCTGCATAGAACACGTAGCTTAATCATCTGTGTTACAAATTATTGTATTATTGACATCATCTTTATCAATGTTGTTTTATTTTCAGTCAGTCATTCCATTTGTTTTACAATTTGTTCAGTGTTTTTTTTTTCTCTCTTTAACGTCTGGTCAGTTCTTATATTTTCAGTAGCATTGGTTTGTGTGCCTGTTACACACAAATTAATGATGGATTTTCATGCATATTAGATGGACCAGAGGCACCAAAGTAGATTGAACCAGGTTTTTTTTTTCCACTTTATTAATCATTATGAGATTATTTCTTCTTCACCATTTCCATATATTACATATATGACAGTAGCAAGAAGTAAACCATTAAGATTTAGACTAGATCTAGACGGAAAGGCAGCGTTATTTTTTTTTCTTCTGATTCATTGAACAATGCAAAAAAGGTTTCATTGATCATATTGTCAATTTCATATAAACAACTTCATAGATAATTACAAAACAGAGTCATAAGATGGAGTAATGAAAGAATGAAGCAATTACGTTTAAAAGTACATCCAGATTTTATATTTTTTACATTATACACTATATTAATCCCTAAAGAGCGGTTAGTTAGTTGCAGGAATCGGACCGCCGATCTTGGGGAATTGGACGACCCGCTCTACCGTTGAGCCACTGCTGCCCCTATAATAAAAAGCAAATTTATGCTCCTTCTACATGAGTAAATGGATACATCCGTCTGTAAATGATCTATCATTCTATAAGTACTGCTTAAATTAAAATAATACAACTGCTGGAGGGCAAAGAAGTCAAGTTTCCATAATAAATATGCAGATTTTTATAGAAATATTTGATAATAAACTTGCTACATGGAAAGGAGTCAAATTTAATGTAAGAATGTGGTCTGTCTAATTGATCCATATCTATATGATCTGTAAAAACACACCCAAATACATATGACATAAATGCAGAAGATGCACAGAAGGCTTTGTATCCACATCAGACAGCATAAATGTGCTTTTAAGAATGCTTTTCTAATTTAGGAATTTACTCAGATTGACTTGAAATATATTACATGATTTATATTTGACTTGTAGTATTTAACATTTTGGGGGTATAGCATTATAGCCGTGGCTTGAAAACGGTGAGTAACAAAAAAAAAAAAAGATTTGGTTTCAATGTAATTTGTGAATTTGACAAAAAGAATTCAAAGTCTTATCCTTGAATGAAAACGTGTATTTACGTGTAATATAGTGCGACTGCGGTGCTCGATGAATTCATGAACACATTTCAGTTTACCGTACCGATGGGTAAGACACGTATGCTCTATGATATTTGACATAACATACCATAAATTTTTATTTTTAAATTTTAATTTAGATCAAGTAAAAAGTAACACTGTAAACAAATATCACAAGTAAATTTAAAACAAACATCGATGTGTACGACAACTTGAGATGCCTTGTAGGAATCATCTACCATTGGTAGTGAAGACTAGTTTGTGAAAGCTGCCAATAACATTAGTATTAGATTCAGTTGAATTCCATAATAGTTAAGAGCAGCTTTATGCTATTGTTTACTCCTGTCGGCAATCCGAGATGTAGATAAGTTATTTAATACAGCTGCCTTTTCTTGAAACAGAATAATGGGAAATAAATTACTCTGACACAGAAATTCAGGTAGGGTAATTATTGATTGTTTGCATTATTGCAAAAAAAAAACCTTTTGCAATCCATGATAAGCTGTACCTCAGACTGGTGCTTGTGTCTCTTGTGATCTGTAATGCCTTAATGGAAGTAGTCGTGTTTTTACCATTTTTCTCAAGTGCCTATATGGACTCTTACAATCTAAGGAGCTGAGGTGTCTGATGGACAGAGCGGGTCATTGGTTCAACGTGTCATCTGTAACCGTCAGATTATTTTCACAAACTCACGTGTGTGTTTAAGCAAGTCGGTAACCTTTTATTTTATTTTTTACCTACCATTACCTGTTTTACCTGAGGTCTAGACTCAGTACAGAGTTGCTTCACGTAATGCTGGGTGTAGAAACTGTGTAAACTGTGATCATCCTAAAAATTTAGGCTTTAGTAGTCAAATAGCTTACAGTGTCTCCAATGAAGCCAAGTCTATTTTGTACTTGTGGTGCCATTATTATCTGTCTAGCTGTTTTAATTCACCATGTGCACTAACCTTTGACCCTTATTTTTCAGCCTACGATATGCATGTAGTTTTGTGCTCACCCACGTCAACAGTACAGATAATAGTGGTTTGGCTCACATTCGACCCCACCTCTCAGAGTGTTAATAACACTCCTCAGCTGATCCTTCTTCATTGTCTCCTGTGGATCTTTGACTGTTCCTTCAATTTCATGTGCGTTTGACTCTCATTAATTAACCTCTGTCAAATTATTTGATGTTTTTAATTCCTCTAGAAAAGCTGATGAAGTTGGAAAAAAAATGTTGAATAAAGCCTTTGCTCATCTGAAATGGTTTTCTGTCTTACTTTTGTATATTTTAGGAGTTTGGAAGTTGCTACATGACTAATGCCAAATTAAAATGCCAAATCTACTGGCGAATATATCTAAATTGGGTTAAATTAAATTTTACCGTTTTAATCAGGTTTACAATGTGCTTTTTAAAAGATAAAGTCTTATCCAACACTACACATAAGTACTTGACAGACTTCCTCCAGACGTTTCTCACCTTTCACAATAATTTTAAATGCGGATTGAGGATTATTTCTTAAGGAGAAAAAGATTCGTACAGTTTTGTTGATTTACTGTCAAGCGTGAGAATGCCATCCAATCAGAATTGTTTTCCCTTGCACTTTGTAGCACTGCTGCTGCTCTTGATTTAACGTGGACATAAATTACAGTGTCATCGGCATATCGAGTAAACTTCATACACTGCTCCAAAAAAATTAGAGGAACACTTTTTAATCAGAGTAAAGCAACCTATCATTCCACACACTCTCCAAAACACTTTCCAAACTGCCCCTAAGTTACAACGTAATGAGAATAACTCATCACACCACTTCAGTCATTAAAGACATAGAGATCAATAAACAGCATTCACTTAAAATTACAGACATAAAGAGGACAATATAGCATTTATAACGCCTTGATGAAAAGAAACGAGAGAAAAATATCGACAGGGCAGTTAGTAAACAATTACAATGAAATTATTTACTATATAGTAAATGACAGATTAAGATTTATTCTTTTTTTTTTCATACGTTATTACAACAGACTTCACCACCTTCATCTCATTTGCAACACTGGAACAAACGGGCTGACAGGTAGAAGCCGTCTCGCTTTGTGTGGTCCCCGTCCCCAGAATCCACATTAAACTTTGTATCAACCAACCATTCAGTTCCAATAGACGTGAGTGTCTGCACACGTCTCCATCAGTTCACCAATGTACTCATTACATCCTACATCGAATTTTTTACAACTCCACATATCAGCCTTTGTCCCGGATATAACATAAAGCATAACCATGTTTACGTTCTTCCTTGGAACAGCAAGGATTTGTCAAAGTTATAGATGGTCAAAACAAGAAGATGACCCCTCCAGTGTCCTAAGGGTGTCTGTCCTTTGTATTCGAGCCTCAAGAAAGTAAGTAAAAGCCAGTGAATTCTGTACATCATTTGAAAATATTATTGATGATATTCTCCTGACATAAAGTCATGCCCGGTACTGAACACTCCATCCTGGGGTGGTAGCCCTTTACTCTCCAGTGAAGGTTGGGTTTGTCACAGTGGTGGTGGCATTTTGGAACAAAGGGTTGTCAGCCTGGCAATGGAAAAAAACCACGATTGTTATTTCTTATTATGAATGATGTCTTTTGTTGATGATGCGACATACTTTTTTGTTAAAAAAACAAGTACAGTGCAGACATCATCTTCATCCACCCTCCACAGATGATCAGATGATAGATAGATGTGATAAACCGCTCTGCCTTTGTCGCTCTCTCATTTGCTCTTTGTCTTTTCTCTTTTAAAAAGTCTTCTTTTCCTTTCGGCTTTTCCCTTCAGGGGTCGCCACAGCGAATCAATTGCCTCCATCTAACCCTGTCTTCTGCATCCTCTTCTCTCACACCAACTACCTTCATGTCCTCTTTCACTACATCCATAAACCTCCTCTTTGGTCTTCCTCTAGGCCTCCTGCCTGGCAGTTCAAAACTCAGCATCCTTCTACCAATATATTCACTATCTCTCCTCTGGACATGTCCAAACCATCTCAGTCTGGCCTCTCTGACTTTATCTCCAAAACCTCTAACATGTGCTGTCCCTCTGATGTACTCATTCCTGATCCTATCCTTCCTGGTCACTTCCAGAGAGAACCTCAGCATCTTCATCTCTGCTACCTCCAGCTCTGTCTCCTGTCTTTTCCTCAGTGACACTGTCTCTAGACCAAACAACATCGCTGGTCTCACCACAGTTTTGTACACCTTTCCTTTCATTTTAGCTGAAACTCTTCTATCACACATCACACCTGACACTTTTCTCCACCCATTCCATCCTGCCTGTACAGGTTTCTTCACCTCTTTTCCACACTCTCCATTGCTCTGGACTGTTGACCCCAAGTACTTCAAATCCTCCACCTTCTTGATCTCTTCTCCCTGTAACCTCACTCTTCCACTTGGGTCCCTCTCATTCACACACATGTACTCTGTCTTACTGCGGCTAACCTTCATCCCTCTCCTTTCCAGGACAAACCTCCACCTCTCTAGCTTCTCCTCCACCTGTTCCCTACTCTCACTGCAGATCACAGTGTCATCTGCAAACATCATAGTCCATGGAGATTCCTGTCTGACCTCGTCTGTCAGCCTGTCCATCACCATAGCTAACAAGAAGGGGCTCAGAGCTGATCCCTGATGCAGTCCCACCTCCACCTTGAACTCCTCTGTCACACCTACAGCACACCTCACCACTGTCTTACAGTCCTCATACATGTCCTGCACCGCTCTAACATATTTCTCTGCCACTCCAGACTTCCTCATACAATACCACAGTTCCTCTCTGGGCACCCTGTCATAAGCTTTCTCCAGATCTACAAAAACACAATGCAGCTCCCTCTGGCCTTCTCTGTACTTCTCTATCAACATCCTCAAAGCAAATACTGCATCTGTAGTACTCTTTTTTTGGCATGAAACCATACTGCTGCTCACAAATGCTCACTTCTGCCCTTAGTCTAGCTTCCACTACTCTTTCCCATAACTTCATTGTATGGCTCATCAGCTTTATTCCTCTGTAGTTGCCACAACTCTGCACATCTCCCTTGTTCTTAAAAATGGGCACCAGCACACTTCTCCTCCACTCCTCAGGCATCTTCTCACTATCTAAGGTCCTGTTGAACAACCCAGTCAGAAACTCTACTGCCACCTCTCCTAGACACTTCCAAACCTCTACAGGTATATCATCAGGACCGACTGCCTTTCCACTCTTCATCCTCTTCAGTGCTCTCCTCACTTCATCCTGACTAATCTTTGCTACATCCTGGTCCACAACAGTCACCTCTTCTGGTCTTTGTTCTCTCTCATTTTCCACGTTCATCAACTCTTCAAAGTACTCTTTCCATCTTCCCATCACACTGCTGGCACCTGTCAATAGACTTCCATCCCTATCCTTAATCACCCTAACCTGCTGCACGTCCTTCCCATCTCTGTCTCTCTGTCTTGCCAACCGGTATAGATCAGTCTCTCCCTCCTTACTGTCCAACCTATCATACAAGTCATCATAAGCTTCTTGTTTGGCCTTTGCTACCTCTACCTTCACCTTACGCTGTATCTCCCTGTACTCCTGTCTACTCTCCTCAGTCCTCTCAGTGTCCCACTTCTTCTTAGCTAACCTCTTTCTTTGTATACACTCCTGTACCTCCTCATTCCACCACCAAGTCTCCTTATCTACTTTCCTTCCAGATGACACACCAAATACTCTCCTACCTGTCTCCTTGATCACATTAGCTGTAGTTGTCCAGTCATCTGGAAGCACCTCCTGACCACCCAGAGCCTGTCTTAACTCCTTCCTAAAGGTCATGCAATACCCTTCCTTTTTTAGCTTCCACCATTTCGTCCTCTGCTCTGTCTTTGTCCTCTTCATCTTCCTCACCACCAGAGTCATCCTACACACCACCATCCTATGTTGTTTGGCTACACTCTCACCTACCACTACTTTACAGTCACTGATCTCCTTCAGGTTACATCGTCTACACAAGATGTAGTCTACCTGTGTGCTCCTACCACCACTCTTAAAGGTCACCCTATGTTCCTGCCTCTTCTGGAAGAAAGTATTCACTACAGCCATTTCCATCCTTTTTGCAAAGTCAACTACCATCTGTCCTTCTGCGTTCCTCTCCTGGATACCAAACCTGCCCATCACTTCCTCATCACCTGTTACCTGCACCAGCATGTCCATTGAAGTCTGCACCAATGACAACTCTCTCACTTCTAGGTATGCTCTGCATCACTTCATCAAAGTCCAACCAGAATTTCTCCTTCTCCTCCAGCTCACATCCTACCTGTGGAGCATACCCACTAACAACATTGACCATCACACCTTCAATTTCTAGCTTCAGACTCATCACTCTATCTGACACTCTTTTTACCTCCAGGACATTCCTAACAAACTCCTCCTTCAAGATAACTTCTACTCCATTTCTCTTCCCATCTACACCATGATAGAACAACTTGAACCCTGCTCCTAAACTTCTAGCCTTGCTACCTTTCCACCTGGTCTCCTGGACACACAGTATGTCTACCTTCCTCCTCTGCATCATGTCAACCAACTCTACCTTTTCCTGTCATAGTTCCAACATTCAACGTCCCTACTCTTAGTCCTATACTCTTGGCGCTCCTCTTCTCTTTCTTTTTGCGAACGCACTTTCCTCCTCTCCTTCTTCGACCAACAGTAGTCCAATTTCCACCGGCGCCCTGTAGGTCAACAGTGCCGATGGTGGTCGTTGTTAACCCGGGCCTCGACCGATCCGGTATGGAAGTCATAGGTTTGATTCGCATCTTTGATTTGGCAAAAGTTTTACGCCGGATGCCCTTCCTGACGCAACCCTCTGTATTTATCCGGGCTTGGGACCGGCACAATAAGACACTGGCTTGTGCCCTCTTGCGGCTACATTTTTCTCTTTTAAAAAGTAAAACTATTTATTATTAACTATCCTGGTGAGTATTTATTAAACTTAGAAAAAAGCTTTTAATTTTTAATCATGATATTCTGTCTCTTTAAAGGTTGTGTTGCAGATTTACTCAAAATAAACCAGGGAATTGGCTCATGAGGTGAGATCGTAGGCAACTTGCTACTTGTTTATTTTAGACAACAAATAATCAGCTGTGATTTTCCATCTGTCTGTCACACGTCATCCGTCCCTGACAGGCACAGAGTGTGACAGACCTGCAACACTCGGCTAGTTTAAATGATCAGTCTCTCGTCACTTTCGTTTACACTGACAAATTCGAAAATATTGTCAGACACAAAAGTGTGGTGTATTATTGAACCTTTTTACAGCAAGACTCACATTTTGAGCCAAATTTTTAAGATTGTTGGAGGTGTAGCAGCGTAGGAGTAGACATCTTATCTTCTCTTCTTTTAGGATTTGTTTAGAATATGTTTCAGCCTCCAAAATTGTTAGTAATTCTGAACGTGAATAATAATTTTTTTGTTACTGAGCAACGGAGTCTCCATGTGATGTCGAGCCCTAGTCGTCTTACCTCTGCCCACTTGGATTTTTTCTTTTCATTCTCAAATTTCTTGTACTCTTTCAGGTCCTTCATGTAGATGAGTAACTTGATTAGCATCAGCAGCAGGATGCCAATAAGAGCCACCGATGCAATGGAGCCTGCAATAATAGCTGTAATGCTGGGGGGTTCAGGGCAATCTGCAATTAAAAGTTTTCGTTGTATCATTCATCCCAGTGGTTTTATTTAATATTAATGCATTGTTTCATTGCTTATTTTCTCGGTGTTCATATTTGGCTTTCCATGACCTAGTGACTGTTCCATGAACTTAAATGGAAGGAGAAGCAAAGACTTAAAGTCTACCACCTGTCTTGAATGACACCATTGAAGATGATAGTAATTATGATCTTACCTCTATCTCTCAAAATTTCAGCTTTGTAATTATCCTCTCCAACCATCTGTTCCAGCTTAAATGTGATCCAGCAGCCCTCCGAGTCCTTTTGCAGGCATTCCTTGCTTGGTAAGGTAAACTGGTCTACAATCTCATGATCAATGACCTTTTTGCAAGACACACTACAGTTTTGTTTAGCCACACCTGATTTAAAGCCAAGGCACTCAATGCAGTCCCTGAAACAAGATTAAAACCAATAGCACCAAATTACTGTTTAATACCACAATGACAAGAAAACTGAAAAGTAATATTTTTTGTAATTTGTAACAGGATTTACATTTAAAATAGAAAAGAAAAAGTTTGGTTTTCTTACAATTTGGCCTGGCAAGGATTAGGGCATGTAGGGCATTCCTGGCATAGTGGACGCTGGTATCCCTCTATACACTCACAGCGATTACACTTGCATGTACCTCTGCCATTACATACAGTGTTGTTCTGAGTGCGACATCCCTTATCTGAAACTCTGCACTGGCAGGCTGAGCCCTCGTATTCGGGAAGACATTCACACCTGCCGCACTTGCACTTACCATTTCCTGTAAAACGAAATGGAAAAGAGAGGTGATGGGTGGTCCCTAATGTAGCCTGCATCACGCAAGTGAAACATTTTCATAGTTCATATGATGTTCAGTCTTACAATACATAGCAAGTAACAGCTTTCTTTAAACCTTATTATATTTTGTAACATACAACATTAGACTTGTTCGTATACATTAGACTTCCTACTATATTATTACGCTACGTTTATGGTTATGGTCAATATGACATACTTTCTTATGCCTTATTATGCTTTGTAGTAGATGTTATGCTTTCTAGCATGCTATAGTAGACCTCTTAGTATACAACATTATGCTTACTAGAATATTATGTCATGGCTATGATTCGGGTTAATATAGCATTTCTCCCTGTATGCCATATTACTGTTTGCAGTATACCTTATACTTTTGTAATATATTATATTTTCCAGTATATGACAATACACTTTTTAGTTGCTAATACTTTCTAGTATATTATAATTATAACATATTATGTTTTGTTGTATGTGTTTTTCTAGTATACCATATTTCAGTTATATTGTACTGAATTATGCTCTCTAATATATCGTATTTTACCTTGTAGTAGACCATATTATCTTTTCTAAGACAAGACAGTCAGATAGACAGATAGATAGATAAAGATATAGATATAGATGCATAGTATACATTGTAGTACATATTCAATGCAGAAAAAACACATTTTTATGCTGATGTATTAAGTATTTTAATGCCATGTGCTTGTTTTGGAATCAATCCTGTTACTTTTCTGAAACACTGGAAAAAACAGCAAACTCTACCTCCACATAGTGTATTCTGATACTTCTCACAGTGTTCATCATCGCACTCGCAGAATTCTCCATGGTAACTGCTTCCACTCTCTGTAGAGTGGCACTGGCACCTGCCACACACACAGTCTCCCCGTCCTTCACACTCTGTGCCATTGTCTCTCTGGCACGATGCTCGCAGGGAGTACTCATCCTTTTCACCTATGGAACACTCACAGAACTGACCAATGAAGTCTTCATTGCATCTGAAGAAATGTATAAATTAAAAAAAAAAAAAAAACAATCCTTCCGTTAGAACAGAACACTGTAGCGTTAAACATAAATTCCTCCCTCTGTTAGTTATTTTTATGTTATTTATATTATATTATAATTCATTCATTCATTTTCCATACCCGCTTCCTCTGCTATCGCGGGTTGCGGAGTATTGGGGCCTATCCCAGCAGACTGGGGGCGTGAGGCAGGGTACACTCCGCGCATGATGTTCTCTCTTATTTTATCTTATCTGTTTTGCACAATACATTGATTTTGGTTCTGAAAATTTCAAGTGAAAGTCTTTTGGGGGAAACTAACCAATATATAAAACCGATGCATGTACAACATTGGGCGGCAGTCAGCCCCCCAGTCAGCTGGGATAGGCTCTAGCTCAGCGGATGAAGTGGAAGAAGATAAATGAATGAATGTACAACATTTGCACATTACTGATGGCACATTAGTGCAACACTGACCAAATTATTACATTATTAAGAAAAATAAACCAAATAATTAAAAAAAACTAATATAATGAAATCTACAGATCTAAACTTTACTAGTTTATTCACCAATCAGCATTTATTCTACCTGCTCAGATAAACATAGTCATTATTCCAAAAACTAGACAATCCCCAAATCAGGTTTGTTACTTTAAAATAAAATAGGATTTCTATTACATGGTGACTAATTTACATGTTTGTTTGTTTATTTAAGAAAGAAGAATGTCTTACCTACAAATACCACAGTGGACCCCTCCCTTGTATTTGCAGTGTGGGTGGCTATTGCCTTGGGGGTCTTTACATTCACAGTCACACTTCATAGATAAATTCACTGTCAATGTATCTTTAATCCCCAGAGGTCTAATAGTGAAAACCGTATCCTGAATACACGAGTCAGCTGTCACTGTGACATCAAATTTGATCTACAGTGAAGGCAACAAGGGTTGGAGAGTTAGCAAAATGTGCAACAGTTTCATAAGATTTTAACATGTAAAAAAAAAATCTTTGAATATAAAAGTCATGAGCTACTTATATGTTTAATGTTTACATGGAATACAGTGAATCTATCCTCGAGATGTTGTCTGACATGTGACCCTCATTTGTTCTCACAACATTAAATATTAGAAAAAGAACTGACCTCTTGACCAGCTCGTACATTATCACAAACACCTTCAGTGTCACCAGCTGGTCCTGAATGATCACATTTAGGAGTGTAGACGACTCTCACATGGTCAGGGAGATTGTCATGGGTCACAGTTACTTTTGAGGACAATTTCTGTCATGAAGATACAGATTAATAATTAAGACTGTTTTGGTCATGAATTCAGAAAGAAAAGTGTGGCATTAGTGAAGGGCCAACTTACGTTATAAGCACTTTTGATCAATTGAACAACATTCTTAGAATCAAATGACAGAACTCCCACCTCTGATTTTGGAATCATTTTAGAGAGTTGCTGGAAAATAAGAAACATTAAAGTTAATCCAGAATAAGAATCTACAATGTGTGCTCTAAACATTTTTTAAAGACATTAAAAAAAATTACCTTGTACACAGTCTCTACATCTTTCGTCACTGCAAATATTGGCTGAATGTTGTTTTTTTCCAGCTGTGTAGCTAATTGTCCAACAGATGGGTAATCCTTCAGACAAAAAATACTGACTTATGTCACCATTTGTTGTTAGTGAAACTCAGTCGGTCCTTCTTTTGATGTTTCGGAAAGTATGCAGCAATACTACCTCATAATGGATGTTCCAATTTATTGTAAATCACTTTTCATTCTTACAGCAACACTCCTCTTCTTCTTCTTCTTCTTGTTCTTCTTCTTGTTCTTCTTCTTGTTCTTCTTCTTCTTCTTCTTCTTCTTCTTCTTCTTCTTTTCCTTTGGGCTTTTCCCTTCAGGGGTCGCCTCCATCAATTGCCTCCATCTAACCCTGTCCTTTGCATCCTCTTCTGTCACACCAACTACCTTCATGTCCTCTTTCACTACATCCATAAACCTCCTCTTTGGTCTTCCTCTAGGCCTCCTGCCTGGCCGTTCAAAACTCAGCATCCTTCTACCAATATATTCACTATCTCTCCTCTGGACATGTCCAAACCATCTCAGTCTGGCCTCTCTGACTTTATCTCCAAAACCTCTAACATGTGCTGTCCCTCTGATGTACTCATTCCTGATCCTATCCTTCCTGGTCACTCCCAGAGAGAACCTCAGCATCTTCATCTCTGCTACCTCCAGCTCTGTCTCCTGTCTTTTCCTCAGTGACACTGTCTCTAGACCAAACAACATCGCTGGTCTCACCACAGTTTTGTACACCTTTCCTTTCATTTTAGCTGAAACTCTTCTATCACACATCACACCTGACACTTTTCTCCAGCCGTTCCATCCTGCCTGGACACGTTTCTTCACCTCTTTTCCACACTCTCCATTGCTCTGGACTGTTGACTCTAAGTACTTAAAATCCTCCACCTTCTTGATCTCTTCTCCCTGTAACCTCACTCTTCCACTTGGGTCCCTCTCATTCACACACATGTACTCTGTCTTACTGCGGCTAACCTTCATCCCTCTCCTTTCCAGGACAAACCTCCACCTCTCTAGCTTCTCCTCCACCTCGTCCCTACTCTCACTGCAGATCACAATGTCATCTGCAAACATCATAGTCCATGGAGATTCCTGTCTGACCTCGTCTGTCAGCCTGTCCATCACCATAGCGAACAAGAAGGGGCTCAGAGCTGATCCCTGATGCAGTCCCACCTCCACCTTGAACTCCTCTGTCACACCTACAGCACACCTCACCACTGTCTTACAGTCCTCATACATGTCCTGCACCGCTCTAACATACTTCTCTGCCACTCTTCCACTCTTCATCCTCTTCAATGCCTTCCTCACTTCATCCTGACTGATCTTTGTTACTTCCTGGTCCACAACAGTCCCCTCTGCAACTCTGATTCCCTGAATTAATTCCATACTTACCATCATCATGCTCTTGGTGTATACGTTATTTTCCATGTGGCAGCGTTCATCGTTGGGCTCCAGAATGCCGGCCAGTTTTCCATCGCCAGCCATGTGGAATCCAGCATCAGTTGTCAACACAATCAGCCGCGTGCTGTTGTTCCTCCAGCCAATAATGTCCTAAATAACATAACCGGGGCGATTTGAGCTTGAAAACACAGATTTTTTGCATTCATTTTAAAACACTTGATTGCATGGTGATGCCGTGTCCTTACCCCACACACAGCGGCCTGCATCATGGCATCAAGGCTCCCCTCGGGGGAGTCCAAGTTCCCGGAAATTAACTGTTCAGTCACTTTTTCTCTGAACTCGACCTCCTTGGGTGTCATACTAAGCACGTGTCGATAGCCAAAAGCAGGCTGACACTGCTGGTCATAGTCGTCACATGGCTTCTGTAGTTTCTTCTCATTGGTGTTAGTATAAGGAAGGACTGTTTTATCAACAAAGGCACCAAACCCTGTAGTTAAATGGAAGCAGCTGTTAGCTCCTTTTTACATTCTTTATACAATAACGCTTATTTAACATTTATATAATAACATTGTGCAGAAATGACATACTTGGTTTAAAGACAGTATGGTTTGTTGTCATAACTCTCAAAAGTGGAATGCCAAAAAAATTACAAATCACGTAGGAAGTATGGTGAATATCAGCTCACGTAAATATGTTCTCAAGATTTGTTTCTAATGTCAGTCAAATGACTAAACCACATGCCTACACCTGTGTGTGTGTGTGTGTGTGCGTGTGTGCGTGTGTGCGGGGCTGTACTATATAAAGACGTATGTGAATATTTACAGAGGGAATAAAAGCAATTTCCCTACAGGGATCATTAAAGGATTGATGATGATCATTATTATTCATTCATTCATCTTCCAAACCCGCTTCATCTGCTGTCGCGCGTCGCGAGGTGCTTAAACCTATCCCAGCTGGCTGGGGCGTGAGGCGGGGGGCACTCCGGGCATGACGCCAGTGCGCCGAGGAGCCACACAGAGACGCAGACAAACACGCACGCACACACTCACACCTACGGTCAATTTCGGCCAATTAACCTGAAGCGTTTTTGGAGGTGGGAGGAAGCAGGAGCACCCGGAGAGAACCCACGCAAATTATTATTATTATTATTATTATTATTTGTATTACTATTATTATTATTACTATTATTACTACTATTATTATTTTTAATTATTATTATTATTATTACTATTATTATCATTTTATTATTTTGTTACTATTACTATTATTATTATTATTATCATTATTGTTATTACTGTTATTATATTACTATTATTATTATTATTATTATTATTATTATTATTATTATTATTATTATTATCATCATCATTGTTATTACTGTTATTATTATGATTATTATTACGCTGCTGGGCTCCAGATTAAAATATTTTTTGCAGTTAGACTAAGCAACAGCAGCTCCTAAATAAATTGGTGAATAGAAATTATATGTGTTTGTGAAATATAATGCTATGTCTAGCTTGTTGTCTAAATCTGGACACTAAGGCTACTTACATGTTTGCTGAAAACTATGGTTTGAAAGTCTTCTGTGTTTACACTGCATTATTTCTAAAACCATAACGTTAGTCTACAAACAAGACTGAAAAATGTTATGGTATGTATGCCAGGGCAGTGGTGTAACTTAAAAATAAACAGTATGCAATATAATCATGGTGTTGGTTCAGTAAATCTACACTGAAGGAGCATTATACACTCTACATTCACACAAAAACATTACGGTGGCTTTTAATAATAATCTCACACAGAGTGGTTTCTGTTTTTTCCTAAACTAATGTCTGCTCTGCACCACTGATGCACTTGAGTCCAAATAAGAGTCTTGTCTTGAAGGCAAGAATTTAAAATAAGAAAAAACTTTAAAAAAAATTTCCACAAAATAAAAAAAAATTGTTAATTGACAACAACATCATTGAAATAAAGACAAATGGTGAAAAAGATGGTAATAACTCAGTGAAACGCGTTACTTTTGGCAGGAAGTCATGTGATTACTTTCGTTTGTTCGTCTTACACATGCAGATGAAGCAACAACAGATTTCTACGAAATATTCACCAAAGTTAGTGATTAAATTTTTGTGATCATCCAGGTCAAAATCTGAGAATTCCTGAAAGGTTTCTTTAACGTTGTAAGATAGGGCAGTTTTTGTTATTTTGGTTCATAACTTTTGAGCTATGCAAAAATGCATTCCTATTAAATCTAGGAATAAATCTCCCCCACAAACTCATCCAAATGTTTCAGCTACAAGTTACATTTGAAATCCAATGTCCAAGTCATGAAGTTATTTGAAGTTAAGATATAGTTGTCACTGTCATGTGTCCTTACTTCTTTCCTTACTTCTTTGTCACTTCCCAAAGTGACTGCTTCCAATAGATAATAATAATAAAAATCAAAACAAAACATTGTGTTTCTGAATATTTGATAAATTTGATAAGCAAGAACAGTAATCTGATTACCTATTTGGGCATGCGCCGTAATGTTATTCAGAGTTGCAAACAGATCTCGTCCGAGGCCTTTGACATGCTCCAAGTCATCTTTCATTGAGTGAGACAAGTCCATCAGGTAATACAGGTCGACTGGATAACCCTGAACTCTTTTAAAGGAAAGACTGAATGTGGTAGAAAGCCCTGAAAAAAAAAAAAAAGAAAAGAAAATTTTCTTAAATCAAATAAAATGTTGAAAATTTCTTTTCTTTAAGAATCTTACTTACCAGGTCGCATTCTCAGACTAATTTTCTGTGGACTCAGCTGGACCGGCTGCTGGTTGGAGGACAATGACACAGAGAGAGGCTTTTCCTCCACAATGCTCACGTCGTTCTGAGGGGAGATGATTTCAGCCGACTCGCAGCCTCTGGCTATCAGCTGAGACTGGGTGTCACAGCGTACCGCTTCCTGTTCACCTGCTTTGGTAAAATTCTGTAAACAAAACAAAGTATTTTAATTAAATTAAATTAAATTTAATTTAATTTAATTAATTAATTTAATTAATTTTATTTTATTAATTTAATTAATTTAATTAAATTCTGTAAACAAAATAAAATCTTTCACTTCTCCCAGTCCACACGTTTCTTTGAAATATCTGCTTGTCAAGTAAAGTGTTTCAAAAGCCAAAAGTTTTTATTTCTAATGATGTCACAAAGTAATTTTTATCAGTAATGACATTTTAGATAAATCTGCCTACAGCAGATTGCTACAACACTATTCTTCAGTCTGAACCATGGCTGTAATCAATCAATTCATTTTTTCGTTCCTCAGCTCCAGATTGTTTAGGGTTCGCCCTGACTTTCCAGCCTGAGTTGTTTGCCTCAGTTTGGACGCCCGTATCTGATTCTGCTTAATCTATACTCTGTCTTCTGCTTGCCTCTCATCTGATCTGTCTGCCTTTTTGTCTTGACTCCTGTACCTGACTGTCTGATTCCTGGACCTTACCTGTTTGCCAGCCCCGCGTCGGATTTGTCTGCCTGCCTGATTGATTCACCTGGTACCTAAAATCCTGCTTGTCTGTTATTCTTTTGGGTAATGAATATCTCTGCAGGACTAGTGTCCTGAAGTGAAACCAAAAATCACATCACTCTGACACAATGTCATGATGTGGTCAGTGTCTCTTGGTAGAAAAAAAATAAATTAAAAAAATAAAATAAAATAAAATATATAAATTTTTATATATATATATATATGTGCATGCGAACTAACTAACAATGTGGGTTAATAATAATTTCACTATGGGGATCAGTAAAGTTAATTAAAATTAAAATAAAAAGTGTAGGTATATATTTAAACATGCCACTATATTTAGACATTTGGTGTAATATTGTTTCTCACCAGCTGTTTACACCAAACACAGTACGGCCCAGATTTTATACAGTCACTGCAGGAGTTGATCACAGACTTCACACAAGTTTCCTCATATTGACACAATCCTGTAAATCAAACCACAAACTGTATGTAAAAGTAAAATCAGCTTAGAAGCGATCGAGAGGGTGATAGATGGGCGAACAGGTGGGCTGAGATAGAGAGAGAGAAATGGAGAGGACAGGTAACGTAACAGTAATCAAACCCTTACCATTTCTCTCCATCAGCAGGAGAAGCAGAAACATTAAACACAGTTTCATGACCTGATGACAAAAAACAAATCCTTCGTCACACAACCAGGAATTGAACCCAGAACCTTCCTGCTGTGAGGCAACAGCACGACCCACTGCGCCACCACGCACCGATGTGTCATAACCTCATTAAATATAGCACCAAAGTCAGCACAAAGAGGACGACACAACAGGCCACTTTGATTAGCTCAACCAAAGGTCACCACCGTACTAAAGAGTGTAAATATTTGGTTTAAACAAAAGATGACGCGATAAAAATACCAAAGTATTACCCAGTGTCAGGTCAAAAAAATATAGGAGTTGGTGAGTACATGAATGAATGAGGAAACATTGTAAGGAGAAATTCAAGGAAAATACCAGAGAGTACATTGAAGATATGTGTTCTAATACCCCTCAGTAATAGTCAGGTTTAATAAAAACCTTTCATCTAGTTAGATTATTCCCTTGGAGGTCATCTGAAAACATTTTTAGATTGAAAATGAGGGGCATACTCTCAAAAAGCCCACAAAAAAAAATATGTAAACCATCCTTTTCTTAGACAAGGAAGATAAACAAGGTAACCAAGGAGTAAGATTCAAACTGGATGATAAATAATTGTATGACTGATGTCAGATATGGGTCACGATATGCCTTTTGCACTGTGGGTCTGATCGGACTGCAATTTCATCTGTGCTGTAAGTCGTGCATATATGGTACATTTGACAATAAAGATGACTTTTGAACTGGCTTCGACCTGTTAAGAGATAGTAACAGAAAGCTAACACGAGAGGAACGTTAAATTCTCAGATTTCAGTAAAAGTTCAAATGAATTTATTTCACATTTTCTATTCAGGTAAGACCTTCGTTTGTTAAAATGTTGCTGACTGTGTCAGTGTTTCTAGTCAAAACTAGAGAAAGCTAAAGAAAACATTTTCTATGATACACTGAGGGTGACTATGATTGGAAAGACAGTGTAACGTATATGTATATGTATAAGTTACAGTAAAAAGTACATGTTTTTACTGTAAAAAGTACAACCTAGGTCTACCTGCTGTTAACCCAAGAATATTATAAAACACAGCAAAAGACACGTAAAATTTAAAACCCGCATCAGTAAACAAATTATTGAGAAGTACTAAAACAAACTTACGAGTAACGGGATGCGTTCCGTGTTTGACAGTTTGTCCTCAACTCTGTGTGAAGAGACCCCACCCACATAACAGGAAGAGTGAAGCAAGCAATTAGACAACAGCAAGTAGACTAAAGATGCAGGTTTCATGTCATGATGTTAAAAATAACCTTCCTCAGTACTCTGCCAGGAGGAAGTGGTGATGTCAGACAATTCTAAAGAAAACTTGAAGTCACTTTAAAAGCCCATAAAATTTGACAGACTGAATACGTGTCTGAAAAATTCTCACAACTTCACTTTTGTCAAAGTCAACTCAGTCAGCTTTATTGTCAAATGTACCATACATGCACAACTTACAGCATGGATGAAATTGCAGTCCTCTAACACCTATGGTCAACAGGCAGTACAACACAGGCAGTACAACAGGCAGTACAACACAGGCAGTACAACAGGCAGTACACCAGGCAGTACAACAGGCAGTACAACAGGCAGTACAACAGACAGTATAACACAGGCAGTACAACAGGCAGTACAACACAGGCAGTACAACAGGCAGTACAACACAGGCAGTACAACAGGCAGTACAACACAGGCAGTACAACAGGCAGTACAACACAGGCAGTACAACAGGCAGTACAACACAGGCAGTACAACAGTCAGCACAACAGGCAGTACAACAGGCAGTACAACAGGCAGTATAACACAGGCAGTACAACAGGCAGTACAACAGTCAGTACAACAGGCAGTACAACAGTCAGTACAACAGGCAGTACAACAGGCAGTATAACACAGGCAGTACAACAGTCAGTACAACAGTCAGTACAACAGGCAGTACAACTCAGGCAGTGAGTTATACTGCCTTTAGTTTTGCTTTAATTTTAAAATTTCAAATCACTGAACAAAACACACCAATAAGCCACTGACAACTTTAGATGTTTTACTTTCTCTCAATCAAATGTCTTCTTAGATAAAATCTCTGTGGTTGCTGGGACTGATTCAGGTGGCATTAAATAAAACATGTCCAGCTTTTTCACAATGACAAACTATTGTGGAGTAGAGTTACTGAAACCTTTATCAATTTTACACTTGTTGCTGCTGGGGAATGAAAGGGATTCTCTGCACTAATTTGTAATAAATTCTTCACTCTGACGCCTTAAACCACTTCCAGTTTCAGCACTTCCTGCTTTGCTCTGTATGCAGACTTTACATGTCATAATGATGTTAGTTGGCTCAGTCAGAGGTTTGCACTGTAGCAAGTTTTTCTCTCTCCATGGAGATTATTTGGTTATTTTTGCTTCAAAAGGGACAACCTATGCAAGGACTGACTGTCAGACATGGCTTTTTAGTTGACATATATAGCATTCAACACAATCATCCCCCAGCAGTTTGGACTCAACACCTCTATGTGCAACTGGGCAACTGGCTGCTGGACTTCCAGGGAGACCACAGGCAGTTCGAGTCAGTAAAAACACCTCCAGCACCATCACACTGAACACGGGAGCCCCCCCAAGGATGTGTACTGAGCCCCCTCCTCTTCACTCTGCTGACCCACGACTGCACACCAACTTCCAGCTCCAACCTCTTTATAAAGTTTGCAGACGACACGACTGTGGTGGGTCTCATCAACAACAACGATGAGACAGTCTACAGGAATGAGGTGAGCCTCCTGGCTATGTGGTGCAAGGCCAACAATCTCCATCTGAATGTGGAGGAGACAAAGGAGATTGTTGTGGACTTCAGGAGAACACACACCCACCATGCTCCACTAACCATTGATGGTGTTGCAGTGGAAAGGGTCAGCAGCACCAAGTTCCTGGGTGTCCACATCTCCGAGGACCTGTCCTGGGGCCGCAACACTGCATCGCTGCCCAAAAAAGCCCAACAGCGCCTCTACTTCCTCCGCAAACTGAGGAGAGCAACAGCCCCACCCCCCATCATGCTCACCTTCTACAGAGGCACCATCGAGAGCATCCTGACCAGCTGCATCACCGTGTGGTACGGCACCTGCACCGTTTCCTGCCGTAAGACCCTCAGTGTATCGTGAGAGCAGCTGAAAAGATCACTGGTGTCTCTCTCCCTTCCCTTACAGACATTTATAACACCCCCCTCACCCTCAAAGCCATCAGCATTGCAGGTGATCCCCCCCACCCCTCTCACAGCCTTTTCAGCCTGCTGCCATCAGGCAGGAGACTGCAGAGTCTGGGCCAGAACCAGCAGGCTGAAGGACAGTTTCTTTCACCAGGCGGTCAGGAGGCTCAACTCCCTCCCTGCCCTTCCCCCTGCCACAACCCTGAACTCTACCCTCACCCTGCCCTGCCCTCCCCCCAGCACCTGACTACCTACCCCCCCCCCCCGTCAACTCAGGGACTACGCACACGTCACTTCCGCTACAGGATTACAGAATGTATAGAGATATTTACCATCCCTTGTGTTTCATCTCATATTTTGTGCTGTACTGTCTGATGTACTGCCTGTTGTACTCTCTGTGTTGTACTGTCTGTGTTGTACTCTCTGTGTTGTACTCTCTGTGTTGTAATGTCTGTGTTGTACTCTCTGTGTTGTACTGTCTGTGTTGTACTGTCTGTGTTGTACTGCCTGTGTTGTACTGTCTGTGTTGTACTGTCTGTGTTGTACTGTCTGTGTTGTACTCTCTGTGTTGTACTGTCTGTGTTGTACTGTCTGTGTTGTACTCTCTGTGTTGTACTGTCTGTGTTGTACTGTCTGTGTTGTACTGCCTGTGTTGTACTCTCTGTGTTGTACTGTCTGTGTTGTACTGTCTGTGTTGTACTGCCTGTGTTGTACTCTCTGTGTTGTACTGTCTGTGTTGTACTGTCTGTGTTGTACTGCCTGTGTTGTACTCTCTGTGTTGTACTGTCTGTGTTGTACTGTCTGTTGTACTGCCTGTGTTGTACTGTCTGTGTTGTACTGTCTGTGTTGTACTCTCTGTGTTGTACTGCCTGTGTTGTACTGCCTGTGTTGTAATGTCTGTGTTGTACTGTCTGTGTTGTACTGCCTGTTGTTCTGCCTGTGTTGTACTGCCTGTGTTGTACTGCCTGTTGTTCTGCCTGTTGACCGTGGGTCAGAGAGGACTGCAATTTCATCTGTGCTATATGTCGTGCATGTACGGTACACTTGACAATAAAGCTGACTTTGACTTTGATTTGAATGGACTGAACTGAATTTGAATGGACGCGTTTATGAACCAGTTGTAATCCAATCAAATTCTATGCATTACAACTATCTCAGCTCTGCATAAGGTCATGGGTAGTTTTCCACAGAACAGCATTGGTGTGAAAATGAGGACGTTTGCATTCTTGCCTCACAAGAAGGTTCACTTCCTTCTTTGTGGAGTTTGAATTCACCTCATGTCTGTGTGAGTTCTCACCAGCTTCTCTGGCTTCCTACCTCAAAAACCATGCAGCTGAGGTGAACTGATCACTCCAAGTTGATAATAGGTGTGTGTGTGTGTGTGTGTGTGTGTGTGTGAGAATTGTGAAGCCCTGCAATGCGCCGATGACATCCTGTGTAACCCACTTGTCACCCATGGCCAGCTGGGATAGGCTTCAGCTACGCCTGTGACTCACAAGGCGGAGAAGCAGCTGAAAATGAGACGATTATGGTCGTCAACAAAATGGCACAAAGCACAATGTATGGCTGAGGCTTATGCAAACATTATTTATTCAGTAAAAAAGAAAAAAAAAACCATTGGAATTGTATGAATCTGGTCCAATGACTAACAGAAGAGGAAAAAATCAGAGGTTGATCAAAGTCATTTATTGTCTGAGGATCATGAAATGTCTGTAAAGAAACAAATATTCATTTAATACTTTTGCCAGTCATGCAAAAACTTTAATACTAAACAACTCTTTGCCATCCCTAAAGCCAGGTTTGGTAGCCATAATGTCAAAGTAACAAAAGTTTCTATGTTTTTTAAATTTACTAAATACACTTTGACAGTTCTGACAACACATAATAGGTTGGGAAAGAAGCACAACATGCTTGGTAATTATAACAAAAATCAGAAACCACTTATAAAACTCTGAACATATTATGAGAGGTATGTAACAGTATACCCCATATTCTTCTCTGTTTCACTCAGAAAGTCACATTTAGCTGCTCTATGTATCATTTCTTCAAACTTCCTCGACCACTTTAGGAAACTTTTTATTTTTCACGTTTCCTCTTATTGATTAGTGTTGTCATTTCCAATTAGTTCACAGGCACTGTTCTTCTGGGTATCTAATAAAACTACAAACACTTTCACAACTGTGAATGTACCCCGTAGCTGCTAAGAAGCTGTTGTCTTATAAATGTCATCACTTAGAATATGATTAGTTTCATGATTAGCTGTGAATATAACATCTTTTCCTTTTTTTTTTTTTTTTTTTTTTTAAGTCAGGTGCTGTATTTTAAAAATAGAGCCTGAACTCTTTTCGTCGCTTCGTTGCAACGCCTGTTGCCATGTTGATCTGCCACAGTCAGATGCAGTGATGAGTTTGCCACAGAATGTTATCAGGCGTTCTCAGGCACTTCGTTCTCCTCTTTGTTCCTGTTTCCTGGTCCCGCCCCTGAAACAGATCACAGAAATAAGTGATCTTAAGGGTTAACTGGTTGGAAATGTCTGAACACGATGGCGCGTTAGTACCATTCCAGGATAGGTGATCTGTAGGCGTGTGGTCTGGAGATTTGTCGTTGTGTGTTTCATCATGTGGAGAACTGTCTGACTTTTGTGATTGGTCAGATGTGTGTTCATCAGGGATTCTGTGACTGGGCGAGACATGTGATGGGATGTCTGCTTGCACTTCCTCTTGTTCTTCTTGCTCCTTATTGGCCAGTTCTGTACACAACAGACAAACCGGAACATTATCTTTACATTAAACTCTAAATATTTTAAAGCATTCTGTCTTCTAGGAACCAATCACACAGACAGCAGAGAATGCGTCTATAGCACTAGGTTTTTTTTGTAGAGTCAAATTTTTTTTTTAAACTTTTCAGCTCAACAATACCAACACTGCTCCACAAAAACATCGTGCTGCTTTGCTGCTTCCTGGCTTTTTTTTTCCAAGACATTTTTGATGCATCTCAGAAAAGCAGCTGTAGGGATAAATCTGTGGGAAGCTTCAAAAGGAACATAGTTGATTTTAAAATTGATTTTTAAAATTTATTTAAGAAAATAACAACTCAGTGATGATGTACAGGTTTACAGTGGTGCTTTATGCTAACAGTACCACAGTACGTCACGAGGATAAACTGAATATTTAAAGAAATTCTAACATATTTAAGTATTAAATTGCATTAGAGATGGTGATTCCAATTTAGAACTTGAGCTCAATTTTCACACAAATTGCCTCTTGATATGACTTGATTTGCAACGTCACTTGAAAGTACAACTTTACATTTTAAAACCTTTTTTTCTGAGAAAATTAAAGAGCCTAAGTGTGATTATGGTCATTATTATCATAGTAATATCCCCTACAGCTGTTCGTGTATTTGTAATTGTAGACAAGAAATCCTTGGTTAATAATAACATGTAAAACAAATACACAGAGCAACAAACGCCTACATTGTGAGTCCATTATGGTGTGTGTGTGTGTGTGTGTGTTTGCATATGCTATGTCACCATGCACAGAGAGCTCTTTCCATCTGTCCTTGTTGCTGGCAATGACTCCAGACAGACGCCGCCTCAGAGCAGGCACATCGATGGCGGTCAGGGAAAAGTCCGTCTGTACGTCTTCATTGCTCCCGTGAAGACCGCTGCTGTGTCTCTGCACTGACTCTACGGTAACTGAACCGCTTCCTGTTCGACTGGAACAGAGCAGAGTTATGGATCAGGGGCTTACAGAAGGGAAAGGAAGGACAAACCTGTATTACTACTTGTACTTCGTGGCGAGGCCGATGGTAGCTAAGGGCAGGGGTCAAAAGGGAAGATTACATCACATTTGGTCAGCCAAAGGAAAAATAGTATAGAAAATATCACTATCATTCCTGGCTTCTGATTGGGTGGGCAGTCAAGGGCCCACATCTGTATTTGCTCACTCATACTTCTTATAGTCTATATAGTGCAGCCCATGTCAGTCCATCCAAATTGTGATAATAACAAAAACTAAAAACTCAACCTGCATTCCTTTATTGTATCCAAAGCTGTGTTATGTATTGATTTTTAAACCCATAAACGAGCAAAGTACAGTAGTTCATCTTCACATTAATGTTAACAAGCAAAGTTACTGTCCTTTGGTTACCTTCTAAAAGTCAGACACATCAGTGGTGATACAATACGTACTGTATGTACTTTTACATTTTAATGTCAAGCAACCTGAAGAAGACTTTCAGAACAACATCACAATATTCCTTTCTTACTTACAACATACATGAATATTAGTAATAACAATAAATAACTGAAAAAGTTGACCTTGAAGTTTATTAAATTCTGGTTATAGTGAGGAGACTATGGTTCAGCTTTTAGTTCTATTTGAGAACAAAGCTCATTCTATTTTTTAAAGCACTATTATATGTTATGGCTGACAAGAACCAGCCAAGCGTGTTATTGCCTAGTCCCGTCTGTCAGATTCTGAGTGTGGATAACACATCTAGGGTGAACACTTCACTCATACTTTCAATCCATTCCACTTAAGGATCAAGTTGTAATTTTAATCTTGGGTCTATTCCACTATTTTTAAGGCATTACTATAAATATGATTCATTTCATATGATAAACACCTCTCCCGCAAATAAAAGTAGTAATACTTGCACCTCCTGTTTCCTGTATCTCCGGCCTTTTTGTCTTCTTCTATCAGAGGACCAATCACCTTTTCTGTTGTGTCAATCAGACCACTGAAAGTCGGCTCCACAATGAAGTCTATGAAACCTGCGAGCAAACAGACACGGAGGAAAACAGCATGAATGGAAATGAAATGAGAAGCTACATGGACTCAGAGTACAAAACAGCATGATCAGGTCACAGTGTGTGTGGTTCTTCAAACCACCAGCAGATGTCGCTGCTGAGACACCTTTAGGAAATGTACAGCTCAAAATAATTGGAATATGATGGAATAGCCCCCCCCACCAACCCCCCTTTTTTTTCTTAAACACAATGAGACTTTTATATTCTCAGGATGTATTATACATATTGTTTTAAATCATGTTAATGGCTCACAGCCAATGAAAATCAAATATCTAGTATCTTAAAATATTAGAAAAATTTTGCCGAGATCAATCAGCAAATGGATTTAAAATACTAAAAATACTAAAATAGCCAAAAATTTCGAAAAGTGCTCAATTATGTATTCATTGCTGGTTTGAAGCTTCTGTTGCTTGGCTTGTAGAGAATTCAATTTGTGGTCACATACTTTAAACAGTACAGTACAGGAAGAAGCATGAGGTGCTCTAAAATCTCCTTTTAGAGTGCTGTGTTGACCTTTGACCTGAAGAAAGTTTACCTGCACGAGCAGATGAAATGACACCCCAAATCATCATTAACTGTAGACACCCTGAAACTAAAATTCTATGCCTTCCTCCAAGCTCTGGAAACTTTTTTGTGGTGTTTTCCCCCTGTTTTTTTTTTTAAGCTGTAGGCATAAATTATGAAAATCTAAATAAGAAAATAGTTGAACCCTTGTAGTTTTACGTCCCACCATGTGTGCATGGAGTGTTTCACAAGAGTACAAATAGAAACATACTATTTGTGCCCTATTTGAGTCAAATTAATACCTCTGCCACCCTCGCAGCTGGCCAGAGCCCCCCAAGGATCAGCTGATTCCCTCCCCTTTGATAGAGATGCTCCCATTTAACCACATTGGTGTTACTGGACTGCCACCTGCACTGGATCACGATGAATTTTAGTTCATATTTCATATTTTTTGTGATTTCTAAGTATTTTGTGCTTTCTTCTTCAGGTCTGTGTAACAGGATGTGGATTGCAAACATTTTCCTGTATTTCCACCTCAGTCCTCTTGAAGCCCTCCTCTCCCATGATGCAATGCCCCTCTGAAGGGATGTCATGATCCACGTGTAATTGTCCTCCCACTCTTAACCTCACACATCTACACACACACACACCCATGTGGACATAGCTACTCGTACACATCTGCCACACACACCGTGACCCGCCACAGCGGATGAGGCCGTTGAAAATGGTTGATGGATGGAGGGATACCAGTTGTATATTGATGTTTTCATGTTTAATAGAATGTTTTTTTTGTTTTTTTTTAAAAACCCAACAGTTTTTATTTATTTTCTTGATGGATTACTGTTTTACAGTTTCCAGGTGGTATCCTGGATTTATTCATTTTCAGTTCAAATGCTCAGATTTTTCCTGTTTTGTTTTTAATGTTACTAATTATTTGTACTTGAGGTTTTTAAGTATTATTTGCACATGATTCTCCTTACCTATCTGTGATTGGGCGATCATGGTGGCTTTGCGATCACAGAGAGGAGAGAAAGGAAGGCCAAGTTCCACCTCTTTATCTCCCTGGAAAAGAAAAAACGATGATCAAAAAACACGTTCATGTGAATTCAATTTCTACATTACAAGAACCAAAGCATGAACTAAATCTAAAAGAGAAATATAGTGTTTGAGGAAAAGACCATCTCAAAAAGGTATCTTTCAGTACTATAAAATATGACTATAAATATAACTGTATATCTCTCCACGGTGCACTGGCGTCGCGTCCAGAGTGTCCCATGCCTCACGCCCCCAGTCAGCTGGGATCGGCTCCAGCACCCCGCGACCCACGACGGCGGACGAAGTGGATATAGAAAATGGATGGATAGATGGATGGATGGATGGATGGATGGATGGATGGATGGATGGATGGATGGATGGATGGATGGATGGATGGATGGATGGATAACTATAACTCAGCACGGCTTTATGACAGTTTATAAAGAACACTTTGTCACACGTTTATCTTTTAAACATGCACACTCCATCTGGAAGAATTTGAGAGTCAATATATTAAATTTAGACAGTCAGGTACCAGTGTTTGCAGGAATCCGGGGATATGCTGCAGGTTTCTATGAACAACTGTTTCACTCTGAATTCTCTGAGAAACCTGAAATCTAGACACCGGTTCTGTCCGGTCCCCTGAAGGTGTCGGCAGAACAAAAATACCACCTAGACGCTGACATCACCCTGCAGGAGCTGTCTGAAGCCCTCTCTGATGTTAAAATACCTAAACAAATAAAATACTTATACTGCCCCCTGCTGGCAGCATGAGGTGTGTATTGATGTACACTGAATATTAATTGTATAGCTGGCTGAGGTTGATACTGACATTTGCCCCGGAGTGTGTGAGCCTCGTGTGGCACTGGGCGCGCACATTTTGCTGCTTCAATTTTCCATCCAGCCATCCATTTTCTAGTGAACAAGATGGCAGAAATCGTCTCGTCTACAGCTGTATTTTCACGTTGTGGGAGTCAGACGTTTGGTGGACCCTATCCCAGCTAACTATAGGTGAGAGGTGGGGTGGGCTCCGGAATTATCGCTGGTGCATCGTGGAGCCACAAGAAGACAAACAACCTGTCTCACACAAACCTACAGGCAATTAATAAATGATCAGTTCACCTTAATACAATTTTTTGTTTTGTTTTGTTTTGTTGAAGGTGGGAAGAAACCGGAGAACACAGACAGAACCCATGCAGACAGGAGGAGAACTAGAAACAGTGCCCCCTACTGCCCGCAACTTCAACATTATGCGTTTATTTTTTAGACTTTTAAAAAGAACAAACGTCAGTAGCATGAAGTAAATGACTTAGGTGTCTTGTTTGGCTGATCTACCTGTCTGAAGAACTCCTCCATCAAACTGTGAGTCCATCGGTAGTGTAGCGGCCAGGCTTTAGCTGGATGACTGATGTCTGCAGCGTGAAGCATCAGAGACAAAACCTTCACTTTGTCTATACTGGAGACAGAAAGAAACAAATAAAGCAATGGAAAAAAACTTTAAAATCACAATTAAATCCCACTGGGCTGGCCACTGTCAGTCATGTTCTGTTTCACTTTCACTAGTTAAGTCAAAACAACAAATCAGTTGGTCTGTAATGGTTTCTTTTTATGTGATTGATTGAATAATATACATTAAAAGTAAAGCTAATAATACTTTACAGTTAATCCAGATGGATTGCAAGGTTTTCCCAGATTAAATGAGATATGCATTAAGTCTTTCCTCCCTAATCCTGCCTGTAGGCAGAATAATCCACGTCGCTCTCCAGGCGAGTCCCTACTACCGTCACGGTAAATAAGATGTGTGTTTAGCTGAATTCCGACTACACGTGCCAAAACAGGTGCATTCCTGGAAAAATACTGTTTTTCAACCAATGAAATGATAGTCCAGTAATTTCAATAAACCTATACACCAGTTTCTACATTATTATGAGTTTTGATTAGTTATAATCAAAGTTAAAGGTCCAGGAAGATGGTGTTTCTTGAATGAAAAAATATAAAAATGAACTCCATCAATGATAATAGTACAGAATTTGAAGGATTTACAAAAAATAATGTGGAGATATCTTTGGCAGAGTTGTTAGAGAATGACAGGTGGGTAGGTCTCCAGCCTTACGGATAACATAACTTCTTGCCGCCATCTGCCGAGCGTTATATCATCCCTCTGGCTGCTGCCCTCGAGCCTCCACTAACGGAGTGTGAAACTTATTGCCTCCACCCCTCAGACTTCAACCGTCACCTCCTCCTCCCAGTTTCCCTCTCTCTACCTCCCTACCAACAGAAAACCCCAACTGAAAAGCATAAAGGTTACTTTCAACTTGGCTTTTACCAGAAACTTTCCTAACAACTTTATTGGGAGGATAGAAAGAGAGAAGTGTTTCCAGAAATACAAACAGCGTTCAAAGGAAGGTGTGAGGCAGGAACCAAAAACTGGATGTAAACACTGTGATATTACGTTATATGTAACACGCTCTAAAGCATTGGTGCTTATTAATACATCATCTAGTCAGACGACATTTGAGTTTTTGTTGAACTGAGGTCACTGCAGATGGACACACAACGGCACTAAGATAGTATAACGAATAAGCTACCTAGCGAGTTACCTCCAATTTTTTGGCATCAGTTTTTTGTCTTAAACTTGAAAAAAGTGATAAAATTGAATAGAGGAGTTGGACCATGTAAGAAAACACAAACATATCACTTTCATATGGAATGGAAGGAGGAGTCTTTTTCAGTGTAACATTTTCAATGTGCGTTTGCCTCATCTGCCAGTCTACCATTCGCAATACAGAAGAAGACAAAAGTGGAGCAGCATTTTCGGATAAAAACTACAACGCCAACTTTCACCAAGTGAGCTGAGAAAAAATGTGAAGGAACTAAAAGAACCAGTTGTCCAGACAGTAGTTATTTTGGTCACAGCCAAGTTCAAAAGCAAAAGCTGCCACTGAAGCATTATTCCAGGTGAGTCACCACATAGTTCATTTAATTTAGATTTTGATTTAATTGGCTCCTGCATAGAAATTTGTCTTCATTAATTGTACGTAATATGACATGCTGCACATAACATACAACAGTTAAATAAACTTTATCCACCTAAGACCAAGACATGAAGAAAACTAAAGTAAGAAATGGGGAAACGTTAACAGAGACAGGAGCAAATGGACTGATCAGTGAGGCCTGCTATTCAGGGCTGCTATGGCTGCAGGATTAGACCTATCCCAACAGGTCTTCTGTTGGGATAGGTCTAATTCCTGTTGGGATTAGACCTATCCCAACAGGTCTTCGTTGGCTTCGTTTCTGAATGCCCCTGGGGTGCTGGATTGAGGGGGGTTGAATAATATATCCTTTGCTTTATTGACATTGATTTACAGATAGCGGTCTATACACCAGTTAGTGACATAATTGGCTGTGCTGTCGTAGTCCAGGGTGGATTGATTGTTAAATAGAAGTGCAAGAACAGCTGTGTCATCTGAGTATTTGATATATATCTTTGATCATAGCTCTCTAGATGTCAAGAAGTACCGTTATAGGGTTCAGTGAAGCCTTGATTGAGGCTTTGACACAACAACTTTGGAAGGACATCGCAGATTCAATCAGTCAATCAATCAATCAATCAATCAATCAATCAATCAATCAATCAATCAATCAATCAATCAATCAATCAATCAATCAATCAGCTTTTATTTGTAAAGCGCTTAATCACATCAACAGACATTTCAAAGCACTTTTACAGGCAGAGAGAAACAACAGAACCGTCCAGAGCAAGCATAAGTGACAGCGGCAAGGAAGAACTCCCTCATTGAGGAAGAAATTCAGGGCAGGACCCAGACTCTGGTGGGCGACCATCCACCTTGACCGATTGGGTGGAAAAGAAATACAATGATGATAAGGACAGGGTAAGAGAAAGAGACAGACAGAGAGAGAGAATGGCAGACAGACCAGATAGAGTCAATGTCTTTGTGGTTAGATTAGGAGTTTTGATCCTGACGTCGGGACGCTGAAATGGGGACGTGAATATCAGGCTGCGTTCACCGACTCCTGGTTTGTTGTCTCCTATTCTTGTTCCCTATTATCTAGTTGGTTAATTCAAAGCACAATTACAGCTGCATGGATGACTGTATGATGGCGACGAAGGAAGAAAAGAAGCAGGACCCCGGGCGATGGATAGATGAGAGGTGATAGTGGTGGAGTTAGAGGAGCAGGTCCACAGTGGATGGACAGATGAGGGGTGAACCTGAGAAAAACCTGTGAGGACATAAAGCACAGAGACTCCGGGGAAGAGGTTGCATTAGTAAGGTGTGAAGGGAGACTTGGAGAAAGAGCTCGGTTGGAGAAGAGGAGTAACAGGGAGGTTCAGAGAGAAGTAGGAGAGAGGAGCTCAGTGTGTCCTGATGTTGAGTCTCCAGCATCTAGTCTGTTGGCAAAAACTAAGTAGCCTAGGCTGAATTGTAGGTTTCCTGAAAAAGGAAGGTAGGGAGGTGGTTCCACAACAGAGGGACATGAGAGCTAAAGGGCTCTAGCTTTTGTAGATTCTAAGAACCACCAGTAGGCCTGTATGTTGAAAACGTAATGCTCTGGATGGATTAAACGGAAGTGAAACCTCCTTCAAATAGTTAGGAGTCTGGCCATGAAGAGCTTTGTAAGTGAGGAGGAGTATTTCAAACTCTATCCTAGCTTTCACAGGGAACCAGTGCAGACCAGTGGTACTGGTCCTGGTCAGAACATGGGCAGCAGCATTCTGTATTAGTTGAAGTGTCTTCAGTGACTTTTTGGGACAGCCTGTAAGATGTGAGTTAGTTTGAATGTGATTGGTGGTGAACTTGAGGGGGAAAACTAAACATCCGACCCACCGAGCAAGATAGAAAGGGAGAGGGTGGAGAATGGAAGAGAAGAATTGTAGCTATGGTTAGCCACTAAGCTAGCACTAAACTATGGCAGATTACCCTGATAATTAAATGGCTGGTAAGAGGTTTGTTGAAATACGTGATAGCTTTTTTTTTTTTTTTTGTCTTGTCTGCATGTATTCTCATAGTTTAACCCCATAAAAGGGGGTTAACCTTTTATGAGATCAATGTTTATTTTAGTCTTGCAGCAAAATCTTTTATATATTTTAATGCGTGCATGTGACCGTCACCAATCCTCTCTGGTAACTAAATTGTCAGTCTTTATTAGAATTTCCTATTGTGAGCCAGAGAGGGGGGTGCTGCACCCCTGTGAGTTAAGGGGGAAGGAAAAAAGGAGACAGGAGAGAGAACATAAACAAGGTAGTGGATAGACAGGCAGTGCTGTTGGGGTGAAAAAGGTTTAGGCTGTTTTATTCTATCTTAGAACTGATATCTCAACACCAATGTTACAAAACATCAGATTAGTGGAGGTCCTGATAGTATAGAATAGACCACCAGAGGAAACCAGTGTAGGAGGAAGGTAGAGGGCATAAGATTGTGATGACTGAAGTGAGACTCATCACGTTCTGACGGGACCCAACGGTTCTCAATAATTGGACTCGACAGGAGTTGGTAAGCCCTGGCCCAACGTGCATGTGTGATGAAACCAACACCCAGATAGGCTACCAGAACCCAACAGGGCGATGCCAACCGAGCACTCCCAACCCCGGTAGCCAGGAGCATCAAGAAGCCACCACCCAAAGAGCCACCGGGGATACCGAGAACCACGTAGACCCGGGGACCCAGAGGAGGCAGCGGCCGTCACCGCCAGGGCGCACGGGCCAGGCCCAAGGGGCACGAGGCAAGGATGCCCCCCCATCACCCCCGCCCCATCCCGCCCCGCCACACCCCCCAACCCCCCACCCCCATCCACCACGCCCACACCCCGCCCAACCCCCCAACCCCAGGGGACAGGACTGCCCCCCGCAGCCCCAGGGGCCAGCCGCAGTGACCGGGCGACATGTGACTCATGTAGTCATGTAGTCATGACATGTGACTACGTGATGGCTTTTGCTATAAAGTTCAAGCTAAAAATAATTACTAACTTCCTCTACAATCTAAAATAACACGAGATGTTGACATTGATCATACGACCAATAGTGAACCAACATGCTGCTGCCAAACTAACACAACATGAAATGATGTAAACGTTTACCACAACAGGAACAGGAGGAGGAGGGCAGCCGGTGAGCGTTTCTCACTGCAGTTGGATAAATGTGTGGACATGAATGACACAGCCCAGATGTGCATGTGTATTTGTATGGTGTTTACGGATATCACTGCAAAAGAGGATTTATTGACAGTACTGTCCATGAAGGAGCAGACGTTAGGAGAGGACAAATTTCTGCTTTAAAAAAAGGCTGACTGCTCAATGTTACTCAATCGTCAATGTTGCTACAAACTGACATGAGATGGTTTCGTCCGGGAAAATTCCTTCAAAGATTTCGAGAGCTCTTTTCAGATTAAGGATTTTACCTGTGTACCTGGACATAAAGAATACGAGCAGCTAAATGAAGATCAATGGCTGTTGGACTCAATGTCCTCCATCTAACCCTGTCCTTTGCATCCTCTTCTCTCACACCAACTACCTTCATGTCCTCTTTCACTACATCCATAAACCTCCTCTTTGGTCTTCCTCTAGGCCTCCTGCCTGGCAGTTCAAAACTCAGCATCCTTCTACCAATATATTCACTATCTCTCCTCTGGACATGTCCAAACCATCTCAGTCTGGCCTCTCTGACTTTATCTCCAAAACCTCTAACATGTGCTGTCCCTCTGATGTACTCATTCCTGATCCTATCCTTCCTGGTCACTCCCAGAGAGAACCTCAGCATCTTCATCTCTGCTACCTCCAGCTCTGTCTGGAGGTAGCAGAGAGGTGGAAATGCAGAGAAAGGCCCGTGTTCAACTTCACATTGCTACACAGAACAAACTGACATTTGTCTGTCAGAGTTTGACAACCCCTTTCATTTCTTTTCTTTGCTTGAGCCAGTTTCGACATTCACATTCATCCTTCTAGAGAGGATGTTGAGGTTGAGTCAGTCAAATCAAAAACTGCAGCACTGTTTCACCTGAAGTCTTCTGGACTGGATGATGAGATTTTGACACTATAAGCCAGCATTCAGCTGAAGTCCAGAGCCCATAGATAGTTCTGGAACTCACTCACAGAGGAAATGTACACCAACAAGAGGAAATATGGTACCTTCTTGACTGCATTATTCAGCTCCACTTATTTAAGTGAGTCAGCCTTCTCAAACGTTAAGATCAATAAGTCCAAATACTGCTCCGCCATGACTGATGATCTTTTGGAAATGTGCTTGAGGCTGGCTGTCAGCAGCTGCTGTCAGGACTATGCATCCCTGGCTGATACCATTCAGTGCAAATCATCAAGGTGAATTCAGGAAATGACACGGCTAATTGTGTTGTGCAACATGGGCTCATGCAGTTATGCAAGGTAAATTAACATACATTGTTCTCAATATATTTAGAAATAAATACATGTTTTGCATTTTTGTAGTTTGTAGATTGTTTTCATGTGTTAATAAATAGGCGGTATGTAGCAGAAGACGCAAGAAAATGTAAAGTATCTTTCAATATAACCTTAAAAAACATTATTTTACTGAAATTACACAGTGTTCAAATTATTTTATGCAAAGGAAAAATAGTTAGATTGGTTCAGGGAACATGGGGGAGATCTTGTATAGGGCAGCAGTCCAAGCTGAAGGCCAGGGGGGGAAAGAGTTAACATATCTACGATTATCTAGGTGTGCCAAGAAAACCTATTGATAATATTGATATTGATAGGTAACATTGAAGCTCTCTGAAGAGACACCTGTGAGTCAACAATTTAATCTCTAGTGACAGCTCTTTATGATTGCTCTGCACACGACAATGAAGCCTTAACTTGAGTTCACTTGACTTGGCTGTCTCACTCTTCTAGCTACTACACGGAGCCCATGACCATACTGTTACATGTTCTTCCCATTCATGAGTAACGTCTGATGTCTCCTCTATTTTAGTCTCAGTTGGGTGAGCCTGCCTCTTCAATACAGCACCAATGCCAAATGACAATCCGCCACCAGCTGGCATTTCAACCAAAATGAGTGTTACCAGCTGGAACCTTAGCTCTGCGTCTCATTAGAATAATAGTTATGTAATTAATAGTTGAGCTGGAAAATCCTGCTCCTGTTATTTGTCTTAGGTTCTTATCATGTCAGTTAACATGTTTCAGATTAGTAGAAAAGCTCATATCTGATCGCCCATTGCGTAGTATGGGTTGATGACTTCTATCATATTTGCTAGTTTCAGATGTGGTTCCATTTATTATTCTTTTAAGTTCTGTAATTGCATTTTGTTCCATTAAACATGCCTTTAATGGAAGAGAAATGTGCCAGGTGGCAAAACACTGGCTGATGCTGCTCCCAAGTTTTCCAAAAAAGCTCAATTTTCGCATTAAATATGAGGTCTAGATTGTTCAATAATGTTAAATTAGAAATAATGACTTCAGCTCTGACCTGTGTGTTTGGGTCAGGGCATTTCTCATGGTCTTGATTTGCTGGAAGTGACATGACATGTCAGTGGACATCACCATCTCGATGACCAGAGCTCTCAGCTCCCTGCAAATCACCAATACACAAATAACATAGCGTGAGATCAATCATCATAATAACAGTGTGAGCTGTCATGCCAGGTATGCATATATTAACATATACTGTTCATATCAGATACAACCTGACAGTGTGTGTGTGTGTGTGTGTGTGTGTGTGTGTGTGTGTGTGTGTGTGTGTGTGTGTGTGTGCATATGTGTGTGCTTGTGTGTTTGCACCTCCAGTCATCCTTATTCAAGTTGATCAGGATGTTCATGTCCTCCTCTGCCATCAGCTTGTAGGCAGCACTAACATGGTGGTTCTCCAGAACAGACCTGTCGTTGTACAGAATGGCGACCTCCGATCTGAAAGTTAGTTGACACAAGTTGATTTCTACTACAGTGGAAACCAACAGCGTGATTTGATTGAACAAGAAGTGATTTACTGCAGAATTTGAGGTGCTAATATCCATTCAAATGTAGTCATTGTGCTGCATTTAAATCCTGGACACCATGATCTAAAGTTTTGTTTGTTTTTATACACAAAAATCACACAAGCTTTGCCAGCGCCTTATAAAAGCTATAATGCTTCTCCACCATTTTTTAAAATTTGTCCTCAATTTTACTGCAATTTTCACTTCAGCAAACTTCTTCTATAGGGATTTTGCTCAAGTTGTTTGATAGTTGATCAGTAGGATGCCAACACATGTGATGGAAAATTATCAAAGGTTTTTTTTTCATAACTCTGAAGGTGTTGCCAAATTTGCATTTCTCTATTCATGATGAAAGAGGAAGTTGTTATAAATCCCCTATCAATTCAATCAATCTGGACCAAACTCATATGTTTAATGAGACTCCCAGTCTGAAAATATCCACATTCTTATTATAGCAATTACACTAAGAATGTATTGAGTGACAAAGAGAAGTTGATTACTTTTAGTATCGAAAGCCAACCGTGGCATGAAGCCCAGACGGTGAAGGCCGCAAATGGTACGGTCTTGGAGACAAGAACCCGTCATGAGATGAGGTTCACTCAGGATAAATCAGCAGTACTCACATTATGAATTATCATAATATTAGTTTTTATATTTAGAATTGTGCATATTTGAATATACACAGTTATAATGTGTAACAGCTCTTTCAAGCTGTTTTTTACCTTTTCACTGAAAAAGAGTAAAAAAGAATGGGACTGGACTTTTACTTATAGTTAGTTGAAGACGTTTCACCTCCAATCCAAGACGCATCTTCAGTTCAACAACCAAGAAAGTCCAGTTGATTGTTTTTGCTCTTCTTGATTTACTACTGTCTACTGTCTAATGTTATTTTCTGAGTTGCTGTGAAGATGGAAATTTCCCCACATGGGGATAAATAGAGGCTTAATTTGTCTTTTATTTACCAATTCACTTCTACTGTATGTTTTTTGAAAGATTCTTATGTGGATTTGAACCCAGGACTTTCTTATGGTGTTACTACACCACATGCTTCACAAACATGTACCCCACCTACTAAATAGATTTCTGTTTATATTACCTGGTGTGAATGTGGAAGTTGTTAGTGGTTCCTGTGTGTTCAAAGTCATGAATGGCAGCGGCAAAAACCATTGCAAGTATCTCCAGCTCACTTAGCCAGTGCTGCAAGCACACACACACACACACACACACACACACACACACACACACACACACACACACACACACACACACACACACACACACACACACACACACGCAAACAAACAAACACACAGCACACACACATATAGAGATAGAGACTGTTATTTATGCGACATAGAGACAGTGAGACACCGTCTGTCTCTATGTTGTTGGATTACACGCTGTGTGTTACCATTAATCCGGTATGTAGCATCAGGAAGTGGACAGTCTGTGTGACATCAGCGGCGTGGATCAGGTTGTGGTAGGGGTTCTTGTGTTTACTGTACCCCCCCTCCAGAGCTTCAACAAACTGTACTAGAGCCTGCACTGGAATCTGTAACAAAAATATGTGATGTTTGGTATCTGCCAATTTATTAAACTACCTCCCACTCATCCCAGTAGTGTTAATAATATGAATTTGTGCGTACCCTGAACCTGTTGATGAGGTCATAGCGGGTCAACAGGTCATATACCAGGAACTTGAGGGCATGGTCTCCTGTGGCCTCGTGGAAGGAAAAAACATCAAATGACCACTGGTCGACTTCCTGAAAAACAACCAGTTGATGATAAGACGTCATAATCATCTCAATGAAACCAAAAAGGAACATGTAGAACTATATAGTAAATAACAACAATAACAGCAGAAAAAGAAAAAAACAGGATGCTAGAGGGACAGGCTGGGGACCAGAAGGGTCTTTTCTAGATTGTCTGCTGTTTTTGTCACTCCTTGCCCCCCACCTTGTGTTGGAATTCTGCTGTTATTTTTATCTCTTTCCACCTACTGTATGTCTAAAACTCCTTATTCCTGGTTTGGATCCCCAATCAGTTTCTTTGTGTTTTACTTCAAACCTTCCTCTACCTCTCCTTATTTCCTGTCAGTCTTTCATTTTTGTCTTCTGTACTTCGTGTGCTTTATTCCATGTTTTCCTCTTAATTATGATTTCAATATCATCTATCGCTCAGCTAATGTTCCCTCTGTGTCTCTTTTTATATGAGGGTGGGTTTTTGCCCCTTGTTTCTTTGTTTATGTTTTGTTGTAATATCTTTGCTGATATTTACAGAATATCTTCCAAAAGGCAAAGTGTGTATAGGATCAAAGTAATCAATCAATCAATAAATAATCCCCATTGGTAATTACTTTTTTTCACACACACACACACACACACACACACACACACACACACACACACACACACACACACACACACACACACACACACACACACACACACACAGGGCCTGTAGACATGTGGATAATGGGAAATGCTGTAGAGTCCCTTTGGAGTAAAATATTTACAGATGCAGTAGGTGTTCAAGGTTATTTATTTTTGTTATGGACAAATCTGCAAGTTCTACTTAAAAAAAATCATCAGAATACGATTACTAATTTAAGCAGCATTCAATAATGGGCCATCGTCTCATGGCTTATTGAATACTAGTACCCGGGACTAGTACTAGATGACACCAAAACAACTTTGGTGTCACCTAACGAGTGATTCTTACTTATTGTAAATCAACTGCTGTCTGGAATTAAACATTCATTCATTCATTCATTCATTCATTCATTCATTCATTCATTCATTCATTCATTCATCGCTGTTGCTACCCACTGCGCCAACGTGCGGCCCTGGAATTAAGCATATCCTTTCTATTGTCAGCATATGGCACAGCAAGATGGTTCCAGGTGTGATTCCTTTCTGAGCGGAGTTTGAATGTTCTCCTTGTATCTGCATGGGTTCCCCCTGGTTTCTACAGCTTCCTCTCACCTCCAGAAACAAGCAATTTAGTTCAACAGCTCACACCAACTTGTTCGTACATGTGAGTGTGAGTGTGTGTGTATGATTTTCATGTGGTCCCACAAGACATGTGTCTTGTCCACAAGAAAACAGTCCATTCTGGAGTATTGATAGTGGAGTCACAACAATTTCCTTTTTTGTGGCAAAAGCAGAAATTCCATTTGTCCACAGGAAGTGAAAAAACCCCCCAACAACTTGTCATCACCAAAAGTGTTGACAACAATTTTCATTTGAAACAAATTACAGAAAATAATACAATAGATTAAACAAAAGACTTAATTATGCATTTAAATTATTGTAAATTACATCATTTAAAAGTAATTTAATGCTTTTTATGTGGTTCTGTGGAGGCAATTTGACATAGAAAGTGCTGTAACCAATTTAACATACTCAGAAATTGGCAAAATTTGGGATGTATAGAGTTATGACAATTGTCTGTTTCATGGCAAACACATGTCGTGTTTCATTCTCATTCGGTAGTACAGACCACATTTCAAATCTAAACTTTGTCAACTCTGGATGTACAAGCCATCCAATGGTTCAATCCTCATCCAGTGCTTTTTGAATATGAATTTGTCATGTACACTATATCTGTGTGAATAATGGCTATGATGTGTCATTGTAGCGCGATGATCATCCTACATACCATAACGGCTGTTTAGTGTTAAAAACAAAGTGAGGACTGCATGATGGGCTGACCCTCATGTGTGACACAGATGTTTTTAATTAATTGTCTCCAGCTTTAGAATTGTTTTATTATGCATTATGAGATATGTCATATCATTATTCCAAATTGTTACTCCTACTCCTTGAGGACTTGTAGTTCATAAGAATAAGAGTAGTACAATGTTTATGTATTGAAAGCTATCGTTGTGACATTTCCATGCTCTCTTATTTTTTTTATTTTAGATTTGCTTATCCTTTACTTCTATCTATCTGTCTATCTATCTATCTATCTATCTATCTATCTATCTATCTATCTATCTATCTATCTATCTATCTATCTATCTATCTATCTATCTATCTATCTATCTATCTATCTATCTATCTATCTATCTATCTATCTATCTATCTATCTATCTATCTATCTATCTATCTATCTATCTATCTATCCATCCATCTCTCTGTTTCTTATCTTGTTTTCTGCTTCTTCTCTACTTCCTTTAGCCCTTCATAAATCCATTTATTGTTTTTATTTTCCTTCCTTCTCCCTCCATGTCTAGAGAAGAAGATGACTTTAGTTTGAATACATACTTTTTTAAAATGAATGCAATTATGTAAAATCCTGTCGAGGCAACTGCAGTAATAAAAACATTTTTACTTTTAGAGCTGCCAAAGCTGTGGGAGGGTAGGTCAGTCCAGTCATAGTGGATGTCCTTCTGTACATTCTAATATCACACACACGCACACGCACACACACACACACACACACACACACACACACACACACACACACACACACAAGGAGAGAGAGAAAAAGAGAGATCAATAAAAGGGAGTCAAGCACAAATCTCTTGCTTAGATATACACAGCTGTGTACACGTAAACTCACATCAAGCAGACTTACAGTACATGCTGCAGTTTTTGTCCAGAAAGGAATGTGTATCATTATATTAAGTGTGGTGTACAAACCAACCTGCGGAACATGGACTGATACCATCCCTTTTTTTTTACATTGTAATATTAATCGGCTTCCTATTAAGCCTCCTATTTATGATCTCCATCTCTATCTGATTTGCATGCTAAGACCATTAGTCTCCATATATGATCTCATAATCACTCTCACATCAAGTTGGCAAGTGCCTACATACTGTCAGTTTGTAAGAATTTTATAATTGTTGCATCTCTAAATATTTTCACTGAAGACAGAATCACCTGAAAGTGCTACTCAGGTGTCTGAAAACGCCCCTTGACTTTACATTTAGGTGTAATTTTCCTGTTTGCACAGAAATTCATATACATACTACAGTAAAATGTATATATGTCTTGATTAAACCAAACCAGTATCCTCTATTGTAGTTTCTGTGTCTCCACCAGATGTTGAACCCGCTGGGATTTTCTCCCATTTAAGATCAACAAGACCATTAGTCAGGTCCATTACTGAAGACAGATGATGACACCTGGATGCTGGGTGCTGAAATGCATTACAATCCTCCCTTGTTCTTAACATAAATTTGGGGCAGATATTCTTATAGAATCAATATTCTTGAAGTGTCAACGTGATTTTTCTAATTTAAAAAAACCTTGAAAAAACCTTTAAAAAAAGGTTAGATGAAATGAATGTTGATGTATCTTTGTAAAGGAGTTCACCCTATCATATTTCAGATATATTTATGTTTAATTGATAGGATACATAGAACTTTTATTTACCTTTCCACAAATATCCCAGCCTGCACTGCATGGACAATGCTCCTGAATCTTGGCTTCTCTTCTGGACGACGCTTGGTCACACCCATCTTTCTGCTGAAGGTACATGCCAGCCAGTCACGGACTTCAGTAGGCACCGACTCCACCTGCAAATCGCTAAGCTCGTCCTCAGTTTCCAAAAGACGCCTTCAGAATGGAGAGAAATGTCTGTCAGTGACAGTTGGGACAAACAGACAGGATTTATTCGGTTATGTATGAATGTATGCATCCTGCTGTCCAGTCCTGCCTGGTCTCATCCGTGTAAACAGCATCCAACATGGCAGCAGCAAGCTCCAGGTTCTTGCGAAGTTCCTGCAGATCAATCGTACCATGGTCCATCTGCTCCAGGGCTGCTTTCAGCCTGACACAACACAGACAGTAGGTAAATCACAGTGCAATCATTTGTCTCATTTAATTCCATCTAATCTATAAGGAGGCTTGTTGCAACGAGAGAGCAGCTTAGTACTGATCAGTAATAGAAAACAATTCGACAATCCCCAGGTTTCTTTTCAGCACCATCTAATTCCCCTTCAAAAACAGGGCTCATATGCAGTGTCCTTGAGGGTTGTTGTGTCATCAAGACAATAAATGAGTTGGGGCTGCAGCATATCTTGGACAGCTTGCTGATTAATGTTGAAAGGCCTATTGAGTAGTTGGTTCAAATGTTCTTTCCATTATTGTACTACGTCACTCATTTCTGTGAACAAGATGTCATTGACAGATGTGACATGTGCCATAGCATTGGAATTGGGGCTCAATCAGAGCCTTCAAATCAATAAAGAACTTCTTGCTCTTCTTTCTCATCAGCAAACTGTTGTAGATATGCTGCCTTTGCTTCCCACCAGTTGTCCTTCAAAGATCAAACAAAAACTAAACCCAGCTCTCTTCATCACTCCACACCCCAACACGACATAATACTTGTGACATAATCCTGGAGATGTATTTGACTGTGTTGCTACTAAATATCATTACATATTTGTAAGATAATCTTAATAGCTCAGTCCACAAGGACTTGGTTTGGGGATTAGATGGTGGCCAGTTCAAGTCCATCGTAAATCCAAGCATTGGAGTGTGAAGTGATAGCTGAAGAGGAATCAGTGGAACAAGGCACTGAACCGCTTCCAGGGAGCTGTCGAGTGGTTGCCTATCACTCCACCATCTCTCCATTGTTGCTTGTCTACAGGCCCTTTGTGTGTGTGTGTGTGTGTGTGTGTGTGTGTGTGTGCATGAGTGTGTGTGTGTCTGTGTGTGCACGCGTGCTCAGGCCTGCATGTTAGTGTAACATTTACAGTGTCAAAAGAATTTCCCCACTAAGGATTAATAAGGTACATTAAATCTAGAAACAATGAATGCTACTTTAATTTATTCACTGTAACTTTTCGCACATTATACATGACACATATGACACATTATATCTATTTTGGACAGTTTGATAATTATTTACATAGAACTGACTCTCAAAAGGCACCAATGAAATGTGAGACTACACAAAAGTGACAAACAAGTAGAACAGCAGAAGGATTTAAACAGCAACTCAACAAATTCTGAGTGTCGGATATCAGCAGTTTCTTCCCATTTTTTTGCTTCCCATACGCTTAGTGTCTCATGTCTGTCATTTTCCCCAGTACATCTGTTTTCACTGCAGCAGGATGGAGCTATCATTCCTCCAACTCCTCGTCATCTCCATTTATAGATTCTGTACAGCAACCCTGCAGGTAATCATCCCATTAAGATTCATCCCTTCAAACAGCATTTACACACTGACTGCTCTCTCAAAATTTGTGAGATCATCCATTTTCTTTAGTAGTAAGTCTGAAGTTAGCTGCAGTTGATCGGTCATCATTGCCTGTCTTAACTTTTTGGTCTCATCTGTGTAAGCCTCCAATTTTCATGCTGTGAGAGCCACTCCAGACGCCCCAACAGCTCCTTCACCCACACAGGAATACCACACTAAATACTAAGATCCTTTCTCAGGGTAATTCAGCATGTGTCAAACTTTTGTCCTGATGGACTATAATGTTCTATCAGAAACAATTTTCCACTGAGACGTCTAACATCCAATACATGCTGATTTTGTGGTTGAGTTTCAATTTTGGTTGCTCCATGTTTGATCACCGAGAGCATCCTGGACATACCTTGGGCTGGATTCCTAACTTCAAACATGAGAACAGCTGCATGATGAATTACTTGGTGGAGTTTTAGAACTTGGCTGCTGATGTTGTTAGAATGAGGAATCCCTTCAAAGTGTTTTCATTATAAGAGTTGAGCAGATGATTAAGGGCTGAATTAGTCACCCCACCCTTGTGGACTGTGGGTGTGGGGATACTCACAAGCCCCCGGCTGAGCACCGCTGTGTTGGAGCTTACCCCGGTGGACGAGAGGGTCGCCTCCCTACGCCTTAAGGCTTTGGGAGGGAAAACTCTGACTGTAATTTGTGTGTATGCACCAAATAATAGCTTTGAGTATTCGGTCTTTGGATCTCTAAATGGGGTCCTTCATGGGACCCCTGCAGGGGACTCCATTGTTCTCCTGGGGGACTTCAATGCACACATTGGCAATGACGGAGACACCTGGAGGGGTGTGATTGGGAGGAATGGCCTCCCTGATCTAAACACGAGTGGTGTTATGTTGTTGGACTTCAGTGCTACATCTCCACAAATTGTTCATAACTAACACCATGTTTGAACACAAGGATGCTCATAAGTGTACCTGGTACCAGCGCACACTGGGTCAGAGGTCTATGTTCAATCTTGTGTCCTTACCTTCTGACCTTCGATTGTGGGTTTTGAACACTCGGGTGAAGAGAGGGGCAGAGCTGTCAACTTATCACCACCAGGTAGTGAATTGGGTCAAACCTTTGGATAGATCTGGTAAACCCAAATGAGTAGTGCAGGGGAACTGGGAATATCTGGAGGAACACTCTGTCTGCGAGGCCTTCAACTCACAGGAGCTTCTCTCGCATCCCTGTGGAGGCTGGGGACATCGAACCTGAATGGTTGATGTTCAAAGATTCCATTGCTGAAGCTGCAGCTGAGAGCTGTGCTCTCAAGGTCTTGGGTGCCTCAAGGGGTCGTAACTTTCAAACACTGTGGTGGACCCCAGTGGTCAGGGAAGCCGTCCGACTGAAGAAGGAGGCCTTCAGGGGCATGTTGTCCCTGGGGCCTCCTGAGGCAGTTGCAGGATACTGACAGGCCAGAAGGGCTGTAGCCAAGACTGTGATGGAGGCAAAACAGAGCGTGTGGGATGAGTTTGAAGAGGCCATGGAAAAAGACTTTTGGATAGCATCAAAGTTTTTCTGGAAGACTGTTTGACAGCTCAGGAGGGGGAAATGGGGGACCATTCAGCAAGGATGGAACACTGTTGACCTCAACTGAGGAGGTTGTCAGTGGGTGGAAGGGACACTTTGAGGAACTCCTAAATCCAACTACCCCAAGTAACCCATCCCCTGTTTCAGAGGCAGAGCTGGAGGATGATGGGGGATTCAAATCAATCTTTCTCAGCGAAGTCACCGAGTTGGTTAAGCAGCTTCACAGTGGCACAGCCCCTGGTGTTGATGAGATTCGCCCTGAAATGGTGAAGGCTCTGGGTGTTGATGGGCTGTCATGGATGACACTTCTCTTTAACATTGCGTGGAAGTCTGGGACAGTACCGAAGGAGTGGCAGACGGGTGGTGGTTCCTCTTTTTAAAAAGGGGGACCAGAGGGTGTGTGCCAACTACAGGGGCATTACGCTCCTCAGCCTCCCTGGGAAAGTTTTCTCCAAGGTGCTGGAAAGGATGGTCCGGACGAATGTCAAACCTCAGATTGAGGAGGAACAATGTGGGTTCCATCCTGGTCGAGCAGCAATGGGCCAGCTCTTTACTCTTGCAGGGATCCTAGAGGGGGCTTGGGAGTATGCCCATCCAGTCTATGTGTGTTTTGTGAACTTGGAGAAGGTGTACGATCGGGTCCCCAGGGCTACACTATGGGAGGTACTGCGGGAGTATGGGGTGAGGGGGCATCTCCTCAGGGCCATCCAATGTCTGTACGTCAAAGGTGAGAGTTGTGTTCGAGTTCTCAGCAGTAAGTCTGACTTGTTTCAAGTGGCTGTTGGCCTTCGCCAGGTCTGCGCTTTGTCACCAATTTTGTTTGTCATTTTAACAGTAAGGATATCGAGGTGTAGTCGTGGTGAGGAGGGGTTACACTATGGTGGGCTGAGGATTGATTGCATCGCTGATTTTTGCAAATTATGTGCATCAAGTGCATCAAGAAGGGCAATATTCAATAGACAATTTTTTCATGCCAATATATTGCTTGTTCCAAGGCAGATCTACAGTAGGCTTTTGATTTTAGTAAACACAGCCTACATACAGTCAAGTACAGAGAATATCTTTATTTTATTTTATTTTTTCAGAAAATAACCCTAAATACACTGCATTCAGGATCAGTATCAAGTAGTTTGAGATTAGCCGAGGTCACACACCATCAGAAATTCATTTTCCACACCGTTTATTCCACTTTCGCGGGTCACAGGGGTTGATGGAGCCCATCCCAGTAGACTTATGAGCATTATTCAGGAAGATGCGCGGATTCCCAGCGCATACCAGAGGAGATACTGCAATACCAGATAGAAGCGTGGAGTGGACGGAACAAGGGCCTATTCCATCTCCCTGTTTTTTTGGGGGTTAGGGCGATTTAATACTTGACACATATAATTTGTATTGTTGTAAAGTTCCTGCTGGCAATGAGACATTTTTCTTTTCTGTGTTTGACTTTTCCATTCTTGACTGAACTTGTTTGGGATACTCAGGACTTTATTCATGAGATGAATCCATCAAACAAAAGAAAAGTTAATGACGACTGAGAAGTGCTGGCAAAAAAACTCACCACGCAAGCCTGAAACAATGACATTTACCTTTCGACATTATAATATAATGCATACATAATATCAAACACAACTTAACAGAGACTGCAACACCCACTTTATCTCATTTCACCTGTGTACCCATTGAGCATTGTTAAAGAAAAACACATTTACTAATGTACCATTTATTTATTACCATTTATTTATTTATGGTACATTTATTAATGTACCATAAAGAAATCCTCCCTGTAGACAACTGCTGTCTTTATGTTCTGAAGCCACGCAGGGACTTGTCTCTCACAACAAAACTAAAAATTGAATTTTTGTCCAGATGGGCAGATGTCTGTCACTGATGACTCCCACAGTATTTTCTCAAAGAAACAGAGCTGACTGGTGTATAATCTCTAAATCGATTTTTTGTCTTTCATGTTTGTCTTTCCAGTGGAAATATTGCATTTCAGTTTGAGACTGAAGACATGTATTAAAATTTCAAGAAGGCAATGTTTAAACTGAACATGTATGTATGTATGGATGGATGGATGGATGGATTTGTTTTTTAATCATACAGTAGATTTAATTATGTTATATTTGGACTCTGAAACTGTTTTGCGTTTAGGATAGATAGAATGATTGATTGAATGTTCCAAAGACAGGAGACTGACGGCAGAGAAAATGAAAAAGAAGCATCATACTGTTCTCGTTGGCAATCAAACATTCTCCTGATTTGGATGAAATCTGTTTTAGTTGCTATGGTGACAACACATTCAGAAAGAGAGACAAACAGTGATAAACTTCAAGGCATTAAACATACTCTTGCAAAAAATAAATGTAAATCAAAGTGTGTGTTGTGAAGAAAGTCTAACCTCTCGCCATCTGGTCGTTAAACATTTTCTTACCTTATATTGACTGACTAAAATATTAAACACCTTACAAGTCAACTTCACTCATGTGGTGAAAGAGACATGTAAATAAGTGTCTTGGGGAAACTATGATTCTCACTAAAAGAAAGAATAAGAGACTTCTGGAAGCACTTTTAGTTGGTTTCAATCTCAACAACATCTAAATACGAATACGGGTAGCCCTCAACAAATGACCATAATTGGTTCAGAGAAGTTGTTCGCAAGTTGAATTGTTGAAAAATTGTGATTTATCAAATTTTATTCTATAATCACCATCTGAGGTCATTTAAATGCCATCACTACTCTAAATACGAAAGTACTATTCCCTAGGACTGACCAGAAACAATAATACGGTGCGCCCGTGTTCTTTGTGGTTAGTAAGTTCCAGGAACCACACGCAATTAAGGAATCCGTGATTGAGATCAACATCTATTTATCTTATTATTTACGGTAATTACATGTTTATGAACCCCCTTATACTGATATTAAACCACCTTCTATCTGTATGACCTTTTCCCACACTCTGATAGACTGTTTAAAGCACTTTTGTGCCTCATGAAAGTCTGAGACTGACGGACCGGAGCGCACTTCTGCCAGTAGAATGGTGTCACGTACGGTATCACATGACTGCCTACCAAAAATCTGCGATGAGGTGGGGTCGCAAGTGTTAATGTGTGAGGGAGCACTGTATATTAAAAAAAAAACAGCTCCCTGTGACCTGCTATGGTGGATAAAGCAGTTCGGAAGATGAATGATTGAACTTTGACCCTGCAGTTCCAGCTAGCTGTAGACCCATATCAAATCTCCCATTCATATCTACAATCTAGGAAAAAATCATCGGTAATCGAAGTTCACATATGATACTCTTTAATTAATGTCACACTGCTGCCTTAAATGCCTTATTGCCCTAAACTGATCCGTGGCCAGCAGAAAACCAGTACAGAGACGCCAACACTCCTGAGTTGGTTTATCTGCAAAGGCTTTCTGTAAAAGCTATGATATACTTTAAAAGTATACATGGATCATTTCGACCACCCAGGGACTTATGCACGGATCCTGTTCATTGACTTCAGCTCGGCGTTCAACACCATCATCCCTGAGCTGCTCTCCTCCAAACTCCACCAGCTTGCAGTCCCCTCTGTCATGTGTCAGTGGATCACCAGCTTCCTGACAGAGAGGACACAGCAGGTGAGGCTGGGGGCGATCACCTCAGACACTCGGACAGTCAGTACCGGTGCCCCCAGGGTTGCGTCCTCTCTCCACTGCTCTTCTCCCTCTACACGAACGACTACACATCCTCACACCCAGCCGTCAAACTCCTGAAGTTTGCAGATGACACAACTGTCATTGGACTCATCCAGGACGGTGATGAGTCTGCATACCGACAGGAGGTGAGGCAGCTGGTGGACTGGTGTAGTCGTAACAACCTGGAGCTAAACACGCTCAAGACTGTGGAGATGACTGTGGACTTTAGGAAGTTACCCTCCCCTCTGCTCCCCCTCACCATCGCAGACAGCCCTGTGGACTCTGTGGAGAGCTTCAAGTTCCTGGGGACTACTGTTTCCCAGGACCTGAAATGGACTCTCCACATCAGCTGCATCCTCAAAAAGGCCCAGCAGAGGATGTACTTTCTCAGGCAACTGAGGAAGCACGGTCTGCCACAGGAGCTGTTGGTCCTGTTTTACACGGCAGTCATTGAATCAGTCCTGTGTTCCTCCATCACAGTCTGGTTTGGTGCTGCCACCCAAAGGGACAGGACAAGACTGCAAAGGACAATCAGGTCTGCTGAGAAGATCACTGGGACCTCCCTGCCCTCCCTCCAAAAGCTATACTCCTCAAGAGTCAGGAGTCGGGCAGGGAAGATCATCTCAGTCCCAACTCACCCTGGATACCGACTTTTCAAAAGTCTACCCTCTGGGAGGCGCTACAGAGCCCTCCTCTCAGAAACCACCAGACTAAAGAACAGTTTCTTTCTCCAAGCCATAAGTCACTTGAATGGCAACTGTTAATTATTTGTCCCCAATCCTTGCAACCGTTTACACAAGCACTCAGCACTTGTACACTGTGTTCCCCCCCCCCACCTACTGCGTTCTGCATCTTGTGTTGTATTAGTTATTTATAGTAGTTAAAGTATTTTAGATAGCTAAATTAATGTATGAATGTACAGTGAGACCTGCCGGAAACAAATTCCTTGTCTGTTCTCCAACAGACGATGGCAAATAAAAGTGATTCTGATTTTGATTCTGATTCTGAAAATACTTCTCCTCACTTATAAAAGCCCTTTATGGCCAGGCACCAACCTATCTGAAAGAGTTTTAGTTCCATACAATCCATCTAGAACTCTACACACTACTCAAATGTTTATGAACCAGGAAGCCACACTGCAGGCTTCCTGGTGGCTCCTAGAATCTCCAACAGTAGGACGGGAGCTGAAGCTAGAGCCTTCAGCTATCAAGCCGATCTGATATGGAACCACCTCCCTACCTCGATATGGAAGGCAGACACCCTCTCATTATTTAAGAGTAGGCTTAAAACATTCCTTTTTGATGACGCTTAAAGTTAGGGTGGCTCAAGGTGCTCTTAGTTATGCTGCAGTAGGCCTAGACCATTACTCCTGCTCCTCTCTGATCTTTTTCTCTCCATATCTTCTCTCCTAACGCCCAGCAATTACATGTTACTGACTCAGCTTCTTCCCCAGAATCTTTGTGCTCCATGTTTCCCAGGTTTTCCCAGGTCTGTCCTGCAGTGTCCCGGCCCCTGCACCTGCCATCATCATCGATATGTTCGTCATTATTGACCACTTGTCAATTCTCTGTGATCAGACTCCCTTCTGTCTTCAGCAACATTGCTTTTACCCGTCCCCTTTAGTGCGGCTCGTCTCCTAACCTCAGTGTCATCCTGCTTCCCTCCTACCAGGGAGTTAATTTTACCTCAAGAATGTAGTGCATCCCAGGGATGCGCTCCAAATAAATTTGTGCATCCCAACATGACAGTAATGTATCCCAAAAGTAAAAGCAGAATATATGGTAGAAGCGTACGCAAATATTGACTTTTGCCAATAGTACAATATAAAAACTAAAGTGTTTATTTAATGTTTTTATTAATAACATCAAAAAAAGACTGAATTTATATATTACTTTTATAAAAATGTTAAAGCCTGGTAGTCTTTTAAAAAAACAGTTTTAGAAATAAAGACAGATGTAATAAAAAAAAATTCACTTTTGCTTTTCACTCAATAGTTTTCTTTGCCTTCAATTCATATACTGTATTCTGCTGTGGACACGGCACCAAGCGGACAGAACCTTTTCCACACATATTACGGACAGATATTACTACAGATATTCTTTCAGTAATATCCGTAGTAATATGTGTCTCTTTTTCTTCATTAACTTTTGATTGTTTTTTTATGCAAGAAAGTACTCATTGTCACTTGCTCTTTCTCCAACTTTTGCATCTTTTTCGGAGGCATAGTGATAATCAATCAATCAACCTTTATTTGTATAATCACATCAGCAGACATTTCAAAGAGCTTTAACAGACAATCCCAACAAGATGCTTGTGATTGCTCCGGAGGGTCTAACTAACTCTTCGCTCACTGCAGCGTGTAAAACGAGCAGACGTTCTGTCGCTGTTTGTTCGATTTTAACAAGTCCAGCGTCCTTCCGTCCTCCTTCATCATCACGCATTTATCCATGCAGCTGTGATAGTGTTTGTGATATTGCTACATAGATGGTTTAATATAGTGGACAATCAGATCACCTCTCTCTTTCTGTCCCCAAGTATTCAACGCTCATTTAACATGTGAAACCTGCAGTGAGAACAATAAAATTACGGCCTAGGGGAGCAGATTCTGTGCTACAGGACCGGTTCAAGCACAAAGACTGGAATATGTCTGCTACTCAGACAACCATTCACGCCCAGATAGACATCAAAAGCTATGCTTCCTCAGTCATGGACTACGTCATTTTCCACACTATAAGGCGCACTTAAAAACCTTTTGCGATTCCATTTGCACCCACACTGCACTGAAAAACCAAGTGAAGCAAATGAATTTGGCGTTTGCCATCATTCTGGGAAGATTAACAAAAGAACTCAAACAGCTGGACATTGATGTAAACAGGGCGTTCAAAGAAAAGTTGCAAGCGTGGTAGCGATGGATGAGGGACGGAAAACACACCTTTACCAAGTCTAGGAGGCAGCGCCGGGCGAGTTACACCACCACATGTGAATGAATTGTGAATGCCTGGGATAAGGCATCTGCTTTCACTGTTGTTCGAGCTTTTGCAAAAGCCAGCATCATTGCTGAGCAGCCACCCGACAACGAGACTGAGTCTGACAATGACGAGAGGGAACCTGGTATGTTTGATGGCAAAATTACCCAGGTGTTTAATTCAGATACAGAAGATGAATACTTTGATGAATTTGTGACAAAAAATTTAAATACGTAGTAGATTAAAGCTCAACCAAACTCACTGTTTTGCTTTTGTTACCTTGTTAAAGTGTGTGTCCAATAATACAGTGCACCTTATGGATGAATTAAGTACAGAAATAGACCCCGTAATTGAGACTGTGCCTTATAAGCAGACTTGGGAAGCAGACTTCATAACGCAAAGTCTGCTTACCAATATAGATTTGTTGAGCTGGTCACTTAATGCGATTGACAGAATTTTTTCCATCAGACCTGCTGGAACTGGTGAGCGCCAAGGCCCAGATGGGACTTTCATGGCTGGCTACATGCTAAACAGCTGGGATACGCTCAAAACTATGTGTCTGGCCCCAATGGATGTGGTAGACATCGAGGATGTGTATATCTTCGCCTCCATGACAATCGGGATTACAGCACTGGGGTTTGGAGTTTTCATGCTGCATCGCAAGCAGAGAAAAATGGCAGTGCAACTGACCAAAGGACAAGAGGATTTCGACCGAACTGTGGAGGCGACTGCCAGGGTTCATGCTGCTAGCAAGGAGGCCATGGCTCTGATGCTGAATGATGCCATAGCCAGGATGAGTGACCGGCAGGAAGATACCAATGCTCAGTTCAGGGATGACATCACCCAAAAGCTGGAGAGATTGGGAAAACGTATGGGAGCGACAGCCAGAACCCGTGATGCTGACGCCAGGAGTGTGGGAAGGCACAGAATTCAACATAATCTCAGCCACACAAAACACACAAAAAAAGAAATTACAATCGGCACTGAAACCACAAAATTGCCCAGAAACATCACTCCCAAGGGACTACAAAAAGAACATTTGGACTCTTCTCAAGAACTGATAAAGAGGATGCAAAGATGCATGCCCATTGGTCTGAATAGACGATTTAAAACAACAATGCACCAAAATAAAATAATTGAAATGTGACATGCAATGTATGAATTTGGTTGACAAGGTGTTGCAATGAGAGAGATGATGAACTTTACAAGACAATGGCTTCTACCCGTCGACCCTTGTTTTTCTTTTCGGATGTTGTTGTTGATGTTCAAACACTGATGAAGGTGAAGTCTGCTGTAATAACATGTCTGGAAAGAAAAAAAGAAACTAAAAAAATAGATAAAATAATCCGGTGTGTCCTATGGTCTGTAAAATACGATACATTTCCGCTGCTGTAGTTGGCGTTGCAACCCAAAAACAGACCAGGATGTACCATAATCAGAAGCCATTGATGAACAAGGATGTCCTTCTACTACTGAGGGCCTACAACACTGCCTTCATATCAGGAGATGCGCAAACCTACGGTACAGCCAGGGCTGACCTGAACTGGGGCATCAGGAAAGCGAGGCACATCTACAAGCTGTAGGCCTTGAAGGCTGATGCCCAATTTCGAGAGGGACAACCAAGTACCAGCAATAAAGGCAGAGCTGACTATGAAACACCAACCCCACCCCTTTTCCCTACTGATGTGGAAGCAGTGCTGAGGAACATCAAAACACATAAGGACCTGATAGCATCCCTGGATGTGTTCTCAGAGCTTGTGCTGGGGAGCTGGTAGGGTTCCTGATGGACTTATTCAACCTGTCCATGGACCATGCTGTTGTTCCAACCTGTTTCAAAACCACCTCCACCCTGCCAGTACAAAAATGCTTTGACTCCACCATTCCTCAACAACTACCGTTCTGTGGCGCTCACCCCCGTCATCACAAAATGCATAGAGTAACTGGTTTGGGCAAAAATCTAATCCTGTCTGTGCCCCACCCTGGACCCCCGCATCAGCAGTGTGACAGTAGAGCTTGCAACCAGCTTTAAATTCCAAGGGATTCACATTTCACAGGACCTCACCTGGATGACTAACTGCTCCACCCTGTCCAGAAAGCTTGCTAGGACTCTGAAGAAAAACCATCTCTCTTCATATCCTTGTGAACTTCTGCCACTGCACCATTGAGAGCATACTAACCAACTTTATTAGAGTCTGGTACAGAAACTACTCTTTCTCAGACTGAGCATCAGAATGGAGAAGAAAGGTGATTTAAGTGACTTTAAGTAACGTTGAACATGGCATGGTTGTTGGTGCCAGATGGGCTGGTCTGGGCATTTCAGAAACTGCAAATCTACTGGGATTTTCATGCACAACCAACTCTAGGGTAAACACAGAGTAGTCCAAAAATATCCAGTGAGTGGCAGTTCTGTGGACAAAAATGCATTGTTGATGCCAGAGGTCAGGAGAATGGCCAGACTGGTTCAAGCTGATAAAAAAGCAACAGTAACTCACTTATCCCCTCTTTACAACGGAGGTATGCAGAAGAGCATCTCTGATTACACAACACATCAAACCTTGAGGCAGATGTGCTGTCAGCTAAGAACAAGAAACTGAGCCTAGAATTTGCACAGGCTCACCAAAATTGGACAATAGAAGCTTGGAAAAATGTTTCCTGGTCGGAGTATTTTTGCTGACCAAAGCCATTATTTTATGACCACTGTTTACCCGCCTTCTGATGGCTACTTCAGCATAATGTGCCAGCTCATAAAGCTGGAATCATCTCAGACTGGTTTCTTGAACATGACAACGAGTTCACTGTATGCCAAGGCCTCCGTAGTTACTAGATCTCATTCTAATAGAGCACCTTTGGGATGTGGTGGAGTGGCAGATTTGCATCATGGATGTGCAGTCGACAAATCTGCAGCAACTGCATGACGCTATCATGTCAATATGGACCAAACTCTCTGAGGAATGTTTCCGGTGCCTTGTTGAATCTATGCCACGATGGATTAAGGCAGTTCTGAATGTGTGTGTGTGTGTAAGGAAAGATATAGTAAGAGAGAGAGACAGAGAGAGATCTTTAACTGTAACAGTCTTGCTGGAGTAGCGTTTCCTGATCCTTTGGGACTTGACAACTTGAAGTCTGCTTACCACTCACTGGTCTGAGCCGAGAAACGAAAACATGCTGTACACTTCTGCATCCACAAATCTGACCCTAAAACCTAACTCTAACCCTAACCCTGAACCTGACCCTAACCTTAATCTTGACCTTACTAAAATGTAATCCAGCTGGCATTTTCTAATATGCTGTGGTCTTGGCAACTCCCATCTCTTTTCAAGATGCTTCTAGAAGCGTATTAGCTGGTAAAAACATTGTTGTCAGTCAGATACTCTGCAATGTTCACCATTTCTATTGGTGAACTTGTGAAACCAGTATAAGTGTCATCTGTACCCTCATTGAGGGTGTATTGAGTTATTAAAATATAGAAGAAGTTGTGATCAGGGGGATTGCATTGCAATATGCTGTCACAAAACTCCTTAATTACGATCTCATCCGATAAATTTGTGGGAGAATAAGTGAGTATAACTGTTGCAGCAGGGTTACCAGAAAATACAGGTAGAAAAAATTTGGGGAGTGTAAGATTATGAATTACAAAGGGCATTCTTTTTCAGAGAAGATTGTGTGTGTGTGTGTGTGTGTGTGTGTGTGTGTGTGCGCGCTCATGTGTGCGTGCCTTTGTGTGCATGAGTCTTACCGTTGTGATGTACTTTTATATTTCTGCCTGTAATGCAAAACAGAAACAAAACAGTTAAATTATTTGAGAATGCATTCAGAATGCTTAATATGCAAAACTTTTTATACCCACAGGATAAATTTGGAAAGTGCAAAAGAGTTCAAAGAAGACATTAACTGCAACTGTTCAATAAAAGTAACTCTTATTTGTAATTTGTTCACTGGCTGTGGACAAATGTGGTTTGTTTTAGTCGTAGCCACAAGCAAAAACTTCAATATCCAGATCTGTACCCAAAACATAACTGCATTGTTGCTACCTGCTGTTTTCTGGGTTTTAACAGTAAATTTTATTCTATCATGATTAATATCTATTCGATGTGTTATTCTGTAAACCTGGAGAGACAATACAATTTGATTGACACACAAAAGTAATGAAGTAGTATTCACTCCATATGTTGAAAGATAACATGAATAATAATAATAATAATAATAATAGTTATTATTATTATTATTATCCTCATCATCGTTATGATTAGGATTATGATTTCAATAATTATCATTGCTTTTGTTTTTGTTGTTGTTGTTATTATTAGGGCCTAAATATAAAACAGTACAAGCACTATCAATATTTACCATAGGCAGTTTGCACTTGCCCCAAAACAGGAAGTAAATACATCTTTGCTGTCCATGATCCAAATTTTACCAGACGTCACAGGGTGGACACACCTCTAAGACATCTTTATGTCAAAAATCATTACGGTAATGTCATAGTGTCATCTGTTGAAAACATAAAATACTGCATTTTATAATTTCATTCACACAGTTTTAAGAAATTCTTGTTACAATTATCAGCTAATGATGACTGGAATGCAGCTCTGTGGTGAAGAATGATGTTTCTGTATGAAACAGAACGTCTGTCAATCACTGTCAATCTTCTAATATTTACCAGACTTCATCTTAAAAAGACTCCCACCCTGAAACCATTTACATTGCATTGCATAATCCTGAGCCTGAGCAGCACTACATGCAAGGTACACTTCAATTAAAAACATTCAATATAACATGGAAGATATGTTTAATTCTTTGTTTGTTTGTTTTTTTGCTTGTTTGTTTCTAGGTCAATGTACCTTCGCTTATCAAACTCCTCAACGAATACTAATTCTAGTAACTACGGTTGTTAAAAGCTTCTACTTTTAAAGTGCGGCTTCAATAAATTTTGACGTTGAAAGTTACAAGTGCTAGAGAGAAACTTTTGTTAATTTTTGGAGCCACGCGCCGTGCGTCTTCCTTATTTTGTTGCGGTCCACGAGCCGGATGTTTGATTTGTCTTTATTCACTTGATCCTTGATTGATGGAGTTCTGCGGGTTTATGAACCTGACAAAAGAATTAATGCTATAATAAAGCAACAAGCAAACATGTTTTTTTTAATGTTTGTAACTTGAATGAGTAATAAATTCAGTGTTATTTAACATGAAGGATTAGTTACATTTATGTTACATTAAATTGAGTTAATTTAGTTACATTTATTAGTTACGTCTGCCCCTTTGAGGACAGCCGTTATGCTGATTTTCAGGTCATGTGACAGCTGAGGCTCCCATGTTGCCATTTTTCAGAGAAGATGCAAAGAGGAGAACATCCTGCCATTGGCCGACTTAAATACCCTTTCTCTTGATTGGCTTTCACCTACGTATGCAGGTCAAAGGTCAATGAGCTCATCAAACAAATTTTGTGTTCCTATAATTAGTGCTGAAGGTATGCAAATCACTATTACACAAGTGTGCCCAAGTTTATGCACCTGCCTACTGTTATTTAAATAATTATTACACACGTTCTTTATATCCTATAAACTTCACTTCTCAAATGTCACTGTGTTTTTCTGCTATATGACGTGTGTGTGTGTGTGTGTGTGTGTGTGTGTGTGTGTGTGTGTGTGTGTGTGTGTGTGTGTGTGTGTGTGTGTGTGTGTGTGTGTGTGGGTGGAGCGAGGGTGTAATTGCGTTGCCCCTTATCTTTTACTTATTTGAATTTTTAGAAGCTGAAACCTGGATCTTGGGGTCATGTATTTGTCTTTGTTCATGTTTATGTACTTTTGTTTTTAGAGTTTTATTATTACCTGCTGCATTAAAAATGACCCAGTTTAGGACATGTAAATAAGCTTAAACTTGAACTTGATTTCCTGGTATGCTGGATGACATTTCTTGCTGAAGTTATTAGACACTTTTGCATTGTTGAAAAGTACAAATTTGGGGTCTCCGCCATAAAAATGACTGGATTTATTTTGTATAAAATTTAGAATAATTTGAAAGCAAAAAAGATATGAAATATTAACTAAAATTCATAGCCATCATGTCCTTAATTTTTTTTTGCTGAAGTTGTACTTCCAACAAGTAAGAAAAAGATGAAAGAAGCAGAAGACCCTGGAGGAGGTTCTTCCAGGTGTCCCAACCTACCAGTTCTGTTGAACCACTTCCACAGCAAAAGTGAAAATTATTCACATCCTTAAATAAATGAAATTATTTTGAACATTATATGCTTTTTAGTACCAGATCACAGAATATGTCTTTGGTCAAAGTCTTGATGGTATTTTGGAGAGATGCTTGAACGTTTGTAATTAAATGACCTCCAAAAAACTAAACTAGCGTCATGTGTGTACCAAATGACATCAACCTAGGAACTGTTTGTAGTATTGCTGTCTTGAGTATTCGAATGGCCAACTTATTTCCTTCGTTCTAAGCATTCTATGGCTTCTAAATGGCATTATTTTATATTAATATTTTTGACAAGTTTGCATTCATTCATCCATTCATTAATATTTTTGAAGACAAGACAATCGTTTGGGGGTTGCAGGAAGCTGGAGAACCTGGAGACAGCCCACACACACACACACACACACACACACACACACACACACACACACACACACACACACACACACACACACACACACACACACGGAGAACTCCACGCAGAAAGGACTTGGCTGGAATTGAACTAAGGACCTTTTTGCTATGAGGCAACAATATTACCCACTGCCTCACAGCGCTGCCCTCACTAGGTTAAAATCAGACCTGATTTATATTTAATTTGTGGCTCTATTGCATTGTGTATTATTATTATAATTATAATAATTTTGTGTCCGTGTATTTATATACATAGTTGTTGTCTGTTTTTTTCATCCACTGCTTCTATGCCCTGCATCTCTCTCTGTCTATCTTTGCAGACAGTTTGCTGCATCGCAACGCCCTGTTACTATGACAACAAGGAGGACCAAATAGACAAGCCATTTCATACATGCTGCTAGCCCCTCACATTCTGACAGATGCGCTGATGTTTCTCCTATTGCAATTGTTTGCTTGTTAATATCCTTAACAGAAATGAAATATTAAACAGGCAGACAGAAGGAAGATAATCCAAGAAATCAATACGCATGCTGTGTCTTGTCTTATGTTCAGGGGTAACACATCACAGTTGCGCTGACTGATCTGTTTTTTACTCACATTCCTCGCAGTCGCATCAGGACCTGGCTGTCATTCGCCTCTTCACTCTGAACCTCCTCTCCCTGCCGATGCTCCTCATTCCCCTGCTCCTCTTCAGTTTTCTGTTTTGAGGTTGCTGTTATGTCCTCAGTATGCACCTCTTCCCGCTGCAGCTCCTCCTCCTCTAGCTGCTGCATCTCGTCCTGGTCCTGCTTCGTGTGCCCAGTCTGATCCATCTCCTCAGTCTGTACTTGCTTCTGCTTCAGCTCTTCCTCCTCATCGGTCTGCACCAGCTCCTTTATCTGCTGCACCTCCTCAGCGTCCTGTTCCGCTTGCAATTCTTCCTCAGATTGTGTCCCCTCACCTTGCCGCATGTCCTCCTCCATCTGCTCTCCCTCCTGTTGCTGGAACTCCTCCTGCCGTTCCTTTCGTTTCTTTTGCACACACTCCTCCTGTTGAACCCCCCCAAACTCCACCTCCTCTTGACCTATGTTGTGTTGTTGCATTTGCTGCTGTGCTCCCTCCTGTTGCTGTACCTCCACCACCTCTTGAGGAAGCTGTGACACTCCTACCTCCTCGTTCATCTTGATGAGTGGAGAAGAAGAGGGTTTTTTTTATAAGTATTCACAGAACTGAATTCAGCTCGTCTCTCAAACTGACCAAGTTGTGAGCGTTAAGGTTTTGGATCGAACATCCCACATCCAACTTTTTGTGTTGCTTGACAGCTTAGCCGATTGAAAAATGATGCTGTCTGCTCTGATCTGTTCAAGAGGTCAAGAGTTAATGGTCAGAAGACAAAGGTTTTATATTTACTTCAAATATTTTAAATCAGGAGCACACCTACTGTATGTTTTGCCCGAGAACACCAAATGTGAATAGAATGATTAGCTTCCTTCACGAGTTTAACATTTAATGTCTGTGCCTCAGCACTGCAGCTGCAAAATGATCCAGCTGAATGTCCCAGAGCATTGCCGTAGCAACGCAAGGAGGAAGTCGAGCAGTAAAAGAGAGTGAGACAGATAGAAACAGAGAGTGAAGCGGAGAGACAGTGTGAGATACAGAGAGTGAGAGAGAGAGAGAAAGAGAGATAGAAGGACAAAGCAGAGACAAAGAACATCGCAGAGCGTTTCCGTGGTAACTCAAGAATGGTTGCTAAGAGTGATGGAATCCTGTAACCGACAGATCTGCCTCTTTTACCTCCTCCTCCTCATCTTCATCCCCTCCCAAATTCAAACACGCACTTTGCACTCTGTTCAGAAATACCAAATATGCATCTCAATCTATTCCTTCCTCGCTCAACAGCTGCATCCGCGTGAAAACTAATGCATGTCTGGCTGTTAGATTAGGATATTATAACATGTTCATAAATAAGAATGTTTTTCTTTTTTTTCATAAAAAACCATAATGGTTAAATGGCACACCCAGACATCAATATTCAGACCTACTGGCATCCTCTAGAGGCTACAGAGAGCAGTGAAACTGGAGGGCACTTGGAAAGCACATCTCCACCACTGAGCCACAGTATTCTGCCTCTGATTATCTTCAAGTTCACTGAAGTCAGTTCAAAACTTTCTGATTTACTGTACTGTGTTGACAAAGATGTATTCAGAATAATAAAACACTTCTGGGAGATGAAAGTTAAAGCTGTGAACACGTTAGAGGATGCACCAGATTCAGCCTTGACAGGGCTACAGTCAATAATCTCAATTTGCAAGTTCTTCATGCATCACAAAAGTGATTGCAATGTCACTCTCATGTCACTACAGCTGTTCCAGACCTCAGAGTCTCTTCTATAGTATTTTGCATCGCATAATGCTCCAAACATTTTCATGGATGATGATCCTGTACCGCAGGCAGGTCGGTTTAGGACTTTTATTGTGGTGCTATGCTGTTATAATATGTTTAGGAGAGGGGAATCAAACATCTGGCCTGCCAGATAATTTTGCAAAGCTTAAAATTGAGCTGTAATGTTTGATGTAATGTTAAAGAACTGAAGGCCTACACTTCAAGTAAAAAAACAGCAGAAAGCATGAATAAAAACTGGCTCTATCAGGGGAAAAATGCAAACAGAACTTTCTTCATGAGAGAACGGGGCACGTGGCCTGACAGTCATGTACTTGTACACAAGGTGTGTCTGTGCACACCCTGTGGTGGTCATCTTGTGGTCTCTAATGTTGGTGAAAGAGACCACTGGACTTGATCAGCATCTTTTATTGCTGCATGTATGTCCTCTCCTCTTGTCTGTGTTTCATAGTGGTTACACTCAGCAAAGAGCCTCTTATCTTTGTGAAGGAACCTGACACACACACACACACACACACACACACACACACACACACACACACACACACACACACACACACACAAACTACAACTCATCAATGTCCACAGATGTGCATGGTGCTCTCTGAATAACTGCATCAAGATGTTAATATTTCTGGTTTTCTGGTGTCTGTTGAAGCTGACATTGGGGAGTTTTTCCACACATCTCATCTTTCTGTTTTCCCCCAAACAAAATGCCAACAACAGTTTTTAAGCACTTATTCACAACTGTCCCATCACTAAAACATGTTTTATGTTGCTCCAAACTCCACCTTGCCTTTAGTGAACATTCGTTTGCAGTTTTCTCGGTCATTTGGCCCTCAGCTCGGACTTCAGGGGATGTCTGTGTAGGTTCTCAGTAATCCAATCAATAATCTAATCTGAAGAAGTCTCTTGGATGAGAGACGAAACGTCTTCAAGAACTTTCTTTAACATCCAGTGGATCGACTCAACAGCTTTTGGATAACTTCAGGGAATAATTCTGCGCTAAAGATCTGTGCTTTGTTTCATAGTGGTGCTTCATGTTACCACTTTTAATTCATGCTATGTGTTCAGACCATATGAGGTAAAATGGTTTTGAACTGCCTGACGGAGGAATAAACATAAATTCCGTCCACTCATTGTCATTGTCATTCTTCTGTGCTCCTGTAGCTGTAAACTCACAGCAATAGCGAGCTGTCTCACTTCCTGGTACGCTGACAGCGTATGGTAGACAAACGATCTTATTGGCTGAACCGAGTGGCGCCACTACCATATTAACTGGAGGAGCAGCACCCGCCGTCTGTAGCCGCGAACTGCAAGTAAAAATGCGCCAAGAAAATCTTCTCTTGTGAATTTATCATGGAGTGGTCACGGGTCCAGACAGAACCAACACGTGGTCCGGATCCGGACCGCGGTCTGCCATTTGGTGACCCCTGCTCTATGGAGAGAGAGAAAGAGCGAGAGAGAAGAGCAAAAAAAAGGCACACCAGATTTTTTTCCCCAGTTGCACCGGTGCTCCCAAATATATTTAATAGTCGCACTGATAAAAATTTGGGCACAAATGCGACTAAAATGGTCGCAATTTCGAGCCCTGAACTGCTGTTCTACAGATGTCCAGTGGGTGTCGCAATAGCAACTCTGTTAAGCAAGCTGAACAAGTAAGCTACAGCCAATCCAGAGCAAGCCTTTTATTCTGCCTGACTAATTTGAACGTTACGTAAACACAGGGATGCTCACAGCCAATAGTATGTATGTGCGGTATCCAGTGACTACCAACTTGTGGCAGGAAATGGTGATGCAGCTGGTCAAGATGCTCTCGATGGCGCCTCTGTAGAAGGTGAGCATGATGGGGGGGTGGAGCTCTTGCTCTCCTCAGTTTGCGGAGGAAGTAGAGGCGCTGTTGGCGTTTTTCGGTCAGTGATGCAGTAGTGCGGTCCCAGGACAGGTCTTCGGAGATGTGCACACCCAGGGACTTGGTGCCGCTGACCCTTTCCACTGCGGCACCGTCGATGGTTAGTGGAGCATGCTGGGTGCGTGTTCTCCTGATGTCAGGGCTCAAACACGACTGGCAAGGGAAACCCAAAAGCACGACAGAGTAGCAGGCAGGTAACGTCTCAAAAAATTGTACAGCAGGGTTTTGGTTCCAAGTAATCAGTCCAATAGGCAGAGGTATCCCATGAACGACAGGCAAAATGACAGAGTCCAGAATCAGGCAGGGTCAGGAACGAAGCAATCAACAAACCAGGCAGACAGATCAGACAAGGAGAAGGCAACAGGCTGGGTCAAGAGAGGAGATGGGATACAACACGGTCAGGAGTAGGCAGGATACATAGACTGAAGAGTCAGGGTGGACACTGGACACAGGGTGGACACTGGAGACAGATTGGGGAGTGGCTGCAGGTAATAGCATGACCAGAATGACCTGATTGCAAATGAGGGTAGAATCTGAAATGACATGATATGTTAGTAAGAAAGAAAACAACACAAACTATTACACCCGAGAGGTGACACTTGAAGTCCACAACAATCTCATTGCAAAAATTTAAACTTTTATATTTTTTTAGCACATATCTCAGGAACCAGATATTATAGAAAGACGTAACAAAGGGCGTTATACTCAGGAGGCAAGGGGATGAAAATTAGATCACAACCTTGACCTTAAGAAACTAAATCAAGGTCAAATTTTCACTCTTATACCTTTTTAGGTACACATCTCTGAAACCTGATGAGATATAATCACAAAACAAAAAAACAACATTTATAGGGAGCCAGAGGCACAAAAATGTGTAGGTCAGGGTAAAATGTTGAATTCAGGGGTGTCGCGGGATGTTGCAGTCTCTGATTGCCTTGTTTAGTATCTATTTTTAATCTGTAAAGTAATTGTATTTTTAAAAAGATGAGTTGTTCTTAAATCCACTGTTCTTTGCTTCATCGATTGTTTGATTTTGAGTTGAGGGGAAGTGGCCATTTCTATTTTCTTCTTAAGCCACTCACATTTGTCTTGTACTTTTCTACCTTCCATAAAGCATCTTCAAGCTTCACAGATGTTGCACTAAGATCTCTGTAGACCTTTGTCCTTATCCTGGCAACGGTTTCCTTCCCTCTTTTTGGTGTACAGTTTTTGGGTTCAGGCAGTTGAGGTGTATCAACTGGTTTGGTGTGACTGGAGTTGCCTGGTGAGACATAATGCAGGTCAACACCAATGTCGTCTGAGGACAGTGGCGGTGTAGTTCCAGCCATGAAATTCCTAACTTCAGACAGTGTTTTCAGGTGTACAAAACTGTGGTGAGACCAGCGATGTTGTTTGGTCTAGAGACAGTGTCACTGAGGAAAAGACAGGAGACAGAGCTGGAGGTAGCAGAGATGAAGATGCTGAGGTTCTCTCTGGGAGTGACCAGGAAGGATAGGATCAGGAATGAGTACATCAGAGGGACAGCACATGTTAGAGGTTTTGGAGATAAAGTCAGAGAGGCCAGACTGAGATGGTTTGGACATGTCCAGAGGAGAGATAGTGAATATATTGGTAGAAGGATGCTGAGTTTTGAACTGCCAGGCAGGAGGCCTAGAGGAAGACCAAAGAGGAGGTTTATGGATGTAGTGAAAGAGGACATGAAGGTAGTTGGTGTGAGAGAAGAGGATGCAGAAGACAGGCGTTAGAATAATGTATATAAGTTGTCTCATATTTACTCTTTTATATTCCTTTATTCTTTGTACTACATATTATGACCATATAAAATGTTTATACCTGTGTATAAGTGACTTGCTATGTATTGAGTTATTTTTTCAGGGAGACGACAGCAGCAATGGGATCACTGGTAGAGGTCCCTTGAGCAGGGCGTGACCTCTGAACTGTTGATTAGGAACGTGCCTGGTTATTGTTTTTGTAAGGAGAGGATGTCGTAAAAAGAAGAATTATTAACTCTTTAATGGCATCATGCCACAGGTGTTGTTTTACTGCTGTTGCTTTGCCCCCCATCCCTTAGAAAAATGATGTAAACAGGGAACGCCCCAAGTGAATAAAGAAGAGGGTTCGGCAGAGACATTTTGAGAGCGGGTAGACATCTGTAGTGAACACATCTCTGTCTGTTCTCCTCGCGAGTAAAAAATATAAACTGTTGTCTTCTCCTTTTTGTGTCTGTGTTTTCAATGTTTTAGGTTGAATGAACCTGACAACAGGGTTAGATGGAGGCAACTGCTTCGTTGTGGCGATCAAAACACATCTTTTCCATCATAATAAATAAAGTGGTGGAAGTGACTGTTGTGGAAACGACAATGTTTTGTATTTCATTTAAAATCTAATGACATATTAACATGCATAAAATATACTCAAAATACACGATATAAAATAATATTTTTCTCATTATTTGTCCATTACAAAAGAAATATGAAGTGTTTGAAGATGGCAACCAATAAATCTAATCTTGGTTTTGCAAAACCAATTTTTTTTCTCATATCCCTTCCTTCCATGCAGCTAACAGTGCTACCCTGCCATGAGCTCTCCTGTCACATGACCCTGATGTGATTTCAAGTAGACTAAGTTAAAAAAAAAAGGTTAAAAGTTACATTTTGTGGTGGGTGATGGAAATGACAGTGATCTCTAGGGACAGGTGATCTTTTTATGAAAACAATACTAACTTATGTTTCAAGCACATGGTATTTTTCATTTAAATAAGGAATTTCTGTTCCATTTGTTAATAATGTTACTGTTGAATCAAATTTAACATCAGTCTTATGAAGGACTGAGAGTCCAAAACCTGGCCAAGGGACAAAGGATATATAGCAGAAACAATTAATATAAAACCACATTTTATGGAATATATTTTATATATTTGACCGGGCTATGTGTGGCCAGCTGGACAACACCGAGACACACACACACACACACATACACACACACACACACACACACACACACACACACACAAAGTCGGCTCCAAAATGTGGGTTCTATTTCCCGACCATTCTTAAAATGGTCGGGAAATAAATTTGGTTGAACTGGGGGTTTATTTATAACATCAGTGAACATCAGAGTCTCAGTTTACCTCCTTTCAACCAGTTCCAGAGGAGTTACAGATAAATGACTAGAACCAAGGCAGTCAGAGACTGCAACATCCGGCGACTTACCTTGACCTACTTTCAGGGTAGGTCAGGGTACCCTGGGACTATGGTCGGTGGACGTTGTGAAGACATTTGTTTCGCTTGAAGGGCATGCAACTTTGCAACTACTCTTCAGCTACTTGTGGGGGAGGCCACGTGGAGGCTGTCTTCTTCTCCCCCTGGACGATGACACGCTGGAATGGCTTGCCACAACGAAACTGAAGGTCTAAGGACACACGACAGAAGAAGAAGAAGGGTGCCCTGAAAGTAGTACCTGACTAGTGCATAAACTAGTGCATATGGAGAAGGCCAGTGTGAGTAAGACCATAGGTCAAAGCTAGTGCATAGGTAGGTCAAAGCACTAGCTCTGATCTATGGTCTTACTCACACTGACCGTCTCCCTTGTCTTTCTATCCTATCCAGTTCCTGAGTGTACAAAAGTTGAAATTTGACCTTGACCTACTTTTGTCAAGGTCAAGGTCATCATCTCATTTTCATCCCCTTTGCCGCCCAAGTAATGTGCTTTTTATGTCATCTTTCTATCTGCAATGGTTGCGAAGATATTTGGTGGACAAACGAACGAACAGACAAACACACGAACACTGACGCTTCACGGCGTTGAAGCGGTATGTAACAAGAACCAAGGCAGTGACAGACTGCAACATCCCGCGACACCCCTGAATTCAAAATTTTACCCTGACCTACTTGCATAGGTCAAAAATCAAAGCTAGTGCTCTTGACCTATTTTCATAGATCAAAGCACTAGGTTTGATCCATGGTCTTACTCACACTGGCGTTCTCCCTCGTCTTTCTATATTATCTGGTTCCTGAGTGTACAAAAGTTGGAATTTTACCTTGACCTAGTTTTCTAGGTCAAGGTAAAATTTCGAATCTAGCCGATCCTATCCCACCTGTCTCGGGGCGTGAGGCGGGGGAAACTCTGGGCACGACGCCAGTGCACTGCGGAGCCAAACAGAGGCAGACAAACACACACACACACCTACGGGCAATTTGGAATGGCCAATGAAGGAGAATATAATCAACCTCAAGCATATCATTTTGGAGGTGGGAAGAAGCCGGAGAACTCGGAGAGAACCCACGCAGACACGGGGAGAACATGCAAACTCCGTACAGAGTGGGATTTGAACCCGGAACGCCTTGCTGTGCAGCGACAGCGCTACCCACTGCAACACCGTGCCGCCCTCGCAACACCGGGCAGTATGAGAGAAATCTGTAACCGCTTCATTCTGAAAGATAGTTCTTAACTTGACCTGGTTACATATAACAAAATTAATTATCTTTCATTTTTTTGTAATCTCGTCTTTGTGTCTAGCAAGAGCAGCATGACCAAAAAAAAAAGACAGACGTGCTATTTTTCTTATTTTTTATCTTTGATAGTTTGAGAGACACACTGATCCTTTAAGACTGGCCGACAGAGAAGTCTCTGGAACAGAGAACATTGTTCTGGAGTCCAGCTCAGCCATGGTAACACAGTCTGTGAAGCTCTCAATGCTATTTATTGAGCTAATCTGTGCCTTTTATTGTGAAATGCATCAACCGGAAGTGGAACGTGTTTCCGTTTGGAACTTGCTGCCGGTCTTTGCCGGATGCTGACGCTCATCGTCATTTTAGATGCTGGCACGTGTTTAAAGCATCTTGTCCTCTATCGTTGATTTAAATTTTAATAATTGATCATCTATTGGTGAAGTTGGTTTAGTCAGTGCGGCTCAGACAGCTCAATGTCAGATATTCTCCTTTCATTCGTTAATTAGCTAGCTAGCTGCCGACCGGAACTAGCTAGCTGTTTTAAATTAGCTTCCGTTAGCTCGTCCAGGAGTCACCATCAGACCCGGTAAGTAAACACCGGATGTTTTATATCCGTGTTTGGTTTGTTTTTATTTCTTCTCCAGATATACCTAAATAACTTTAAAACTTCTGTTTAAGTTATCTAGTGTCTACCTACGTTATGATGCGGTTTCCTGCTGATTATACAGTATTTTAATCTTTGTTTATTGACTTCTTTACACTATTTTCAAAATCCTGAAAACCAGTAGCTTTTGTAGTTAGATATAAGCTGTCTGAAAAAACTGTGGGAGATGGAAAAGTTTGTCGTGCTGCCCTCTTTATTACTTTGTTGAAGTAAAAATAACTTTACAAATATTTCCTGCGTTGCTGCCTGCCGCTGTCAGAGCAGAAATCCGTTTACTGCCAGTGGTTTTGGAACATTTTGACCGGATCTATTACTATGTATTTACTCAAAAAAAAAAAAAGAGTAGACTCTCTTCTGTCACTGGAGAAAAAAACTTTCTATCCTTTTCCGTTCTTTAGTTTTCCTTATTGACAGTAGAACTTTAGTAGATGAACAGGCTTTCACCAAGAATCCCAGTTTTTGACCAAAAACTGAAAAAAAGCAAACTTTTTTTGACAAACCGTCTCAAGAAGAACAGAAACTTTGACACTAATGTTTTTTGTATTATTGACAGCTCAAACATTTCAAAAGTTTCCTTCTATAAAACAACAAAATACTCAGAGAAATGCCAAAATAAGTGTTTACAATTATAGAATCAAAATCCTTTAATAAACCTTTAATAACTGTCTCTTTCATCTATATTTTACGATTCTGAAGCTCTGTATGAGCGTTCACTGGGAGCACAAACCAGTGTCTGTGGGACGCTCAGGAAGAATGTGGGGAACCAAAAATCACCAGGGAGATGAAAATGTTTGACCTGGGGGTGGAGGAGGAAATTGTGAGGCATAATGAAAGGGTGAGGTGGTAACAGAAAAACCAGGTGTCTGAGGCTACGTCCACACGCAGCCTTATCTTTTCGAGAACGCAACTTTTTTCACCTCGCATAGAAAAAAAAACTGCATCCACACAAGTTTTCGAAAAAATCTCTGTCCACACATAGTCGCATAAGTGTTGATCAACACGTTTCTAAGCAGAACAACTCCGAGAACGACAGGAGAGAGGACCGGGACGTGTGGAAATTCATGGCGTTCCTCCTGGAGGATGACCTCCATCACAGAGTTCTCCATCAGGGGGCAGCGCGTCCCGGTCTGACCCAAAACTATCATCGGCGTCTTTGGCAAGGAACGTGAATTACGTGAACGTGAAATCTTTTCTCTTGTAGATTAAAAAATAATGTTAATAAAATTATTCTTTGTTATAAGTTGAACTATATATTTTTTTTTCTTTTTGTTTTCTTTAATCCAATCCAATCCACTTTATTTATAAAGCACAATTTAAATTTCCAAAGTTTCCAAAGTGCTGCACAGCAACTGGATAAAAAACAGAACAGACGCGCCATAAAACCATGAACATAATGCATTTAATGTTAATAAGGATACAATGTTATGCAGTGGTGTTCTTAAAACAATTTTATTGACAAATGATATTTATAGTCGTGGTGGTGAGTGGGGGGGCACAATTTTTATTTATTTATTTGCTAGGGGTACGTAACAGAAAGTAATTGCGAAGCACTGCCTTACACGCAGGAGAATGTTCTACATTGTATTGTAATAAAAGTGATTACTCAAATTAGGGGTCAAAAATTTTTCTTTTTTTAAAAAATTTCACACATGCATGCACACATACCAGTAAATAGTTCAAACATATAGTACCTGTAAATAGTTTGTCAAAGATAAAACAATATTTGTTTATATTGTTCATATATTCATATTGACTATATGTGTATATTTGTGATTAAATTATTGTTTTGCCACCACAATCCTTCTTTTCAGTGTTTTTGCTGTGACATAGAAGTTAACAGCTGTTCAGATGTTTGAGGTGTCACAAAAGCTAAAAATATAATCAAAGTCACTGTTCTGCTCGACATGCGTCTTTTCTCCCCTATGTTCTACTGACGATTACCAAAGAACCCGAAAAACTTCTTTCATGATGTAAAAAGAGAGTCTGCACTTTTTTTTTTTGACCATTTCACTATGTTTATAGTCATAGAACTCAATATTCTATGGGCCTTGAAAGATCAGTCAAAATACTCCAAAACACTGGGGGTATTCTGACTTCGTTTTTGGAGTCAAAATGCTGCCTTTGGCCTATTATTTTAGAAAAGCTAAGACTTTCATGTCGCCTCTCACTGCTTGCCTACCTGTCAAATACACACACAAGCAGCAGGGACGATTGCAGAGGTAAGACAGATAAGACTGAACATCATCTGTGAAAGAAAATAAAATAACTAATGAAGAATGACTGATTAGTACTTCAGGATGAATATCCAGTTTGTCATTTTAAGGAGTAAACACTTAAATTTATCTTTATTTGTAATTCAGATCACATGTCTTGCGTTCATGACTCATATTATGACAAACATTTTGAACAAAGAGGGTCTACAACCAGAATGTCAGTTCATTTTCTACTGAAATGGCAACTACATATCTGTTGTGCAGACCTGGGATTGGAAACCTTTTTAATATCCAAAAAAACTAATTGGACCTGGTTTTTAAGCAAAACAAAATACTGGTAGCCACAAATTCTTTTTGATATCTAAAATGAAGTTATCACTGGATGTATTGTTTTACTTATTTTGTCTTCATTCTTTGTGTAAACAACTGTAGTATATTTCATTTGACGTGCCACTGAAAAAATGAAATTTTATTCAAGTAATGAACACATTTTGAACTCTTAAAATGATTCTTTAGAATCTTCGATAAAATGGGTTCAAAGTTTAGTGTTAATACTGTAATTGAAGCTCATGTTCAACCCCCCCAAAAGAAGAAGAAACATACTTCATTTGTTCCTTTGGGGAAATTATTTTTCAGAGCGTACCCCCCCCCACACACACACCCCAAGACCCAGTGGACTGAGCAACAGCCCCCCAAAAAACCTTTGATCTTTTTAAATGTTGGAGGTGGTTATGATAATATTTAGAGAGTAACTCACTGTTAACATTAATGTTGTACAGACAAGCCTCGGTTTCCGACCACAATTCGTTCCAGAAGGCTGTTCGAATAGCGATTTGTTCGAATTCCAAATACATTTTTCCCATTACAAATAACGTAAATGGTCTTAATCCGTTCCAAGATGCTAGAAAACTACCTTTTTTCAACACAACATGTTATTTCATAATGTCATTTATATATCAAATTGTATAGTAATGAAACATAGCAAAGAAATGTAAAAGAAAGAAGCAAACACGAGAAAGAAAGAAGTTTACGGTACCGTAACTCGTACCATAGGCCATGGAACGCAAATTAAGTGAAAAATTATTGAATACAGTGAACTAAAATAAAAAGCACATTACAACTAAAGTATAAGAACAATAAAGATAAAAATATTTACCTTTGTGGTGGTGAGCAGTTGTGTTAAGTACGATCCTGTGACGCTCTTATTTTGCGACTTCCTGTTGTACCCGGAAGTGGTTACATGTAAATATAATGCTCTCGTTCTATTGAGTGTGTCATGTGTAATGTGCCAGTGTTCAATTGAGTGTTCATGTGAGCGCAGCGGGCTCCGGTTCAATAAAGAGAAAAACTTATTTCGTTCCGCTGATCATTCACCACGCAGATTCCGGATGAGCAAGTCTGGTATCGTAACAAGTTGGCTTACGTGAACGTTGGAAAGGGAGAGGAGGAGGAGAAGGAGGAGGAGGATGGATGTTACGAAGTCTAAGACAAAATAATTCAGAATTTTTTGGTCGAATTCCGATTTGTTCGATATCTAAAGCGTTCGAAAACCAAGGTTTGCTTGTACTGTGAAATCTCATTAGTGCAACCATTGGTCAGAAAAGTTTTGTTTAATTCTGATGCAACTTGACTTGAATCAACAGCTTCATGTTAGAAACATAGTTCTGTTTAAATCAGAAAGTTACCTGTAAAGTGAAACGTTGCAAAAACAATTTCTAATTTCCTTGTCATCTGAGTAGTCATACTAATTTAAACTACTGTATTCTATTTGTTTTTTGTCTGACAGAATGTGCGACAGTCTCGACCAAAAAATAATATGATTCACAAATTTTCTTTATAATAAACTTGAGTAAATCAACACAAAAATTGTGATCTTTTTCACAAAGTAAACATCTTTCTTGTCTGTGTTCCAGCTCCTGATCGTTGCGGTTCTCCTGTGAAGAATTCTAATGGAGCACAGGGATGTCCTCAGGGTTCAGCGGTTGGTCCTCAGGCTTATGCTGGCACTAATACTCCTCACCTGGCTGGGGGCAGTTTGGGCAGATAGCCAAGACTATTATGATCTGCTTAGAGTAAGCAGAGGAGCAACAGCCAGAGAGATTCGGCAGGCCTTCAAAAAACTAGCGCTCACCATGCACCCAGACAAAAACCCTGTGAGTTACTAAAACCTTTTGGAAAACCGCAAACCTCTGACAAGCTGATTATGACTTTATTTACTAAAAAACCCAGACAAAATCATAGTTTCCACAAAACCACAATTAAACATTTGTATTTTAGGGTGACCCCTCAGCCCACGAGAAGTTCCTGAAGGTCAATCGGGCATATGAGGTTCTGAAGGATCAAGATCTCAGGAAGAAATATGATAAATATGGTGAAAAAGGGTTGGATGAGACACCAGAGGGAGGACGCTACGAGAGCTGGAACTACTACCGGTATGACTTTGGTAAGTATCCCTTTTCACTGTGCAAATCTGATGAGGTGATAGAGTAAAAAAAACATTTTGTAAGGACAGGTTATGTTAAATATCAAAGCAGTACATATTTACATTGTAAATGTGAGCTTTATCCGACAATTTATCTTACGTTCTTTTTTTACTTTAAACTGTTTAGGTATCTATGATGATGATTTGGAGATTATCACTTTGGACCGTGGAGACTTTGGTAAGAGTAATGGGTGTGCATGGGTGGTGTTTCTTGTTGGTGGTAAAGATCCTGGCATGTTTCGTGTTTGGCTGTTTTCTTGGTGGGTCACTCATTAAATTAAAAAATGAGACTGATTCTTATGAAATCATAAAATGTACTGGTCCAGTTGTCAAGTAGCATAGCATTTTGTAATTTATATCAGCTACTGTAGCTTGTTCGTGTTGCTGGCCCCAGTCCCACTGATTGTGCACAAGCACCCCTGTCCTAATGTGTATAAGATGAGTAGATGTTTCAGTGAATATCTTAACAATATTGCTACTTTTGCCCACAATTGTAGATTGAAATGCTTCTCAGAGCCAGTTGTATTCATAGGTTGAGCCTGTATATTTACATTGTAGATTCTCATTGAAGGCATCAAAAGTATGATTGACATATGGAATTATGTAGTCAAAAAAGGGAAATAACTGAAAAACATTTCATAACATGTTATATATTTTAGATTCTTCACAACAGCCAACCTTTGCTTTGATTACCGCTTCGCACACTCTTTAACTGATGAGCTTCATGGCATTAGGCACATGAAATGGTTTTCCAACAGTCTTGAAGGAGTTCCCAGAGCTGCTGAGTACTCGTTGGTCTTTTTGCCTTCACGACTGCACATGGGGATACATTCCAAGTTTTTGCAATTTTCCGAACTGACCTAGTTTGAATCCTTAAAGTAATGATGGATGGTTGTATGTCTTTACTTAGCTGGTTGGGTCTGGTCATAATATGGATATTAAGTTGTTAATAAGGGCTGCCAACTGTGTAACCAACCTGACCACTGCACAATGCAACCGATGCTTTCAACTCCATTGAGAAGGCCTTTGTATGGTAACAGAAAGGGTACTTAAATATGGATAACGTGTAATAATCTTCACAGGTATTCATGCAGTAACATATTTTTCAGAGGCAGCAGTGAACTCTGGAGATATCTGGTTCATCAACTTCTACTTCCCACGATGTTCACATTGTCACCAGTTGGCTCCAACGGTAAAATAGCATTGAAACACATGATAAACATTACATCTTCACCTTTTATGCGTGTTTTTGCTGTTTGTATCAAATATAAATTGTTATTCAGTAATTTTCACGTTTTTTAAACTGAAAATTAGTGAATTAGTAATTTTAAGCTTTTTTATGGCATTTCTTTTTTGGAGTACAGTTAACTTTATATATGCGTTTAATCATTTTTCTCTCTGCACTGAAGAAATTTTCCCTATTTACCCATTTTATGGTTCACATATATTTCAATTCAATTTTTTCCTTTTTAAATGTTGTCAGAATGGTCATTTATGTTTATATTTATTATATTATCTGTGTCGTTTTGTGTGATTTCTCCTTTTCTCAGTGGAGGGAGTTTGCCAAGGAGATGGATGGAGTCATCAGGATTGGAGCAGTAAACTGTGGAGACAGCAATAATCTTTGCAGAAGGAAAGGCGTCACGTCCTATCCAAGTCTGTACATTTACAGATCAGGACAGGTATGTTCTCTGTTCAGTGGTCATTTCATTACCGATATCCTAACCAGCTAATATAGTTAATAAACTTTGAACACTATAGAAATGTGAGCATCAGTGAACCTGTTGAATCTGGAACAGCTTTTTCAAAATATTCTATCCAGGGCCTTGAGAATCTAAAATGCATACGTCCTTGGACTGTGAGGGAACGGGCACATATTGTTGATGGAAAGACGCGATAGCCAATCAGATCATGAGTTGGCAAGTGAAGTCCTTCTAGCTGGCCGAGTGTTGTGCTGACATGTACGTGTTCTGTGATTGGATACTCACTTCTGAGAAGGCAGCGCCATGCAGATCGTTACGGTTAGAGCGCAGAGGAATCTAGACGCGTTTTGAACCTGGAAAATCTACTGTACTTATTTTTTGCTCCCACAATGGCTGAAGGAGGAGAAAACGAAGATTTGGTTGAACGATCCCTGAACTAGCTAACCTGTCCCAGGCTGGAAAAGGCTTTGTCAACCATTTCCAGATAACTACTGTAGTTACGAGCGGTACCTGTAGCTGACAGGCTCAGAGGGACGCTGCCTTTTGTTAACAAAGGATCGATTTAGTGTTTGGAGCCATACTGGATTTGTAAACTTGAATTGTTTAACTAAAGCAGCAACGAGAAACCAAAGGACAACTGGACATTTGTAAGCTGTGGTACTTTGAAAAAGTTTTGGGGACACCAGAGTGGATTTGCAGATCAATGAACGGGTACTCAACTACATGGAAGTTCTTTCTTTTCTTGCTGAGCACGACACAAACCTGCGTTTCCACTTGTCCACTTACAGTTTTTACTGGGACATCTGGTAAAATACAAAATGACTTCATTCATGTTATGTCGGAAGAGAAATTGAGTTGAATTGAGTTACATTTATTATTTATATCTGGCTCTTTGAGGACAGCCGTTATGCTGATGTAGCTCTCAGTGAAAATGAGTGTAGAGCAAGGCTTTAGCAACATTTAATTTTGATCGATAGGTTGCTGTTTCCTGCCCCAAACTTGATCCTGTTTGTTATTTGGTATAACAACTATTGTTGCTGGATTGATACCACTGCTACCCATTTTAATGAGAACGAACAGAAAGAGTGAGGCAAGAAATAACCACTTTTAATTATTTTAGAGTGGTCTTAAGGTTTTTGGATTTTGACTTTCTTCTCACAACACAACTCTTACTTTTCAGCACACATACTCGACGATTAGGTGTATTTATTTTTTGGTAACCTGAACTCCGGTTGTTCCAATGCTCGTTCAGCTTAACATGTGAGTATCCTTGATTACTTGTCCTCTTTGATTTGATGATTTTGTGTTTTTTGCAGAAAGCAGAAAAGTTTAAAGGGGAGCGTTCTAAAGACAATCTTGTCCAGTTCTCTATGCGTTTCATCACAACAACAGTCACTCAACTTTGGCAAGGTAAGCTACTCTGCATGATAAAGCATTTTGGGTTTTTATCTGACATTGTTGTGGAATCTTAATGTCTTTCTGATCTGTTTTTTCCAACATGTGTTCAAATAGAGATAGATAGATGGATGGATAGATGGATGGATGGATGGATGGATGGATGGATGGATGCTGCAACTCACATGTTGCAGCATTGTCAAACGGTTAAGAAGTACAGTTAAGAAGAATAAAACTGGGAAAGTTTTCAAGTTGTTCATCTGTCTATATTTTTGAATTTCTTTGATCAACCGATTAATGGCTAGATAGACTGATAGATATACTTTATTGATCTCAAACTCACACATTGCAGTAGCATCAAAAACATTAAAATAAATATAAGAAGAAGAATAAGACTAACAAGAAGAATAAAATTAAGAATAAATTGACATTAAAATGAAGAAGATAAACATTAAGTTTATTCCTTAGAAAATAACATGTGAAATGTACGTGTGAATATATATATATATATATATATATATGTGTGTGTGTGTGTGTAATATGTATATATATATGTAATATATATATATATATATATGTGTAATATGTATATATATATATGATTGCACATTACTACAGTAGTTAGCAGTGGCGCTGCCGCTCTCATTGTCAGGTGTGCGCATGGAATCTTGGCTTGAGGAACTATGAAGAAGCGTCTGCAGCGCCGGGCTTCACTGTGACGACAGACCGGTGCGTTTACTATCATGCTGGCAACGGACAGCATGAAGCCAAATAAATAAAGTCGTCACTTAAAAGACTTCACACCCCAATCATGCTGATAAGCTGCTGGAATTTTTTTTGTGAAAACGTGCCAAATATTGCCAGCAATCATCCCTTTGTGAATGCTACTTCAGTAAACCAGTGAGCATCATATAAGGTGGTGTACCAAACTGCTCAGTGCAAAAAGCCCCACCTTAGCAGAGGAGCTGAAACATTGGTTTGTCATTTTGCTTAGTGTGAACCTGCTGCCACCTGTGGAGGAAACAGGGCATCAATGGAGAGTCTGATTCTGGTGTTTTCTGGTGAATGCTAGTTTAACTGCATATTGCTGGACTACAAGCATAATTTATTCAGAAACATGCAGAGTGCCACGCTGGAGGTGTCTTTGTTAGGGCTCTGGCAGTGCTCCTCCTGTTCCTCCTTGTACAATGGAACAGGTTCTGCTGCTGTGTTGATGCTCTTCCATAGCTCCTCTTTTAATGACCGTCATTGTTTTATCTGCTGTATGCTGATGACGCTGTGCTTACAAACTAACAATACATAACTATGCACAGAGACAACCAAAAAAAAAAATCTGCTGATCGCATTATGACTCCCAGATCTTAATGGTGAAGGTAAACAGTACCCATGAATATTGTAGTGATGCATTTGTTGAGCAGTGTTGTGTTCTATAAAAAGGGTGGACTAAATATATTCCACCTGGAAGGCATGTGTGTGATTGTGCACAGACTAATTGTATAGTTATATGGTACCACTGTATGACCTATGGGTGTGGTTGTGCTTTTACTAGGTAACATAATTGCGGAGATAGAAAGTGCATTCTCAAATGGGCTCGGCTGGCTGATCACCTTCTGCTTCGACACTGGAGGTAAGATACAGATACAAACATCTGTTTCCTGAATGTGTTGCCTCATTGCTCGCTGAAACATTCAGCCATATTTTGCTTGTACACATGTTTGCGATGTCATAAAAGCCTTTACTCATTCCTGCATCTGATTTGACACGTATGGGTTTAATTTTCAGCCAAAACATAGCAATTAAAATGTTTTAGTAAAAAATATGCTTTTGTAAATAATATACAGCATAAAGAGAGAATTGCATTTTAAAAAAAAAAATCAAATATGGCATTGAGTAAATATAAAACATATTACTTAAAGGTGGTACTTCAGAAATATATATCATGTTCTTCTAGTAGAAAGGATGTGTCCTACAAATTCAACAAAAAAAGCCACATTTGGCACAATCTTGGTTGTATTTATTTGCTAGGCACAGTGTAAAAGTGTAGAGGCCTCCTCCTATGTAAAGCGATGCCTGCTCCAGTTTTACACAGATAGAATATTTCTACCTCTCACAACATCTGTTTTCTCTGGTCAAGATATGTACACTATTATCTTCAAACAAATGGCCGTTGTCCTTCAGGTGCAGATGGACTGCTGTTTTCTGCCCTGAGGCATTTGATCTCCTGTGTTGCTTAATCACTTTTGGAGTGATTGTTTTATCTCCTTAATGTACACGTGCGGGCAGTCCTCACTGCACTGCATTGCATATACTACACCATTCATCTCATGTCTGGGTGTCTTGCCCTTGTGGAAAAACAGTGTTGGATGGCTTAAAGTGTAGAAATTGTTCCTGTCTCTGTGGTCTGTTTTGGGGCTTCTGGTGATTTTAACAAAGACCAAGTTGGGGTAACCACATTTGAATTGTGGTATTCTTCTCCTTCTACTCCCCTCTGCATTTGAAAGTATATTTTTGGCATGATAATCTCAGGTTCTGTTGACTCTTAGTTTATGTTCCAGAGGTTGAGGAGAGTCAAACAGTAGATGTTGGTCGGTATGGGTTGGTTTCCTCTACTCTTCTTCACCGAAGGTCCCATCCCAGCCAATGTACACTGCATAGACCGAATAAGCTAAACTGTTGACTCTGACATCCTCTAGTTAAATTAATGGTGCTGTGCGCTATGCCTCCACATCCTCTTCAGGAGTGCCATTACTCGGAATAAACAAACTTTCAGTATGGCAAACTGTTGTGGTTATATTTTTGAATCCGCCTGGTTTCTGTTAAGAAATTTGTTTTCCACCATGTTCACTGGTTGTTTAGTTTGGATACAGATGGTGGGAAATCCTTGCCCCAAGTGGTGGAGTTCAAGTATCTTGTGTCTTGTTCACGAGTGGGTGAGGGATGGAACGTTAGATAGACAGATGGATCGGTGCAGTGTCTACAGTGACACTGTCTTTGTATCGGTCTGTCGTGGTGAAGAAAGACCTGAGCGGAAAAAATAAACCTCTCAATCTCTCGATACTCTTACCTGTAGTCATGACCGAGAGAATACGGGGGGTGGGGGATACAGGTGGTTGAAACGAGTTTCCTCCAAGTTGTTGGGTGCACCATTAGAGACGGGGTGAGGAGCTCAGTCAATGGGGAGGAACTCAGTTGAGTCGCTCCTTCTTTACATTGAGCTGAGCCAGCTGAGGCGGCTCGGGCATCTGTTCCAGATGCCTCTAAGACTCCATCCTGGGGAGGTGCTCTGGGCGTGTCCTGCCAGGAGAAGGTCTCAGGGAAGACCTAGAAGACCCTGGACAGACTAACTTGAGAACGCCTTGGCATCACCTGGATGAGCTAATGGAGGTGTCTGGGGAGAGTGAAGTCTGGACATCCCTGCTCAGACTGTTGTCTCTGTGACATGGCCCCGAATTAGGCGGTTGAAGATGGATGGATGGATGGACGTACGTACGTACGTACGTTTATATGTAAAGTTTTTTCTTTGCTTATTTATGTCTCAGATTGCCTGGAGCCAAGAACAAGACAGAAAGTGGCTGGAATGTTGGTAAGAAAATAGTTGCAATATCATCACAGGTGCTCACATACTGTATCTCCCATATCATCTGCTAATATGAGAAGAAACCAAAACACTGTAGAATTTTAACTTTTTTTAGTGGAAATTTGTCAGTTGGTGTATTTAACACAAAGTACTGAACCAAAAGAAATCTTTGATCCACATTAACTTGTTTTTTTTACACACATGCACTGTCATAAGATATTAAACAATCCTGAACATAGAGGAAGCATCTCCTCATTGTTCTCTACTTTTAGACTTTTTATTTTTAGCCATACCAAAATGGAACCTCACCATGACCAAGATCATTAAAACTCAACCACAATCAGTGCCATTTACCTTCTTGCAGTGTTAAATAGGAGAAGGACAAAAAGACATAAGGTAAAGCATAAAAGATGAGTTGCTTTAATGCAGGGAGAGAAAAAAAATACAGTTAAGTTCATAATAATAGTAGTGCGTCTAATAATGTGAGTAAACCTCAAAATTCTTCAAATAATATTTATTTTAATGCACACAAATGCATTAGGGACACTGCGTTTTCTATTTCAAAGCAAGAAAAGTGGAAAAAGTCATTGAGTTTGATAATATTTTGCAGAAAGTCAGGAAACAATGTTCGCATCTTTCTTTAAAACTCAAAAATGTACTGCATAAAACTAAGAAATGCTTGAAGATTCAACTTTCCTGAGAATCTTACATAACCAAAGTTTCTATCAACTACCGGATCTGTGGTGAATGGAGTCGACCAACTTCTGGCACCCGTCAGCAAGCATTCCAGTCCAGGACAATTGTACTAGGTTCCACAATTCCCCTGCATTTCTTGGTTTTGTGTCATGAACAGCATTTTTTATGTCAGCCCACATGTTTTCTGTCGGATGAAGGTCCAGGGATTGTGCTGGTCACTCCATTACTTTCATTTTGTTTGTCTGGAACCATGACTTTGCTCACCCCCTGGTGTGTTTGGGGTCATTTTCTTGTTAAAACACACATTTCAAGGGCATCTCCTCTTCACCATACGGCAACATGACTACTTCCAGTATTCTGATGGACTCAAGATGATCCATGATCCCTGGTTTATGATAAATAAGACCAACACCACAGTATAAGAAACAGCCCCATATCATGATGCTTGCACAAACATGCTCCACCGTCTTCACCGTGTACTGTGGCTTGAATTCAGTGTTTGCAGGACGTCTGAGAAACTGTCTGTGGCCCTTAGACCCAAAAGCAACAATCTGACTTATCAGTCCAAAAATATTATGCCATTTCTTTCTAGGCCAGTCGATGTGTTCTTTGGCAAATTATAACCCCTTCAGCAGATGTCTGTTTTTTTAACAACAGGACTTGGCAGGGGCTTCTAGCTGGTAGCTTTTCTTCACACAGACATCCTCTGATTGTTAGAGTACTCAGACACAACCTTAGATCTTCTCTGATCCTCCTGGAGCCAATTGTTGGCTGAGCCTTTGCCATTTTGGTTATTCCTGAGTCCGTTTGAGTAGTCGTTTTTCTTTCCCACCTTTCTGGTTTTGGCTGTCATTTTAATGCTTTTGATATCATTTTAGCTGAACACCTATCATTTTTTTGCATTTCTTCTTTGTAGGATAGAAATGACTAATTAATGTGAAGTGTGGAATCCTTAGGACTGTCAAAACACATCTACACTGCAGTACAACGTGGTGGCTTGTGGCAGGTCAATCTATGTTCCTACTCTCACCTACGGTCATGAGCTTTGGGTCATGACCTAAAGGACAAGATCCTGGATACAAGTGGCTGAAATGAGTTTCCTCTGTAAGAGGAGCAAAAAGTTGCAGGTCATCCACATTTTACCATTTTTAAAACAGGCCTAAAGTTTACTTAGTCTGTTGGTGTCAAAGGGCTTTAAAGGATAAAAATGACTGGGTATCATCTGCATGGCAGTGAAAATATGATGCTACCTAGAGCAGGCATCACCGGATCCAGACCGTGTGCTGGTTCTGTCCAGACCCGTGACCACTCCATACTAAACTGACAAGAGTAGATTTTCTTGGCACATTTTTACTGATGCTCGCGGCTACAGACGACAGGCGCTGCTAGTTAACACGGTTGTAGCGCCACTCAGTTCAGCCAATCAGATCGATTTACCTCATAACCATTTTACCTTGTATGGGCTGAACACATAGCACTAATTAAAAATTTTAATCTTGAAGCACCACTACGAAACGAAGCACAGAGCTTTTGAGCAGAATTATCCCCTGAAGTTTGAGCTGAGGGCAAAATGAACCGAGAAAAAAGCAAACAAATGTTCACTAAAGGCATGGTGGATTTTGGGGCGACATCAGACATCTTTTAGTGGTGAGACAGTTGTGAAGAAGTGCTTGAAAGCTGTTGGTGACACAGAAAGATGAGAAATGTGGAAAAACTCAAACAAATCCTGATGTCAGCTTCAACAGCAGTCAGAAAATCAGAAACAGCTTGATGCAACTATTCAGAGAGCAACTTGTGCACAGGGCACACCCTGTGCACAGGACACACCCTGTGCACAGGACACACCTTGTGCACAGGACACACCTTGTGCACAGGGCACACCTTGTGCACAGGACACACCTTGTGCACAGGACACACCTTGTGCACAGGACACACCTTGTGCACAGGGCACACCTTGTGCACAGGACACACCTTGTGCACAGGACACACCTTGTGCACAGGACACACCTTGTGCACAGGGCACACCTTGTGCACAGGGCACACCTTGTGCACAGGGCACACCTTGTGCACAGGACACACCTTGTGCACAGGGCACACCTTGTGCACAGGACACACCTTGTGCACAGGGCACACCTTGTGCACAGGACACACCTTGTGCACAGGGCACACCTTGTGCACAAGTAAATTAATTGCAGGCCACATGCCCCTTTCTCTCATGAAGAAAGTTCTGTTTGCATTTTCCCCCTGAAAGAGCCAGTTTTTATTTATGTTTTCTGAACATGTTAATTTTTTTTACTTACTTTTTTTAAAAACTTTTTTTACTTTTACTCGTTAGGCTGGGATGTCTTTAATTTACGAGAAAAAGGATTATTCAGCTCTTTTAGCACTTTATTTTTTAATTCTGAAGTTAATGTGTTCTTCAATCTAAATTAAAGGCTTGAAATCTATTTGCCTGGGTCTTCTTTTATTCATAGTGAGGTAAAAGAGCTAGCTGTGCACTCAGTTAAACATATCCTGCATTAAAAATTGATAATAAATGATAATGTGGATATAGGGATCGGCTGTAAGACACAAACTGGACTTGTGTTCGGACTTTTTACAAGGAGGAAATTTTTATAACTGGACCTCTGTGACTTTTAATAGAATACCCTTGACCTAGAGTATGCATTTAAGGAATGAAAAGAACTGGCGTTTAAACAGATAATTATGGAACCCTGGAGCGAACTTGACTGAAGTATCAAACGTTGACACATGGCCACGCCATGCCCAAAAGAGGAATTTCTTGTAACTCCACTCTAAATAATTTAATATGCACCCAACATTTTTTGTTGAAAAACACTGTCACCCTGAAAACATTCATATACAGTATATTTTAATTGTAGTGATAGCGCCACCTGCTGGCATGAGGAAGAGGGATTCGAGTGACAAAAAAGAAGTTGATTTACGTTAGAACTTTCAAGTGTCACCTTGTGTAAGGGTCCAGTCAAGGCTACGTTCAGCTTTAACTACCACTTTGTAAATGTGGAGATGATCTTCTCTTTGACATGTTTTTTTTGTTGTAGGATGGTCTTGTTAAGGTGGGATGGATGGATTGCACAACAGAGGAGGAGCTCTGTGCCTCCTTCCAGGTGACACGTCATTGATTGTTACAGCTCATAAAGTCTTCACACTCGCACTTTCTTCTTTCCTTTTCCTTTGTCTATTTTTGTTCAGTTTTTCTCATTTTTTTCCTTTTTTCATTCCCTATTTTTTATTTTTCATTGTTTTAAAATGACCGTTTAGGTTCTCATTTATCCAAGATCTTTAAATCAATTTACTGGATTTCAGATTAGATTAGTAATTATTCGCTCTAGTGTTAGTCTATGTTGTTTATCACATGCATACTAGATATGTGTAAAGGCCTCTGACACACACACACACACACACACACACACACACACACACACACACACAGACACACACACACACACAGTTTTTTTAGATTTGCTTTTATGTATAGAGTATTTGTTTTAAAAACGGTACTGAATTTTGCATTAATAGATGGTTGTGTTGTTGATTTTTGTGTTACAACAAGTCTAATCTTTCTGCTCTTACAGGTGACTCAAGGAGTGACTGCATTGTTTCCAAAAGGAAGTTCATTAGATCAACAAGACAGCGTATTAGTAAGACTGATCATTGTACTGGCCCTATTTAGACAGCATTTCTATGCTGATGACACATAGTTGTTTGGCAGTGTTGAACCAGCGTGCCTATTTTTCAGTGGCTTGATACTTTGGACAGTAAAGAGGTTTATAATCAGGTTATCAATCATCTGCCTGATTTGCCACTGCTGACCACTGACAACTTCCAGGTAAATACAGAAGAATAGAATTGAACGATATTGGTCCCCCGTAGGAAAAAATTACCAATATGCCAACATGTGAACTTATTTAACGCTACGTAACTTTTTGTCTCAAGAAAATGCTTGCCCATCACCGCTGGTTGGTGACTTTTACATTCGGAGACGTAAGCTCTGCTTCAAATGAATACAAAAGGCTACAGGCTCTTCTCCGGAATGAGCACATACAGGTACCTACCCCCCCCGTCTGATGTTGTATTTGTGTGTCTGTCTCTGCTTTCCTTTATTGCAAACTTAATTTTTTGTCTTTCCAGGTTAGCAGAGTAGACTGTACAGCAGAGTTAAAATTATGTCAGTCTCTCTACATCAATAAACCGTGTGTTGCTGTATTCAAAGGACTTGGAATCCATGACTTTGAAATCTACCACGGTGAGTGCTGCAGACTTTACTTTTGCTGTTCTGTTCTCTGTTTTGTTTGTCGTTTTTCCATCATTATTATGGGATTCCAAACATTCCAAGCCAACGATTTGGTCACTATTTCAAGTCACTGTTCGTTTACAATTTTGCTGTTTTAACAGAAGCAATATTTTTAAAGGACATGAATGTTTTGGGTGAATGCTGAGTAAATGGACATATTGAATTTAAGTTATTGGAGGAAGAAGCCAGGCTAACATGACTGGTGTCTCACCTCACAGTCCCCAGATGTCCTTCTTGCTTGTTGAAGAGTGTCAGAAAAACACTTTTTTTAATAAAGTTTTTTTTTAATTTTGTTTTCACGTTTTACAATGCCAATCCGACAGAACAACTCAACAGAACAGAGCCAGAACCCTACCCAACTTCCACCTCTGCCCCCTACCCCTAATATACCAGACACTCATACAGATCAACCCTGAGCTATTTATAGGATATAGGAATAACATAATCCAAAAGCCATAAAGAAAATATCAAACAACTTTTATTTTTATAGCGCTTAATCACATCAGGAGACATTTAAAAGCACTTTAATGGACAGAAAACCAACAGAACCCTCCAGAGCAAGCATAAGCGACAGGGGAAAAACTCCTTCATTGAGGAAGAAACTCTGGGCAGGACCCAGACTCTGGAGGGCGGCCATCTGCCTTGACCGGTTGGGTGGAAAAGAAATACAGTGAAGAAAAGGACAGGGTAAGAGGAAGAAAGAGACAGAGAGACAGTGGAAGATGGGTCAGATAGAGTCAGTGTCTTTATGGTTAAAATGAGGAGATTTGAGGAAGCAGGACCCCACCTGTGGGAAGGGTTTCTCGTGCTTTACTATTGTTTTGAGATTTGTATCAGTCTTACTAGGCTCTGTAGAACAGCTAAGTCTTTATTTGTCCTAAGCCTTGGACCTCGTGGCCCAAAAATGACAGATTTGTGCCCTGGATTTAATTTAGTGACTTATTTTGATATTGAGCTTTATATATGTCTGTAGCTTTTTGCTGCAACTTTTTTTTTTAAGAAACTGCTAAATTTTGTGATTTTTATTTTAGATTTTGTGATTATTATTTTATCGATCAACTCAATATCAGAAAAGGGTAAAGAATTTGTTTTTGAAATTCATTTTATTTAAGAATGAGAATGAGACCGTCAGATATTAATTAAATTTTTTTTTTCTTTTTATTCCAAAACCTAAACATGACAGCACTCTTTTTTGTGTTTTCATCGTAAGGGGTGTGCATGATGTACAAAATATCTGTTTAAAACAAACTGTAGTAGCATCTTCCTCGGCTTATTATCTCTTCCACCCGTCGGTGGTCAGCACATAAAAATCTATGGATTAGCCGCATCGAAAAAAGTGGCAACGGACAGGTTAGAATGTACAGCACTTGCTTCATCCCATGTCTGTTTAATTTTAATTGAATTGAATTGAATTTTAATTTAATTTAATTTTTTGTGTGTCTGCAGGTAAAGATGCATTATACAACATTGTGAGTTTTGCAAGAGCGAGCATTCATGCTCATGTGACCACTCTGAGACCTGACAACTTTCCTTCAAACAAAAAGGAGGCCTGGTTGGTCGACTTCTTTGTCCCGGTTTGTAATAGTGCTTCATACTGTGATTCTTTTCTCACCAGTTTAGGTTTTATTTTTATATTTTACCCCAATATAAAAATGATGAAGGGATATTGTGGATGAAGCGGTTGAAAATGAATGAGTGAATGAACAGGACAAAATACAATCACAAATAGGTTTTTTCAATCACAGACATTGTTTCTCCCTTTCAAATTAATTAAAGCACACAATGTTCATTCATCTGACCACACCTAATTTTAAGACAGAAAATGACAAATGCCCAGAAGTTTGATAACTTTGAGCCAGGTTTGAGACAGGCTATCATTTATTTTTAATTAAACTTTAGAGATTATCTTCTTTATGCTTCTCGATGTATACCTTTAAGTTAATTTCATTTTAACTTTAATACAAACATTACACAACATTGTTGGTTTTCCTCCCTCAGGAATAAATGCATAGTTGTTTCCACACTCTTCATACTCATCTAGTTATATCACATTAACGGGACGGGACTTGACAACAAGCATTCACTGAAGCACATCAGTCGAGATTTGACCTTTTTTTCTGCCTATCTGATGTTGCAGTGGTGTCCACCATGTCGAGCATTACTGCCTGAGCTGAGAAAAGCTTCAATGCAATTGGTTGGACAGGTGAAGTTTGGTACTTTGGATTGTACCATCCACCACAACCTCTGCTCTATGGTAGGAATAATTGACTTTATTGCCAGTAATGACAATATCTGACATGTTAGTAATTTACTTTCTCTCTGCTTATTAGTATAATATTCAGGCTTATCCCACCACGGTTGTCTTTAATGGGTCCTCTGTCCATGAATATGAAGGACAACATTCAGCTGACAGCATTTTGGAGTTCATACAGGTATTACTCCATACTGATGATATATTAGTAAACAGCACTCCTATTCTCAAGGTAGGATTATGATCCTGGATAAGCAAACTGGTCAGTAAACAGTTTCTTAGACAGAAAATACTTGCAGTGTGCGGTTTGGCTGAAACAGATTTTTGCTGTCACTTCAGGATCTGGTCCATCCATCTGTGGTGGTCCTGGATCCTTCCAACTTCACAGAGAAAGTTAAAGGTAAAACTAGTGTTTATTTCGCTATATTGTTAGTCTTATACTGCTACTGCTTGAACAATGAATGGTTGTACAAAAATCTTCAAATTCATCAGGTTACACAGGTATATTTTTAAGCAGGACATTGAAATCAAACTTGAAAACTTAATTTACTGAGCAAATACCTTGAACTGTGTTGCTCTGTTAATTCTTCAGAGCAATGCCGAAAGAAACTTCCAGCACAGAGAGGCCTTACCTTAATTACTAAACAGTGAAGAAATTTAATATATAGCTCTTAGTTAAGAAATATATCTGATTATATCTGAATAAATTATGCCGACTTTGTGCAAGTGTTACATACTGTATACCCATAAGAGTAATCATCTCCCCTCCTCTAGGTCGAGCTGAAGGGCAGATCTGGGTGGTAGACTTCTATGCTCCATGGTGTGGTCCCTGTCAGGCTCTGTTCCCAGAGCTGAGACGCATGGCGAGGGTACAGAACTCAATACACTTCATATACACACCATTTACAGATACACTCTGGAGAGAAAATTAGTGCAGGGTAATTGTTCATGTGTCTTGAACATGGGGCCTGTAAAGAAACTAACGTACTTGGAAATTCTCTGCTACAGGTGGGTGGGATTTGCAAAACAATGATTAGATACCAAGTTTAGGAACATGTTCTTTTCTATAAAATACAAGATGACAAAAACGTCAAACTGCATTCCCAACAGTCTATTTGACCCCGAACAAGTCCATTAGCTGATCCATTTTATTAGTGAGCGATTTCACATTGCCCATGATGACTTTATGCGTGTATAAAACTGCAAAAAAACTGAATAACTGCATGATTAATGTAGTGAAAATAAGATAGAAATTAGTGATAAAGTAGTAGCAATAAAGTAGTAAAAAGTAATAAAGCTAGAAAAAGATTTAAAAACGAGTGGAGCGATTGTAACAGGCTGCAGATGTGTTGGCGCGTGTGCACTTAACTGAGTAGGGGTTCTGCTCCTACTACAGTGGTACCTCTACTTACGTAATTAATTGGTTCTGGAAGAAATTTCTTAAGTAAAAAATTTCGTAAGTAGAGACACGTTTTCCATGCAAATGCCCTAATCCGTTCCAAGCCCCCCAAAATTCAGACATAAATTTTTTATAAAGCATTAAAATGCATCAAAACGTGTAACAAATACATGTTATAATTAGGTTATTACACACTAAATGAGCGTTGTGCATAACGTTAAAAACAAAGAATAAAGAATAAAAATGATGGTCATTTACCTTTTAACTGCTGTCCTCATTGTTTTTTACCCTCTTTGGTTCATGCGCTCCTGCCTCACCATGAACAACAGAGTGAATTCCAGTCCTCCTTCTGAACTTCTCCAACCACCCACGCCATGCCTTAAACTCCTTAAACTTCCTTTATTTTTAATAACGTGGTGATTGTAGATGCATTACGGCCATATTCTTTGGAGAGATCAACCAAACGCATCCCTTTTTCATGCTTTTCTATTATCTCTGGCTTTGTTTGTACGGACAAAAAAACTCTTTTCTTTTCTTCTTTTCTCCATCACTTTCTTGGGGTCCATAGTGAATACTCTAAAAGTTAATATATTTACGTGAAACTATCAGAACACCTCACGGGTCGAGGGCCGAATGACGAGGACTCTGCATAGACACCTATCTAGCTCCACACAGAGGTCCCTCTTAGCCAATGGGATGCCAGGATGCTAGGTAATAGCCAATGGCAGAGCTGCTATGAGAATGTTGCGTTCAGGAACCTGTGGGAGCTGCGAGTATCAGCCCATACTGTATTTTTACTTTTCGTATCTTGAAATTTCTTTCTTAACTAGAGGCAATATTTTCCTGTTGAGTCGTTTCGTAACTTGTAAATTTCGGATGAAGAGACATTGGTAAGTAGAGGTACCACTGTACTACTATTACTATAGTAGTTCATATACTGCGCAAATGGGACAAAATAGCATTCATGTAACATGGAGAAAGAGGGGGGGGGGGGCACTTAGTTCTTACCTCCGTCATGCCCAGGCTTATCCAGGGCCATTTGGTGTGGTGCACCTTGGGAGAGTCTCTGGTTTCTGTCAGTTGATCCAGACAGAATCCATTCATCTTAAGAATCTGGATTGCGTTCACTAAATCCATCAGATTCTTCAGAGGAGCTCGGCAGTGGCCACCTAACTAGATCAGTCATCATTACACTAAATTCCATGATTAAAAGCCTGATATTCACTGACAAGATCCACCAGCCTGTCCCCCCAGCCCCCCCATTAAACAGCACAATCGACTTCAACAGGAGTCGTTCAACATCTTCGAAGAAGTTAATATCTGACATATATAAGATATTTAAAAAGACAAACAGTATGAGCCTACCATCTTCCAAATGGGAATCAGACATTTCAATCTCTACTGTATGCCAATTTCTGCAAAAATACCTTTCTCATAACCATAAATGCCAACCTACAACCGATACGAGACAAGATTATCCACAGCACTCATCTCACAAGACACAAATTATTTTTTATGGTATTTTCTACAGACATTTGTCTCCACTACTCTCAAAACTGCCCGGACACTACATCGAAGCACTCTGGCGCTGCATCCCCATTAATCATTTTTAGCAAAGGACTATTTTGTACTTTCTTTGGATGCTGCATACCAACCTCTCCAGCTCTCTGACTGCTTGGAGACGTCACTTCAACCAAACTGAACCAATTTAACAATACAACCCTGTTGATTATCGCCAAGACAACTAAAAATCAAAGAAATTTGTATACCCATCTGGAGAAACCTGTTACTGGACCACATATCATTTCAAAAACCAATGGGTTATCACTTTCACATAATTCATTGAGCCCCTAAGAGCGACCCATTCTTTCACAGATGTTTGTAAAAGCAATGTGCATGCCTAAATGCTTCATTTAGGCACGCAATGCCTTTTCACAGTGTAACTTTGCTCTATGCTTCTATCTTTGTCACCATTTAGATGGTGTCCGGTCAGATCCTGGTCGGTTCAGTTAACTGTCAGCAGTTCCAGTCATTCTGTTGGAGTCACAACGTGAGGGCGTACCCTGAAGTCCGCCTATACTTCGGAAACACTCACCAACCAGATCGTTACATGTATGTATCATTCTGTTTGTGGATGAATCTCCAACTGGCATCATTTGTCCTCCATTGATTTCATTTCTTTTTATTTTTTATTTTGTGTAATTTTTGTAACACCTAATGCCTAGAAACAAACAAAGAATATTAGTTTCAGTCATCAATTTTACACCACAAAAAGTGGTTTTTTGTGTGTGCTTTGCTGTACAGTGATCCCGTGTTCCTGACGGTTAATGCGTTCCAGGAACCACTCACAAAAATGAAACTCTGCGATATAACGACGAACTGTTTTATTATTTACGGTAATTTAAACGTTTATGAACCCTCCCCATACTGATATTAAACCACCTTCTATCTGTATTACCTTTTCCCACACGCTGATAGACTGTTTAAAGCACTTTTGTGTTTCACGGAAGTCCGAGACTCACAGTATGGTCCATTTTAAAGGTCCATTTTAATATAATGTATTATGTGTTACAAAATATATCACTATTTCTTAGTATCATTGGTATTAACGCCTGTCCCTTTTTCCATCACACATTGCCTAATAAACATTAAGTAACTTCCATTCCTTTGTTTATTTTGATGGATATGACAATGCATGTGTTACTTTACATTATTTGGGTAAATTGACAAGGGACTGTTCATTCCAAAAAAGTTTGAAACTCTGAAATCATTGATAAAATTTTTGTAAACAATGATGCCAATTTTCTGGCTTTCTATTGATTTCATTGCTTTTTTTAAATGAAATGGGCTGTATGTGAAATGGGATTTGGGGACCAGCCCAGAATTTATGGGACCAGCCCAGAATTTTTGGGACCAGCCCAGAATTTTTGGGACCAGACCAGAATTTTTACCCCTAAAAAACTGTGATGGGAAACTTCTCAACCATTGTTCACACCAGACATGGTCTTATTTAAAAAGTCATGAATCCAAATATAGAACTGTCAACAGTGCTGCATTCAAAAAAGAAAAAGCAAACAACTTTAACTTTAGTCAGAAGTAGTGATATGGAAACGGTTAAACTTGTGTTTATATGCTGGGTTTGACCATTATTGAGATTTATGAAACCATCTCGCAAACGCATTGTTAAAGCTGAACTCACAGACTCCAACAGGGAATTGAAATGAGTAATATTATTTGCGAAGGAATTTCTTTGCAAACTAATATATTAAACTAACAAGTTGAAACTATCAAAACCTGACCAAAAGTGTATATATATATATATTTTTTTGTTAACATTCCTCTGCGTCTCTTTAGGACCTACAGTGGTTGGCATCGAGATGCTCATTCATTGAGAGCTTGGGCACTGAGGTGAGATACTGGCAGTAAAAAGAATCAATGTCTTAGTTAATTGGATAAAATGTTTGGATGTGTCTGATGTTGTTTGTTTGCAGCTCTTTACCCAAAGCATCAGTGGACCTGACTCCAGAGTCCTTCAGGTCTCAGGTCTTGTCAGGCCAGGATCACTGGGTTCTAGACTTTTATGCCCCTTGGTGTGGACCTTGTCAACACTTTGCTCCAGAGTTTGAGGTCCTAGCTCAAGTAGGTATATGATTTTATTATTTTATTTCTTCTGGCCTTTGCATGTTCTTGAGACTCATAAGATGATTCCCTTCGTCCGATTGGCAGCTTCTTAAAGGGGAGGTTCGGGCTGGGAAGCTTGATTGTCAGGCCCATCATCAGACCTGTCAATCAGCTGGAATAACTGCCTATCCAACTGTCAGATTCTACCCGTTCCTGGGACAAAAGAGGGTGAGTACCCTACATAAAACAGAAATTACTTTATTAGTTTATTTATTTGACATTGCAAACAGCTAAGAACGACAAGGAACAATGGTTCTGAAATATTTAACCATGCGCAGGCCTCAGAAGCGCTGCGATTGCTGTCAGTAGCAAAATGCAAATTCTAGTGTAATGCTTGTGCTATGCATATTGTGTTAACAATATTCAATTGAGAATGATTACATTTATCAAACATTTCCTTAACTTTTGTGGAATTTTGATCATGAATTCTACCTTGACAAAAATAAAATATCACGGGTTTGAAACAGTAAAAGCTACTTTGAATGTGAATGTTTGTTTATGGTCAAAAAGCTTTTTGACGTGTGTGTGTGTGTGTGTGTGTGTGTCCTGACAGAATCTACAAAGTGGAGAATACATTAGTAGCCGTGATGCCAATACCATTGCTGACATTATCAGAAAGCGACTACAGCAGTTGCCGCAGTTTAAGACTTTTTCAAAGGTAACTTGTGGTTCACATCACAATAAAACGTGATCCAAACAGTGAAGAAGAGTAACATTTTCATATACGTTTGCAGGATGAGCTCTGATGATTATGTGATGACGGTGCCGTGGGAAACATCTGCAATGTGACTGAGCAGGAAAAGACAGAAGTGGATTAACTGTCACTGGACAATAGCTCAGTTCACACTCCATGATCAGATGTCAGTGATACACTGACTTACCTCCTATACTGAATGTGTCAATGCCAGCCTTTTTTGTTTGTTTGTTTGTTTGTGTGTTTGTTTTTAATCTTGTCTATTTATTCACTCTTTGAACAGTGAAACACACTAAGCCAAATGCTGGCATGATGTTGTATATTATTGTGTAGAATTTGCTGGACTGTCAGAATAAAACTATTTCTGTTAAATGTTGTACACTTACTTTTACTTAATTGTAATTTCTGTATTTAAAAAAAAAAGTTGAATACACCGTGGCATAGCCTAATAAAAATATTAGGCTATCAATAAGGTTACTGAAAAAATATTTATATAAAGCTGCTATAGTAGATTTTTGAAAAAACAATTATGAGAATTTCCTGATTTTCTGTTTTTCCAAGTATTTTGTGGTTTCAGCAGGGAAATTAGGAAAACCAAATAGATCCCATAAGTCTAGGTTGGAAGGAATTTGTACCTATGGGAGTGGGGGAGATGGAGACTTTGTTGGGTGCTGATCGTTTCCTGCCTCCTCTGAGTGAAGAGCCCTGGGAGGGTGTCAGTTCTTCAAGACCTCTGATGTAAGACAGAGCCTCACAGTGAAGAACTTTGTATGTAGTCAAGTAAATAATTGCTAGCATAATCTATTCCTCTGCTATTGGATTAATGGACAGCAGACCGATCTCATTTCTAAGTGTTATTATATTTTCAAAGAACTTAAAGTCATCACTGTACAGAGGTAAAGGAATGGTGGGCTCGACACTCTTGTACCTCTTTGTTAGCCTGAATAGTCTGAAAAGGAACCGAGGGTTGCCTTTATTGCTATTTTTTAATGAAAGCAGTAAGTGTTTCTCCTTCTAAGAGAACCTTCTTTTATATTTCTTTGCCATCTTTCCAGGTTACATAATCTATTTCTGTTTTTGTTGAGCACCAAATTTTCCCCACTGAAAGGGAGCGATGTTTAAGCTCCTGGGCTAATGAGTTGAACCATTTTTAACAGAGCTATGTCATCTTCAGTTGTTTTTGTCATGTCTGTCACACTATTTGTGAGATATTCAATATCTGAGCTAACACTATGGTAAGGGAGAGAATTCTTAAATTTAGCGGTCATGCTATCAGAGATTGATCTAATCAGCATGGCTTTATCTGATGGGATAAAGATGGTTAGGACAAGTCAAATTCAATTCAATTCAAAAACTTTATTTGTAAAGTAACTAAGAAGTGATTTGATAGAAAATCCTTGTGAGGGAAAATGGTCAGATGCTATATATTTATACCACAAGTGATAATAAGGTCTTGGGTGTGGTGGTGCTTATGGGTAGAGCCACCTACTACCTGTGAGAATCCATGAGTCTAGTATAAATACAAAAGATAAGATGACGGCGTGTGCATACGCTGCAGATTCCCGACAAAACTGTTTTTGTGTGTTTTGTCTTGTGAGCCTCAGTGCTCTTGTACATTTTTGTCCAGTCCTTCTGCAGCAAAGAGAACATACTGTCATGAGTTCATACTAGCTTCAAGTATAAACTAGAGCAGCATTTATAGGATTAAACTCTGCTGACACTGAAGAGCTACGGTGCCACGTCTGCTCTGGAGTCCCACTTCATCACCAAACCCATCCATCCATCCATCCATTTTCTTCCGCTTATCCGGGGTCGGGTTGCGGGGCAGCAGCTTGAGCAGGGAAGCCCAGACTTCCCTCTCCCTAGCCACTTCGTCCAGCTCCTCTGGGAGAATCCCAAGGAGTTCCCAGGCCAGTTGGGAGACATAGTCTCTCCAGCGTGTCCTGGGTCGTCCCCGGGGCCTCCTCCTGGTAGGACGTGCCCGGAACACCTCACCAGGGAGGCGTCCAGGAGGCATCCTAACCAGATGCCCGAGCCACCTCATCTGGCTCCTCTCGATGCGGAGGAGCAGCGGCTCGACTCTGAGTCCCTCCCGGACGACCGAAATTCTCACCCTATCTCTAAGGGACAGCCCAGTCACCCTGCGGAGGAAACTCATTTCGGCTGCTTGTATCCGGGACCTCGTTCTTTCAGTTCTTTCCTGCCCTCACCATAGGCCCTCACCATAGGTGAGGGCAGGAACGTAGATCGACCGGTAAATCAAGAGCTTTGCCTTTCGGCTCAGCTCCTTTTTTACCACGACGGACCGATACAGAGTCCGCATCACTGCAGACGCTGCACCGATCCGCCTGTCAATCTCCCGTTCCATCGTACCCTCACTCGTGAACGAGACCCCGAGATACTTGGAACTCCTCCGCTTGGGGCAGGATCTCATCCCCAACCCGGAAATGGCACTCCACCCTTTTTCGACTGAGGACCATGGTCTCAGATTTGGAGGTGCTGATTCTCATCCCAACCGCTTCACACTCAGCTGTGAACCGCTCCAGTGAGAGTTGGAGATCACGGCTTGATGAAGCCAACAGCACCACGTCATCTGGAAAAAGCAGAGACGCAATACTGAGGCCACCAAACCGGACACCCTCAACGCCTCGGCTACGCCTAGAAGTTCTGTCCATAAAAGTTATGAACAGAATCGGTGACAAAGGGCAGCCTTGGCGGAGTCCAACTCACACTAGAAACGAATCCGACTTACTGCTGGAAATGCGAACCAAACTCTGACATTGGTCGTACAGGGACCGAACAGCCCTTATCAAGGGGTTCGGTACCCCATACTCCCGAAGCACCTCCCACAGAACCCCCCTGAGGAACACGGTCGAACACCTTCTCCCAGTCCACAAAACACATGTAGACTGGTTGGGCGAACTCCCATGCCCCCTCAAGGACCCTGCGGAATGTGTAGAGCTGGTCCACTGTTCCACGGCCAGGAAGAAAACCACACTGCTCCTCCTGAATCCAAGGTTCGACTTCCCGACGGACCCTCCTCTCCAGAACCCCTGAATAGACCTTGCCAGGGAAGCTGAGGAGTGTGATCCCACTGTAGGTGGAACACACCCTCCGGTCCCCCTTCTTAAAAAGGGGGACCACCACCCCAGTCTGCCAATCCAAAGGCACTGTCCGCGATGTTGCAGAGGCGTGTCAACCAGGACAGCCCTACAACATCTAGAGCCTTTAGGAACTCCGGGCGGATCTCATCCACCCCCAGGGCCCTGCCACTGAGGAGCTTTTTAACTACCTCGGTGACCTCAACCCCAGAGATAGGAGAGCCCGTCTCATTGAACCCAGACTCTGCTTCCTCATGGGAAGGCATGTCGCCGGAATTGAGGAGGTCTTTGAAGTATTCTCCCTACCAAGTCACAACGTCGCGAGTTGAGGTCAGCAGTGCCCCATCACCACTATACACAATGTTGATGCTGCACTCCTTCCCAGTCCTGAGACGTCTGATGGACCAGAATTTTCTGGAACCCGTCTGGAAGTTGTCCTCCAAGGCCTCACCAAACTCCTCCCACGCCTGAGTTTTTGCCTCAGCAACCACCAAAGCTGCATTCCGCTTGGCCAGCCGGTACCCATCAGCTGCCTCAGGAGTCCCACTGGCCAAAAAGGCCCGATAGGACTCCTTCTTCAGCTTGACGGCATCCCTTACCACTGATGTCCACCAGTGGGTTCTGGGGTTGCAGCCACGACAGGCACCGACCACCTTACGGCCACAGCTGCGGTCGGCCGCCTCGACAACGGAGGCGCGGAACATGGTCCACTCAGACTCAATGTCCCCAGCCTCCCCCAGAACGTGGGTGAAGTTCTGCCAGTGGTGGGAGTTGAAACTCCTTCTGAAAGGGGATTCTGCCAGGCGTTCCCAGCAGACCCTCACAATACGTTTGGGTCTGCCAGGTTGGACCGGCATCTTCCCCCACCATCGGAGCCAACACACCACCAGGTGGTGATCGGTTGACAGCTCCGCCCCTCTCTTCGCCCGAGTGTCCAAGACATGCGGCCGCAAGTCCGATGACACGACCACAAAGTCGATCATCGAACTGCGGCCTAGGGTGTCCTGGTGCCAAGTGCACATATGGACACCCTTATGTCTGAACATGGTGTTCATTATGGACAGTCCGTGACGAGCACAGAAGTCCAATAACTGAACACCATTCGGGTTCTGATCGGGGGGGGCCGTTCTTCCCAATCACGCCCTTCCAGGTCTCACTGTCATTGCCCACATGAGCATTGAAGTCCCCCAGCAGAACGATGGAGTCCCCAGTGGGAGCGCTCTCCAGCACCCCCTCCAAGGACTCCATAAAGGTTGGGTACTCTGAACTGCTGTTTGGTGCATAAGCACAAACAACAGTCAGGATCCGTCCCCCCACCCGAAGGCGGAGGGAGGCTACCCTCTCGTCCACTGGGGTGAACCCCAATGTACAGGCGCCAAGCCGGGGGGCTATAAGTATGCCCACACCTGCTCGGCGTCTCTCACCATGAGAAACTCCAGAGTGGAAGAGAGTCCAACCCCTCTCGAGAGGACTGGTACCAGAGCCCAAGCTGTGTGTGGAGGTGAGCCCGACTATATCTAATCGGAACTTCTCGACCTCACACACCAGCTCGGGCTCCTTCCCTGCCAGAAAGGTGACATTCCACGTCCCAAGAGCCAGCTTCTGTAGCCGGGGATTGAATCGCCAAGGTCCCTGCCTTCGGCCACCGCCCAGCTCACAATGCACCCGACCCCTATGGCCCCACCCACAGGTGGTGAGCCCATGGGAAGGGGGACCCACATTGTCCTTTCGGGCTGCGCCCGACTGGGCCCCATGGGTGCAGGCCCGGCCACCAGGCGCTCGCCTTCGAGCCCCACCTCCATGCCTGGCTCCAGAGGGGGCCCCCGGTGGCCCGCGTCCGGGCAAGGGAAAACGTGCTCCACTGTTTTTGTTCATCATTCGGGGTCTGTGAGCCGTCCTTTGTCTGGTCCCTGACCTAGGACCTGTTTGTCATGGGTGACCCTGCCAGGGGCACAAAGCCCCAGACAACTTAGCTCCTAGGATCATTGGGACGCACAAACCCCTCCACCACGATAAGGTGACGACTCAAGGAGGGGATCACCAAACCCCATTATCGGAACTCGCCCACAGTGGAGGCATCACAAGTAGCATAAGAGGAAGCAGAAGCTGGGCAAATGCAGCGGTATCCAGGCTAGGTTAGGGGCTAAACCAAACAATCTGGTGATTCTTAACATCGTGCTGGCCAAAATACACACTTTGGACATTTGGACAACACGCTGGACCACATCCAACTGCTTCCTCGACCACGAGAACAGTAAGAGTGCTTTGTGTTTGTGTTTACGGAAATGGCTGAACATCAACGTCCCAGACTGTCAATCAGCTCTACAGAGAAGACGGACCTCTCTTTGAGGAAGGCAAGACCCATGATGCTGTTGTAGTCCACAGTCACTGCTCAAGCCTAGAGTTTATGGTCATGAAGTACCATCTGTTTTACCAAACTGGGAATTCACAGCCGTACTGCTTGTCGCTGTGTATGCCCACCCCACCCTGTGTTTCCCAAAATTCATTAACACATAGACGTTCTTACCCAGGGAAACTGTATACAGGATCTCTTTATACTACCCAGAAAAGAGCTAAAAATGCCTTTCTCATACCACATCTTGTTGCCTCAGACCATATTACTGTTATGCTAATTCCCCCCCCAAAAAATGCCAAACCAGTTCAGAGCCATTTGCTCTCCAGCTGCCTAGAGTTACTAAAAGATGGGGCTCACCAGTAGGCAGGGAGACTCTGGTGGGCCAAATATCTTCCTGTTCATCTTACCAAATGCAAATACCAGGTATGATCCAGAGGTCACAATGTTCTCTTACCCTCACGGGCTGATGATAAATAGATACTGACTGCTAAAAAGCACAATCTTTTACTGACCCCTCTGTCCTCTCCAAAGAAGGTCCTGGTGATAGACAGGAGACCTCTGAAAGAGGTAACCCACCAGACCACATCCATTAACCTGACTCTGCTGTAATCACCAGGAAAAGCTGTTGGGTTAGCAGGAGACAAAAAAGAATTTGCAAGCGTAGTTGAAGGGCTCGACACCACTTTTCAAGCCTAGTGGAATGGAAATCCATGCAGAGAAAACCATAATCGTGAGTAACAACAAGAGGGGCATTCTCTCAGACATCAAAGTCAACAGACAGTCACTGGGCATAGTTTCCAGCTTCAAATATCTCGAAGCAATCGTGTCCAATGAAAGATCAAGGCAGGAAATTCTTGCCAGAATTGCTCAAACAACGGCTGCTCTGGCAAAACTCAAGCCCATATGAAAAGACAAAAACATCAGTCTGGCATCAAAGGTGAGAGTGCTGCGCTCACTTGTCATCTCAATTTTTCAATATGCTTTTGAAACTTGGACCCTTACTGTTGAGCTGCAGAAGCGCATACAGAGTATGGAGATGAGATGCTAGAGAAGACTCGTGGGTATTTCCTACACCCAACATGTCCCAAATGAAGAAGTCCGACAGAAGATCAGCCAAGCCATCGGCCTGCATGAAAACCAGCTTACCACTATTAAAAAGGTGGTACCACATACCACAGGTGATGAGGTAGTATGGACACATCACTAGATCTTCAGGCCTTGCTAAGACCATTTTACAAAGAACTGCACAAGATGGCAGGAGACAAGGGAGACATAAGAAAAGATGGGAGGACAACATCAAAGAATGGAGTCACTAGACACTCAATGAGGAAATGAGAGCTGCTGGGGACAGAGAGGGATTGTCAGAGATAGTCAAAACATCGTCTGTGATGCCCCAACCACCCTACGGGGTTATGTGATAGACTAGACTAGTTCTGAGCTGCATCCACTCAGACTAGGGTTGGAGTTATGAGATGGTTAGAGTTGATCTGCCAACTATGTTGCTTATATAGGGTTAGAAAATTCCTTTCTACGTTGTATCACTGCGTATCACCCTGCAGTCAATGGTGAGTGTGAATGCTTCAACAGACCACTCCATAACCTCCTACGTGCATTGCCAGTGTTGCAGAAATGGGACTGGGCCTCCTCACTCCCTCAAATTTTTTTCTGTTATAACACCACTCTGCATAAGGGCATTGGCCAATCACCTTTCTTTCTGATGTTTGGGCAGTAACCAAAGCTTCCTGTGGACTTTCTGTTGGATCGTGTTGAGGACCCTGGGCCAACCAAGGTACAGGACTTGATCGCTGAGCACCAGGCCTAACTTGAAGTGGCTTTTCATGAGGCCCATGAGTGGTTGTTGGCAGCTGCAGGAGGCGCCTCTACAGGTGGGCGAGTTGCTTTACCACCATGATCATGCTGCTAAAAGTTAATACAAGAAACAGGATAAATGGAGTTTGGTGGTGTACGAGGTAAGAGCGCCTACTGGGAGCAGTGTTTACCACTGCCCCGGTGGATAACATGGGTAAGGAAAGTCCATATTGACAAGCAGAAAAACACCACCTCATCCTCCTGCATCTTCACCCCCACCTACCTCAGTGGCATCTGATGCTGCATCCAGTGGGGATGGCCTCTGGTTGCTGATGTCTCGTGCCCCAGCCTCTAGTTATGAAAGAAATTTCGACTTACATAAGGTAAAAATACAGTATGGGCTGATACTCGCAGCTCCCCCAGGTTTCTGAACGCATCATTCTCATAGCTGCTCTGCCATTGGTTATTACCTAGTATCTTCCTGGCATCCCATTGGCCAAGAGGAACCTCTGTGTGGAGCTAGACCAGTGTTTATGCAGCGTCCTCGTCATTCGGCCCTCGACTCCATGAGGTGTTCTGATAGTTTTACATAAATGTATTAACTTTAAGAGTATTCACTATGGACCCCAAGAAAGTGATGGAGAAAGGAGGAAAAGAAAAGACGAAGAAAAGAGTTTTTTTGTCCGTACAAACAAAGCTAGAGATCATAGAAAAGCATGAAAAAGGGATGCGTTTGGTTGGTCTCACCAAAGAATATGACCGTAATGTATCTACAATCACCACGTTATTAAAACAAAAGGACGTTTAAGGAGTTTAAGGCATGGCGTGGGTGGTTGGAGAAGTTCAGAAGGAGGACTGGAATTCACTCTGTTGTTCATGGTGAGGCAGGAGCGCATGAACCAAAGAGGACAAAAAACAATGAGGACAGCAGTTAAAAGGTTAATGACCATCATTTTTATTCTTTACTCTATTCTTTGTTTTTTACGTTATGCACAACTCTCATTTATTGTATAATAATCTAATTGTAACATGTATTTGTTACATGTTTAGATGCATTTTTATGCTTTATAAAACATTTATGTCTGAATTTTGGGGGGCTTGGAACGGATTAGGGCATTTGCATGGAAAACGCGTCTCTACTTATGAAATTTTCTACTTAAGAAATTTCTTCCAGAACCAATTAATTTCGTAAGTAGAGGTACCACTGTACAAAGAACCTTTTGTTGAAGATTTTATCTGCTTAATCAATTGATTTGCTTTCCTAAACTGTGTTTTAGGTTCTATGTCAGCATTGTGCCCATGTACAGGCTAATCTTTTGGTCTGGGCAATAACTGGTGTTTTGGTGTAACAACAGTGATGTATCATATGTACATCGTACCTCCTTTAAAGTTTTATTTTAAAGGAAATAATTATGTCTTTTATATATTTGTTTAGTTTTCAATCATGTCTAGGTCCTTTTGTACGTATTTCATTTGAACCTGAATCTGAATTTGAATCTGTTCCCTTTTACAGATTTCCAGGGGGAGATTCCTTCACCACCGGGTGGCATTGTCTGACAACCTCCACTGCATTTTGATAGTACTGTGTATATACAGTATATATATATGTACATGTATATGTACCTACCTTTTTCTGTGATATAATATTGGGAAAAAAATGCACTACTGTTTAACAGAAATTGCCATTATGTTTTAATCTTGCCTTTCTCAAGACTCACCTGCAGGATTCAGTCTCATTAAAATCATGTAGTACTTGTTTTACACACTCCAGTGAGAGAGTGAGAAGTTAATCTTACATGATCACCATGCCTCCGAAAAAGATGAAAAAGTTGGAGAAAAACCAAGTGACACTGAGTGCTGTCCTGAATAAAAAAACAATAAAAAGTTAATGAAGAAAACAAGACAGATATAGACGATAAAGATAAAAATAAAGACGCAGAAGAAGCCAAGTTAAAACCAGCAAAAATCGAAACATTTGTACCTCAATGGACGCGATTGTTTCCATGGGTGAGGCATAGCTAAATGTCAGCAAGCAAGACAAAATAATGAGGGTACAGCTTACAAAAAATTGCGTGGAAAAGGCTCTGGTAGCTTGTGCAGTTTCCACAGGAGAATATATGAATTACAGGCAAAAAAAACTATTGAGTGAAAACGAAAGTGAAAAAAAAAAAGTATTACGTCTTTATTTCTAAAACTAACTGTTTTTTTAGAATGACCAACAGGCTTTAACATTTTGATAAAAAACATGTAATTTTACTCTTTTTTTTACTTTACAGTCATGATGTTGTTATTAACAAAATCATTACCTCCGGCGGACTCACCACCCGCCGAAGAAACCGTAGGGGACGGGTGCAGTGTGGATTGGGTGGCAGTCATCAACATGGGGCTCGACAACCCAATCCCCAGACAAAGAGTCTAGCTATAGGGACATGGAATGTCGTCCATCTGGGGGGAAAGGAGCCAGAGCTTGTGAGGGAGGTTTAGAAGTACCGACTAGATATAGTCGGACTCACCTCCACCCACAGCTTGGGCTCTGGAACCTAAATCCTTGAGAGGGGCTGGACTTTCAACTTTACTGGTGTTGCCCAAGGTGAGAGGCAGTGGGCAGGTGTTGGGGACAGGTGTCTCACTGTTGTTTTGGCCTACGGGCCAAACAGCAATGCAGAATACCTGGCCTTCTTGGAATCCCTGGGAGGAGTACTAAAAAGTGCTCCGACTGGGGACTCCATGGTCTCCTTGGGGACTTCAATGCTCACGTGGGCAAAGACAATGAGACCCGGAAAGGGGTGATTGGGATGAACGGCCTCCCCAATCTAAACATGAGTGGTGTTATGTTATTGTACTTCTGTGTTAGTCACAGTTTGTCCATAACGAACACCTGACTGAGGATATTGTCGGGCGGTGAAAGAATACTTCGAGGATCTCCTCAATCCCGCTGCCATGTCTTACACAGAGGAAGCAGAGCCTGAGGTCTCAGAGTTGGACTCGTTCATCACCCAAGCTGAAGTCACCGAGGTGGTTGCCAAACTCCTTGGTCGCAAAGCACCGGGGGTGGATGAGATTCATGCTGAGTACCTCAAGTCTCTGGATGTGCAGGGACTGTCATGGTTGACACGTCTCTGTAACATTGCGTGGCAGTCGGGGACAGTACCTCTGGAGTGGCAGACCGGGGTGGTGGTCCCTCTTTTCAAAAAGGGGGACCAGAAGGTGTGTTCCAATTATAGGGGTATCACACTCCTCAGCCTCCCGGGGAAAGTCATTTCCAGGGTATTGAAGAGGAGGATTGGACCTATAGTCGAACAACGGATTTAGGAGGAACAATGCGGTTTTCGTCCAAGTCAAGGAACAGCTCTACACTCTCCATCGAGTGTTCGAGGGTTCATGGGGGTTTGCCCAACCAGTCCACACGTGTTTTGTGGATCTGGAGAAGGCATTCATCTGTGTCTCTTGTGGTAGTAGTATGGGGTTCGGGGCCCTTTGCTGAGGGCTGTTCGGTCCTTGTATGACTGAAGCCAGAGCTTGGTTTGCATTGCCGGCAGTAAGTCAGACCTGTTTCAGGTGCATGTTGGACTTCGGCAGGGCTGCCCTCTATCACCAGTTCTGTTCATAATCTTTATGGACAGAATTTCTAGGCGCAGCCAGGATCCGGAGGGAGTCCGGTTTGGGGACCAAGGGATGTCATCTCTGACTTGTGCGGACAATGTTGTCCTGTTAGCCTCATCAAACCCGGACCTTCAACATGCACTGGGACGGTTTGCAGCTGAGTGTGACGTGAGTGTGATGAGGATCAGAACCTCTAAATCCGAGACCATGGTTCTTGACCAGAAAAGGGTGGTTTGCCCTCTCCAGGTTTGTGGAGAGTCTTTGCCCCAAGTGGAGGAATGTTTCTTGGGGTCTTGTTCACGAGTGAGGGAAGGATGGAGTGTAAGATTGACAGACGGATTGGTGCAGCTTCTGCAGTGATGTGGTCACTGTATAGGTCTGTCATGGTGAAGAAGGAGCTGAGTCGCAAGACGAAGCTCTCGATTTACCGGTCAATCTACGTTCCTACTCTCACCTATGGTTGTGAGCTTTGGGGTATGACCGAAAGGACAAGATCCCAGATACAAGCGGCTGAGTTTCCTCCGTTGAGTGGCTGGGCGCACCCTTAGAGATAGCCTCGAGGGGAGCCAGCTGAGGTGCCCGGGCGTCTGTTTCAGATGCCTCCTGGATGCCTCTCTGGGGAAGTGTTCCGGGAATGTCCTACCGGGAGGAGAGCTCGGGAAAGACCTAGGAGAGACTATGTCTCTTGGCTGGCCTGGGAATGCCTCAGGATCCCCCTGGAGGAGCTGGAGGAGGTGTCTGGGGAGAAGGAAGTATGGGCATCCCTCCTGAGACTGTTGCCCCCACGACCAGGCCCCGGATAAGCGGTTGAAATTTATTTGAAGAGCATCCCACGGATGCACTACTTTTTTGAGGTAAAAAAACTCTCTCTCTCTGTCTCTCTCTCTATCTATCTATCTATCTATCTATCTATCTATCTATCTATCTATCTATCTATCTATCTATCTATCTATCTATCTATCTATCTATCTATCTATCTATATATATATATATATATACAGTATACTGTATATAATATATATACAGTATATTGTATATATATATATATATATATATATATATATATATATATATATATATATACAGTATACTGTATATAATATATATACAGTATATTGTATATATATATATATATATATATATATATATATATATATATATATATATATATAAACACACACGAAAATATTTAGAAGTATTAAGGGTTGAAAGAACAGCTGGAACAGATTTAGAAGATCAAGGCTAATGTCGTCCCTGTGGTAGTGGGAGTACTTGGGGCAGTGAACCCCTTAAACTGGGAGAGTGGCTCCAGCCTATTCCTGGAACAACATCTGAAGCCTCAGTCCAGAAGAGCGCAGTCCTAGGATCAGCTAAGATACTGCACAGAACCCTCAGACTCTCAGGCCTCTGGTAAAGGACCTGAGCTTGAGGATGACACACAGATACCACCCTTCAAGGGAGAGAGGGACGTTCTTTAATTTTTAAAAAATATATGAATTCATTGATTCATTTATTTTCCATACCCCTTGTTCCGCTGTCATGGGTTGCTGAAGCGTGGGGGCGCAACACAGGATATACTCTAGTCGTGATGCCAGTGCCCTGCAGAGCCACATGTAGACAAACAAACGCACACACAGACACAATTTGAGACTGACCAATTTACCTGAAGTCAGGGCTTTAAATTGTGACCATTTTGGTCGCATTTGTGCCCAAATTTTTTATCAGTGCGACTATTAATTCTTTTTGGGAGCACTGGTGCGACTAGGGAAAAAAATCTGGTGTGCCTTTTTTTCCTCTTCTCTCTCGCTCTTTCTCTCTCTCCATAGAGCAGGGGTCACCAAATGGCAGACCGCGGTCCGGATCCGGACCACGTGTTGGTTCTGTCCGAACCCGTAACCACTCCATGATAAATTCACGAGAGTAGATTTTCTTGGTGCATTTTTACTTGCAGTTCGCGGCTACAGACGGCGGGCACTGCTCCTCCAGTTAATACGGTAATAGTGCCACTCAGTTCAGCCAATCAGATCGTTTGTCTACCATACGTTGTCAGCATACCAGGAAGTGAGACAGCTCGCTGCCGCTTGAGTTTACAGCTACAGGAGCACAGAAGAAGGGACACAGCATAGCTCCAAACGAAGGGAGGTGAACGAGCAAAACCGCTGGTTAACAATGAGTGGACGGAATTTATGTTTATTCCTCCGTCAGGCTGTTCAAAACCATTTTACCTCATATGGTCTGAACACATAGCATGAATTAAAAGTGGTAACATGAAGCGCCACTATGAAACAAAGCACAGATCTTTTGAGCAGAATTATCCCCTGAAGTCCGAGCTGAGGGCCAAATGACCGAGAAAAATGCAAACGAATGTTCACTTAAGGCATGGTGGAGTTTGGGGCAACAGAAAACGATGGGACAGTTGTGAATAAGTGCTTAAAAACTGTTGTTGACATTTTGTTTGGGGGAAAACAGAAAGATGAGATGTGTGGAAAAACTCCCCAATGTCAGCTTCAACAGACACCAGAAAACCAGAAATATTAACATCTTGATGCAGTTATTCAGAGAGCACCATGCACATCTATGGACATTGATGAGTTGTAGTTTGTGTGTGTGTGTGTGTCAGGTTCCTTCACAAAGATAAGAGGCTCTTTGCTGAGTGTAACCACTATGAAACACAGACAAGCGGAGAGGACATACATGCAGCAATAAAGGATGCTGATCAAGTCCAGTGGTCTCTTTCACCAACATTACAGAGACCACCACAAGGTGACCACCACAAGGTGTGCACAAGGTTACTTGTGTACAAGTAAATGACTGTCAGGCCACATGCCCCTTTCTCTCATGAAGAAAGTTCTGTTTGCATTTTTCCCCTGAAAGAGCCAGTTTTTATTCATGCTTTCTGAACATGTTAATGTTTTTTTACTTGAAGTGTAGGCCTTCAGTTCTTTAGGCTGGGATGTCTTTAATTTACGAGAAAAGGGATTATTCAGCTCTTTTTGCACTTTATTTTTTAATTCTGAGGTTTGTGTGTTCTTCAATCCAACATAAAGGCTTAAAATTTATTTGCCTGGGTCTACTTTTATTTATGGTGAGGCAAAAGAGCTAGCTGTGCACTCACTTAAACATATCCTGCATTGAAAATTGATAATAATGATAATGTGGATATAGTGGCCGGCTATAAGACACAAACTGGACTTGGGTTCGGACCTTTTACTAAGAGGAAATTTTTCTGACCGATCCTCCGTGACTTTTAATTGAATACCCCTGTAGAGGGTCCTCCTGAGGAGAACTTTGTTGTTGGGCCTTCAGTGAAAAGGTGGATGAGAGAGCCAGGAGACCCAACTAATGTTACAAACATGTTTACAAAAGTGTTGACGGTTCTGTGAATAAAATACAGGCCATGTTACATATATTGTTTGTACACCTTGCTTTTGGGTAGGTGCTCCGAAAGTCTTTGCTGGTGCTACTAACTTCTAAATTTGGGAGCACCAGTGCTACCAAGAAAAAAAGTTAATTTCAAGGCCTGCCTGAAGTACTGTATATGTTTTTGGAGGAATATAGCCACAAGGGGGCACAAGCCAGTGTCTTATTGTGCTGGTCCCAAGCCCGGATAAACAATGAGGATTTTGTCAGGGAGGGCATCCGACGTAAAACCATTGCCAAATAAAACATGCTAATCAAGTCTATGACTTCCATACTGGATTGGTCGAGGCCCGGGTTCACAACGACCACCATCGGTGCTGTTGACTTACAGGGTGCCGGTGGAAATTAGACTACTGTTGGTTGAAGGAGAGGAGGAAAGTGTGCTCGTGGGAAGAAAGAGAAGAGGAACACCAAGAATATAGAACTGAGAGTACGGACGTTGAATGTTGGAACTGTGACAGGAAAAGGTAGAGAGTTGGTTGACATGATGCGGAGGAGGAAGGTAGACATACTGTGTGTCCAGGAGACCAAATGGAAAGGTAGCAAAGCTAGAAGTTTAGGAGCAGGGTTCAAGTTGGTCTATCATGGTGTAGATAGGAAGAGAAATGGAGTAGGAGTTATTTTGAAGGAGGGATATTTTAGGAATGTCCTTGAGGTAAAAAGAGTGTCAGATGGAGTGATGAGTGTGAAATTAGAAATCGAAGGTGTGATGTTCAATGTTGTTAGTGGGTATGCTCCACAGGTAGGATGTGAGCTGGAGGAGAAGGAGAAATTCTGGTTGGACATTGATGAAATGATGCAGTACATACCTCGAAATGAGAGAGTTGTCATTGGTGCAGACTTCAATGGACATGTTGGTTCAGGGAACACAGGTGATGAGGACGTGATGGGCAGGTTTGCTATCCAGGAGAGGAATGCAGAAGGACAGATGGTAGTAATATTGGCTGTAGTAAATACTTTCTTCGAGAAGAGGCAGGAACATAGGGTGACCTATAAGAGTGCAGGTAGGAGCACACAGGTAGACTACATCTTGTGTAGATGGTGTAACCTGAAGGAGATCAGTGACTGCAAAGTAGTCGTAGGTGGGAGTGTAGCCAAACAGCATAGGATAGTGGTGTGTAGGATGACTCTGGTGGTGAGGAAGATGAAGAGGGCAAAGGCAGAGCAGAGGACGAAATGGTGGAAGCTGAAAAAGGAAGAGTGTTGCATGACTTTTAGGAAGGAGTTAAGACAGGTTCTGGGTGGTCAGGAGGTGCTTCCAGATGACTGGACAACTACAGTTAATGTGATCAGGGAGACAGGTTGCAGAGTATTTGGTGTGTCATCTGGAAGGAAAGTAGATAAGGAGACTTGGTGGTGGAATGAGGAGGGACAGGACTGTATACAGACAAAGAGGTTAGCTAAGAAGAAGTGGGACACAGGATTGAGGAGAGTAGACAGGAGTACAGGGAGATGCAGCGTAAGGTGAAGGTAGATGTAGCAAAGGCCAAACAAGGAATTTATGATGACTTGTATACTAGGTTAGCTAGTAAGGAGGGAGAGACTGATCTATACCGGTTGGCAAGACAGAGAGACAGAGATGAGAAGGACGTGCAGCAGGTTAGTGTGATTAAAGATAGGGATGGAAGTCTATTAACAGGTGCCAGTAGTGTGATGGGAAGATGGAAAGAGTACTTTGAAGAGTTGATGAATGAGGAAAATGAGAGAGAACAAAGACTAGAAGAGGTGACTGTTGTGGACCAGGAAGTAGCAAAGATTAGTCAGGATGAAGTGAGGAGGGCGTTGAAGAGGATGAAGAGTGGAAAGGCAGTCGGTCCTGATGATATACCTGTGGAAGTTTGGAAGTGTCTAGGAGAGGTGGCAGTAGAGTTTCTGACTGGGTTGTTCAACAGGATCTTAGATAGTGAGAAGATGCCTGAGGAGTGGAGGAGAAGTGTGCTGGTGCCCATTTTTAAGAAAAAGTTGTGGCAACTACAGAGGAATAAAGCTGATGAGCCATACCGTACAATGAAGTTATGGGAAAGAGTAGTGGAAGCTAGACTAAGGGCAGAAGTGAACATTTGTGAGCATCAGTATGGTTTCATGCTAAAAAAGAGTACTACAGATGCAGTATTTGCTTTGAGGATGTTGAAGTACAGAGAAGGCCAAATGAGCTGCATTGTGTTTATGTAGATCTGGAGAAAGCTTATGACAGGGTGCCCAGAGAGGAACTGTGGTATTGTATGAGGAAGTCTGGAGTGGCAGAGAAGTATGTTAGAGCGGTGCAGCACATGTATGAGGACTGTAAGACAGTGGTGAGGTGTGCTGTAGGTGTGACAGAGGAGTTCAAGGTGGAGGTGGGACTGCATCAGGGATCAGCTCTGAGCCCCTTCTTGTTCGCTATGGTGATGGACAGGCTGACAGACGAGGTTAGACAGGAATCTCCATGGACTATGATGTTTGCAGACAACATTGTTATCTGTAGTGTGAGAGCAGGGAACAGGTGGAGGAGAAGCTAGAGAGGTGGAGGTTTGTCCTGGAAAGGAGAGGAATGAAGGTTAGCCGCAGTAAGACAGAGTACGTGTGTGTGAATGAGAGGGACCCAAGTGGAAGAGTGAGGTTACAGGGAGAATAGATCAAGAAGGTGGAGGGTTTTAAGTCCTTAGGGTCAACAGTCCAGAGCAATGGAGAGTGTGGAAAAGAGGTGAAGAAACGTGTACAGGCAGGATGGAACGGCTGGAGAAAAGTGTCAGGTGTGATGTGTGATAGAAGAGTTTCAGCTAAAATGAAAGGAAAGGTGTCAAAACTGTGGTGAGACCAGCGATGTTGTTTGGTCTAGAGACAGTGTCACTGAGGAAAAGACAGGAGACAGAGCTGGGGGTAGCAGAGATGAAGATGCTGAGGTTCTCTCTGGGAGTGACCAGGAAGGATAGGATCAGGAATGAGTACATCAGAGGGACAGCACATGTTAGAGGTTTTGGAGATAAAGTCAGAGAGGCCAGACTGAGATGGTTTGGACATGTCCAGAGGAGAGATAGTGAATATATTGGTAGAAGGATGCTGAGTTTTGTTCGCTACGGTGATGGACAGGCTGACAGACGAGGTCAGACAGGAATCTTCATGGACTATGATGTTTGCAGATGACATTGTGATCTGCAGTGAGAGTAGGGAACAGGTGGAGGAGAAGCTAGAGAGGTGGAGGTTTGTCCTGGAAGGGAGAGGGATGAAGGTTAGCTGCAGTAAGACAGTACATGTGGCCGCACAGAGGGCACAGGGGCCACACAGAGGACTGTAGGGGGTGGCCTACCTACCCACCACAGAAATCTACACGAGTGGGTGTAGAAGGAGGGCGGCCCACATCATGGCAGACCCCACCCAGCCAGCTCACTGTCTGTTCCAACCCCTCCCCTCAGGCAGACAACTACGGAGCATCCGGAGCAGGACCACCAGACTGACAAACAGCTTCTTCCCAGAGGCTGTTAGACAGCTGAACTCCTGTGGTGCTCTGTAGTCACCCTCACGACGCCCCGTGTGTCACGAGACACACAGGGATTTGATGCAATATGGTGCTTCATCAAGTGCAATAGATGGAGCACCTACACACTTAAGCTGCTGCATTGTAAATAAATTTTTGCTGTTCAGACACTTTACACTTTATATATCGTACATTTTAACTTGTCTCTGTTCTCTTTTCTTATTTGACATTTTTAAAAATTTTTTCTTGTTTTTCTTAACTTATCTTATTTATCTTATTCATCAACCGGGCTTACTGGGACCTTAAGAGACATATTTCATACTGTCAAATTTGAACACGTGTGTCAGCATGATTCTCTGATGTGTGTGAATGAGAGGGACCCAAGTGGAAGAGTGAGGTTACAGGGAGAAGTGATCAAGACGGTGGAAGATTTTAAGTACTTAGGGTCAACAGTCCAGAGCAATGGAGAGTGTGGAAAAGAGGGGAAGAAGCGTGTGCAGGCAGGATGGTACGGGTGGAGAAAAGTGTCAGGTGTGATGTGTGATAGAAGAGTTTCAGCTAAAATGAAAGGAAAGGTGTACAAAACTGTGGTGAGACCAGCGATGTTGTTTGGTCTAGAGACAGTGTCACTGAGGAAAAGACAGGAGACAGAGCTGGAGGTAGCAGAGATGAAGATGCTGAGGTTCTCTCTGGGAGTGACCAGGAAGGATAGGATCAGGAATGAGTACATCAGAGGGACAGCACATTTTAGAGGTTTTGGAGATAAAGTCAGAGAGGCCAGACTGAGATGGTTTGGACATGTCCAGAGGAGAGATAGTGAATATATTGGTAGAAGGATGCTGAGTTTTGAACTGCCAGGCAGGAGGCCTAGAGGAAGACCAAAGAGGAGGTTTATGGATGTAGTGAAAGAGGACATGAAGGTAGTTGGTGTGAGAGAAGACGATTGAGAAGACAGGGTTAGATGGAGGCAATTGATTCGCTGTGGCGACCCCTGAAGGGAAAAGCGGAAAGGTATATATATATATATATATATATATATATATATATATATATATATATATATATATATAATTTTATTTATTTATTTATACAACTTTCAGCATGACTTTATGTGAACGATTGGGTTTGTCCATATGAAGGAGCTCTAAGGGAGAGGATGTCAACATCACTGTGGCTGATTTGGTTACACTGGCATCATGGAGTATATTAATCAATTTATTTATTTTTATTTAATTTTATATACTCTTATAATCCCCGAAAAGAAATTAAGAATGCACACTCTAGTATGTTAGTCAATCAATCACATGCATGCATATTATTGTGTACAGGCCCCTGCAATACACAAAACCACACACAAGGGGGCCTGTATGCATGCAATGGGAGGTAGAGTGGCGGTCAGCTCCTTCTTGGTGCGCCCCAAATGAGCAGCTTGTAAGGGGGACAGCGCCTTGCTCAAGGGTGCCTTGGCAGTGCTCCGGAGGTGAGCTGACACTTCCCACTGTCAGCTTAGACTCCGGGTGTTTTTGGGCGGGAGCGGGAGTCGAACTGCTGATCTTCGAACATTGGACAACCCGCTCTACCGCTCTCTCTACCACTGAGCCACTGCCGCCCGTTAGGTGGGTTGGGTGAATCTCCTTACAGACGTTCCATGGCCTCTTTAAAGGTCCCATATAATGCTTTTTTTAATTCATGCCATTCAGCTGCCAGACGTCCAATTACACTGTATTTGAAATGTCTTGGCCCGAAAGATCCGTGTTCCTCAATGTCTTTATATTGATAAAATCACATCCGCCCTGAAACGCTCTGTCTTCATGGGCGTTCCTCTGAGCTCGAAAAAAATTAGAAAGTTGTGTTGAGTATGACAATTCTTATTCATGCATACTTTGTAGTTCATAATTTCCTATTGGATGCGTTGTATTCATTAATGCACTTCATTTTCTGAGTTCATAAAAAACTTGTGCTATTGTGATCAAGAGCATTGAATCTCAATTCTGAGGCTGTTCTGTAAATAGTTTTAAAATAAACAATAAATACAGGAACTTCTGATCAATTTCAGACTCAAAGTATTGTACTGATTTAAGCCTGTAAATGAGTTTGTTTGATGAGGGCCAGGTGTACAGAAATGAGCCAAAAAAATTGCAGGTAAAACCTTTACTTTTATTTCTCTACTTACAACAAAAAAAAAAACATGTACTGTCAGCAGCACATCCTCCACCTTGAGCTAGTTTAGACCAAAAAGAAAATTTTTTACCATGCTTTCGGTCAGAGCTTTTATACTGCTGGTCATGACCAACCGTCCTCTCCAGGGAACCCAACACAAATTCAGCCATAATTATGGTGATAATGATGAACAAAAAAAATACATTTCAAAACACATGATACAACTCCTGTACTCATGGTGAACCGTCTGCTGAAATGCAGCAATCACAACATTGGTAGCATCGATTAATACTTTTTAACAAAAATCAAACACCCCTTTCACAGTGGTACGCTCTGATCGTTTTCACCTCCCTATAAAATGGTCATGGTAACCAGGTGTGGATGTTTTAGCCAATTTATGCCAGGACAGAAGGTAAGTATCACAGCATTTGTTTGATTTGACTTTAAATAAATGATTTAATCGGATGCTTTGTGTGTCTTTTATAAACTGAATGAATTGTACATATGAGCTAATAAAAATTGTAACAAACTGAAAACAATTGTGATTCACAGCTGATTCAGGTTGGGCCATGTGTATGTTTGGGTAGGTGCTGACCATATGGAGCGAAAATAAATTACAATATTCTAGAATGAAAATAATAAACCCATTTCAGTGGTAAGGGCAGGCTGGCTTTACCACACACCCCCCCTCTTTAAGACCTGTCCCTCATAACCCTTTGCGAGACAGGAAATCAGCAACCACATTGTCTTTTCCAGCACAATACTTAACAGTGAACCTATATGGCTGCAAGGAAAGATACCATCGTGCTATTCGTCCATTTGAATCCTTCATTCTATTAATCCATTGGAGAGCCCGATGATCAGTTTCTAGAACAAAGTCTTTCCCAAGGATGTAATACCTGAGTGTGTCAAGAGCCCACTTGATAGCTAGACCCTCCTTTTCAATGGTAGAATAACGGGTCTCTCTGGGGAAGAGCTTGCGGCTCACATACAGCACTGGTCTTTGGTCCCCCGTTTCCCCTTGTAATAACACTGCCCCAAGACCCAGTTCAGAAGCATCTGTCTGTACTGTAAAGGGCAATGAAAAGTCTGGATTCTGCAACACCGGATCTTGACACAGACACTGTTTGAGGTCCTGAAATGCTGCATCACAATCCGTTGTCCACTTGACTTTCACCGGACAAGATTTATGTGTTGTAAGTGGTGCTGCTCTGTCTGCAAAATTGGGGATGAATCTCCTATACCACCCCACTAGACCCAGAAAAGACCTTACCTGTCGTTTGGTTGTTGGTGGTGGGCAGGATTGGACAGCTTCAATTTTGTCTATCTGTGGACGTATTTGGCCTCCCCCTATCTTCTTCTTTTCCTTTTGGCTTTTCCCTTCAGGGGTCGCCACAGCGAATCAACCGCCTCCATCTAACCCTGTCCTTTGCATCCTCTTCTCTCACACCAACTACCTTCATGTCCTCTTTCACTACATCCATAAACCTCCTCTTTGGTCTTCCTCTAGGCCTCCTGCCTGGCAGTTCAAAACTCAGCATCCTTCTACCAATATATTCACTATCTCTCCTCTGGACATGTCCAAACCATCTCAGTCTGGCCTCTCTGACTTTATCTCCAAAACCTCTAACATGTGCTGTCCCTCTGATGTACTCATTCCTGATCCTATCCTTCCTGGTCACTCCCAGAGAGAACCTCAGCATCTTCATCTCTGCTACCTCCAGCTCTGTCTCCTGTCTTTTCCTCAGTGACACTGTCTCTAGACCAAACAACATCGCTGGTCTCACCACAGTTTTGTACACCTTTCCTTTCATTTTAGCTGAAACTCTTCTATCACACATCACACCTGACACTTTTCTCCACCCATTCCATCCTGCCTGGACACGCTTCTTCACCTCTTTTCCCCACTCTCCATTGCTCTGGACTGTTGACCCCAAGTACTTAAAATCCTCCACCTTCTTGATCTCTTCTCCCTGTAACCTCACTCTTCCACTTGGGTCCCTCTCATTCACACACATGTACTCTGTCTTACTGCGGCTAACCTTCATCCCTCTCCTTTCCAGGACAAACCTCCACCTCTCTAGCTTCTCCTCCACCTCGTCCCTACTCTCACTGCAGATCACAATGTCATCTGCAAACATCATAGTCCATGGAGATTCCTGTCTAACCTCGTCTGTCAGCCTGTCCATCACCATAGCGAACAAGAAGGGGCTCAGAGCTGATCCCTGATGCAGTCCCACCTCCACCTTGAACTCCTCTGTCACACCTACAGCACACCTCACCACTGTCTTACAGTCCTCATACATGTCCTGCACCGTTCTAACATACTTCTCTGACACTCCAGACTTCCTCATACAATACCACAGTTCCTCTCTGGGCACCCTGTCATAAGCTTTCTCCAGATCTACAAAAACACAATGCAGCTCCCTCTGGCCTTCTCTGTACTTCTCTATCAACATCCTCAAAGCAAATACTGCATCTGTAGTACTCTTTTTTGGCATGAAACCATACTGCTGCTCACAAATGTTCCCTCTGCCCTTAGTCTAGCTTCCACTACTCTTTCCCATAACTTCATTGTATGGCTCATCAGCTTTATTCCTCTGTAGTTGCCACAACTCTGCACATCTCCCTTGTTCTTAAAAATGGGCACCAGCACACTTCTCCTCCACTCCTCAGGCATCTTCTCACTATCTAAGATCCTGTTGAACAACCCAGTCAGAAACTCTACTGCCACCTCTCCTAGACACTTCCAAACCTCTACAGGTATATCATCAGGACCGACTGCCTTTCCACTCTTCATCCTCTTCAGTGCTCTCCTCACTTCATCCTGGCTAATCTTTGCTACATCCTGGTCCACAACAGTCACCTCTTCTAGTCTTTGTTCTCTCTCATTTTCCACGTTCATCAACTCCTCAAAGTACTCTTTCCATCTTCCCATCACACTGCTGGCACCTGTCAATAGACTTCCATCCCTATCCTTAATCACCCTAACCTGCTGCACGTCCTTCCGATCTCTATCTCTCTGTCTTGCCAGCCTGTATAGATCAGTCTCTCCCTCCTTACTGTCCAACCTAGCATACAAGTCATCATAAGCTTCTTGTTTGGCCTTTGCTACCTCTACCTTCACCTTACGCTGTATCTCCCTGTACTCCTGTCTACTCTCCTCAGTCCTCTCAGTGTCCCACTTCTTCTTAGCTAACCTCTTTCTTTGTATACACTCCTGTACCTCCTCATTCCACCACCAAGTCTCCTTATCTACTTTCTTTCCAGATGACACACCAAATACTCTCCTACCTGTCTCCCTGATCACATTAGCTGTAGTTGTCCAGTCATCTGGAAGCACCTCCTGACCACCCAGAGCCTGTCTTAACTCCTTCCTAAAGGTCATGCAACACTCTTCCTTTTTTAGCTTCCACCATTTCGTCTTCTGCTCTGTCTTTGTCCTCTTCATCTTCCTCACCACCAGAGTCATCCTACACACCACCATTCTATGCTGTTTGGCTACACTCTCGCCTACCACTACTTTGCAGTCACTGATCTCCTTCAGGTTACATCGTCTACACAAGATGTAGTCTACCTGTGTGCTCCTACCACCACTCTTATAGGTCACCCTATGTTCCTGCCTCTTCTGGAAGAAAGTATTCACTACAGCCATTTCCATCCTTTTTGCAAAGTCAACTACCATCTGTCCTTCTGCGTTCCTCTCCTGGATACCAAACCTGCCCATCACTTCCTCATCACCTCTGTTACCTGCACCAACATGTCCATTGAAGTCTGCACCGATGACAACTCTCTCACTTCTAGGTATGCTCTGCATCACTTCATCAAAGTCCAACCAGAATTTCTCCTTCTCCTCCAGCTCACATCCTACCTGTGGAGCATACCCACTAACAACATTGAACATCACACCTTCTATTTCTAGCTTCAGACTCATCACTCTATCCGACACTCTTTTTACCTCCAGGACATTCCTAACAAACTCCTCCTTCAAGATAACTCCTACTCCATTTCTCTTCCCATCTACACCATGATAGAACAACTTGAACCCTGCTCCTAAACTTCTAGCCTTGCTACCTTTCCACCTGGTCTCCTGGACACACAGTATGTCTACCTTCCTCCTCTGCATCATGTCGACCAACTCTCTACCTTTTCCTGTCATAGTTCCAACATTCAACGTCCCTACTCTTAGTCCTATACTCTTGGCGCTCCTCTTCTCTTTCTTCGTGCGAACGCACTTTCCTCCTCTCCTTCTTCGACCAACAGTAATCCAATTTCCACCGGCGCCCTGTAGGTCAACAGCGCCGATGGCGGTCGTTGTTAACCCGGGCCTCGACCGATCCGGTATGGAAGTCATATGTTTGATTCGCATCTTTGATTTGGCAAAAGTTTTACGCCGGATGCCCTTCCTGGCGCAACCCTCTGTATTTATCCGGGCTTGGGACCGGCACAATAAGACACTGGCTTGTGCCCTCTTGCGGCTACATTTGGCCTCCCCCTATAACAAAGCCCAAGTATTTTACCTCTGACTTCACCAAGTGACATTTCTTGGCAATGACCACCAGCCCAGCCTGCCGAATGCGTTGGAAGACATCAGAGAGATGCTGCAGATGCTCTTCCCAAGTGGAGCTGTAGATGATGACATCATGGATGTAGGCTGCAGAATAGGCCTCAGCTCCTTTCAAAACCTTGTCCATGAGCCTTTGGAATGTTGCTGCTGCTCCATGTAGACCCAAGGGCATCACAGTGAAACGGTACAAACCAGAGGGCACTCTGAAGGCCGTAAAGTCCTTTGCTCTTTCTGTAAGGGGAACTTGCCAATATCCTTTACTCAAATCAAGAGTGGTCAAATATTTAGCACTTCCCAACCGCTCTATTAATTCATCTACACGGGGCATAGGTTAGGGGTCAAAGGCAGATACACTGTTCACTTTGATGAAGTTTATACCAAATCTCAAGTCGGGACTGTCTTTCTTTGGCACCAATACCACCGGACTACACCACTGGCTAGTGCAAGGTTCAATGATGCCCATGTCTAACATTGCGTCTACCTCCTTTTTGAGTGGAGTGACTAAGGTGGATGGAATTCTGTAGCTAGACTGGCGAATAGGTGCGGTTTCGGTAGACAACAACTGAATGTCATGCATTATCAAGTCTGTACGTCCAGGGCGTTCACTAAACAACCCATCAGGAAAACAGTTTTTCAGTTCGTTTTGTTTGGAAGAAACAAGATGACTTACATTTGGGATTTTGAAGGATTCGGTGGATGCAGGAAAGTATTGCTCCTCCAACTCTTCCTCATCAGTGACAACTCTGGCCAGGAGCTGTTGAGACAGAGGGATTCCCTCCTTCCATTCCCTCAGAAGATTTATATGGAAAGTCTGATGCTTCTTACGACGGTCTGGCATGTAAAGTTCATAAGTCACCGGTCCCATTTTTCGAGTCACCTGAAATGGACCTTGCCACTTAGCAAGGAGGCTGCTCTCAGAGCTGGGTAACAGCAACAACACCCTTTGCCCCGGCTGAAAAGTGCGTTGTTTACTTTTCCGGTCATAGCCCTTCTTTTGCCTCACCTGTGCAGCCACAATATTATCATGTGCCAGGTCAGTCAGCTGCTCCAGTTTGTCTCTCATTTTCAGCACATAGGATATAACTCCAACCTGTTTTGCTGGCTGCTCTCCTTCCCAGGCCTCTTTGAGAATGTCCATAGGTCCTCTGACATGACGTCCATACAAGAGGTCAAAGGGGGAAAATCCTGTTGTAGCCTGGGGGACTTCTCTGTAGGCAAACAGCAGGAACGGAAGCCACTGGTCCCAGTCAGTACCCGTACTGGACACAAACTTGCGGAGCATGGCTTTCAGGGTTTTGTTGAAGCGCTCAACCAGGCCATCAGTCTGTGGGTGGTAGGGGGTGGTTCGTATTCCCTTAATGCCCAAGAGGCGGTAAACCTCTTTCAAAAACCTTGGAGTCAAATTACTTCCTTGGTCAGTAATCACCTCCCGGGGAATTCCCACCCTTGAAAATAACTGAATCAAACAATTAACAACCTGGCGGCTTTTAACTTTTCTGAGGGGAAAGGCTTCCATATATTTCATAGCATAGTCTCCTATGACTAGGATGTATCGGTGGCCGGATGAACTCCGTTCTAAGGGACCCACAACATCCATGGCGATACGTAAGAAGGGCTCATCTATCACTGGCATAGGAATTAAAGGGGCCCTGTCACCTTTCATTCCCGGAGCGGTCTGCTGGCAATCTGCACATGTCTTACAGTAGTCTATTACCTCAAGGTACATTTGGGGCCAGTAAAAGCGTGCAGCAATACGGGCATAAGTTTTTGTCTGACCTAAGTGTCCTGACCAGGGAATTGAGTGTCCCAGGTGCAACACTGTCGGTCTCAAACTTTTTGGTACCACCAACTGGTCACCTAAACTGGTGCGCCTGTACAAAATCTGTGCCTTAATAACAAACAGTTCCTTGTCGAGGACAGAAACCTTTGTGGACTCATCCACACTCTTCTCAAATAGTTTCTTGAGTGTGTCATCTTGTCTCTGTAATATGTTGATATCATTTGGTAAAAGATCAGAACCTATTTCTGGTAGTGTTGGTTGGAATTCCATCTTAGTCCCACGTACCTTATCTTGATGTCTCTGTCTGCGGGTTTTCCTACCCTTATTCTCATTGTACACCTCCCCAGCAAATGGTAGTTCCTCCCACCCAGGACTTAAATTTGAGGTTTGGGACCTAGTGACTACCATGGTTTCCTGGTGACAGTCATAAACGCCGCATGTGAGACTAGTACCGTCAGGATACTGGTAATAATTTAACAACTCATAGAGTATTGGCAAATCTCTTCCCAAAACTATGGGATAGGGTAATTTTTCTACCACCCCAACAGTGAGAATATACTCTTGTCCATTGATCTGAATAGATATTGCAGCAGTTGGATAAACCTTACTGTCACCGTGAACACAGGTTACCTTAACTTTACCTGCCTGTACCAACATCTGATTGGTCAAATGGTCTCCTCTAATCAGAGTCTGGTCACTTCCTGTATCTAACAGAGCTTTGCAATAATGACCTGCTAGACATACTTTGATTACACTATCAGACTTCATTATTGGCAGTTCTGAAGAAGGTGAGTACATGGAACTTAAATGAGACTTCTTAACAGAAATAATAGGGCATTCTCGTTTAAGGTGGCCTGGCTGGTCACAGTTGTAACACACAGGGGGAATCTTATCTGGTTTCCTACTGGGAGGATCCTGTAAAAGGGGCCTGGCATCTTGTGATCTACTAAAAATCCTAGACCCACTACTGGAACCACCCCCATCATTACCTCGATTGTAGAGAGGTATGGTGGATGACCTCCCCATCTGGTAGTTCTTGGAGGACCTTCGAGCTGCAATGAAGGTCTCCGCCAGCTCAGCTGCTGCGCGTGAAGTCATCGGACCATGTTCTTTGACCCACGTTTGCAGCTCTGGGTTGAGGATGCGTAGATATTGCTCCATGACAATGGCATCACCAATCTCCTCCTTTGACTTGTGTCTGGGATTCATCCACTTGTCATAAAGCTCCTTCAGCCGTGCCTGAAGTTCTTTTGGTGTTTCAGCAGCCTCCACTTTGCTGGAGCAAAATCGAACACGGTAAGTCTCTGGACTGATTTCAAATTTTTGCAATATGGCTGCCTTCACCTGGTCGTACTCCATTGCATAGTCAATGTCCAAGGCCAGGTAAGCTGCTCTCGCCTTGCCGGACAGGAGGGGAACAAGATGAAGAGCCCAACTGTCCCGGGGCCACCAGCACGCCAATGCTATGCGTTCAAACGTGGCCAGATAGTGTTCAATGTCCTCCTCTTCCCGGTAGGGTTGCATTTTTGGCCCTTTCCAGTTAATTGGTAGTGGTGCAGTAGCTCCGTGGCCTGATGAAGGAGTCTCTGTTCCCCGATCATCAGGACCACCCAAAAAACCAGCCATCCTGGTAGGTTGACGTTCACCAAAGTCAACAGGAGAGTGCGCTGTACCAGGTGGCTTTACTTCCGGCGACTTACGCTCTGCTCAGTCCAGCTGTATCATTAGCTGTAGCTGGCTAAACTGGTGTTGTAGGTTTCGCATCTGTACCTCCTGGGTCTGATGTTCACGCTCCCTTTGTTCATCTCTCTGCCGTTGATCCTGGAGGAAGGCTTGAAAGATCTCGCTCAGACTTTCCACTGATTCTGGAGCTCTGCCACAGGTTGCTCCTTCCTCCTCCTCTCTCTCTTCTCTATCCTCTGCCAATGACGGCTGGTTGTCATCATCTTGGCATGTTCTGGATCTAGTAGTTTTTTTTGGTAGCCATTATGTTTCTGCCACCCTTGATTGCCACTCGTCCCACTGCTGCCACCACATGTAAATGAGTTCGTTTGATGAGGGCCAGGTGTACATTAATGAGCCAAAAAAATTGCAGGTAAAACCTTTACTTTTATTTCTCTACTTACAACAGCACATCCTCCACCTTGAGCTAGTTTAGACCAAAAAGAAAATTTTTTACCATGCTTTCGGTCAGAGCTTTTATACTGCTGGTCATGACCAACCGTCCTCTCCAGGGAACCCAACACAAATTCAGCCATAATTATGGTGACAATGATGAACAAAAAAAATACATTTCAAAACACATGATACAACTCCTGTACTCATGGTGAACCATCTGCTGAAATGCAGCAATCACAACATTGGTAGCATCGATTAATACTTTTAATCGTTTTCACCTCCCTATAAAATGGTCATGGTAACCAGGTGTGGATGTTTTAGCCAATTTATGCCAGGACAGAAGGTAAGTATCACAGCATTTGTTTGATTTGACTTTAAATAAATGATTTAATCGGATGCTTTGTGTGTCTTTTATAAACTGAATGAATTGTACATATGAGCTAATAAAAATTGTAACAAACTGAAAACAATTGTGATTCACAGCTGATTCAGGTTGGGCCATGTGTATGTTTGGGTAGGTGCTGACCATATGGAGCGAAAATAAATTACAATATTCTAGAATGAAAATAATAAACCCATTTCAGTGGTAAGGGCAGGCTGGCTTTACCACAAAGCCCCACCCATTTCTGGTCAAACCACACCCACTTCTGGGTTAAGTCCCACCCATTCCGAGCACTGATGCGGAAACAGATAATTTACAGTAGATGGTTGAACAGATACAGGTACAGGTACAGATAGTGGTGTACTCACTCATCCCTAGTCCAAACCTCACACATGACAGGATAATATGGCCCCGAACAAAAGGACAAGCCAGTTTAAAAAGCCTGAGAAGGCTCAGGTGTGGAGAAGAGGCTCTGCTAACAAGTTCAGCCACACTCCAGCACTGCAGAGCAACATGACACATACATGACCATGACATCCATGTGTTTTTCAGTTGACTTTTTGTGACTATTTGTCAATGAGGTGGTCTAATGTTTATTTACTTTGTCCTTTGTGGGGGTTTCCTTGTGGTGGCTTTGTATTTAACCCTAAAGGTTAAATACAAACCCTAAAGGTTTGTATTTGTTTTTACCCCTAAAGGTTAAATACAGAAATACACAAATTGCTCTTGTATTTTCTTTTTTTTAAAAAAATAAATCTGTGCTCAGTTTTCTTCTCTGTATTTGGGTCCTGGGTTTCTGTGAACATTCCATGACTCATGCTCTCTCTCTCTTTCTCTTTTTCTCCCTTTCTCTGTCTGTCTATCTCTGTCTCTTTGTGTGCATACTGGGGCAAGAAAAGCTCAAATTTCAGGCAGGAAACAGTGTCTCTGTGTATGTGGAATTATTCTTGGAACCTACCTTTTAGTCTTTTCCAACAAAAATAACACTGCAGCTGTTCTCTCTCTCTCTCTCTCTCTCTCTCTCTCTCTCTCTCTCTCTCTCTCTCTCTCTCTCACACACACACACACGCACACACACACAAAAATGCACACCAAAGGACTGTCTGCAATATATAAAAATTAATTGATTCTGTCTCTTCTTGTGGATAAAAAAACATTACGAAGCATTAGAAGAGTAATACAATACAGTACTGCTATTCTGTAACATTGCTGAACTGCTGACGCACAGTTTATCATCAAAACTTTGTTTGCGTTGTATACAGAACAAATCAGCTACTGGGTTCTGGGTGCCGTCATGTAGCCTGGAGCCTATAGGAGGAAATTGCAATTGAGATTCCACAGTGTTTATTCTCAAACTTGTAGTCACCTGATTCCTTTTTTTTTTTTTTTTTTTTTAATTTTGAAAGTTGTTGTTCTCAGAAATCAGTTCATACTGCAGTATTGAATACTTTATTGAGCCCAAAGGGAAATCTTTTCCCTGCATTTGACCCATTCTTGAGAGATTGTACAAAAATCTCACTTCTGCTGCTCGGAAAGAAAAGATCATGCAAAGAGATCTGAGAGGAGGCGAAACAAGGGGAAGAAAGGAAATGGAGAAGTTGAAACAAAGCAAGATGAGAAAACAACAACTGGGAGAGTGTGGAAAGGACAAAAATCAAACAAGTAGAGGATATTTATGTGAGAGCAGAGGAAACAAGGTGAAAATGGTCAAAAATGAAAGGGAAACACCAATCAATAATGACTGAAGACGGATTGATGGCTATAAGTAATTAGCATTTTGTTACATGAGTAAGACAACCTATGTGTGCACGTGTGTGTGTGTGTGTGTGTGTGTCTGTGTTTGTGTGTGAACTGACAATAAAAATCAGCCCTAACACGGGATGTCCGCCAACATCTGACAACCATAAGCGACAAATGTACACTCTCTCTCTCTCTCTCTCTCTCTCACTCTCTGTCTCCAACTTTAGTAAGTAGTCTTTTCACTTTGAATGGGGTGGAAAAGTATCATAAAGGGTTTTGAAGGGGACCTTTTGGAGAGAATATCCAAAGAGACCGATTCCAGGGTGAAGATATAGACCAGAGTACTTTGGATGTTGAGATCTCTGAATAAAGAGCTTTCACTTAGCCCTCATGTCTGAGAACCAAGCTATTGTCAGCCAGATCAGAACCAGCTGTACTTCTGCCTGTCATCTATAGGCTCAAATGCTGGAGGTAATGGTTGCAATATGAAAAGAAGACCCTTTGGCTAAGGAAGGGCAGGAGAAAGGACAATGAGCTCCTACCAAATGCACAGTGCCCCAACACATCGACGACATTTCTAATGAGATTACTCATTCTGTCATCTCCACCAACAAAATGCCAGCTACAGCATGACCCACACATGATGTGGGTGCTTTCAATATTACTATATGTCTGTGTTTGTTCTGGGTGTGTGGCCTCTAAATAAACCTGTGTTTCAGTGTAGAAAAAAAAAAAGAGATTTTCAACAGATGGTCTTAAATTAAACAACTAAAATGCTCAAAGACATCGAGTTATTAAATACTTCATATGAAATACAGATTTTTATATTAAAACTTCTCTCTCTTGTTCCTCTCTCATCAATTATCTAATGACTGCACAGAAGTATCTCATGCCCCTGAAAATAGTTTCCAAGACAGGAAAGTGTAGCTCAAATCCACAAAGTAATGCCTACAGAAGATGCAATATTAACACTCTAATAATGCCAAATAGAAATGAATCAGTCACAGGACATATTTTACTCATAGTATTAAATACATTTTATTGAAAAGACTGCACTTTAATGCAGTATAATGAATGCAGGAACTGGACACAAGTCCTGGAGAACCTTAACATTGTTGTACTTCAGTTGATGCACAAAGCAGTGACTTACAGTAAAGTAATAACACACATCTACGTGCTGACAACTAATCTGATGTTGACTTTTCATGTAAAAGGAATGTGCTTTTGAATAGGGGATAACAGGCAAAGAGGACAGAGGAAAGGAGAGGCGAAGTTGGGGGGAAAAGAGGAAAAGAGGAGGAGGTGATGGAAGCAGAGGAGGGGAGTTCTCGAGAAGGAGGGACAGAGGAAGAGGAGGTGAACTCGGAATGAGAAAGAAGCGTCCTCCCCCTGCTTTGTAGAGCTCGCCACACGCCAGACAGCACCACCACCCCAAGCACCAAACCAGCAGCAAACTCTGGTTCATTTGGATTCACTTCGTCGCGAATGCCTGCCGCTTTGCTGGAGAACCGTCAGCCGTGACGTGGTCTCCCACCTCTGAACCGATCACCATGAAGTTTCCAGGAATCTCCGTATCTCTTCTCGCCATGTCCTGCGTACTTTGGCCAGCTGTGGTTCAGGCAGCATCCTGTGAGTCGGTGCGTATCCCTCTCTGCCGGTCCATGCCATGGAACATGACCAAGATGCCGAACCACCTTCACCACAGCACGCAGGACAACGCGGTGCTGGCCATCGAGCAGTTCGAGGCGCTACTGGGTGAGTCTGGGAACAGTTACAGCCACGGAAACCACATTTTAATTTACCACACCAGTCAGTTTCTTTCTTTTTTTTTTGACCAATGTGGAGATTAAAAATGATTGTCACTAAATGTGCTGTGATAGTGTTAATGACATATGGGGTGCACAAAGCATTTTTCAGTACACTGATAAAAGAAAATGTTTCTTTAACGGTTTAAAGATACGGTTTCATTGTAGAATCAGCTCTTTATTTGCTTCTGTTGGATTTGCATTTTATATATCTTTGTACAGTGATTTGCGGTACTTGAAATAATTGCTGCAAACCAACAAAAAAATACAGATTCACTAAATTCCAGGACTACAGTAAAAAGTAAACACAAAAAAAATCAAATAACATAGATAGTTACGTAAATAGATGATAGATGAGATAAACGTAATAAGCAACATGGTACTGTGTAGATGTGCAGAATGCAGCGTTCAAAATTGCTGGGGGGAAAGAAAATCCTCATGCAAGACAGTGTGTATGTGTGTGTGTGCTCATTCAACACAAAACTTGTTTTGTCAGATTTATAAGGAATGAAAAATTCAGACCACAGTTCATATAAAGGTGTTACTGTAGACAGGGGTGTTAAGATGTTCTGTCAAATCTTGTGATATTTGTGAAAAGAGAGAATATTTTCTGAAAACAACATGATTTTCCATAATTATACCTTGAAAACTGATTTCTCCATTTTCTGTATTTGCTTCTTTGGCGTAATTGTCACACTTAAATGTTTCAAATATGCAAAAAAAAGTTCAATATTAGATAATTTTTCAAAATTAAGATTGAAATTATTAATAAAGAAAAGTCCCCTAACTAGCCCTATGTGAAAAATATAATTGCCTCATAACTGCCTTTTTTTTTTTCACTTAGTAAATTTTTCAAGTGTTTCAAGTGACAATTAATCATCATGAAATTAAGTTTTATGAAAGACATTTGATTTGTTAGGCTCATTTAATCAGGTGTTTGACTTAAATCCTTGCTTTTTCTTATGAAACAGGTCCAAAATGTAGTAAAGCAGGAAACATGCAGGGCAGGAAACTCTGGATTACAAAAAACAATTTTGAGAATTTTTTTTTTAGCTTAAAAGCCTAAACAGGGAGGATTTAAACAGTTCTGCTGACGAACCCTCATGTAAACTTATTTTCTTCTTTCTCATTTCTCCCTCGTTTTCTGTGGCTGGCCATTTGCACATCACATTCTAGATAGCTATAAATGGTGCTACTGATGGCAAAGGTTGTGAATACAAGACAAAGTAAACAGAGAACAGACAGTAAACATCCTTCTTCCTATTCAAAATGAAGGCCCCAAACTCACAGCTGTGTAGCAACTGATTTTTTTTTGCTTGAAATCCCCGTCCCTGTCAGTGCTGCTCTGGACCAAAGGGGTGATCAGGTTGTCGTGTTTCATTTCAAAATTCCTACCCTTTTTTCACCTTTCCATGACGCTCTGCTGCTTACATTTAGGTTTGCAGTCATTACTGGTACAATAGATTCTTTTTTATTTCAATTTTTTTTTTTTTTGTAAATTTTTTTTCTTTTTTTTCTTTTTTTTTTCTTGTATGGTTTTTTCTTGTATTTTTTTTTTTCTTGTATTTTTTTTCTCCTGGCATTTATTCTGCAGCTCCGTATTATTTCTAACCAGATTTCATTGCAATTCATCTACAAGTCAGTGTGTGACATTATGTAAGTAGACTACACTCTGTACTTGTACACATTTGCTTAAATGCTCCAAGCAAATCTTCTCTGTAGCATCGATGTCCTCACATTATAACTTAAAAGATAATGAACACATCAAAATCAGAAATAAATAATCCTGCTTTTTTTTTTTTTTTTTTGCCAGGGATTGAACTGGTGTTCACTTATTCTTAAAATATAAATATTTATTTTCTACATACCAGAAGATTCAGACAATCTCAAGCACTGTGTCTTTTTGATAAGCTAATCTAGAACTGTTTTTCAAATCTGCATGTGCTGTGCATACGCTATCTCTGTTTAAACTAGATAGTTTTTCAGTGAGCAGTATGGTAACAGTTTTGTTTGAGAAAATATTACTAAACATGCAACATAAAATCTATTTCAGTGATGACAAAAAACCCCCTTCAGTTCCAGTTTCTGCTTGCAGGCTTTTGATCATGCCTCCTCCTTCTGTAGTTTAGAACTCACAAAACAAGTTTTGGTCCAGATATCATTGAATGGCATAACATACAAAATTCAATTATAACCAAGAAACTGCAATGCACAAAATGTCTTGATTTTGTGTTTAATTTTCCAAACTGAAGGTCACAGCATTCTTCCAAACTGTAGTAATAACAACAATTCAATTATCATTCAGGTTTTCTTTTATTGGCATCTTAAAATTGAACACTTTTGCTAGCCCTGCTCTTTGGTAATAATTACTGTAAAATCTTCTTGTCTATGAATAAGACCTCAAAGAATTGGTTGCATCAATAACATTGTAATTGTTAATATTTCTGGGTAAAATTGGTTTTAACAATTAAAGTTAATCCCTAATTAAATGGAAAAACCACAATGTACATATATTCTTTAAAGGCTTTAAAGAAGATAGAATGAGATGTTCATTTAGCACATCTGGATGGCCAGATTGTGGGTTGGATCAACATTTGTACCAAATGATTCAATTTCATCTCACCGTAATCCAGATGAAGCAGACTACAGTGTGGTTTTCCTTGTTGCTCAAATCCTCACAACTGATTATCTTTCCTGCTTCAAAATCATCAGCTTTTCTTGAACTCAAGTATATCCTACCTTCCCACAAGTGACATGGTGGGAAAATAATTACATCATCTGCATAATGAGAGTGTCATAGCTTCTCTCTCTCGTTTCCTGTTCAGGTACCGGCTGCAGCCCAGATTTGCTCTTCTTTCTGTGTGCCATGTATGCTCCCATTTGCACCATCGACTTCCAGCACGAGCCTATCAAACCTTGTAAGGCTGTGTGTGAACGGGCGAAGTATGGCTGTGAACCAGTGATGAAACGTTACAACCACAGCTGGCCCGACAGCCTAGCATGCAGTGAGCTCCCATTGTACGACCGTGGTGTCTGCATTTCTCCAGAGGCCATCGTCAAGGCAGATGGGCCAGGTACCACTATTATTATTCTTGAGACACTTTCATGAGACACAAAAGTGCTTTAAACAGTCTATCAGAGTGTGGGAAAAGGTGATACAGGTAGAAGGTGGTTTAATATCAGTATGGGGAGGGTTCATAGTTGTTTAAATTATCATAAATAATAAAAGAAATAGTTTGTTGCTGTATCACGGGATTTCTTTTTTGCTGGTGGTTCCTGGAACGCGTTAACCGTGAGTAATGAGGGATCACTGCAGTACAAAAACATCATCGATATGACTGAAAGGTTCAGAACAGGAATTGAACTTTTGATGAGATAAATTAGTCAAAAGACTGTACACAAAACAGTTCAAAACATCACAGTCATAGTCCTTAGATGTTCCGATTTCCCTCTTAGGATAGGGAATTTGGGAATTAGGATAGGGTTAGCCTCTGTATTCAAAACTGTCAAATGATTTTTCGTCTGAAAGAGATTCATTTGATGTGATTTATCCTGAGAAGCTCTCTTACCACATCGTTCTTTAGTGGATTTAAAAACTGTTTCTTCCTGTTTTGACATTTTTATACTTTTCTTCCTCCACTGCCTCATTTCTGGTCCCATGGTCTCAGCTGCTGGTTTATTTAGGGGTTAGGGTTAAGGTCAGGTTTATGCCTTAGAAGTTTTACTTCCACGGCTGTGCAGCTTCCTCTTTTCTGATGACCAGCTTTTTCTTTTCAGGGCTCCAACACTTTGTCACTAAGTGTTCCTTGTTTCCTCTTTTGGACAGTTTTACAATACAGTAGTTTTTACTGGTAGGATTAACCCACAGAGAACGATTAAAATGGCTACACACATTACCTAATCGGGTCACAAAATTGTTTTTCATGAAAATTTTAAGAAGGGGTGAGATTAGAAGGGATCATATCAGTGGTAGGAGATAGGGAAGCTGGAGCTGCATTACAGTTTGGTGCTACTCTCCATGAAGGGGCAGGAGAACATTTCTTTCAACAGAGAGCCTAAGGAGCTGTTTTTCATGCGAGAGTCACCATATTGAAAGACATGGATGCTCCTACACAATGTTTTTTTTTGTCTGGAATGCTGTAATGTGAAAGTCGATGGTCTGTGTCCACGGAGAACTCCACCAGCTGAGTTTCCAGGAGCCTCACCTCTTTGGCTAGGAACTCTCAACGGAGCAACAGATTGGTGTGTTATACAGCATGACTTCAGGCAAGGCTCTAGGCTTTGATGCAACACCAAGTGACTTTTTTTTTTAACACTTCTTGAACTTTTTTCAGTCAAATACTGGTCTGAAACATAAAATCTTCCAGCTTTGTACTCCTTTCTAAGATCTCTAATGTCCAAGAAGGGGGACTTCCTCGTGAAGAGCTGGAGACCTAAAACTCTTTTACAAAATACCACAAAATACTCTAAATGGTTTCATCTAATGGAATCAAAAATTAATTGAACATCAGCCCTAAAAATCAGATATAGACTGAAATCTGATTGGTATGCCTGCAGTCTGAGCGCAGCCTTAGTGTAGTCAGGAACTAATCTCCTGTAGGTGGCATCAGTGCTGTTTTTGGACACACAGAAACTTTGGAAGACAAATTCACACTCATAAAGAGAAAGTTTTTTTGGTAGTTAATCCTGTTGAAAAACATGATGGAGATCATAGAGAGAATGAACGGACGGATGTTTGAATCACACCCTATTCACGATGACCTATGGACCTTGAGAGACCTGCTGTGGAGCTCACTAGATTGCTTTTGTTGCGACAGTGGGGAAAAAAAAAATCAGTCGAGTTTTTTGTCAAATGTAATGGTTGAATGGAATCATATGTTAATAAAAAATGGATAATGTGCTATCAAAACCTTTTTCTCAGTGTTGCTGTTGTTTTAAGAAGGAAATCGCTGTTGAGATGTCACTACAGAGTGTCGAAAACACGGTTCTGCTGACACAGATGTCCAAAAAAGCTCATTTTCTCATTTTTAGGTCAATGACTAGTGTTTGTTTTTTTTGGTAAAAAAACAACTTATGTTCTACTGATAACTGAAGAATAGAAAAAAGTAAGAAAAAAATATTTTTTTTCATTATAAAAGAAGAGAGTACTTTGGTATTCTAGGTGTTTACATAACGTAGCCGCAAGGGGGCACAAGCCAGTGTCTTATTGTGCCGGTCCCAAACCCGGATAAATACAGACGGTTGTGTCAGGAAGGGCATTTGACGTAAAACTTTTGCGAAATCAAACATGCGATTCAAATCTATGACTTCCATACCGGATCGGTCGAGGCCCGGGTTAACAACGTCCACCATCGGTGCTGTTCGCCTACAGGGGTGCCAGTGGAAATTGGACTACTGTTGGTCGAATGAGAGGAGGAAAGTGTGTTCGTAGGAAGAAAGAGAAGAGGAACGCCAAGAGTATGGGATTGAGAGTAGGGACGCTGAATGTTGGAACTATGACAGGAAAAGGTAGAGAGTTGGTCGACATGATGCAGAGGAGGAAGGTAGACATACTGTGTGTCCAGGAGACCAGGTGGAAAGGTAGCAAAGTTAGAAGTTTAGGAACAGGGTTCAAGTTGTTCTATTATGGTGTAGATATGAAGAGAAATGGAGTAGGAGTTATCTTGAAGGAGGAGTTTGTTAGGAATGTCCTGGAGGTAAAAAGAGTGTCAGATAGAGTGATGAGTCTGAAGCAAGAAATAGAAGGTGTGATGTTCAATGTTGTTAGTGGGTATGCTCCACAGGTAGGATGTGAGCTGGAGAAGGAGAAATTCTGGCTGGACTTTGATGAAGTGATGCAGAGCATACCTAGAAGTGAGAGAGTTGTCATTGGTGCAGACTTCAATGGACATGTTGGTGCAGGTAACAGGGGTGATGAGGAAGTGATGGGCAGGTTTGGTATCCAGGAGAGGAACGCAGAAGGACAGATGGTAGTTGACTTTGCAATAAGGATGGAAATGGCTGGAAATGGTGAATACTTTCTTCCAGAAGAGGCAGGAACATAGGGTGACCTATAAGAGTGGAGGCAGGAGCACACAGGTAGACTACATCTTGTGTAGACGGTGTAACCTGAAGGAGATCAGTGACTGTAAAGTAGTGGTAGGTGAGAGTGTAGCCAAACAGCATAGGATGTCCATACACTTCCAGTGAGGTATGGAAGTGTCTAGGCGAGGTGGCAGCAGAGTTTCTGACTGGGTTTTTCAACAGCCTCTTAGATAGTGAGAAGATGCCTGAGGAATGGAGCAGAAGTGTTCTGGTGCCCATTTTTAAGAGCAAGGGAGACGTGTTGTGGCAACAACAGAGGATTAAAGCTGATGAACCATACAATGAAATTATGCAAAAGAGTAGTTGAAGCTAGACTAAGGGCAGAAGTGAGCATTTGTGAGCAGCAGTATGGTTTCATGCCAAAAAAGAGTACTACAGATGCAGTATTTGCTTTGGGGATGTTGATAGAGAAGTACAGAGAAGGCCAGAGGGAACTGCATTGTGATTTTGTAGATCTGGAAAAAGCTTATGACAGGGTGCCCAGAGAGGAACTGTGGTATTGTATGAGGAAGTCTGGAGTGGCAGAGAAGTATGTTAGAGCGGTGCAGGACATGTATGAGGACTGTAAGACAGTGGTGAGGTGTGCTGTAGGTGTGACAGAGGAGTTCAAGGTGGAGGTGGGACTGCATCAGGGATCAGCTCTGAGCCCCTTCTTGTTCGCTATGGTGATGGACAGGCTGACAGACGAGGTTAGACAGGAATCTCCATGGACTATGATGTTTGCAGATGACATTGTGATCTGCAGTGAGAGCAGGGAACAGGTGGAGGAGAAGCTAGAGAGGTGGAGGTTTGTCCTGGAAAGGAGAGGGATGAAGGTTTGCCGCAGTAAGACAGAGTACATGTGTGTGAATGAGAGGGACCCAAGTGGAAGAGTGAGGTTACAGGGAGAAGAGATCAAGAAGGTGGAGGATTTTAAGTCCTTAGGGTCAACAGTCCAGAGCAATGGAGAGTGTGGAAAAGAGGTGAAGAAACGTGTCCAGGCAGGATGGAACGGGTGGAGAAAAGTGTCAGGTGTGATGTGTGATAGAAGAGTTTCAGCTAAAATGAAAGGAAAGGTGTACAAAACTGTGGTGAGACCAGCAATGTTGTTTGGTCTAGAGACAGTGTCACTGAGGAAAAGACAGGAGACAGAGCTGGAGGTAGCAGAGATGAAGATGCTGAGGTTCTCTCTGGGAGTGACCAGGAAGGATAGGATCAGGAATGAGTACATCAGAGAGTTTTGAACTGCCAGGCAGGAGGCCTAGAGGAAGACCAAAGAGGAGGTTTATGGATGTAGTGAAAGAGGACATGAAGGTAGTTGGTGTGAGAGAAGAGGAGACAGAAGACAGGGTTATTCGCTGTGGCGACCCCTGAAGGTAAAAACCAAAAGGAAAAGAAGATTCTAGGTGTTTACATAGTCAGGAAACACGATATTCTTTGGGACTTGACAAAATACTCTCAAACCACTGGCCAGGTGTGGTTCCCTGCTCTGAAAATGAGTGGCACTGAATCACTTAATTGAAGGGAGTGCTGAGTAACGTGCAAGATAAGATTTTTCACTGAAAATAGCTGCTCCCTGGACTGTCATACAGCGAGAAACTCCCTTGTTACCTCAACTCTCTGGCCCAAATGCATGGTGCAGGTACCACCGCTTGGCCCCACTGAACAACAACACTGAAAAACAACACTGAAAATGTTGGTGGACTTCTTCTCTACCGGTGTATGAGTGATGGTTTGAATGGTTACCACTCTTAAATAAAAAATGGTGCCTACCACCTCCACTGTATGAATGTCACTGTGAAATGATGAATGCTGGCTATCACTGTAATGCGCTTTGAGTAATGAATACAACTCAAAAAGCACTATTTTAATACAGTCCATTTGCCATTCGTGAAATAACTCATGACTTTCTGTGTCCATGTAGACTCATATCACCAAGACCCATCAAGGTGTAACCCAGGTAAGGCTGACCGTCTTTGTGTCCATGCTGTTTTTGCTTTCCCAGAAACCTGCTTGTTGTTTTGGGTAGGGGTAAGGGTTAAATAAACAATACAGAACACAAGGATATTGGACACTTACTGGTCACAGTTAGACCTTTCAAATTCCATGCAATTAGCACTCATTTCAATGTACTGTACATCAGAACACAACCGGTGTGGAATCCTGTTAAACCACAAAAAGCTGATGAATTTTGTATTTTATTCTCTCACAGAATCCGGTCCAGATTTTCTAATGGACTCTAACAACTTCAAGTGCAGAGAACCACGTGGAGGTAACCTTTGCATTTACCCAATACCTTGGTTCCATTTCAAGCTCCTCATATTTTGAAGGGCTTGGCATTATGACAATAGAAGGTAAAGGTACAGTTTGACTCAGATGGCTATATCTACTGACAATGTCAAGTTGCACACAGCAGAACTGTGTCAAGTCTAACCAATGCAACTGTCAGTTCCATGAGTGTGGCTGACATTGTTTCTTTGTTTTTCTTGGATTTTTTTTTTGCATGTTTTATTTTTCATTTTTCTTATATCAATAGGTGCCCACATTATTTAAACATTCACAACCATTTTTGGTGACCTGAAAAAGCCTCAAATTGAACTGAGGTTCAGTTTGATAATTGGTTTCAAATCTGGAGCAGGTCTCAAATAAAATAAAGTTCAATAACAGGGTACTGAATTTGTTTGCTTTGCTGTTTCGAGACTTGTGTTGTTCCATTTATTTTTTGTTTCCACGAATTCAGGTTGAAATTTACTCTTTGTGTCAGTTGGACTTTTCTCCGAATATAGTTTTCCTGACATATACTTTTCTCACGAACATTTACATCTTCCATGTACTGGACAGGCATTTCAATATTTTAGACGTTTTTTGATAAGCTGACTATTTTATTGAAAATTAAACTTTTTGTAAAATATGCAAGTAAACAGATTTTTTAACTTTCTTTAGTGAATTTTTATTTATGCCTGTTTCTTGTAGATCACTGTAGATGTAAAGCTGTGAAAATGAGTCTGAGGACCTACCTAAAGAATAACTACAACTATGGTGAGTTATCCGGGACATTTGATATATGTTTGTTTGTTTGCTTTAATATGCTATAATTAATGTATTTCACTCGTTTTCAACTTTTTGGCACCACATATATCAGTACAGTTAAGTATTCATTATTGGGAATTTACTATAAAATTGATTACCTCATATGGAATCTCTTCTGGGATTGGTAATGTGTTTGCATTATTATCCAACTGAGAATCAGCAATGTAGCTACAATGCCTGGGACCTGAATGTTTCTAAATCTCTCATAAATTTGCAAAATCTAAACTTCAGCCAGTCTAGCTCTGATGTTACTAAGTACCAGACCTTCCCATAATCCTGTGTGGTGGCAAGATGATTTCTTAAGACAGGACAAAATACAAAGGCAATGATATTTATTTTCCAAATCAAATCATACGTAAGTGGAGAAGTCCAACAGTATCATCGATGTTGCAAACAATTTAGCAAATACTCAGATATTCTGACGAGATCACTGGTACAGACATCACTGGAACCCCTTTTTCTCTGTCCTCATGGAGTAGCTTTTATAGTCATCAACTCTAGTGTGTGTGCGTGTGTGTGTGTGCTCCTATTACGGTCTTAGACAATGGAATGTCCTGGGCTGGAGATGACGAGGAGGACGCTCAAAGATCAGACTGACCTGATACAGACGTAAACAATAAGTTCCTTAATAGGTCATCTTGTACAATGCTTATGTAAGACGAATCAAATTGCAATGGTTTAATAAAACCTCATTCCACTATAGACTCCCCTTCCAGGGTTTTTAGACCCTGGACCAAAAAGTGGGAATTTTATTAAGATATAGGAATAATTTTTTTTTAACAAAGGTGACTTTGATCTATGGCAACTGTCTCAATCATCTTCATTGCAGATAGTGGCAAAAAAATACCCTGACGTTGGCATTACAGTGAGAAAATTCATCTATGACCCTCAATGTACGATCGCTTACTTAGCATGCAGGGAAGCCAATTCACAAGAAAAATTTGTAACCTCAAATACTGAAATAATGACGAAACATTTAAACATGAACATATCCACAGTCGACCATCATTGAACTGTATGAATATACAGATGTATTATAGAATAATGATCAACCAAGTAAATTCACTTATAATATAAATATGAAATTATGACTGTAAGCTGTTGCAGGATACTTGTTCCAGCATTTGCAGTTAATAGTTTCCAGGACTGCTATTATGTAGTTAATATTGAATGATGAATGAAAAAATTGAATGAAGTGAAATAATGAGTGCATGTATACGAAAACATTCAGGTGAGTCCTTATGTATTTGTCATTTATTTATGTGAGTCCTTTATTTACTTATTCACTCTGTGAAAATTCAGCTCACAGGTGTAGATCCCTCGTTGGTGACACAAGCCATCTGCTTGCACACCACTTTGTTGGGCTTTTGGCTGCCATGTTGGAGAAGGACATTGTTTCACCTCTCCTAATTGTTCCTTTGCCTGGCCGCCTTACTCATCCTCATCCTCATCACTAGAAGGCTCTCCTTTCCTTTCTCCCATGTCCTTCCCGTCAATAACTGGATACAGGTTGGGAATCTTTGGAGGTTCCCTAGCCAAAACTAACATCTGCTTCTGTACTCTACGCATCAACACTGACCTCATTACCAGAACCTAACACCAGAATACAAACCCTCGTATCACTACACACACTAGAACTACCACCCCTATCTTAAGTAATCCCTTTTTCCATCCTCCCATTATATCCTCAAACTAACACACAAAGTTAGGTTGACCATCTCGTCTCCTTTACTTGAATCCTGACATTCTTAGAGGTTGGATCGAAATAAAATCTGCTACCATTTAGAGTAGGGCTGGATGACATGAGCAAAATAAATTGTTGAAATATCTTGCCAGAGTACCTCAACATCATTTGTAAAGAGGTTTACAAATGATTTCTGGTGGTTTCATAAAATATTTGCAGACATGATTTTTGATAGAAAATCATTAGTACTTTGGATATGATGACCAAAGGCTAGAGAAAAGTATTAAAATGGTGCAACAGTTTCATAAGTTAAGAGAACTGCATATCTTTACTGTAAAGCAGCCTGTTAAACCAGGAAAAAGCAGCAGTTATGCCAGAGCCAGATATAATGGAAAACAATGCAAAGGGATCACTGGAAATAGACTCATTGAGAACCCAAAAGCACAACAGACGAGCAGGCAGGTCAGGAGTCTCAAGAGGTTTAATAGGACAGGCAAGGTTCTGGTATGGGGTAATCAGTCCAACAGGCAGACGAAGCAGTCCAACGACAGGCAAATAGACAGAATTCAGACACCAGGCAGGGTCAGGCATGAAGCAGTCAAAACCAGGCAGACACATCCTATTAGGGGTTGGCAACAGGCAGGGTCTGGAGAACAGGCAGGGTCGAAACAGGGTCAAAGAGCAGGCAGAGTACACAAGTTGGAGAGTCAGGGCAAACACTTCATCTGGCAGAGGACAAACGACTGAGTAGGATATATGAAGGGTAGCGGCTGAGTAGAGGAGTGGCTGCAGGTGAGTGAAGGGAAGGCAGGTGAAGGAAATGAACTGACTGCGGGTGGAACAGATACTGGAATGACATGATAAGTTAATGACATGAAAACAAACAAGAACAATCAACAAGAGGTATGACAGAACCCCTCCTCTACGGACGGATCCCAATGTCCCTCCAGGCTGGTTGGGTTGGTCCCAATGGAACTCCCTGATGAAGGATGGCTTCCCCCCGACCCCGAGTCTGAGCCCCAGCCCGCTCCTGAGTCCAAGCCCTAGCCTGCTCCCGAGTCCGAGCCCCAGCCAGCTCCTGAGTCCAAGCCCCAAAATTCCCCCATGCCGGGACCCCAGCCTGTCCCCACACCCTGACCCCAGCCTCTCTCCGCTCCTGGGCCCCAGCCTCCTCCGGAATCTCTTCCCGACCCTGGACCTGAACTCCATTCTGTCCTGGAGCCCGATCCTGATGCTCCCCGGGACCGTATTTGGGATGTCGGGGGCCGTCCCTTGAGTGGGGTTACTGTCACAGTTCAGTGCTGGTGCCATGTTGCTCTGCTGTCCTGGGGTGTGGCAGTAAGAGAGGCCTAACTAATGAGTGGAGCCCCATAGGTCAAACATTGACATAAAAGTAGAAGTATGGATAGATGTAATCTCATGTTAAACCAAAAAAATCTGAACTGTTGCATTCATTTGAAAACAGTGTCTGATTTGAGGATAACTCAGTAAGACACAGCTCTTGACCAAGTCAAAGACACAGCGTTTCGGTATATCTGTACTACTTCAACAATAATTTTTAACAATGAAAATTAGTGAGAGTGTTGTATTTAAACCGTCTGCCTGATGAGGTTTGCATTGATATTTGTCAGTTGGTTAAAAAAATTTGACAAGGAGGTGGCGAGGTAAGCTGTCATGAAGGATTTGAAGAGAAATGCACTACTGAATGTCGTTCTAATCATTATTTATTTTGCAGTCTTCAAAAAGAAACTGCAGTTCAACACTGAATGGTGGCATTTGTGAATAAAATGTGTAATTGCCCTGGAGCCAACATTTTTTCCTTTCTTGCTTAGTTTCCAACTTCCAACTACCATTTGCTTTTTTTTTCTTTGCATACATCACAATCCCAAACATTGTGGTCAACTATTTTCCTGGCGAAATACTGTAAGAATTATTTCATTCATTGATTTTGCTGTTTACTATTGTTTTCCACAGTGGCAACTCAGAGATTTTGAACCAGGTCATTGATTTTTTTTGTGTGTGCTATAATAAATTCCAGTGCCAAATTTGACCATGTATGTTGATGATCCTCTGCTTCAGTGATCAGGGCAAAGGTGAAGGATGTAAGGAATCGTGGTTTGGAGCCCACAGCAGTGGTGGAGGTGAAGGAAGTGCTCAAGTCTTCTCTGGTCAATATTCCAAAAGAGACACAGACACTATACTACTCATCCTCCTGTCTATGTCCTCCTCTGTCAGTTGGGGAGGAGTATCTGGTAATGGGGTACGAGAACGAGGAGACATCCAGGTATGAGCAGCTAGCTAACAAATGTTTTGTTTCTGCCATCAGGAGTTCTTAAGGAAAACTGACTTAATAAAAACGCATTTGATAATCAAAAAAAAAAAAAGTCCACATTTAAGTCTGTGAAGATTCTCTATCATACAAGTCATGGTAACTCTGTTTATATACACATATATATATATACACACAGTATATATATATATTCAACATTTTATATTGTGTTTACAAATAAAAAACTAAAAAGTACGTTGTGCAATTGTGAGACCGAATGACACTGTTTATATATATATATATATATATATATATATATATATATATATATATATATATATATATATATATATATATATATATATATATATATATATATATATATATATATACACACACATATATATATATATATATATATATATATATAGTTTTCTTTTAACAGTTTACTCTTATAAACTGTTTAAAAGAAGAAAAGTTGCAGGAGGAACTGTGAGTCTTCGAAGGCAGTGCATACTGATGCTGTCAGCCAATAGCATGCGCGTATGGTATCACGTGACTACCAACTCAAAATCCGTGATGTAGTGAAGTGGGGCATCTCGAAGCGCGAATAAGAGAGGGATTACTGTATATACATATATATGTGTGTGTGTGTGTATAAATGTGGGGAAACACTGCATAATCCTAACTGCATCATTGTGACTTACTTTGCAGGTTGCTTCTGATTGATGGCTCAGTTGCTCAGAAGTGGCGAGACAGATTGGGCAGGAAGGTCAAGGTACAATTTATATAGTAACACACACGCATGCACACGCACACACACACACACACACACACACACACACACACACACACACACACACACACACACACACACACACACACATTTGTCTTGGTCATTAAAAGTGGGGTTCAAAAAGTATGCATCAGCCAGAATTGTCTAAAACAATGTTTACTTCAACTTGTTTTTCCACAACTTACATGGCTTTCCTTTATCTTAAGGTTATCATCTATTAGCATACTAGCTTAAGATGAACAGACCCAGTTATTCTAAAACTATGGTTATTTAAGCATTTAAGTGTCTCATATCAGTAACAAATAACATCTTCAACATACTGTATTTAAGAGTAGTATCCTGGGAAACCTACGCAAGGAAATGAACTGAGTCACCAGTGCGCCAACTGTCAGGCTCCTGTGACATTAACCCAACAGGGGAGTTATTTCTTTTCTGCACCTGATGTGTTGCTCTACTGGTACATCTAAAAATGTATAAGATTGTGGAGAAGGTTTTCAGTTGTTTCAGAAATTGAGAACGGTGTATATTATAGACACTATGTATAAACAAAAAAGTTTCATGCAGTTTTTAAGAATAATTTTGACAGAATGACAGCACAAATAGAGTCTAGAATAGAATATCTGTTCTACAAGTCAGTCAGTCTTAGGGAATAGTATATTTGTATTTAGAATAGTAATGCCATTTAAATGACCTCAAATGGTGATTATAGTTTGAAATTCAATAAATAACGACTTACAAACAATTCAACTTTACAAACGACCTCGGAACTAATTTGTGCAAAAAGAGGAAGTATTGAAGAAGTTGGATTTTTATTTATTAAAAATACTTTTTTGACTGATCTATGGAAATTCTGATATTCTGAGATATCAGAATTGTAAAAATTCGTTCACTCGTCGTTCACACCTACAGGCAATTTGGAACTGATAAATTCACCTAAGGTGAATTTGTGGACACAAGGAAAACATACAGACGCTACACAGAGGGCAGCTCGAACCGTGAACGCAACAGCTCTATCCACCCATTTTCAGAGATATAAGTCACAATTAATAAAAATAAAACAAAAAAGGCTTGACATATTTATTAATGTTGTGTAATAAATACACACAAAAATTTCACATTCTGAATAAAAGTACTGAGTAAAAATACCTTCATCAAGGTTGTAATTTTTTGAGGCGCACTTGTTTTATTCCAATTTATCAACCTCTATCAGTCCTAAATATAAAGTTTGTGGAAAATCAGCTCAAATAATTGATTTGGCCATTTTATCCCCAGTTTATTTGTTTTTTATTCATCTCAGTATTTCTTAGTGTGATCTGTCTTTTTGTCTTCTGTTTCAGAGATGGGATAAGATCCTACAGGGTAAAGGTCGAGCTGTGGAGCGCCAGAATCATCACTAAACTATGACGATCTATGCCCATGTGTGTGTGTGTGTGTGTGTGTGTGCGGTGTGTGTGTGTGCGGTGTGTGTGTGTGTGTGTGTGTGTGTGTGTGTGTGTGTGTATTGCACTACTACAGGTTGTTGTAGCTGAATGTAGTTCACCTCTTCATCTATCAGACTGTTATTATCTTTGCACAGTGTGTATGTTTATCAGTGTGTATGTCCTGATCATTTGTGTTTGTGTGTATACACCCCAAGCAGTAAATTAACACAAAGGCAGGAGTAAAGCTGAAAATGTAGTATCAAGCCTATGCATAGTGATACAGTACTTGGAATAAAATTTATTTTAGCTGTGGCTACACTGGCTCCAATGTTTCACTTGTTTTTGATAAACCATGATATTGACGATGTTACCATGGCAATAGGATGAAGGAAACAAAAGCTATGATGACCACAAATACAGAACTGTGATGCTCTAAAAGATGCATTCAAGCCTGACAGTCTCATTGACGTCTATGCCGCTCTCGTAAATGACAAAGTAACCGGAAAGGGTTGTTAATATTTGGTTTTGGAAGACTATAAATGTTTAGGCACCCCTGTGATCGTCACAGTTTTTCTGTTACATACATTTGCTTGTATATGTATATTGTATATACATATATATAAATTTTACCCATGGATTTTAAAGCACCTGCCATTAATCCATCCCATCCCTACAGAGACCACCCCGTTTATTCTTATTTTTTTCAATTGGAAAGAGAGATTTTTAAATAAGTATATATATGTGTGTGTGTGTGTGTGTGTGTGTGTGTGTGTGTGTGTGTGTGTGTGTGTGTGTGTGTGTGTGTGTGTGTGTGTGTGTGTGTGTGTGTGTGTGTGAGTGAGTGAATGAGTGGCTCGAGCACAGGTATGTCCTCTTCCGAGAGAGGTGATTGGTCAGGAGGCGGTGCTGTTACGCACACACGGCCAATGAACACGGTCATTTTCGGTCAGTCCGTCCCTCCACCGTCTTCAGCATGAAGATGCACCTGTTCCAAATTTGGATCAAATGAACCAATTTAAGAAGGTGGGTGCGCACCGCGGCGTGCAGAGGGCGTCTTTGGTTTGGGCCGGTTGCAGAGGCAGGTAAGGCGGACCGGAGAAGGAGGGCTACCATGATGGCTCATTTGATGGCTTGGGTTTGGACTCTGTGGACTCTAGCCCAGCTCAACAACGTGGTGAGCCAGCGGTACGCTCGACGTTTGGTCGGTCAGGAGGAGCGACGCGCCGCCGACGCGCAGCTCGTCAGCGCGCCTCTCTCACGTTCGAACAACCGAACGTTCTTCGCACCGTCCTGGGATTTCCTCCAAGGTAAAGAAATGTCTCTGCTGGCAGCATCGCGGACAGCCCCAATGATGAAACTTTAACTGCAAACATGGACTTTGAAGAGTTTTTATACATTAATGAAAAAGAAATGAATGGAAAAGAATGCAGGTTTTATACGTCATTGAATATATTTCTCTCCAAATTCTTTATATTTAAAGTCTTCCTATTTTTACATGTCAAATTAGAACTATTTTTATCTCAGTTTAATTTAATTTAATTGTTTTATTTTCAGAGTACTTCAGAGTTCCAACATTAATTTGACAAAGAATTTTTAAAGAATTTTCACATGATTAAAAAAACTAAATTCCTGTATTTTAAGTCAATACTTAATTTGGGAAATGTTCAACATTTTGGGAAATTGAATTGTTTGAGTTGGATGAGGATGGAAGAAAATCTACAAGTTGCCGAAAGAGAAGACCATTGAGAGTTCTATTGTGGGCTAAAAGTAAAACAAAGTAAACCTTTTTTATGAAGAAAAACTTCACTAGTTACCTAAATGAGAACTGCTGCTTCAAAATTCCTTTTAGTATTGGCTTTAATATTTTAAATTCCAAGAGTCCATGCTTGCTAATTTAAGAGATTTTGAATAATTTGAGTTTAGCGAGGTTGAAGCTGCAGGCAGATATCTCCGTTTAAACTACGCCAATTTCCGTCTTTTTTTTGTCATTCCAGATAGTGGAGAGAATCCAGAGACCACACAGTTCAACCGACCACAGTATCGCTGCAGTAATGGAACATTTTACCTACGTGCTTCACTTTTTCGTTACTCGTATCTGCATCTGGGAGGTGTGTTTCGTTTACGTCTAGCAAACTTGCTGGAATTGAAATGAAACGATACCGTAACTGTCATAACTTTCTTTAAATCTTCTCCTACAGATGGGATGCCATTGTTGTCCCTGCCTGAAAGCTGTCACAGTTCACTTCATATTCACAAATGGTGGCTTTTGGTGACGTTTCATACTGGATGCCACGCAGACATCCTGGTAATGCTTTTTACTGTCTAAACCTAGGGACATGTTACAAATTCTCAGTATAGGTACAGAAAAGACTGGTGTAGCCTGGCCCTATCTGTACAAGACCACTGCCCTCTCCCCGGGTAAAGGGCCATATATCCACTGAAAACATGAGTCCATGCTACCGTTAGCCACATCTTCCGTGACAAGGGCATGCAACGCACAAGGCAGGTGTTAACAGATGGTGCTCAATAGCATATTAAGGTACAGGCACAAACATCCAGTTCTCAGTAAAGCTTATTAGTGACATTTAGCTGAAATTCAGGACCAAGGATCAGTTCGGGGGCAATGGATTTCAGTGTAGTTTGACATCTTACAGGTGTGTGTATACATGTGTATATACGAACACATGATGTATAGGGGTGTGTGTGTGTATATTTTCTCCCATCTCTATCCTTAGTTGAAAGATGGCGCCCAGCGTCTGAAGCTGCTTTACTATGATCGACTGCTGAAGCGGAACATGACTGGCATAGCTGTCTGTGAGAATCCAGCTGAAGTCCCAAAACCATCATCCCCACTGGTGACTTGTGCATCACATGTCCAAGTGAAGCTGCCTCGTGATACCAAACTGATGAAGGTGAAAGACCTTGGTAAGGATGAAGCAGTTGCATACTTCCAGCATTGTGTTCATAGGAGCGGGTGGAGTGCTGGTTAGTGCCCCAATGACCCACCAGTTATGGGATAGTGTAGGTTTTTTGTGCCTATTCGGAAGCTCACTACGGGCTATGCACTAGCTTTGATCTAAGGTCAAAGCTAGTGCATAGCTTTGATCTAAGGTCAAAGCTAGTGCATAGCTTTGACCTTTCAGGCTAGGTCAAGGCTATGCACTCATCAGGTACTACTTTCAGGGTATCCTGAACTACCCTGGAAGTAGATCAGGGCAAGTCGTGGGATGTTTAGTCTGACTGCCTTGGTTCTTGTTCGACTTCGTTCTGGACTTCCATGAATGCCAGTAGATGTAACTTGGCAACACCCCTGACAAGCTCAAGTGACTTGGGTTGGATATATATTTTTCAAAAGTATTTCTTATTGAGCATAGCTGTAATTTTTCCTTCACATATTAGAATTTAAATGACCATGGACTTAAAATTGCATCAATGTCAGGACCTGCATTGCTGGAAACTTGAGCAAGGTTGTAGGCATGCTTAATGTGTTGGTACTGAATAAACAAAGTAGGAGTAACAGATGTATGAAAGAAATTTTCCTTCCAATTGCTTGAACTACTGTAGAAGTTGCGGTGTGTTTTTCTTGCAGATTTGTTCAGCGACGGAAAATATTCTGTCAGACAATGGAAAACCCGCAGTACCTTGTTTGTGGAGATCTCAAAGTTGGCAGATAAAGTATGCCGGCAACAGAAGTTTAAACTCAAGTTTGTTGGTGTGACACTAATGTTAAAATTTTTTTTCCAGGATTCTGTTTTTGAACTGGTTTATGCAGATTCATCTGGCAAACTTGGAATGGTGATAGCCGCATGTTCCCCTTTGACCAAAGTTACAAGGCATAATGTGAAGAGATCCCTGGAGGACCAAGATTTATTTGACCTGTGGGGCTTTGAAGAGGAACCTTGGGAAGTGTTTTATCCAGAATTAACGCAGCCATTTGGTAATGAAGAGATTAATACAAATGCAGCCTCAAGTCCGGAAGTGGTAAAAAATGACATTTATGAGCTGTGGGGTTTTGGAAGTATTCCTGTGGGCCCATTTGATCCAGAGACGACTGCCATCCCAGTAACTGACTCAGACAAAACCACAAAAGATGAAGCTGTTGACAATGAAGAAATTTACGAGTTGTGGGGATTTGAGAAAGTACCTCAAGTGCCCTTTACTGGAATTGATTCCACCATGACCACTGCCACGAGCCCAGGCCCCTCTTCGACCACGAGCCCAGGCCCCTCTTCGACCACGAGCCCAGGCCCCTCTTCGACCACGAGCCCAGGCCCCTCTTCGACCACGAGCCCAGGCCCCTCTTCGACCACGAGCCCAGGCCCCTCTTCGACCACGAGCCCAGGCCCCTCTTCGACCACGAGCCCAGACCCCTCTTCGACCACGAGCCCAGACCCCTCTTCGACCACGAGCCCAGGCCCCTCTTCGACCACGAGCCCAGGCCCCTCTTCGACCACGAGCCCAGGCCCCTCTTCGACCACGAGCCCAGGCCCCTCTTCGACCACGAGCCCAGGCCCCTCTTCGACCACGAGCCCAGGCCCCTCTTCGACCACGAGCCCAGGCCCCTCTTCGACCACGAGCCCAGGCCCCTCTTCGACCACGAGCCCAGGCCCCTCTTCGACCACGAGCCCAGGCCCCTCTTCGACCACGAGCCCAGGCCCCTCTTCGACCACGAGCCCAGGCCCCTCTTCGACCACGAGCCCAGGCCCCTCTTCGACCACGAGCCCAGGCCCCTCTTCGACCACGAGCCCAGGCCCCTCTTCGACCACGAGCCCAGGCCCCTCTTCGACCACGAGCCCAGGCCCCTCTTCGACCACGAGCCCAGGCCCCTCTTCGACCACGAGCCCAGGCCCCTCTTCGACCACGAGCCCAGGCCCCTCTTCGACCACGAGCCCAGGCCCCTCTTCGACCACGAGCCCAGGCCCCTCTTCGACCACGAGCCCAGGCCCCTCTTCGACCACGAGCCCAGGCCCCTCTTCGACCACGAGCCCAGGCCCCTCTTCGACCACGAGCCCAGGCCCCTCTTCGACCACGAGCCCAGGCCCCTCTTCGACCACGAGCCCAGGCCCCTCTTCGACCACGAGCCCAGGCCCCTCTTCGACCACGAGCCCAGGCCCCTCTTCGACCACGAGCCCAGGCCCCTCTTCGACCACGAGCCCAGGCCCCTCTTCGACCACGAGCCCAGGCCCCTCTTCGACCACGAGCCCAGGCCCCTCTTCGACCACGAGCCCAGGCCCCTCTTCGACCACGAGCCCAGGCCCCTCTTCGACCACGAGCCCAGGCCCCTCTTCGACCACGAGCCCAGGCCCCTCTTCGACCACGAGCCCAGGCCCCTCTTCGACCACGAGCCCAGGCCCCTCTTCGACCACGAGCCCAGGCCCCTCTTCGACCACGAGCCCAGGCCCCTCTTCGACCACGAGCCCAGGCCCCTCTTCGACCACGAGCCCAGGCCCCTCTTCGACCACGAGCCCAGGCCCCTCTTCGACCACGAGCCCAGGCCCCTCTTCGACCACGAGCCCAGGCCCCTCTTCGACCACGAGCCCAGGCCCCTCTTCGACCACGAGCCCAGGCCCCTCTTCGACCACGAGCCCAGGCCCCTCTTCGACCACGAGCCCAGGCCCCTCTTCGACCACGAGCCCAGGCCCCTCTTCGACCACGAGCCCAGGCCCCTCTTCGACCACGAGCCCAGGCCCCTCTTCGACCACGAGCCCAGGCCCCTCTTCGACCACGAGCCCAGGCCCCTCTTCGACCACGAGCCCAGGCCCCTCTTCGACCACGAGCCCAGGCCCCTCTTCGACCACGAGCCCAGGCCCCTCTTCGACCACGAGCCCAGGCCCCTCTTCGACCACGAGCCCAGGCCCCTCTTCGACCACGAGCCCAGGCCCCTCTTCGACCACGAGCCCAGGCCCCTCTTCGACCACGAGCCCAGGCCCCTCTTCGACCACGAGCCCAGGCCCCTCTTCGACCACGAGCCCAGGCCCCTCTTCGACCACGAGCCCAGGCCCCTCTTCGACCACGAGCCCAGGCCCCTCTTCGACCACGAGCCCAGGCCCCTCTTCGACCACGAGCCCAGGCCCCTCTTCGACCACGAGCCCAGGCCCCTCTTCGACCACGAGCCCAGGCCCCTCTTCGACCACGAGCCCAGGCCCCTCTTCGACCACGAGCCCAGGCCCCTCTTCGACCACGAGCCCAGGCCCCTCTTCGACCACGAGCCCAGGCCCCTCTTCGACCACGAGCCCAGGCCCCTCTTCGACCACGAGCCCAGGCCCCTCTTCGACCACGAGCCCAGGCCCCTCTTCGACCACGAGCCCAGGCCCCTCTTCGACCACGAGCCCAGGCCCCTCTTCGACCACGAGCCCAGGCCCCTCTTCGACCACGAGCCCAGGCCCCTCTTCGACCACGAGCCCAGGCCCCTCTTCGACCACGAGCCCAGGCCCCTCTTCGACCACGAGCCCAGGCCCCTCTTCGACCACGAGCCCAGGCCCCTCTTCGACCACGAGCCCAGGCCCCTCTTCGACCACGAGCCCAGGCCCCTCTTCGACCACGAGCCCAGGCCCCTCTTCGACCACGAGCCCAGGCCCCTCTTCGACCACGAGCCCAGGCCCCTCTTCGACCACGAGCCCAGGCCCCTCTTCGACCACGAGCCCAGGCCCCTCTTCGACCACGAGCCCAGGCCCCTCTTCGACCACGAGCCCAGGCCCCTCTTCGACCACGAGCCCAGGCCCCTCTTCGACCACGAGCCCAGGCCCCTCTTCGACCACGAGCCCAGGCCCCTCTTCGACCACGAGCCCAGGCCCCTCTTCGACCACGAGCCCAGGCCCCTCTTCGACCACGAGCCCAGGCCCCTCTTCGACCACGAGCCCAGGCCCCCTCTTCGACCACGAGCCCAGGCCCCTCTTCGACCACGAGCCCAGGCCCCTCTTCGACCACGAGCCCAGGCCCCCTCTTCGACCACGAGCCCAGGCCCCCTTCGACCACGAGCCCAGGCCCCCTCTTCGACCACGAGCCCAGGCCCCCCTTCGACCACGAGCCCAGGCCCCCCTTCGACCACGAGCCCAGGCCCCCTCTTCGACCACGAGCCCAGGCCCCCTCTTCGACCACGAGCCCAGGCCCCCCTTCGACCACGAGCCCAGGCCCCCCTTCGACCACGAGCCCAGGCCCCCCTTCGACCACGAGCCCAGGCCCCCTCTTCGACCACGAGCCCAGGCCCCCCTTCGACCACGAGCCCAGGCCCCCTCTTCGACCACGAGCCCAGGCCCCTCTTCGACCACGAGCCCAGGCCCCTCTTCGACCACGAGCCCAGGCCCCTCTTCGACCACGAGCCCAGGCCCCTCTTCGACCACGAGCCCAGGCCCCTCTTCGACCACGAGCCCAGGCCCCTCTTCGACCACGAGCCCAGGCCCCTCTTCGACCACGAGCCCAGGCCCCTCTTCGACCACGAGCCCAGGCCCCTCTTCGACCACGAGCCCAGGCCCCTCTTCGACCACGAGCCCAGGCCCCTCTTCGACCACGAGCCCAGGCCCCTCTTCGACCACGAGCCCAGGCCCCTCTTCGACCACGAGCCCAGGCCCCTCTTCGACCACGAGCCCAGGCCCCTCTTCGACCACGAGCCCAGGCCCCTCTTCGACCACGAGCCCAGGCCCCTCTTCGACCACGAGCCCAGGCCCCTCTTCGACCACGAGCCCAGGCCCCTCTTCGACCACGAGCCCAGGCCCCTCTTCGACCACGAGCCCAGGCCCCTCTTCGACCACGAGCCCAGGCCCCTCTTCGACCACGAGCCCAGGCCCCTCTTCGACCACGAGCCCAGGCCCCTCTTCGACCACGAGCCCAGGCCCCTCTTCGACCACGAGCCCAGGCCCCTCTTCGACCACGAGCCCAGGCCCCTCTTCGACCACGAGCCCAGGCCCCTCTTCGACCACGAGCCCAGGCCCCTCTTCGACCACGAGCCCAGGCCCCTCTTCGACCACGAGCCCAGGCCCCTCTTCGACCACGAGCCCAGGCCCCTCTTCGACCACGAGCCCAGGCCCCTCTTCGACCACGAGCCCAGGCCCCTCTTCGACCACGAGCCCAGGCCCCTCTTCGACCACGAGCCCAGGCCCCTCTTCGACCACGAGCCCAGGCCCCTCTTCGACCACGAGCCCAGGCCCCTCTTCGACCACGAGCCCAGGCCCCTCTTCGACCACGAGCCCAGGCCCCTCTTCGACCACGAGCCCAGGCCCCTCTTCGACCACGAGCCCAGGCCCCTCTTCGACCACGAGCCCAGGCCCCTCTTCGACCACGAGCCCAGGCCCCTCTTCGACCACGAGCCCAGGCCCCTCTTCGACCACGAGCCCAGGCCCCTCTTCGACCACGAGCCCAGGCCCCTCTTCGACCACGAGCCCAGGCCCCTCTTCGACCACGAGCCCAGGCCCCTCTTCGACCACGAGCCCAGGCCCCTCTTCGACCACGAGCCCAGGCCCCTCTTCGACCACGAGCCCAGGCCCCTCTTCGACCACGAGCCCAGGCCCCTCTTCGACCACGAGCCCAGGCCCCTCTTCGACCACGAGCCCAGGCCCCTCTTCGACCACGAGCCCAGGCCCCTCTTCGACCACGAGCCCAGGCCCCTCTTCGACCACGAGCCCAGGCCCCTCTTCGACCACGAGCCCAGGCCCCTCTTCGACCACGAGCCCAGGCCCCTCTTCGACCACGAGCCCAGGCCCCTCTTCGACCACGAGCCCAGGCCCCTCTTCGACCACGAGCCCAGGCCCCTCTTCGACCACGAGCCCAGGCCCCTCTTCGACCACGAGCCCAGGCCCCTCTTCGACCACGAGCCCAGGCCCCTCTTCGACCACGAGCCCAGGCCCCTCTTCGACCACGAGCCCAGGCCCCTCTTCGACCACGAGCCCAGGCCCCTCTTCGACCACGAGCCCAGGCCCCTCTTCGACCACGAGCCCAGGCCCCTCTTCGACCACGAGCCCAGGCCCCTCTTCGACCACGAGCCCAGGCCCCTCTTCGACCACGAGCCCAGGCCCCTCTTCGACCACGAGCCCAGGCCCCTCTTCGACCACGAGCCCAGGCCCCTCTTCGACCACGAGCCCAGGCCCCTCTTCGACCACGAGCCCAGGCCCCTCTTCGACCACGAGCCCAGGCCCCTCTTCGACCACGAGCCCAGGCCCCTCTTCGACCACGAGCCCAGGCCCCTCTTCGACCACGAGCCCAGGCCCCTCTTCGACCACGAGCCCAGGCCCCTCTTCGACCACGAGCCCAGGCCCCTCTTCGACCACGAGCCCAGGCCCCTCTTCGACCACGAGCCCAGGCCCCTCTTCGACCACGAGCCCAGGCCCCTCTTCGACCACGAGCCCAGGCCCCTCTTCGACCACGAGCCCAGGCCCCTCTTCGACCACGAGCCCAGGCCCCTCTTCGACCACGAGCCCAGGCCCCTCTTCGACCACGAGCCCAGGCCCCTCTTCGACCACGAGCCCAGGCCCCTCTTCGACCACGAGCCCAGGCCCCTCTTCGACCACGAGCCCAGGCCCCTCTTCGACCACGAGCCCAGGCCCCTCTTCGACCACGAGCCCAGGCCCCTCTTCGACCACGAGCCCAGGCCCCTCTTCGACCACGAGCCCAGGCCCCTCTTCGACCACGAGCCCAGGCCCCTCTTCGACCACGAGCCCAGGCCCCTCTTCGACCACGAGCCCAGGCCCCTCTTCGACCACGAGCCCAGGCCCCTCTTCGACCACGAGCCCAGGCCCCTCTTCGACCACGAGCCCAGGCCCCTCTTCGACCACGAGCCCAGGCCCCTCTTCGACCACGAGCCCAGGCCCCTCTTCGACCACGAGCCCAGGCCCCTCTTCGACCACGAGCCCAGGCCCCTCTTCGACCACGAGCCCAGGCCCCTCTTCGACCACGAGCCCAGGCCCCTCTTCGACCACGAGCCCAGGCCCCTCTTCGACCACGAGCCCAGGCCCCTCTTCGACCACGAGCCCAGGCCCCTCTTCGACCACGAGCCCAGGCCCCTCTTCGACCACGAGCCCAGGCCCCTCTACGACCACGAGCCCAGGCCCCTCTACGACCACGAGCCCAGGCCCCTCTACGACCACGAGCCCAGGCCCCTCTACGACCACGAGCCCAGGCCCCTCTACGACCACGAGCCCAGGCCCCTCTACGACCACGAGCCCAGGCCCCTCTACGACCACGAGCCCAGGCCCCTCTACGACCACGAGCCCAGGCCCCTCTACGACCACGAGCCCAGGCCCCTCTACGACCACGAGCCCAGGCCCCTCTACGACCACGAGCCCAGGCCCCTCTACGACCACGAGCCCAGGCCCCTCTACGACCACGAGCCCAGGCCCCTCTACGACCACGAGCCCAGGCCCCTCTACGACCACGAGCCCAGGCCCCTCTACGACCACGAGCCCAGGCCCCTCTACGACCACGAGCCCAGGCCCCTCTACGACCACGAGCCCAGGCCCCTCTACGACCACGAGCCCAGGCCCCTCTACGACCACTCTCTAGGCTCTTGGCATCTTAATTTAAATAATTGTGCATCTGAAAAAATGGGAAATGAACAGACTTTTAATTGTGTCAATTTTGTAATAAAATATTTTGACTTATTTACATGTCTTGATCGCAATTTCTTCTGCTGGCATAATGGTCTATGATCATTAACCTTGATGCGTAGATATAGCCTTGAGATTTCAAGGTTTTAAACTTAATGTAGGCTCAATGTAGTTTCAGCAAATCCACAGTATATTTGAAATACACGATTTACTTTTGACCTATTTTGAATGGGGAGAGAAGTTTGACCTGGTCAAGTTCTCCAATATTGAAGCTGACTACCTGTTTAATATCTGTTTGGAGCAATGCACAACTGAACATTCAAGTCATTCAACCTGTGATGAGTATGCTCAGACCAACTTGGAACTCTAATATTGATTGTAGTGGAATTGGGAAATGCATATTCAATATTGACATAAATTCTAAACCTGTCCATTCTTTAATTTTTGAACCAGGCAAGTCAATTGATTCTCAATTGTCATTAAAAATGACCTGGACACACACGCATGCAGGCTCCACAAACACGGACCAAAGGGCTAACTCACTGGCTTTACGTGGGCTCATAAGCAACTAACGTAAAGAGGTGTGTGTGTGCGCGTGTGCACGATAACGTTAAGGATACAAAAACGGACTGAAGCAGAGCTAAATCCAAGATGTCAATCACTCCTGTCCACCACTACAGGCAAGAAATAAATTTTTAGACTCCTTTGTTTTCCAGATTCTAGGAGTTGGGTTAGAGAGGACCTGGATGTTCAATATTAAATTTCAGTCCAGTGAAAAATTACATCTTTGAATTTTAATACGTAGAATAAGAAATTTCATGGATCAGATATTCAAAGCTAAAATGTTTTTGTATTTAGAAAAGTCCAAATCATTTGACATTTGACTTACTCTAATCTACCTCTGGTAGGTTTTAAAGAATCTGCCTCTCCAGTTGTACAAAATATTTAAAACTCTAGATGGCAGTCTAATATAAATGTTGAAGGGGACTATTGATAGAAGTCATCCAAGGCGCTTTATTTTTTTCCATCTTACAATACAGCTTTGTCATCTTTTCTCATTTGTCTTTCATGCCCCAAGCTCAGTGGAAAAGGCAGTCAAGATGGGAAGATATGGGCAGGAGGCAAATGAGTGGACGAGAGATGCCATATACAGCACATCTGCCACATGTCCAGGTTAAAGCTGCCCAGCATTAACATGTGACTGAGAAAAGTGACTGGAACCTGGCTTCAGGGCCCTGATTCCTACTGGTCCCTGGCCCCTCCATGCTGTCCTGGCATGCTGATCTGAGGATTAAGCTCTGGAGGTGGTGTTGAGTCAAGAACACCCTTAGAGACAGGGAAAGGCATACATGGACAATAAGGTATGCAACGGTTTCACATGCACCCACAACATACAGCCTGTGCTCTATTTCCACACTCTTGGCCCATGAGTTTTATTTTTTATTCTGTACTAAACCAGCATATATCATAAACTAAAATGTCAATAATACCTGATGTGCAGATGAACATCAGGTGCTAATGACATATTTAATTTATCATAATGTTATTACTAGGGTTGAGCCAGGTACTCGTTTCAGACGAGTATCCGGTATGGATAAAGCATTTTTGACAAGTACGAGCACAATATGAGTAAAACTCTTCAATACTTGTGCTCGTGTTGAAGGAAAATCCTCATAACCAGTGGTCCCCAACCTTTTTTGCGCCACGGATCGGTTTCATCTAAGAATATTTTAATGGACTTCATTTGCTCGATTATCGTTAATGATGCCAGACAGCTGTAATTCAAGAAGAAATTATCCACAATGGTTTTATATAAAATGCAGACGTTAACAGAACATTAAACCTTTTTTTCATAAATTGATAACATCTCTGTAAATGAAATAATTATATTAAAAACTTGATTCAAGTGAGGGCACTGATGAGGTTTATTTTGAAATATAGCGACTTACAGTCAGTGCATTCAACGTAGGAGAAATGCTGATCATTTCCAATAAAATCCCGCTTCACAAAGACAGGAGGTTGGAAATGGAGGCAGGGTTTTCAATACTTATTTGGGCAATCTTAAAGTAATCTGCCTTGACTATAATCCAGAACACTGGCGCAGTTGTGGGCGCTTAATTTAGGGGTAACGGCTGGTAACCTGTCACGTAACCGAGACATTTCCAGAGGCAGACGCACACATTAATCTATGCGTCATTCCGCACAGACGTCACTTTTCAAAATAAAACATCTTTAGACTGGTAATCAATTAAAAAAAGAAAGTCAAACGTTCTGTGCTCCCAGTACCTAATGTCCTGCAACCCGGTACCGGGGGACCACTGACATAGATAGATTTAACAGAGAATCTCTGCTCTTAGTTTGACACTGTCTCACTTCAGTTCAAATTAATAATTTATATACTGTATAGATATTTTAACTACTACATAGCGCGCGCACACTCTCTCGCTCTAAAAGTTTTAAAAAATTGAAAAAAAGAAAAAATGTTAGAAAGTTGTTAGGTATGACAATTCTTGTTAATGAAACTTTGTAGTTCATAATTTCTTATTGCATGCGTTGTATTCATTAATACACTTCATGTTCTGAGTTCATAATAACTTTGTTCTGTAAATAGTACTTTTGTGATCAAAAAACATTGATTTTAATCTCAATTTTAAACTAATTTTAAACAATCTAAACCTACTACATGCCTCTTAGACCCTCTCCCAGCTAAACTTGTTAAAGAATTGTGGCCATTGCTGGGCCCTACTATGCTAAATGTAGTTAATATTTCTCTTGCAACTGGTGGTGTTCCCATTAGCTTTAAGGCGGCCGTAGTTAAACCTCTGCTTAAAAAGCCACATCTTGACCAAGAGTCTTTAAATAATTATAGACCAGTTTCTAACCTTCCATTCTTATCTAAAGTACTAGAAAGGGTAGTATTTCCACATACTACTTATTTATCATTAAGGGGTCTTTTTGAACCATTCCAATCAGCTTTTCGGGCCTGCCATTCCACTGAAACAGCAATTACCAAAATTCTAAATGATCTCCTATTAAATATGGACTCTGATGCCACTTCTGTTCTCTTACTTTTGGATCTTAGTGCAGCGTTTGACACTATAGATCACTGTATACTCCTTGACCGACTGAAGAGACAGTTTGGTGTCTGTGAGTTAGCTCTTGCTTGGTTAAAATCTCATCTATCTGATAGGACACAATGTGTCTCCTACAATAATACAACTTCTGCTTTCTCCGACGTCAAATATGGCGTACCTCAGGGGCCTGTACTTGGTCCTCTGTTATTCTCCCTGTATGTGGCACCACTTGGTCAAATTATACGCAGCTTTGGAATAAGTTTCCATTGTCACGCTGATGACACACAACTTTACATGCCCATAAAAGCAGATGATCGATCTGAAATAATTAAACTGGAGGCCTGTCTTTCTGCCGTGAATGATTCGATGTCCAGTAATTTCTTGCTCCTAAACCCAGACAAAACAGAGTTGTTAATCATTGGCCCTGCCTGACGTAGAAACCAATTTCGACAACTAAAAATATCTGTAGATAACTGTTTAATAACCCAAAGTTCAACAGTCAAGAATCTTGGAGTAACGTTAGATTCAACTCCTTTGACCAGCATATTAAAGAGGTGACAAAGATCGCCTTCTTTCATCTACGTAATATTTCCAAAATTAGGTCCTCTCTAGCCATGGCTGATGCAGAAATTTTAATTCATGCCTTTGTGTCCTCTAGACTTTATTATTGTAATGTTCTGTTGGCCAGAGGGACTTCTCCTATCGTGCCCCTTTCTTGTGGAATAATCTCCCTATAGATATTAGACAGTCTAAATCTGTAGATGTCTTTAGATCTAGACTCAAAACGTATCTGTTCTACCTAACATATAAGTAATATCGGGGGTGGCAGTCTCAATGTTTAGGTTTAGCCTAGTCCTGCTGACGAGCCGTAGGATTTCTTAGTTAGGCCCCTGCCTCCCATTAATCCTCTGCCATTCTGGTCCCTCTAGCACCACTCTCGCCCCTGCTCTCTCTAATTCTCCCTCCTTCTCTTGTTCTCTCTCTCAGGCCTTTGTGTGGTGGATCATTGGCAATCGGCTAACTCTGTCCGCTTCCGTGGCTGGCGATATCACAAGATGCACAATGGTCCTGTTTCACCATCCACTAGGGGAGTTTGGTTTGGTCTCATTTGGTTCTGCTGTGGTTTTTGGGTTTTGGCAGAGTAATCTTACACTATAACTTTTTTTTTAAATCAATGACTTAGGCACTGTTTGGTCTGTCCTCAGAGTGGTGGATCCTCGGCAATCGGTGACCTCTGTGTGCTTCATTGGCTAGTGGTGACTCGCTCTACTGGATGGATCAGCGTGCCTTTGTCATACACTTATTATTGTTATTGTCATTGTTATTGTAATTATTATTGTGTTGTTAATCTGTACATGCGATATCTATTGCTTCATCTGTCCACTCCTGGAAGAGGGGTCCCTCCTCTGCAGTCTTCCTGAGGTTTCTCCCATCCATTTTTTCCCCTGTTGAAAGGGTTTGGGGGGAGTTGTTCCTTATCCGATGTGAGGGTCGTACTGCTGGCAGTACACAAAGGTCAGGGGGATATCGTCCATGTACAGATTGTAAAGCCCTTTGAGACATTGTGAATCTGGGCTATATAAGAATAAATAAACTTGAAACTTGAATTTTGTGGCTGTTCTGTAAATAGTTTAAAAGTAAACAATTAAATATAGCAACTTCTGATCAATCCATATCAATTGTAGACTGTATGTACTGATTTAAGCCCCACCCATTTCCGGTCAAACCAAATCCACTTCTGGATTGAATCCTGCCCATTCCGAGAACAGATATGGATAAAGATAATTTAGATGGTTGAACAGATACAGATACAGATAGTGGTGTACTTGCTCATCCCTAGTTATTACTGAGGCAACAAACAATGCCCATCTATCCATCCATCCATCCACCAGGCTTTTCAAATAATCCTGTACCCAGCAACACTTTTTATATAGTTATGGGGAATCCTCAGACCAGGGGTCGGCAACCCAACATGTTCAAAGACCAAAAAATAAAAAATCAAATCTGTCTGGAACCGTAAGAAATTAAAGCCTTATACGGAGGAAACACAGGCTGTAAGTATCTATTAACCATATTATCCTACTGTCAAATGACGAAGTAGGCTACAAATAAATAATGAGCATTCATGATTAAATGTTTACTTTCCCTGCAGCATATCTTGGAAAGCCCGTTTCACAAAGCAGGTTTAGTGGAAAACTTGGGTAAGTTAATCCTGGAATCAGGGAAAACCAGGGTTTCTGGTTTCACAAAAGGAGGTAACGTAGCCCAGAGTCAGAGGAGTAATCCTGACCGGTTTCACAATACGAGGTAACTTCAACCTCTGGGTTTGTTACTGCAGTAACAGACTCTCTGAAGCTAACCTGGTCTGGACAAGGTTTTATTCTAGAAACCCGGGGTTTCCTCTGAGTCTGCTGCCTTTCACGTGGCGTATCATTTCCTGGTTCTGTCAGACGGCGAATTTGACCGACATTCGGTTTTATAGGTATTTTAGAGGCAAACGCGGCATTTCCGTTTGACGAGGATCCCATTGATGGAGTTTCAGCATTAATTCAGAGAATTAAATATTTTTGTATTGCGTTCAGGTGTCCCGTCACACACACATACAAACACACACACACACACACACACACACACACACACACACACACACACACACACACACACACACACACACACACACACACACACACACACACACACACACACACAAATCGCTACAGCGATTTGTGTAGCGCTCCGTACATTTGTTTTTTTTATTTGCAAACTCCCCGCCCAGGTTTTCCACTAAACCTGCTCTTTGAAACGGGCTCCAAGTTGCTGGAAAACTGAATGTCATGGTGGATATAACAAGTCACCAAAACATGCTCAATAAAACTCCAGGAGTAGGGGAAACACTGCACTGCAAATGCTGGAAGCTGTTCTGTCATTGGAGCTCAAGCTGACTGTATTCACCATAGATGTACAGCGAGTCTCGACCACTTCCCCCCTGAATGAGTCCAGAGATGCCCATCACTATCGCACACAACGGGAATTATTTACAAGGAGCGATTGTTGATATGCAAGCTGCATTTTACAATTTAACAAGTTCATCTTCTTCTTTTCCTTTCGGCTTCTCCCTTCAGGTGTCGCCACAGCCAATCAGTGTCCTCCATATAACCCTGTCTTCTGCATCTTCTTCTCTCACACCAACTACCTTCATGTCCTCTTTCACTACATCCATAAACCTCCTCTTTGGTCTTCCTCTAGGCCTCCTGCCTGGCAGTTCAAAACTCAGCATCCTTCTACCAATATATTCACTATCTCTCCTCTGGACATGTCCAAACCATCTCAGTCTGGCCTCTCTGACTTTATCTCCAAAACCTCTAACATGTGCTGTCCCTCTGATGTACTCATTCCTGATCCTATCCTTCCTGGTCACTCCCAGAGAGAACCTCAGCATCTTCATCTCTGCTACCTCCAGCTCTGTCTCCTGTCTTTTCCTCAGTGACACTGTCTCTAGACCAAACAACATCGCTGGTCTCACCACAGTTTTGTACACCTTTCCTTTCATTTTAGCTGAAACTCTTCTATCACACATCACACCTGACACTTTTCTCCACCCGTACCATCCTGCCTGCACACGCTTCTTCCCCTCTTTTCCACACTCTCCATTGCTCTGGACTGTTGACCCTAAGTACTTAAAATCTTCCACCGTCTTGATCACTTCTCCCTGTAACCTCACTCTTCCACTTGGGTCCCTCTCATTCACACACATCAGAGAATCAGAGAATCAGAGTCTTTATTTGTCATGCTGACACACGTTTTCAAATTTGACAGTATGAAATATGTCTCTTAAGGTCCCAGTAAGCCCGGTTGATGAATAAGATAAATAAGATAAGTTAAGAAAAACAAGAAATTTTTAAAAAAAAATGTCAAATAAGAAAAGAGAACAGAGACAAGTTAAAATGTACGATATATAAAGTGTAAAGTGTCTGAACAGCAAAAATTTATTTACAATGCAGCAGCTTAAGTGTGTAGGTGCTCCATCTATTGCACTTGATGAAGCACCATATTGCATCAAATCCCTGTGTGTCTCGTGACACACGGGGCGTCGTGAGGGTGACTACAGAGCACCACAGGAGTTCAGCTGTCTAACAGCCTCTGGGAAGAAGCTGTTTGTCAGTCTGGTGGTCCTGCTCCGGATGCTCCGTAGTTGTCTGCCTGAGGGGAGGTGTTGGAACAGACAGGGAGCTGGCTGGTTGGGGTCTGCCATGATGTGGGCGGCCCTCCTTCTACACCCACTCGTGTAGATTTCTGTGGTGGGTAGGTAGGCTACCCCCTACAGTCCTCTGTGTGGCCCGTGTGCCCTCTGTGCGGCCACATGTACTGTCTTACTGCAGCTAACCTTCATCCCTCTCCTTTCCAGGACAAACCTCCACCTCTCTAGCTTCTCCTCCACCTCGTCCCTACTCTCACTGCAGATCACAATGTCATCTGCAAACATCATAGTCCATGGAGATTCCTGTCTAACCTCGTCTGTCAGCCTGTCCATCACCATAGCGAACAAGAAAGGGCTCAGAGCTGATCCCTGATGCAGTCCCACCTCCACCTTGAACTCCTCTGTCACACCTACAGCACACCTCACCACTGTCTTACAGTCCTCATACATGTCCTGCACCGCTCTAACATACTTCTCTGCCACTCCAGACTTTCTCATACAATACCACAGTTCCTCTCTGGGCACCCTGTCATAAGCTTTCTCCAGATCTACAAAAACACAATGCAGCTCCATCTGGCCTTCTCTGTACTTCTCTATCAACATCCTCAAAGCAAATACTGCATCTGTAGTACTCTTTTTTGGCATGAAACCATACTGCTGCTCACAAATGCTCACTTCTGCCCTTAGTCTAGCTTCCACTACTCTTTCCCATAACTTCATTGTATGGCTCATCAGCTTTATTCCTCTGTAGTTGCCACAACTCTGCACATCTCCCTTGTTCTTAAAAATGGGCACCAGCACACTTCTCCTCCACTCCTCAGGCATCTTCTCACTATCTAAGATCCTGTTGAACAACCCAGTCAGAAACTCTACTGCCACCTCTCCTAGACACTTCCAAACCTCCACAGGTATATCATCAGGACCGACTGCCTTAACACTCTTCATCCTCTTCAATGGCCTCCTCACTTCACCCTGACTAATCTTTGCTACTCCCTGGTCCACAAACACCACCTCTTCTAGTCTTTGTTGTCTCTCATTTTCCTTGTTCATCAACTTTTCAAAGTACTCTTTCCATCTTCCTATCGCACTACTGGCACCTTTCAATAGACTTTCATTCCTATCCTTAATCACCCTAACCTGCTGCACGTCCTTCCCATCTCTGTCTCTGTACATAACAGTCTGTAACAGTCTCTCCCACCACCAAGTCTCCTTATCTACTTTCCTTCAGGATGACATACCAAGTACTCTCCTACCTGTCTCCCTGATCACATTAGCTGTAGTTGTCCAGTCATCTGGAAGCACCTCCTGACCACCCAGAGCCTGTCTTAACTCCTTCCTAAAAGTCCTGCAACACTCTTCCTTTTTTAGCTTCCACCATTTTGTCTTCTGCTCTGCCTTTACCCTCTTCATCTTCCTCACCACCAGAGTCATCCTACACACCACCATCCTATGCTGTTTGGCTAGACTCTCACCTACCGCTACTTTGCAGTCACTGATCTCCTTCAGATTACACCGTCTACACAAGATGTAGTCTACCTGTGTGCTCCTACCTCCATTCTTATAGGTCACCCTATGTTCCCGCCTCTTCTGGAAGAAAGTATTTACTATAGCCAATTCCATCCTTTTTGCAAAGTCAACCACCATCTGTCCTTCTGTGTTCTGTTCCTTCTGTGTTCTTCTGTGTTCTGTGTTTTGGAGTGCGGGGGCCACTCCTAAAGACTTTCTACGACACCGTAGTAGCCTCAGCTATTTTTCATGGGGTGGTCTGCTGGGGCAGCAGCATTACTGCGGCCGACAGGAAGGGACTGGATAGGCTGATTAGGAGGGCAGGTTCTGTCCTAGGATGCTCTCTGGACTCAGGGGAGGTGGTGGTGGAGAGGAGGATGACAGCCAAACTGTCATCGATGATGACGAACAACTCCCACCCTCTACAAGGCACACTTGGATCACTAGAGAGCTCTTTCAGCGATAGGTTGCTTCACCCAAGATGCGTGAAGGAACGGTATCGCAGGTCCTTACTGCCCACGGCCGTCAGACTGTATAACCAGCAATCCTCCCAGCAGACCACTCTGAGAACTCAAAGAACTCACAGAATTCGAAGAACAAAACACTGTAATTCAGGATGAACAATGTAATCTTCAGTCTGTAGTGTATTTTGATGTGTAAATATAACTGTAAATTTCTGATATGATATATGTTAATATGGCTACAATATATGAATATGTAAATTTCATATATTGCAAATGTTAATATGTATGTATACTATTTAAGTATTTATGTATGACCCCCCCCCCCGCTGCCACAATCACACAAACTTCCCCACTGTGGGACAATAAAGGTTTTATTATTATAATTATTATTCCTCTCCTGGATACCAAACCTGTCCATCACCTCCTCATCACCTCTGTTTCCTGCACCAACATGTCCATTGAAGTCTGCACCAATGACAACTCTCTCACTTCTAGGTATGCTCTGCATCACTTCATCAAAGTCCAACTAGAATTTCTCCTTCTCCTCCAGCTCACATCCTACCTGTGGAGCATACCCACTAACAACATTGAACATCACACCTTCTATTTCTTGCTTCAGACTCATCACTCTATCTGACACTCTTTTTACCCCCAGGACATTCCTAACAAACTCCTCCTTCAAGATAACTCCTACTCCATTTCTATTTCTATCTACACAATGATAGAACAACTTGAACCCTGCTCCTAAACTTTTAGCCTTGCTACCTTTCCATCTGGTCTCCTGGACACACAGTATGTCTACCTTCCTCCTCTGCATCATGTCGACCAACTCCCTACCTTTTCCTGTCATAGTTCCAACATTCAGCGTCCCTACTGTCAGTCCTATACTCTTGGCGTTCTTCTTCTTTCTTCCTACGAACACACTTTCCTCCTCTCCTTTGACCAACAGTAGTCCAATTTCCATTGGCACCCTGTAGGTCAACAGCACCGATTGAGGTCATTGTTAACCCGGGACTCGGCCGATCCGGTATGGAAGTCATAGGTTTGATTCGCATGTTTGATTTGGCAAAAGTTTTACGTCAGATGCCCTTCCTGACACAACCCTCTGTATTTATCCGGGCTTGGGGCCGGCATAATGAGACACTGGCTTGTGCCCTCTTGTGGCTACACTAGATTTAACAAGTTCATCAATGCAACAAAACATAATACATTAATATGGTAATGAAAGCACCTACAACGCATCCTACAACAGAGTAGTCACACGGTGTCAATGGGCCAGTTTAACAAAGGCAGGGTTGACAGACCCTTAGATAAACCTGTGGTTCTGGGTTGACTTACCCTGAACTTGGAAAACCAGGGATTTCGGTTTCACAAACGCTTTTCAGGGTTAGTTTTGTTAACCCAGGGTAAGCTGACCTGCACTTTGACAGGCGCGACAACTCCAAAAAAAAAGCCACCGTCAATGGAGCCCCGATACACCATGACAATGGACCGCATTGTTTACGGCAGTTGAAGTACAGATTTTTCTGCTACAGATTTTTCTGCTACTGTCTAATGCTACATGCTCTGTTAAAAAATGGATGAGAAAGTGTTAATACTTCAGTGGAGGATAAATGTCACTCTGTATTGCACCAGAATGTTGGAAGAAAACCATCCATAACATAAAATATTGGACCACCTTTGTTTTCTTCAATTTCTTCTTCTTATTATTTTTTTATCAATAACTCCTGTATGTATCATGTGACTAAAACAGACAGGAAATAAAAACTGGAATGCCTTGAAGCAGTACAATGCCACAGTTATTGATGTTGGAACTAAAGCAGTTTTGGCTTTGACTGTATCAAGGAAACCATCCAAAGGAGCTAGATGCCAGCTCTTAATTTCACTTCTTGGATAATATAGCTATAAGTAATGGTATGAATATTGTTCTTAAGTGTTTTTGTCACGTTTATATGCAGATTTACTGTTTTATTTACAAAACATTAAAACGTTAAGATAGATTTCCTTATTTAACAGAACTTGATATAGATGAGAGCACATCTTTGTGCATGACAAGAGCATTATGTCAGCGATAAAACAACTGAACAGGTGAACTTCCACTTAATATTTATTGTACACTGTCAAACATAATGAGGATGAAGAGGATCCCCAATCAGCTGATGCAGAAGTCTGACCTGTGTGAACAATGTTTTTATCCTTCGTTCTCAGCTGCTGACATGTGCGCTTGACCCCGCTTGATTGCACCTAAATAAAATAAACTATTATTGAAGCCATTTACCTATGTAATTTTATCGTGAGAGCAACGTACTACACTTATGCATTGACTTGAGCGGCAGTTTCCTCCCACGTCATCTCCCTCTGCTTTGCAGCTGCATCGTTGTTCCCCTTTCTTCTGAAAATGTCCTCAAAGTCTTCAAATGCATAAATGAAAATCTGCACTCCGACTGCCCTAAAGCGCTGCGGTGTGCGTCTCTTCGTTGTCATGGCGAAGCAGGACAAATCGGGGCAAATCGGGGCTCCATTGATGTCCCTTCTGGACAGCCATATTTCATCTTGGCAAATGTTGGTCAAAGCTTGGCTTCACCTCATCGCAGATTTTTAGTAGGTAGTCATGTGATACCGTACGCGCATTCTATTGGTTGACGGCATCCAGAAGTTGGCTACGTTCCGTGACAAACAAATGTGCTTTAAACAGTCTACCAGAGTGTGAGAAAAACTAATACAGATAGAAGGTGGTTCAATATCAGAATGGGGAGGGGTCATAAAAGTTTAAATTACCGTGAATAATAAAATAAATAGCTTGTCGCTATATCGCAGAATTTTGTTTTTGCGTGTGGTTCCTGGAACGCATTAACCGCGAGAAACGACGTATTACTGTATGGATAAAACAACCAGCCAGCCAGCAAAACAACCAAACAACAAACACATGTGGAAGGAACCACATTGCACACGTAATTTAGTCATTTATGTGGACACGGCCAAAGCCTTATGGAAGGTGGTCTTGTGCTGGTTTAGCTCTGTGTGTGCGGTTGCAGAGATGTACTGTACATTTGCTCTTGCACCACAAGAAGCAGGTTGGGCACAGACGTCACAATATGGGCTTTAATTCAAACCAACAGCCTTTCTGTTAGAAAGGAGGGGATAGAGCAATTAGCCCCATAAAGGAAAGGAAAAGAAAGCGGGAGGAATGAAGAGAATTGTGAATTTGACACATTAAATGGTGACCATCATTAGCATGTGGCTTTGTAAAGTTGGGGTGTATTCATTGGGTGCTTGAATGCATATTGCTTCACTCCTATGACCATACCCCCACTTCTCTTCTTCTTAGTCTGTCAATCATCACCATGGCCACCTTTCACAATAATCACCCTATTTTGCTTCCTTTACTCTTTCAGTTTCTCCTGCTTTTCAGTTTCTCCCGTCCCTTCATCTTTGTACACCATCACGCTGCCTTCAATCCTGCAATCAAAACAAATTAAACGTGTTAATTAGATGTTGGAACAAAACAAAATGTCAGACTGTCAGTGCCAATGCTCAGCAGCTTCTATCCCTGCATGGGACCCGCACAAAAATGTGATCCTGTATTTTTATAGAACCAAAAATAGTCAGTGATCCTCAACGGTTCCTATAAAATGTCTGTGGACATTAAAAACTCATTATGATTGACTGACTCTTTGGTTTTTGCTGAAGACCTGCCTCAGCTTCTGTTGGAGTTGACTTTCACTCAGCATGTTGTCTCTGCTCTGAGCCTGGAAAAGAGCAAAGTAGTCTGCTCAGTGTGGTGCCTTTTCCTTCTTTGTGCTGACATCACCTCATGTCACATTAGTGCACATCAAGACACTAACAACACACGAGGCAGGTTGTGTCCTTTCGGTTGTATTTTGTTCAGTGGTGTTTCATGTTCCTTGGGTAAAAAAATGACATTTCCGTCAAGTTTGTCAGATTGTTTGTGTTTTTCTGCAGAGTATCTTAAAAATTTGTCAGTGGATTTAGATAAACTTTTGTGCAGAGATGGATCTAAATTTTGACGTAGAGCTGGGTCTGGGTGCTGATTCTTCACTTTTTCCAATATTACAAGGTATAAAAACGTCCTTTTTCATTCATCCATCAATATATTGTAGACGAGGCGACCTTTATCATCTTGTCTACAGCCACTTATCTGCCTTATCCATGGTTCTGCTGGAGTCTATCCCAACTGGTCATGGCCAAGAGGCTGGATACACCCCAGATGTGTCGCCAGTGCTTTGCAGGGCTGCCTTTTTCTAATATCACTAAAAATTGAAAAATGTTCATAAGTCAACTAAGACAAAAATACCCATGCATGGGCAACTCAGTGTTCCACCACTACGTGGAACTGATACAGGCTCAGTCATTATCTGGAACTGCATGTTATACTGTATATATTTTTCAAAAACAAATATATATGCGCGTGTGTGTAATATATATATATATATATATATATATATATAATATACATATGTGTGTGTGATATACTGTATATATGTATATACAGTATATATGTGTGTATATGTATGTGTATATATACGTGTGGTTGTGTGTATATTATATCTATGTATATATGTAATATGTATATATATGTGTATATATGTAATATGTGTATATATATATGTATACCTGTATATATGTAATATATATATGTGTATATGTATATATACACATATATATGTGAAGTGTATTTCATGTATTGATGATAGTTCAGAAGTTATATCTTGGTGAGAAAGAATTCCATGCTCTATTATGGATATTATACATTTTCTTATTGCTCATACGCTATGGATGATTACTCATAATCTAGGAATTACAATTCTCTGTCATTGAATTTGGAGATGTTGCTTAACTTTGAATGAGGCAGAGCTGGATAAATTATCCAATATCAGTATCTCTGTAGTTAGTACTTCTCTTTAGATCAGCTTCTTTAACTTGTTGCACGAAGAGTAAAAAATCCCATTTTCAAAATAGTATGATGAAAGTATCCATTAGTAGCAAAATGTAGTTTGGGTATGAAAAACTAGGATTACCGTTTGTGCAGTGAAATCAGGGAACCTTGGAGGGTGATTTTTGTCCAGCTAATGATGCAGAGACCTCCGGCAAAGGGGGCCTGAATAAGGAAGTTTGAGTGGCTATTTTTTCCCCTCCTTCACATCTCTCATCTTAACTGATCACTGCTCTCCATGTCTACCTTATTAGTAACATCCATCTAACTTTCTCTGACCTGTCATTTCAATCTCTGAGCATATACAGGCACACTCTGCTTATTTCTACATTCGTACAAGTTTACAGTCAAGAAAATATACACTTGTACACACACACACACACGCACACACACACACATGGTGACACACTCCTCTACTCACCAGCGACTTGTGTGTTAAATCCGTACTGGCACCAGGCTGCAGCTTCGTTAACTTTCCTCTTTAATGAGCACTTTAATTGAGCTGTCTAGCGGGCCACCTGTCGGCCTGCAGACTCATTACCATACTAATGGACTGGGATTGTTGCCGTTCTGACGGCTCAGGCTGGATAGCCTTAACTGGCGGGAAGGGAGAGAGGACAGAGAGAGGCTAAGTAGAAAAGGGGACTGAGGCCACCCTGAAAGAGGGGGATTACCAGAGAACAGCTTAAAGCATAAAACGTAGAAAGAAAAGAATGGAGGTAGATTTTGACTTTACTAAGACTGACAATATGATAATGTTCTCTATTTTGTCTTTTTTTTTTTAACAAATGCAATGAAAAGAAAAATAAATCTACAATACTTACCAATAAATGTTGCCTGTACTCGTAATGAGTAGTACATCCATTATTAACCTAAAACTATTATAAGTACACCAGCAAATCACACTGTGACATTTACCTTCATTTACCTTCATTACTTGAGCTCACACATTATACTTTATTATAATTTATAATATTATAATATATAATATTATAACCTACACACATCCCTATAATGTGGGGTCTGGTCTGTGACTACACCCACCCACCGACCTCTTCCTGTTTCCCTCCCTTCTGATTATCGATGCTTTGTTAACTTTCTCTGGACTTTGACAGCAGGATGTTAGAGTGAGGTACTTGACACACAAATGGAGTGAAGCCTGAGAGTGAGTTCCAGCAGACAGGTGGAGTGTACAACTGTTCACATAATGCTACCATGACAGGAATTCATTTCAGTTGTCACTATATACACCCTCTGGTTTTGGTGGGTTATTTTTCCCATCTCTGCCTTTGCCTGTTGATGTTGTGGCTGCTGCATGAACATTACTGTACACCAACACAGCATCTGCCTGTCAGCGCTAGTTAATTGTTTATTGTTCATTAAAATCACCATTAGATATTATGAGTAACACTTACCCTTCTTGGGATCCATGGGGTTGGTTCTTGGGTCGATCCCTTGGGGGAGGGCTGAGACCCAGCGGTATAGGACAGACATTTGTACATGCAAAGGCACAGAAGGCAAAGATGTACACTTTGCATATATATATATGCATATATATGCATATATATATATCCCTACCTATATATTTGAAGAAACTCACTTGAAAGTCTCACGCTACCTGTCAATCAAGCGCCCAACCAATCACGGCGCATCTGCCAGAAGGAATCATGTTAACAATATGGCGTAAGGCATCGGCTATGTTAGGAAATAACTATACATAGAAGAAATAACTAAACATAGACAACCCAGTTAACATTATTTTAGAGTGTCATAACTGTTTCGACAATTTTCATGTTTTCGAGCAGACAGTACAAACAGCAGGAACGAGACAGAAAACGGTAACGAATTCTGAGAGAAACTCTGACTGAAAGAGTAGAAAGGATTGAGTCACAAAAAGAGAAATACTTCTTAGTCAGAGCCAATGAATGTTGGGTATACAAAAAGTATGGCCGTTTACACTATACAGTGGTACCGCTACTTACGAATGTCTCTACTTACCAAATTTTCTTTTTACGAAATTTCTCAGCAGGAAAATATTGCCTCTAGTTACGAAAGAAATTTCGACTTACGTAAGGTAAAAATACAGTATGGGCTGATACTCACAGCTCCCACAGGTTCCTGAACGTAACATTCTCATAGCTGCTCTTCCATTGGCTATTACCTAGTATCTTCCTGGCATCCCAATGGCTAAGAGGGATCTCTGTGTGGACCTAGATCGGTGTTTATGCAGGGTCGTCGTCATTCGGGTCTCGACCCATGAGGTGTTCTGATTGTTTTACGTAAATATATTAACTTTTAGAGTATTCACTATGGACCCCAAGAAAGTGACGTAGAAAAGAGGAAAAGAAAAGACGAAGAAAAGAGTTTTTTTGTTCATACAAACAAAGCAAGAGATCATAGAAGAGCATGAAAAAGGGATGCGTTTGGTTGATCTTGCCAAAGAATATGGCCGTAATGCATCTACAATCACCACGATATTAAAACAAAAGGAAGTTTAAGGAGTTTAAGGCATGGCGTGGGTGGTTGGAGAAGTTATAAAACATGTCAGAATTTTTGGAGGCTTGGAACAGGTTAGGGCATTAGCATGGAAAACGCGTCTCTACTTACGCAATTTCTTCCGGAACCAATTAATTTCGTAAGTAGAGGTACCACTGTATATATATATATATATATAAAAAAATGTCCCTCTCACCCTTGTGGGGTGGTATCTGTGTCATCCTCAACCTCGGGTCCTCTACCAGAGGCCTGGGAGTCTGAGGGTTCTGTCAGTATCTTAGCTGTTCCTAGGACTGCGCTCTTCTGGACTGAGGCTTCAGATGTTGTTCCAGGAATCTGCTGGAGCCACTCTTCCAGTTTGGGGGTCACTGCCCCAAGTGCTCCTACTACCACGGGGACCACATTAACCTTGACCTTCCACATCTGTTCCAGCTGTTCTTTCAACCCTTGATACCTCTCGATCTTTGCATGTTCCTTCTTCCTGATGTTGGCGTCAGCTGGAATCGTCTACATCTATCACCACTGCTCTCTTCTGCTCTTTGTCCACCACCACTATGTCCGGTTTGTTAGCCAGCAGCTGTTTGTCAGTCTGGAAGCTGAAGTCCCACAGGATTTTAGCCTTGTCGTTCTCAACCACCTATATATATATATATATATATATATATATATATATATATATATATATATATATATATATATATATATATATATATATATATATATATATATATATATATATATATATATATATATATATATACAGCTGGATAGTACAGTGAAGCTAAGTTGTCAAGTACCTTCAGAAGATCTGCTAGAAGATGTGAATGCTGCGATAAGAACCATCCCCACAGGGAACATAACTGAGACCAACAAGCTGATTCACAGTACAGCAACAGTAATCCTCGAGATGCTGGGATATAAGATCAACACAGGGCATGACAAACAATACCCTTCATGGAAGAGACGGTTAGAGGCCAAGATAAAGGCGACACGGAGAGAAGTCAGCCAGCTAGCCGAGCTGCAGAAGGGGAATATGGTGAATAAAGGGGTACCCAGGAAATACAGCAAGCTCTCCATACCTGAAGCACTCAAAACTGCCAAACAGAGACTAACAGCTCTGGCTACCCGACTGAAGAGATACACCAAGGAGATGGAGGCCAGGAGAATAAACAAGACCGTCTCCTCTCAAACAGCAAAGGTGAGGTGGAAAAATACTGGAAGGGCATATGGGAAAGAGGAGCATCACACAACACTGATGCCCAGTGGCTAGTGGACCTGAGGACTGACCACAGCTGCCTCCCAGAACAAGAACCAGTAACCATCTCAATGGCAGACATCCAAGAAAGAGTGTCAAAGATGAAGAGTTGGTCAGCACCGGGCCCCGATATGATCCATACATACTGGCTAAAGAAGCTGACAGCACTCCATGAGCGTCTAGCAGCACAGATGAACCAGCTGCTAAGGGATGGGACGCACCCAGAATGGTTGACTGAAGGCAGGACAGTCCTGATCATGAAAGACCCACAGAAGGGATCTACAGCATCCAACTACCGGCCAATAAGCTGTCTCTGTACGACATGGAAGCTCCTGTCAGGCATCATGGCGGCTAAGATGAGTGGGCATATGGATCAATACATGAGCGGGGCACAAAAAGGAGTTGGTAGTAACACCAGGGGAGCCAAGCACCAGCTACTGGTGGACAGAGCAGTACACAGAGACTGTAAGAATAGGCAGACCAACTTGTGCACCGCCTGGATAGACTACCAGAAAGCCTATGATTCAATGCCACACACATGGATACTGGAATGTCTGGAACTGTATAAGATCAACAGGACACTAAGAGCCTTCATCCAGAACTCAATGGGGATGTGGAAGACAACCTTAGAGGCTAACTCCAAGCCAATTGCCCAAGTTAACATCAAGTGCGGCATATACCAAGGGGATGCACTATCACCACTGCTGTTCTGCATAGGCCTGAACCCCCTCAGTCACATCATCACAAAGAGTGGCTATGGATACCGATTCCGAAGCGGGACAACAATCAGCCACCTCCTCTACATGGATGACATCAAGCTGTATGCCAGGAATGAGCGAGAAATTGACTCATTGATCCACACCACCAGGATCTACAGCGACGACATAGGGATGTCATTCGGATTAGACAAATGTGGCCGGATGGTATCTAGAAGGGGCAAGATGATCAGAACTGAAGGGGTTGACCTACCAAGGGGCAGGATAGAAGACATCAAGGACAGCTACAAATACCTTGGAATCCCACAGGCTAATGGCAATCATGAGGAGGCCGCAAGGAAGTCATCCACAGCCAAATACTTCCAGAGAGTAAGGCAAGTCCTGAGAAGTCAGCTGAATGGCAAGAACAAGGCCCGAGCCATCAACATGTATGCACTCCCAGTCATCAGATACCCCGCTGGGATCATAAGCTGACCAAAGGAGGAGATAGAAGCCACAGATATTAAGACTAGAAAGCTCCTCACCATGCATGGAGGGTTTCACCCCAAGTCCAGCACCCTGAGGCTGTACACTAAGCGGAAAGAGGGGGGCCGAGGACTAGTGAGCATCAGGGCCACTGTCCAGGATGAAACATCAAAGATCCAAGAGTACATCAGGAAGATGGCCCCAACAGACGAACTGCTTGGTGAATGCCTTAGACAGCAGAAACCTGAGGAGGAAGAGGAGGAGGAGGAGGGGGAGACAACATGGAGGGACAAGCCCCTACACGGCATGTACCACCGTCAGATAGAGGAAGTGGCTGATATCAAGAAGACCTACCAATGGCTGAATAAAGCTGGACTGACAGACAGCACTGAGGCACTGATCATAGCAGCACAAGAACAGGCCCTAAGTACAAGAGCAATAGAGGCCAATATCTACCACAGTAGATCTGACCCAAGGTGCAGGCTATGTAAAGAAGCCCCAGAGACAGTCCAGCATGTGGTAGCAGGGTGCAAGATGCTAGCTGGGTCAGCATACATGGAGAGGCACAACCAAGTAGCTGTGATAGTGTACAGGAACATCTGTACCCAGTATGGACTAGAAGTACCCAAATCCCAATGGGACATACCACCAAAGGTGGTTGAGAACAACAAGGCTAAGATCCTGTGGGACTTCAGCTTCCAGACTGACAAACAGCTGCTAGCTAACAAACCGGACATAGTGGTGGTGGACAAAGAGCAGAAGAGAGCAGTGGTGATAGATGTGGTGATTCCAGCTGATGCCAACATCAGGAAGAAGGAACATGAAAAGATTGAGAAGTATCAAGGGTTAAAAGAGCAGCTGGAACACATGTGGAAGTTCAAGGTTAATGTGGTCCCCGTGGTAGTAGGAGCACTTGGGGCAGTGACCCCCAAACTGGAAGAGTGGCTCCAGCAGATTCCTGGAACAACATCTGAAGCCTCAGTCCAGAAGAGCGCAGTCCTAGGAACAGCTAAGATACTGCGCAGAACCCTCAGACTCCCAGGCCTCTGGTAGAGGACCCGAGCTTGAGGATGACACACAGATACCACCCTACAAGGGTGAGAGGGACATTTATTTTTATTTTTTTTTATATATATCTATATATATATATACCACTGTATTCTGTGTGTACATGTAGAGGTACAGTGGTACCTCTACTTATGAAATTAATCGTAAGTAGGTAGTATAATTGTAAGTAGAGGTATATATATAAGTAGAGGTGCATATATATATATACATAATATATATACAGTGGTACCTCTGCTTACGAAATTAATTGGTATATATCTACAGTATACTGTATATCAGACTTCATACCAAAATGTATTGGTATTATAAACCAAGCGCACCCATCAGAGTTCTCCACCAGGGGGCAGCACGTCCCGATCTGACCCAGAACTGGTGTCGGCATCTTTGGCGAGGAACGTGAATGTATGAATGGAGGAATAAATATCTAAACTTAATGACTCATAAATAAAGAAACAGACGAACAAATATCCAACTGTCAGCATGTTTATTAACACGTCTTCGATGTGGAGCTGTTATACGTTAGAAAATAGCCGGTTTTAGCTCCGTCCATTCTATGTGTACATGTAGACACGGGTCACACACACTGACGTGATTCCTGCTGGCAGATGCGCCCTGATTGGTTGGGCTTGATTGACAGGTAGTGGGGTTGAGTTAAAATGTGACACTGTGAGGTTTTCAAGTGAGCTTTTTCAAATACATAGGTGGGGAGATATATTAATGAAGGTACTGCTAAAATTAGTCCATCCTAGTCTATCATGACAACAAACACAATGAAGTGCATCACTTATTAAATGTCAAACAGATTTCAGTTAGGCCTGTAGCTTCTTGTAGGCCTGATCCAATATAAATTTTAGCTTGCTAATTGCCGAATACCATATGCTAATTATTTGCTAAACTGAAACATGTGAAATGCTAATATAAACAAGTTTCCGAAATGTCATTTTTTTAGACTTTGAATTTTCCACACGACTTATTAAATGCAGAATACAATGGAGAGTTTGCTGAGACCATAGCTTTGACAACACCAACACACCGCTGGGGACAAGACGAGGCCATCTTCAATAACTAAACACGTCAGATTTGTCCGACAAGGTGGAAAACAAACCATTACGAAATTTTGCTCCAGCTATTCATAAAATATCCATCTGCTCATCTAACACCTCGTCTCTTCCAGCTATCAAATAGCGTTGATGTATTCCTCCGTTTCCAGTTTTTCCCTCTCTAACTCTTATTGCTGCTTCTTCTGTCTTGACTGGAGAACTCCTGTCTGCACTGTCTTTTCGAAACCCTCTGGACCAATTATGGAATTGATAAACTGGGCTCTCAACTCATTTGATAAAATCATTTCGTCAAGGAATGCTAGACCAGGGGAACCTACCTGTCCTGGTGGAACATTTGCTGTGGGCTACCTGGGACTCTTGGGAGATGTGGAGATCCGTGGAGGACATTGATCTTTATCTGTTTAGATTCATGATAGCTGCTCCTCGGAGTGAGTGTTGCCCTGGTGTATCAGAAAAATTGGAATGACGGCAGCAGATCATTCAGTTACATCAAGTTGATCTTTTTTCCCCTTTTCTTGCACCTGAGGCTACAAATCCGAGAGGTGTTCTCTCACTTCCTCACTAGTAGGCTGTGTGAAAGCTACTTCCCCACGGGGATCGATAGAGTACTATTTCATCTCATCTCATCTCATCTCATCTCATCTCATCTCATCTCATCTCATCTCATCTCATCTCATCTCATCACTGTCCACAACTTGTCTGTAAACATACCTGCAGTGAGATATGAGGTCAGACTCAAGATGCCAAATTCAAACTATTACATTTTCTGTTGCTGTGTTCCTCCAGAGGTCAAAAAAAAAATTTTTATTCATGTTATCGTGGAAATTTCCGTAATGAAGGCAATCACAAGGAACTGTCTTTAAAGATTTAGTGTGACTTTAATAAAGAAATGCAACACTTTCGTTTTTGCTCCCATTTTTTTTTAATGAGATGAACTCAAAGATCTAAAATATTTTTTACCTATGCAAAATAACCATTTCCCTCAAACATTGTTCACAAATCTGTTTTGAATTTCTGATAATGAGTACTTCTCATTTGCTGAGATAATGTATCCCACCTCAGAGGAGTGGCCTATCAAGATGCTGACAGACAGCGTGATTATTGTACAGGTGTGCTTTCGACCGGCCGCAATAAAAGACTAAAATGGATGCAGGAAGTATTGAGTTCAGCATGTTTTAACGTCCCTTGTTGTTTATTAAGTATGAGAAATAAGATGTGGCAGGACATGGTAATCAGTTTGTAACCCGGACAAATTTAGTCTTTAATCCGGGTGATGTGCGCTCTCAACTGTGAAAACGGGGGCATATGTGTCTCGCTGCTCTCTCCCTCTGTGTCTTTTGATATCTTCGTCTGTGACATGGAGGATCATGGGAGTTAATGGGGTGGAACTCTGGTCAACAAATGAGGTTATGTATGGGGGCAAACAAGAACACAGTGAGAAAACAGCCTTGCCTGCTTTGCTCAAAGCTGTCTGAAAGATGTCTGCCCTTATGCATATGCTAATCCCCGTTTACCACCAACAAAAAATACTCGTTAATTAATCACCACCAATGACCTCATTTAATGACGGAATATCTGCTGTTGAAGACAAAGACTTGTGTGTATGATATAAAACTAAAATTAACCAAAATGTTTTTGCAGTTCTTGATTTTGCTAATAGCTATAAATAATAATTATAATCAAAAATTAGGTGAATTTGGCAGAAACTGTGTTATAATGAAATCTAAAATAAAATAAAATTTTGTCAATGAGCAGTGATTGACCAGCACAAAGACAGGCCTGCAGCAGACGTAAAGTCAGAAGTGTGCTTTGTCTGAATCAGCTGTCAATGGGTATTAACCTACATAAAACGACCTCCCCTGCTCAGATATGATGTGAAATTGGCCGAGGCACCCCTGAGCAAGGCACTAACCCCCTTGCAAGCTGCTCAATTGAGGCGCACTGCAAAGTCATTACCCGTCACTCTGCCTCCCCTGTACTGTATTCATTTACATTCTTGCAGGCCCCTAGTGTGTTGTGTGCTTGTTTCAGGGGCCTATACACAATGTTAATAAACTTTTTTTAATACATAATTTATAATTACAATTTGTAATTCATGATTTAAATTTATAATTTAATTATTATTTTTCATAATTTGTCATTTTAATTTTTAATTATGCATATATGCATATACAGTATAGGAGTTAAAGTCATGTCTAACTCAAAATAATTTTCCCTTTGGGGATCAATTAAATAAAAATTAATTTTAATCTTTAATCAACCATAAATTCTACCAGTACACATTCCTGCTATTAACAAAGATTACTGCTGATTGGACGGCCGCCACAGCTAGTCGACAAATAGGGAGATGGAATGAAGGGAGAGAACTTTAAATCAGCCACAGGTACAAATTAAAATCTTGCAAATTATTTTTATCCTGTTTTTCTGTCAGACTTCTCCCTGACTTTGTGGTTTTTCACTGAAAGAAAGTCAGGTATGGTTTCAGATTATTTGACCACCCCTCCCTGTGTTCTTGTTTGCTCTGCCATTTAACACTTAACTCCTCTCTTCTGTCTGGAACAGATCATTGAGGTCCAAGCAGGAGCAGTCCATTGCTCTATTATGTCACTAATTGGTGGCATGAATGAGATGGATACAATATCAAAAGGCAGGAAGCAAAAGTTACAGAGAGTGAAGGGAGTGGGTGGGTAGGGGGGGGGGGGCGATGGAGAGAACGTAGGAAGGAAAACTGAAAGACAGACGGAAAATAGAAGTGATTTGTTCACTTGTCCATTCTCCATGTTACAAGCAAATTAGGTTGACGGGATGACAAGTTCTGTGTGTGTGTGTGTGTGTGTGTGTGTGTGTGTGTGTGTGTGTGTGTGTGTGTGTGTGTGTGTGTGTGTGTGTGTGTGTATGGTGTGTGTGCCTAAGCCTAAGGGTTTCTAGTGAGGAGTGGTGTTAATTAATTAGACAAAGAGATTACCAGGTGTGTGTTGGAGGCTGATCTCATAATAACAGCTCAATTGGTGGGAAAACTGAGGAAATAATCAAAAATCAAAGCAGAGATAAAGATAAAGAAATTTGGATGATGAATCACACCCCTGAGAGTGCAGAGGAGCAATTCTGGTGAGTCAGTAAAGATTTGCTAAGTCACAAGCTGAACTCCAGTTATTATGAATTTGATTGGTTGGTATTGGTGATAATATTGTTTCTCAAGCAGCACCCACCTGGACTGCAGCCACTGCAGAAGCCCTGAAATCAGTTGCTACATTTGCCAGTAGTGAGCCAATATCCATTGTCTTGTCAAAATGTAAAATTTTACAGGGGAAATATTCATATTTACAGTCAGGTTAGAAAAAGAGCTTTGATCTCCAAGGATAACTTTTTCTTTTTCATTTATACTCTCTGAAAGCAGCTGTTTTTTCCTATTTATTTGAATCCTCTGTGGAAAAGAACACATTTACAATATAAAGCAGAAGGTCGCCAGCAAAACAATTTAACCTTTGAAAGCCTGAACCATAAAATAATTAGCAGAAAAATCTTTTTTTTTCTTTTTTTTTTTAAATAGAACTGTCTGACAAATTTGACAAAAAAAAAAAAAAAAATACAAAAATTTGTATATGTGAGCTTTAATTTGTTTAATTATGGTTAAATTCAGATTTTTTTGTATGGAAAAAGAAGAAGTACCCTTTAATCATCCCCGTAGGGTTATTATTGTGTTTTCACTTTGTAAGTGAGAAGTATTTTAAAATCTATTCTAGCTTTCACAGGAAGCCAGTGCAGAGAAGCCAACACAAGAGAAATATGGTCTCTGGTACTGGTCCTTAATTTCTCCGCATCATTCCGTTTTAAAATACTCCTGATTTAAGCAATGTTTCGGAGATGGAAAAAGGCCGTTCTAGAAACCTGATTTACAGTACGTGTGAGTCAAACAAAAGATCCTGATCAAAGATGACACCTAGATTCCTCTTAGTGGTTAATAGTGATGTAAACCAATTTATCGTCACCATGACTGCATTAGTACTTTTGGTAAAAACTAGCTCTCTATAATTTAAGAAGCACAAGACCTGCTTTGTATAAAAACCATAGTGAGATCAACTTAAATTTATTTATATGTATGTTTGCATAAGCAAAAAATAGTTAATTTAGCAGTGATTGTCCTTATTTCTGCTCTAATCATTTAAGGAATGTTTGCTGTGCCATGCACATTGAATTAAAAGGTAACGTCAGTGGACTCTGTGACAAACTAAGGAAACAAACTTAATCTTTTCTGCACCAGTGGCTCCACATGAGACTGTGAGCTAACGTGAAAATGTGCCCTGATTGGAGAGACAAGCTGGACCTACCACTCCATTGACTGTACCGCTGGAGAGCCCAGTGCGTTCACCATATGGGACAGGGATGGTCAATAGGATTACGTCTGTGTGCCTCTCCTTCTCGCTCTTCTCTCCACCACGCATAATCTGGGGATGAAGTCCTGGCCCATCAAGCCACTGCTGATGTGATGCAGATCCCTTCTCCTCTACTTGGTAAGGAAGCGTGGACAGAGAGAAAGAGCAAGAGGACCACCAGATGGATTAACATATTCAACAGAGATCAAGCCTTTATAGAGGGAGGACTGAGGGAGGTTTTCTCTCACCATGCATACTGAGGGAAAACAGAAATGAGTGTAAGCTGGATTTATTTTCATTGTCATGGTAAAAACAGCGATGGGCCAGTAATATCAGTTCACAAGAAGCTGAAGTTTTGCACTCACAAATGTGTGTTAGATATGGACACACACACTCGCCCCACAGGTGGTACACAACTATGCTTTCAACCAAAATCGGGTGTACTTTGCATTAAATAGTATTTTAACGTGAGACAACTATCTGCAGAGGAAGAATAATGATGCTTTATTCATTTTATTCATTTATTCCGTCTATTCATTTATTTTATTTTTACACACATAGCCCAACGGCCCGAGAAATACCACCCTTTATATTTTGAGGAGCAAAGACCTCACAATAAATTTTAATACATTCAAATGCAGAAAATAACTTGTGAGAGGCTGGTGATATCAAACTTCTATATTATTGACATTATACAATGACATTTTATTTTTTAATGTAGTCCAGGAATAATGTTTGTTCTTCAGCTGCTTCTTTTGCGATGTAGAAAACGGAGGATGCTACAGCAAAAGGACTTTATATTATATATTTTTATTCTTGTTTGTTGTACAGAAATATGATATTATGTGCTTTTAATGGTTTTCTACTGATTTTACAATTCCAGTATTTGTGGTGGACAGATGTAAATTGGAGTAACATAACGTAAAGTTAATTTAAATTTTTCTGTGTATTTCTTTTTCAAAATCCAATGTATAATCAAGAATGACGTAACTGGAAACAACACAAGCCAATGTATACCTTTATTGTCCTTAGTCTAACACCGATACACATGCGAATATCCACAAAAAATGAAACCTGCCTTGTTTTTTTGTTTTTTTTGCTGCAGCTAGACTAAATGCATCTCATTCTTTGACTATTGCTAGAGTTAAAAACTAGATTTTAGATCCTGTCTGCAGAGAGTTGCTACCATTAAACTGCGAAAACATAATCGCAGTCCAGCAGTGACGCTGGGAGATGGGATCTGGCCATTTCTACACAGACCTGGCTTTGTCCAAAAATCCATTGTCATGTTAAAGCTGCAAAGAGACAAACACAAACTGTTACATGCATGATGTAGCATCATGATTTCTCATAACCCGGACCACAGGGTACCAAACAGAACAAAGTCCTTCCACACAAAAGTATTGACACAGAGGTCCGAAGTGATAAGTCCTGCACTGCCACAGTGAGCCTCTCCATCAAATCACAGTTTTGTGAGGAGGTGAGAGATTTAACAAGTGAATACAAGGCAGTAATAAAGGAAATTTACATGAGTGATATCAATCTGCTGAGCAGCAATGTCTATGTAATTTATCAATCCTGGCAACTAATCAAACTCAGAGAGAGAGAGTGCAGTGGGAGACAAAGTGGAACAAGAGAGTCAGAGCGACATTTTGACATGGAGAAGGACACAGAGAAAACAATACAGCAGTAGCCAGAAAAGAGGGTGAGCCTGCTGCCTGGCTGCTGGTCGTGTGATTGATGAGGTCATTGAGAGGGCTTCCCCAAAATTCAGAGTCTTCAGTGGGTCAGTCAGAGGTTGGGTAGAGGTCAGAGTGCAACTAAAGGGAACATAGAGTCCGAAAGTACCAAAACAAATGTCAGTAACATTTAGAATGCTGAATATTCATGGTGCGTTAGTGCCACTGTATGCTCTCTGTGATTATCTCAATTGTTAGGATATCAGACTATCATGTTTTGACAATAATGTTTGATTAAAAGTGAGTCCCAACAGGCTGTAATGAAACTCACAAAATCACAGTCAACATCTACTTTGTTTCTCTACAGTCATCTCAACACCCAAGTTACACATCTCCTTTCTGCCTTTGAAGACTAATCCATTTATCAAATTCATTTTTTTTTTTGTAGAAGAGATGATTTCCTACAGCTACTAATTTGCCTTGTGGGTCACAGGTCTGCTGGAGACAATCTTGGTTGGCTATGAGCGAGCATGGCCAGCTCCAGCATGGACACATGGAAACCCAGGGTATGTTAAGCATGAAAATCAGAGCAATCCAGGGTGTCCGGTTTCTCAAAGGGATGTAACTTAACCAGAGTCAGACAAATAAACCTAGCCTGTTGCACAAAGAGGGGTAACTAAACCTTTCGGTTTGTTACCGCACTAAGAGACTCTCTGGAGCTAACCTGGTCGGGGGCAGGTTTTATTCCAGACACACAGGGTTTCCTCTGACTCCGCCCCCTTTCACAGCCGGTCACGCCATTTCCATTTCCTGGGGCCTGTCGGATGGAGAGTTTTACCAAAGTTTGGTTTTATAAAAAACTCGGTATTTTACAGGTACTTTAGAGGGAAACTTGGCTTGTCCGTTTCACGAGGATCCCATTGGTGAAGGTTCAGCATTAATTGACGGAGAATTAAATGTTTTTGTATCACATTTAAAGTAGATGTCCTGTCATATCCAGATAGTTATCTTTATGATCGGTATCGGTTCACGTCCCAATCCATCACACGCATCCACAACCTAATCCATCCTCACATCGGCAGCAGCGCTGCGTGTAGCGCTCCGTTCAGTTTTTATTGTCTTTCCAGCTAGTATTTTTTCTGTACAATGTGGGAGATACTCAGTGTGCCTCACCTTGAAACTTTTACCCCAGTTTTTCCCTGGAAATAAACTTGTCTGCCCAGCGGAAGGACAGAGCAGACCAACAAGCCCAGGAGGAAGTGTTACCAGCAGCACGACATGTCTACCTGTCTACCTACTCTCACCAGGGGAGAAATAAGATCCAGGATGCCTGGTGGTGAGACCCCCTGAGCAATCAGAAGATGTTTTATTTTGAAAAGTGACTTCTGTGCAAAATGACACACAGATGAATGCATGGGTCTGTGCCTCTTGACAGGTCTCGGTCATGTGACATGTTACCGGCCGAAGATCATGCTTTCCATTTCTTTGTGAAGCGGGATTTTCTGCAGTTATCTGTATGTCCGATATGTTGACCGGACATAGAGAACACACTGCCGCTGTCTTTGTGCTTCTGCTCGACAGGTGGGGGACGAAGTATCGTAGACAGGAAATCCGAGGGCCTGGAAAGTCCGCCCCCACTTCGGCAACTACAGCACAATTTGGACTACACATTCCATCTGGCCTATGTGCCACTCTCTCTCTCTGTATCTCTCTTTTCCTTGCCCTGTCTCCATACCCAGTATCTTTCCTTTCCCACCCAACCGGTCAAGTTGGATGACTGCCCTCCAGAGTCTGGGTCCTCAGTGAGGGAGTTTTCCCAGCCGCTGTCACTTCTGCTTGCTCTGGAGGGTTCTGTTGGGTTTCTCTGTCTGTTAAAGCGCGTGCAAATATCTGCTGATGTGATTAAACACTATATAAATGAAGGTTGATTGATTGATTGATTGACTGACTTACAATCTCACTGTCTCCCATTACCCCTAGATAGGACTGGTTTGTTGCAGAGAAACAAGTTCAGGGCTCCCACTAATTCTCATTATTATTATTATTTGATTGACTTGTTGATCCTTTTATATAGAAATGATCAGTATTTCTCATTCGTTGAATGCACTGATTGTAAGTCACTATATTTCAAAATAAACCTCATCAGCACAGTCACTTGTATTGAGTTTTTGATATAATTAATTTTTATTAAAAATTATAGCTGCTGATGTTGATGCATTTGATATAAGACCACTGCAGATGATTTTTATTAGACTACAGCTGTCCTGGCGTCATTAATGATTATCAAGCAAATCAAGGCCAGTCCGTTAAAGTATTGTCTTATAGGTGAAACTGGTCCATGGCACAAAAAAGGTTGGGGAACACTGCTGTAAAATGTCCGAGGTAAGAAGCATGACGTTCTGGGATGCTATTTGGATGTGTCGGTGCATGTTAGCTCATGTTCATAAGTCCAATGTCCATAAGTTGAGGAGTACCTGTATATTTTATTGTTGGAATAGTTAGCAGCTTGTTTCGTTTTTTTTTTGTCACGTCTATGTTTGAAAAAAGAAATGTCCCTATACCTGTGTGTTACATCCGTCCATCCATCCGTCCATCCATCCACCCATCCATCCATCCATCCATCCATCCATCCATCCATCCATCCATCCATCCATCCATCCATCCAACTTTCTCTTCTTGTAGAAGAGACAATTGTACAGCTGGTTGTCTCAGGTGAGCCTATCTCAGGTGGCAGTGGGACAGAGGCGGGGTACACCCTGACAAGACACCAGCTCACCGTAGGGCCACACATAAGACAAACAAACATGCACATTCACACCTACTCTATATCTATGGACAATTTGGCTTAACCAACTCACCAAAGCTAAATGTTTTTGGAGGTGGTAGGAAGCTGGAGAACATGGAGAGGACCCGCCCCCAGCCTCAAGGTGAATGTACACACTCTACATGGAAAGGATAAAAAAAAAAAAAAAAAAATAAAAATGATAAAAATACATGGTCATAAAGAAAAAAAAATCCAATCTGAAAAAGTAATTTCAAGACACACGTAGCAGAAACCACTGTTAGTAGCTGTGTCCAGGTGGGAGGACCAGCAGTGGAGTGGATGTGTGTGAAGGTAGACTTTCAATTGTACTGGAGCCACTTGGTGAACACACACTATAATTACATCTTATTAGAGGCTGTAGGGGCCCATTAGTGGCACTGGCCCTACCCCTCATTGCCTCCCACCTTATTATAGAAGCCAGTACAGCACAGTCGGCCTCATTACCACCTGTCAGTTAAACCCACACACACATGCATCCTTGCAGAGAAACAGACTCACAAACAAATAAACATGCACACATGCTGCAGAGAACACACACGCGTGTGCTGCAGATGCTGACAGACTCAAGTCTTAGTTTATAAACTGCTGAACTGTGGAAAAGAGTTTTTGTGTGTGTGTGTGTGTGTGTGTGTGTGTGTGTGTGTGTGTATAAAAGCATGATAATAGCATGTTGACCTTTAATTAATGGTCATTAGCGGTCAGGGCGGCGGTAGTTCAGTCCACTAAGTCTTGAGCTGGGGACGGGAGGGTTGCCGGTTCAATACCCATGTGGGCCAAAAGGTTTTGAGTGTGACCTGGTAGTGGGAATTGCCAGTTCACCTTCTGAGCTGAGCTGCCCTTGAGCAAGGCACCATCCCTCATGGTGCACCCCATGTGTGAGCTGCTCACCAACCTACAGACCCCGTGTGTGTGTACAATATATAGGTGTCATACGTGTGTGAATATTTATAGTGGATAAAAGTTTGATTATTACTATTATTATAGGTAGTAGTCGTAATAGGTGTAGTAGCATTAATAGCTGTTTATCTCAACCTAGCAGCGTCCTCACAACATTGCGACAACGTTTGTTTTAAGTTCATTTTGATAGCTTGGGAGTTTCAATATAGTGGTAATTTTGAGAAGGTAGTCATGTGACCAGGGGAAGTATCTTGACAGGCATCAAGAATGACTCAGGAAGTTGTGGTGGAGAGAACCCAGTAATTTTCCAAAACAAAAGACCGTTTAGAATCAGATAATAAATAAAAGGCAATAATGTAACATGTATTTTCTTTTGCGACGTGGCACCAATTGATCCATGGACTATTTGATCGTGTCCCGGGGGTTGGGGACCACGGAGCTAAATCATGCTGCATTTAGAATGGAACTGCTGCTGTGCTTGAGACAAAGGCTCAAATGCTATCTGTGTTGATGAGTTACAGCAAAACTGTTAATGTGGTTACATAGAAACACGTGTGGCGTTACATGTTATCTGGCTAGTAACACATTTATTTAAAATCATAACTTTAGCTTTTGGTCTTAGTATTTTCTACCATCAAATATAATCCTTTGTACCATTCCAAGTGAAAGCACAAGCACAGAAATGCACAAACACACACACACACACACACACACACACACACATAACAGGCATCTTGTAATCGCCCCACCAGCGCTCTATATATTCTATTAATCAAACAATAATGTGATATTCCAGACCCCCCCACCCTACAGTTTATGCTGTTCAATGTGTCGCCGGGGCTGCAAACAGAAGGCTCCTCTGTCAGCAGCCGCTGGACTGGGAGCAGCTGCCATCACCAACATTGACTTACTGGGGCATAAAGACCCTGTTTTTCCTACCCAGTGGACACCCTCCCTTCCACATTTCTCCTCCCTCTATGCCCCCCCCCCACCCCCCCACGTGCCCCCTGCCAGGGTTACAGTTTCTTAGTTCGGTCTGTTGGACACTGTCATGGCAGCAGAGGGCGACTGTAGCTGCCAACATTCTTCTTTTCTTTAACTCTTTTTTTTTTCTCAGACTTTGACTCTCAGTCCTCTGCTGAGCTCCCAGCAGGATGGCTGTTTGAAACTTAACGTAACTCCGTTACAAACGTTTGGGTGTTTTTCCTACCTTGCTGTCTTTTTATATTCCTCCAGGTGAACACCGTGAATGTCAGAGCACCACAGGGGCAAATTTCTTCAATGAATATAGAAAAGCTCAAAAGAAGAAAAAAATATATAAGTATAAATATGAAATAAAAAGATAAATTACCAGTTGCTCCAGTGAAAACATGAAGAAACGATCCATGTGACCATTCTATAACTCCTCACTACTGCTCTTTCTTAAGATCAAATAGTTACTATACTAAAAGAGATCATTTCAGTTCATTACAAGTTGGGCCTCAGTTCATAGATTTTAAAATCAGATCATTTTAATTGTTTATCATTTATGAACATTATTCTCAATAAAGTAAATAGTAAAATACAGGAATATGAAGACATTGTTCAATTACACAAATAACAATTTGAACCAGATAGTCAAACTGTGATGAACTGTAAATTTGATGAAGGTTTATAGCAGATATCGTTGGAAATTTTGACTATTTGATGTCTAACTTGGAATTTGTGCATCTGACATACTGCAGTATATTTGAATCATTTAAATTTTGAGACAGATTGCGCTCAAAACTTAGGAAAAAAGTTCAGAGCATTGCAACCATCCATGGCGATCTCTTCGCTTTGACGTTTTTCTGCTTGTAGACTTTTAATCCTAATAACAGGTTGACAACTTGTTACTTTTAACTTTATTGGCAAATTTACATTTATTTAAATGTCAATAAGCGAATCAGCTAGAAAGAAACATAAATATGATTTTGATAAATACTGTGACATGAATTATCTACACAAAACAGGAAAAAATGTACAGCTCTTAATGAAATTATAGATAAAAAATGTATTTGAGGAGGATTTTTATTGCTTTAAGCAAACTAGCCTCAGGAGAGCAATCTGTTCAGGAAAAAAAAAAAGAAACATGAGGGATCACACATTCCAACATGACTGCTTTTGACACAGTTAATTAACACCAACCTGAAGAACTATTAGATCTTATTAAGAAAAGAAAGAGTTGGCGTTCTTTGCTTGTAAAATGTTAGACCTGTCAGAATCTCTCAAATTCTTGTCATGTGGGTGGTGACTGATAAAGGAGCGTGTGGCATTCAATATGCAACCGTGTGTGTGTGTGTGTGTGTGTGTGTGTGTGTGTGTGTGTGTGTGTGTGTGTGTGTGTGTCCACTCCAGGGTGCTCCAAACTTTGAGGACATCCCCTCCAGAAAACACAGGCTTGGCACTCCAAACTCAAAGGACAAGCTCCATTCACCTCCTGGCAACGGTGTTGAGAAATGGAGAAGAGATGGGTAGAACGGAATGGATGAGCAGTAAATTATCAGCTTTTAGAGGAGAAGACACGATATTTATTTATAGTATTCAGCCGGCCACTCGGGAAGCGTTGAATTGGAATGGGGGAATGCATTTTTTGCATGGGACTCCTAGGTGGTCAGCATTGACCTGCACTAACCTCTTGTATCCTGTCTCATTCTCCCACCCTTCACACTTGTCTTGTACCCAAAGCTCTGGAGACCTCCCTGGTAATTAGTGAACAAGTCACACCCACTCCCTGCCCCCCATGGCACTAAATTTTCCTCATTCTCCTGGCCTTGTGACACACACACTCACACATCCTCAGCATTGAGGCTTCAAGACACCATTCAACTCGATCCCTACTTGCTCTGTCCCCCACTTTACATTTTATCACCACCCCTTGTTTTGTTTTGCTGTCTCAATCCATCAATCTTTCCATTAGGCCTCCATATTACGGAAACCGGGGGAACACCCCCTTTACACCAGCTCTTCAAATCCGTCTTCCCCTCTGCACCTCCCTCAGCCTCCTGCTCTCGCTGCAGTCTTTCTACCGTCATCCTTGAGTCCAGTCTCAGTAGACCTACTGGTCCTCTGAGATGGTCCTACTCAACAGGTTTCAACTCCACCTCCACCTTCAGGGTAACGTAGGGCTGTTGTTAGGGCAGGGAGGAAAAGATGGCGATGGATAGGACTAGATGGAGCGATAGGGAGAGAGAGGTAGAGAGCCAGAGAGAGAGTGTTTGGGGGGGGGGGTGTCTCACTTTGGGTGGTATGTTTCCTATGAGGCTGGGACACAATGCTCCCACTGTTCAGGCAAGCCCACAGGAGCTTGTTTTACAACAGGGGAGGGGTGGTCATCAATGACGAGATGATGTGAACCACCCTGAGCCGATTCACAGTGACAAACAGCCCCCTCCAAGCAGATCTCCATCTCCTCCTACTCTTTTCTGCTTTCTCCCAACGCCTCTTTTTTTTTCTTCTTCTTTTTACCCCCCTCCACATTCTGTTCTGTTGGACCAAAACCAGGGCAGCAGTGAATGTGTAACAGCACCAGAGCTCAATGGACTGGAAGTGAGGGTACACACCTACACACATCACGGACACACACATACTCAAAAATTCTCACATGCATAATGGGCATGCATGCATACACACACACACACTGACACCCCTTTCTGTGATTATTTCCTTAATGATGCCTCAAGCAGCTTTCTGGAACATGAATTGGTATTAGTTTAATTAAATCAGCGTGGCCTTTATTTGTGTTCCTCTCCTTGTTAAAGGCAAGGAGGCAAAATGGCTTGATGACAGCATAATTGCTGAAGAATTGAAGGAGATCTAGTGTTGCTGGTGTGCCAAGTATCCCCGGGCCCCTCCTCTTCCAGCTTGATGGGCCCTTTGGGCTCCATGCAGGAGACCCGTCTATTCTCTTGGCCTAAAGTCTGTTAGTGTTTGCTCAGTCCTTGTCATATCCTGCATCATCTAACCCTACCAGGAAATGGCAGAGGATTTGTGGGTGATTTGAATTTGTTTATGTGTCACCTCTGTGATCACAATTAGGTTTTTATGAATTTCAGAGATTGCTTCTTCTTCTTCTTTGAGTGTCATCCTTTTCCGTGTCAGTTTACCTTCTGCATCCTCCTCTCTAACATCAATTTTGCCTCCTGTCTGAAGTTACTACATCCATCTACCTTCTCTTTGGTCTTCCTCTTACCCCCTTGCCTGGTGGCTCCATCCTCATCATCCTTTTACCCATATATACGTGTCCAAACCATCTAAAAGTCTGCTCCCTCTAACATTGTCTCCAAATTATCTCACCTTGGCTGTTCCTCTGATGAACTCATTTCTGATACGATCCAAACTTGTCACTCCTGGAGGAAACCTTAACATCTTTATTTCCACCACCTCCAGCTCGACTTCCTGTCTTCTTTTCAGAGGCGGTGTCTCTCATTGCTACAGGGCTAAAAAAAAAAAGCTAATCGTTGGTTGGAGAGAGATGTTGATGAACATTCTAGAATAAGACTTACCTCTCTAAAAGGTTCTGAGGGAGTTAAACTGTTTTTCATTGGGAGTAGGGACATTAGGTTGAATTTTGTGATTTCAGTTTGAAGTCAAATGCATAACAATAATCCTCCTTTAGAATTTTTGTTGCTCTGTGGAACGATATTCAGATATTGGATCATCCAATCCTCTAGTTTAAATAAATGCCAGATAAATGTGGTGCAAATAAATCAAATTAATCTGAATCAACCTTCAAATCAATCAATTTGCCATTCTGGATTACCAGTGAGAAAAATAGAAGCAGTACAGTATAATAATCCCCCGTTTAAACAGTAAGATCTATTTATTGTTTAATTTTTTTAGCCCATATTTATGTAAACTGCTTGCAGCAATTCTCAGACAAGTTACTGTATAACGAATTTCCATGCAAATCGAACTTTTAAAGACATATTTGTTTATTATGTCCAAATCTGACCATTTTCTGTTTATATCAGTCCATTCTCAGTAGCTAAGTGGTATATTTTCATAACTGAAAGTATCATTTTGACTGGCCATATTTCAGTATTTCATGTGAAGATACAAACATGGCCATTGAGTTTTCAGAATTGTTGCTCTGCAGAGTACTACTTTTATAATTAAAAGTGGGCCAATTTTGTCAGCATATATGCCTTTTATAACATGAATGTTTCTTTTAAAAAAGTTCCATTTTCACTTGAGGGATAGAAAATATTAGTTGACTCCTATTATTACCTGTCTAAAGAAAAATAAATGTAATTTGTCCGAGAGTCAGTCAAGAGAGTGGGACATTTATGTGGATTGTGCATATCTGAATAAGTGCACGTGCACGTGCACGTGCATGTACCGGAGGGTGACATCTGGTTAGCAGTGGGATGGCCGTAAAGTGGTCAGCCTCTTTGTGAGGATGATGAGCTGGTGTGTCTGATGGGACCAGTGGGTTGGTAGTGGTAGTGAAGGAATGTAACACAGACTCTCAGTCTCTCCATATGATGCTAATTGCAGCAGAACAGGAATGGCCTTGGCTGCTTGTGTACACCATTGTTATTCCTCAGGCTATTGTGTGCGACAGACCGACAATCGCCATCTGAATGAAGGCCTGTTAAGCCTGACAGATCCCCATCATTGGCTCCCTTTACATCCATTGTGACGCTACGGTATTACTACCAGTAAATTTATCAGTATGGAGACGTCTATAACGTCTATAATAACACGTCTATGATGACACTTTTTTTTTTCCCTTTCTTTCCGATGTTCATTCACCCAAAGCCAACACGTTCCACTTTTAAATGCCTCTCTTTGGCACTTGACTCTCTTTTCACTGAGGATGTTTGTTTTAATGTACAGAACAAGATGATATATCGATAGATAATCCTCTTATGTATTGGTATAAACCAAACCTTCAGAATAGGATGTCTATGCAGAATACTTGAAAGTGATATGACTTGAATGTTATGAAGGTCTTAACCCAAATTTATCACTTGTAGTCATCTGATGATGTTGTTGATGAATGTTGTTTTAATTTTAACATCACACACACGAAGGTGGTTTTTCTTCCAAGTCGGAGTGTTGACACACTTTCTGTGACACATTAATATCATCAACAGCCAATCATCTCCTAGTGCAAAATTAGTTTTATACAATTTCACCTGCAAAAACCTTTCTATCAGTGATGACTCCTAATTTGATCTAGTTTGTAATAAATCAGACAGAGCAGTGTCTTCAATATTTATTTTTTATCCTTTTTTTAATTATAAGATTAGCGTGAGTCATGTCTCTAATTATCATCTTTCCAACATAACTGTACCGCAACATGTTCTTCAAAACTCAATGAAAAGGAGACAGACTAAACTTATTTCACAACTTTTTTGTATATTTAAAAAAAAACAAAACAACTACACCCACAGGTTACAATTGAAAGTATATCTCTGATAATGTGACACTTTTTGTTCGCACAGCTTTGGTCATGGAGGCGCTGTGACCAAAAAACTGCCAGCTGGCATGTTTTTCCTCAGTGTGCAGCTCAGTTTTGTCTCCATCCCAGTAAAATAAGCATCTGGAGGTTGAAGGGAGTGAATACAAGTGAGAATATATTCATCCTCATGCTGCTTTGTTAAATCTCTGGGCGTAAAGCCGTGGTACCCCCGTGCCCTCCTGGGTGACCCCCCGAGGATCAGAGACCAGGTTGTCGAAACATTTGTAACATTTGGAAAAAGCAAATCTTGGGCTGCCTGTTGAATTGAAGCTCAGACCAAAGAGGGGGGAAAAAAAAATCCCCCTGGAACCCTCAAAACACTCCTTACACACTGGACCAGGGCCCCCCTCGCGTTTCTTATCCCTTGCGCACGCACACACACACACACACACACACACACACACACACACACACACACACACACACACACACATACACACACAATAAGCAAGGAGACTCAACCCCTCACAACCTCCAGCAAATCCCCTTTATCTTTTCCCAGCCAGATGGGGCCGCTGGAATAATAGCCAAAGCCCAATGAGTTCCATTCAATTTGTCATGCCGTCTAAAGGAGCTTGTAAGCTTCCCATTTGCAGTTATGTTATAGTAACCATGGGAGGCTCTGTAGTGTTAGGACTTAATTACCTCTTAATAGCTGTTGTACAGATAAAGCCCCCAGCCAGGATAACCTAACACCGTCTCACCCCTGAGACTCCAGGATCCACATGGTTCATCATGTGTTGGATTGGCCCTCGCCTGCCCGCTTTAGTGACCTCGTCGCTGCACAAGCATCTGAACGGACCCACGAAAGACAGGTTAGCTGGTTAGTAACTATAGGAGAGTCAGGGCCTTTGGGACTCAGGTTAAGGAGCCAAAATTGTCTAGGAACAACTTTAAAACTACATTAAAAACATTTAAACTACATTTCAAGAATGTACATCTATTATTTACTCTGCAACCAACCACCATATTTCTGTTCATTTGGTGAACAGAAATATGCTCATGGCTTGCTCATGGAAAATCTAATAAACCCAATCTCCTCTTCTTCTTTTCCTTTCAGCTTCTCCCTTCAGGTGTCGCCACAGCGAATCAGTGTCCTCCATCTAACCCTGTCCTTTGCATCCTCTTCTCTCACACCAACTACCTTCATGTCCTCTTTCACTACATCCATAAACCTCCTCTTTGGTCTTCCTCTAGGCCTCCTGCCTGGCAGTTCAAAACTCAGCATCCTTCTACCAATATATTCACTATCTCTCCTCTGGACATGTCCAAACCATCTCAGTCTGGCCTCTCTGACTTTATCTCCAAAACCTCTAACATGTGCTGTTCCTCTAATGTACTCATTCCTGATCCTATCCTTCCTGGTCACTCCCAGAGAGAACCTCAGCATCTTCATCTCTGCTACCTCCAGCTCTGCCTCCTGTCTTTTCCTCAGTGACAGACCTGTTCCTCAGACCTGGTCTCTTTTTTTTTTTTGTCTTGTCTGCATGTATTCTCATAGTTTAACCCCATAAAAGGGGGTCAACCTTTTATGAGATCAATGCTTCTTTTAGTCTTGCAGTAAAATCTTTTATATATTTTAATGCGTGCATGTGACCGTCACCGTCACTCTGGGAACTAAATTGTCAGTCTTTATTAGAATTTCCTATTGTGACCCAGAGAGGGAAGTGCTGCACCCCTGTGAGTTAAGCATCTTCATCTCTGCTACCTCCAGCTCTGCCTCCTGCCTTTTCCTCAGTGACACTGTCTCTAGACCGAACAACATCGCTGGTCTCACCACAGTTTTGTACACCTTTCCTTTCATTTTAGCTGAAACTCTTCTATCACACATCACACCTGACACTTTCCTCCACCCATTCCATCCTGCCTGGACACACTTCTTCACCTCTTTTCCACACTCTCCATTGCTCTGGACTGTTGACCCCAAGTACTTAAAATCCTCCACCTTCTTGATCTCTTCTCCCTGTAACCTCACTCTTCCACTTGGGTCCCTCTCATTCACACACATGTACTGTCTTACTGCGGCTAACCTTCATCCCTCTCCTTTCCAGGACAAACCTCCACCTCTCTAGCTTCTCCTCCACCTCTTCCCTGCTCTCACTGCAGATCACAATGTCATCTGCAAACATCATAGTCCATGGAGATTCCTGTCTAACCTCGTCTGTCAGCCTGTCCATCACCATAGCGAACAAGAAGGGGCTCAGAGCTGATCCCTGATGCAGTCCCACCTCCACCTTGAACTCCTCTGTCACACCTACAGCACACCTCACCACTGTCTTACAGTCCTCATACATGTCCTGCACCGCTCTAACATACTTCTCTGACACTCCAGACTTCCTCATACAATACCACAGTTCCTCTCTGGGCACCCTGTCATAAGCTTTCTCCAGATCTACAAAAACACAATGCAGCTCCTTCTGGCCTTCTCTGTACTTCTCTATCAACATCCTCAAAACAAATACTGCATCTGTAGTACTCTTTTTTGGCATGAAACCATACAGCTGCTCACAAATGTTCACACCTGCTCTTAGTCTAGCTTCAACTACTCTTTCCCATAACTTCATTGTATGGCTCATCAGCTTTATTCCTCTGTAGTTGCCACAACTCTGCACATCTCCCTTGTTCTTAAAAATGGGCACCAGCACACTTCTCCTCCACTCCTCAGGCATCTTCTCACTATCTAAGGTCCTGTTGAACAACCCAGTCAGAAACTCTACTGCCACCTCTCCTAGACACTTCCAAACCTCTACAGGTATATCATCAGGACCGACTGCCTTTCCACTCTTCATCCTCTTCAGTGCTCTCCTCACTTCATCCTGGCTAATCTTTGCTACATCCTGGTCCACAACAGTCACCTCTTCTAGTCTTTGTTCTCTCATTTTCCACGTTCATCAACTTTTCAAAGTACTCTTTCCATCTTCCCATCACACTACTGGCACCTGTCAATAGACTTCCATCCCTATCCTTAATCACCCTAACCTGCTGCGCGTCCTTCCCATCTCTGTCTCTCTGTCTTGCCAACCGGTATAGATCAGTCTCTCCCTCCTTACTGTCCAACCTAGCATACAAGCCCCTTGTTTTGCCTTTGCTACCTCTACCTTCACCTTACGCTGCATCTCCCTGTACTCCTGTCTACTCTCCTCAGTCCTCTCAGTGTCCCACTTCTTCTTAGCTAACCTCTTTCTCTGTATACACTCCTGTACCTCCTCATTCCACCACCAAGTCTCCTTATCTACTTTCCTTCCAGATGACACACCATGTACTCTCCTACCTGTCTCCCTGATCACATTAGCTGTAGTTGTCCAGTCATCTGGAAGCACCTCCTGACCACCCAGAGCCTGTCTTAACTCCTTCTTAAAAGTAATGCAACACTCTTCCTTTTCAGCTTCCACCATTTTGTCCTCTGCTCTGCCTTTGTCCTCTTCATCTTCCTCACCACCAGAGTCATCCTACACACCACCATCCTATGCTGTTTGGCTACACTCTTGCCTACCACTACTTTACAGTCACTGATCTCCTTCAGGTTACATCGTCTACACAAGATGTAGTCTACCTGTGTGCTCCTACCACCACTCTTATAGGTCACCCTATGTTCCCGCCTCTTCTGGAAGAAAGTATTTACTACAGCCATTTCCATCCTTTTTGCAAAGTCAACTACCATCTGTCCTTCTGTGTTCCTCTCCTGGATACCAAACCTGCCCATCACCTCCTCATCACCTCTGTTACCTGCACCAACATGTCCATTGAAGTCTGCACCAATGACAACTCTCTCACTTCTAGGTATGCTCTGCATCACTTCATCAAAGTCCAACCAGAATTTCTCCTTCTCCTCCAGTTCACATCCTACCTGTGGAGCATACCCACTAACAACATTGAACATCACACCTTCACACATTTCTAGCTTCAGATTCATCACTCTATCTGACACTCTTTTTACCTCCAGGACATTCCTAACAAACTCCTCCTTCAAGATAACTCCTACTCCATTTCTCTTCCTATCTACACCATGATAGAACAACTTGCACCCTGCTCCTAAACCTTTCCATCTGGTTTCCTGGACACACAGTATGTCTCCTCTGCATCATGTCAACCAACTCTCTACCTTTTCCTGTCATAGTTCCAACATTCAATGTCCCTACTCTTCGTCCTATACTCTTGGCGTTCCTCTTCTCTCTCTTCCTACGAACACACTTTCCTCCTCTCCTTCTTCAACCAAAAGTAGTCCAATTTCCACCGGCGCCCTGTAGGTCAACAGCACCGATGGCGGTTGTTGTTAACCTGGGCCTCGACCGATCCGGTATGGAAGTCATAGGTTTGATTCGCATGTTTGATTTGGCAAAAGTATTATGCCGGATGCCCTTCCTGACGCAACCCTCTGTATTTTCCCGGGCTTGGGACTGGCACAATAAGACATTGGCTTTTGCCCTCTTGCGGCTACATTATTGTAATAATTCTAGTAAACCCAATGATTGTAATAATTACAGTTTTATTCTGGTCACCTTACTGTCACTGTACACTCTAATTCTTTCATTTCTTTTCCTTAGTTTCCTGAATTATACATATGTACATACTGTAATACAGTGATTCCTCATTCCTCACGGTTAATGAGTTCCAGGAACCACCGGCAAAAACGAAATTCCACGATAGAGCGATTAACTATTTATTTTATTGTTTACAGTAATTTAAACATTTATGACCCTCCCCCCACTGATTTTAAACCACCTTCTATCTGTATCACCTTTTGTCACACTCTGATAAACTGTTTAAAGAACTTTTTTGTCTCACAGAAGTCTTCTGGATACCGTCAGCCAATAGAATGCGCGTACGGTATCACATGACTACCTACTAAAAATCTGCGATGAGGTGCAGACGCGCGGGTTGTTGCGCAAATGCGTAAGGGAGCACTGTACATATTCCGCAGTGCACCGGTGTCGCGCTCAGAGTGCCCCCCGTCACTCGCCCATTAGTTGCTCACACATTGGTTGCTGGAGCCTACCCCAGTGGACTTGGGGCATGAGGCAGGGTACACTCCGGAGTGACGCCAGTGCACTGCAGAGCCACATGAAGGACAAACATGCACACAGTCATACCGATGGACAATTTGAGACCGGCCAATTCACCTGAAGTGTGTGTTTTTGGAGGTGGGAGGAAGCCGGAGAACCCAGAGAGAACCCAAACAGAGGGGGACCCGAACCCCAAACTGTGCAGTGACAGCCCTACCCACTGCGCCATTCCATTATTTCATGTTTCTTTGTTTGTAGGAAACATTCAAATTAGAATTTCTCCAAATAATACAAACTTTTTAATTAATAAAAAAATTAATCCTACAGATGAATTAACTCCTGAATAAGATGAGGACAGAATATCACTTTAATATCACTATTAGTGGCACTTAACTTTGTCCTTAAATGTACAGTTACTTTAAGAGAGCAGCATGTCATTCTAACTATAGGAGACAACACGACACACAGTAATACACACAATAACTGCGATGGTGGCAGGTGGCATCTCACGTTCTTCACCAGATTTCAACAAAAGCGAGAATTTTGCTTCATTTCGTTCCAAGAGTTCACAGAGAAAGGAATGGAGGGGGAGAGCCAGAACATTATTCACGTCTTTCAGTTCATTTGGCCTCAGTCGCTCAGCTCCCCAGACAGAAAGAAAAACTTTCTCGCCTGTTTTCTACCCTCCTCTGTTTTTTTGCTGTTTTGTTCCTTTTCTTTTTCAGTTTGGAGGCAGATTAGTAGGATTAAGTATGGCTCACATATGCTCCTCCTCACTACTGGTGTTCACTACAGCTCTGGGCCCACTGCCACCCAGACTGATGAACAGAGAAAGGATGGAAATGAAGGTGTGCAGATCGTGAGAGTCAAACCTGGATGAGAAAACAATATGTTAAAAAAAAACACTGAGGATTTGAGCTGCTTCTCATAGCACTAACTAAAATATAAAAGTATTCTTATGCAATAATTGACTCAAAAGAAAAGGAACATCATTGACCTGCAACAACATGTCAGCATCACCATAAATAACTGATTTTAACAGTTTCTGGTCTGCACCACATCTAACACCTCTGAGATGAAACGGACCACCAAGTGCCTTCACAGCAGCACCTGTGATAAAGAATTCTGTTAACATCGGCTAGAAAGCCTGAAGGCCGCAAAAGCATCAGATGATTGGCCATAGTGGCATGATGATAATATTTTTTACATTTTTTTGACTGCACAATTTTCAATTCCAGAAAAAACAACAACAACTTAGTTCATGAAATTTGCCTGCCACCAGTTCAGTTTAATTTTGCTCTCTTTACATTTGATTTATTTTCATTTTTTTGATTTTGCTTTATTTTGTTTGTTTCTAATCATTTTTGTCCAACTTTTTTTCCCTAGCCTGCTAAAACATTTCTGACTGTTGTTAAAGTGACTACACTGTAAACTGCTGGATATGAAATGAACCCAAAACTATTCCTCAAAGCGCAGAGAAACTTTTTTTTTTCTCAGATTGTAAAGTGGACCAAGGGAGCAGAAGCTCATCCTCAAAGATGGGGAAAGACTTTTATTATCAGTAGTAAACGTCCATAAAAACAGGTAAAGTTAATTACAGTTATTGCATAATTATTCTAAATCCACAGTCAGTCAGAATTCATTTGGGTGGCTAAAAATTTATTATAGGTCAAAAGTCTGACAAAAAACGTTTAAATTGTCGAATTTAAAAATAGAACATTAACCAATTTTATTGAGACAGCCTGTGAGGGTTCAGATCCCACACATCCCATACGACTAATGAGGTTTACGGATTTTTTTTTTAAACTAAGATTAACTTTTAAAATAATGAAGAATGATGTGAAATTAGATAAAATCCTGCTTTCTGTGCATCTGACTGGAAATGCATATAAATAAATGCTGCATGAATCTAATGATGAATAAATCTTAACTCTGTAATTTAAAAAGATCTTGTGTGTGTGTGTGTGTGTGTGTGTGTGTGTGTGTGTGTGTGTGTGTGTGTGTGTGTGTGTGTGTGTGTGTGTGCGTGTGCGTGTGCGTGTGTGTGTGTGTGTGATTCGTCTGAATGACAGATTGATCTTCTGGCAGGTGAATTGAATTTGACAGAAAAAAGATATTTCCTGTCAAGTTGTCACAAACTATTGAATCAGAAATTTTACTTCATTTTTTTTCTTAAAAAATAAATTAATTTTTATTCGTTTTTTGTTTTTTTGTTTTTTTTAATTTTGGCATTTAATCCTAATAATAGCTTAATTCCTCGCGCGTTTTAATTTATTATATAATCCGAATATTAACTGAAATTTTGCTTGGTTCCTTTTTGAAATTATTCCATCATAAATAACAATTTTAAATTAGACTTCAGGGCATCATCTGAAGGACATCAGAGTGAACTTCTCCATATTTAATCAGCAGCTCGAACAAACACTGGCATCCTCCAGTCTGCAAACAGATTTACTTGTAGGGGCAATTAGCGCTAAACTGCGCCTCGTTGGGGAGCGCAACATATTTGGGGACAATGCTGCTGTCATCTCCACTTTGTGTCGCGCAGCGAAACCAACGCGTTTGGCCCTTCTGTCAGTCACAGGCCGCCGTTGGGCCCGCGGCGGGCCGCACTCCCAGTGCGCCCGATGGATGAGTTGAAATGTTTCGGATCATAACCGTTAAAAACAATTTTCACACTTCATTAATTAACGTTGAAATGCACTTCAACCAGCAGCTGCTGGTCGACAGCAGTTACACGGAAAACAGCGCCATAACCTGAGAGCAGGAAACATATTGCGCTGCGTATTAAAGCTTCGATCCATACTGTTCATTTTCGGGGGGTGGGGTGGGGTGGGGCATTATTTTATGGTCGGATAGGTTTAACAGCAGTTTTAAAAATGAGACCCAACGAACACATTTTCAGTCAAAATAATGGCAGAAACACAAAAAGTAAATTCCACAAAAAGTAAATCATCCGGTATAAAGTTTAATATTTCTTTTTCTAATTGTTTGCAATCATAAGTCTGGAACTAAACGCTTATATATACTATATATATATATATATAATTAAAATTGAATCTGATTTATTTTGTCAATGCATTATTTAAGACACATTATTGTATTAAATAAAAATAACCTTGTTTTGTTAAAATAAAATTAATCCATACGCGACCCAACATTTTCCCCAAGAACGGCCATATGTAGGAGGGTGTGCCTGATTTCACTTAATGCAGTGTGTTGGTAATTATATCAGGCTGGAGGACCCTCCGTCACCCTCCTCTCCCTCTCACCCCCCTGCGTGGAGCTGATTGGTAGCGGGGAACCAGCCTGGACATAAACTGCGTTGTCCTGGTGACCCGACAGCCCCGCTATAAAACCCCGCGTCTCACGCAGGCGCGCCAAATGAACTGTCAGACGCGATTTGGAGTAACAAGTGGATGTGACGTGTAGGTTTTCCTCTTCATCACGCTTGGAAATACTCTTGGTAGGTGTCTAATATTTTTATATTATATTCTAACTGATCATTAATGTAGGATAATATTACATATATATATATTTAGAATCCAAGAAAAAAGAAAAACAGAGGACATGTAGACACTCAATAATTGATCCCTTATTCCTTATGTGGTGATCAAATTAAAAATAAAAACAGAACGCAAATTTGTTTGAACTTTACATCTAAATTGTGCTCAGTTTATAAATAAGTCATCTATACGTCACATTAATTGATTGTTTTCTGATTGTGACATCAGCTTCCGATAATCGAAGGCTCTTTTTACGCATCAGGAAACATTGCCGGACCGGGATCATGGACTCAGATGCGAGCCGCGTATCGAGCAGACCGTCATCCCCGGAGGTGGACGACATCTTTCTGTCCACACTGAAGAAGTCGGTCCACGGCTTCTCCGGCGCGGTGTCGTCCACGCAGAGCGACTCTCCGCCGGACATCCCCAGCCTGCGCGGCCTCTCCGCGGCCGATGAGGAGTCCCTCGCCCTGAGACTCGCCAAGAAGGACCGCAAACTCCTGTCGGAGGGCGAGCTGCAGACCATCCGCCTCAAGATCAACAGCCGCGAAAGGAAGAGGATGCACGACCTGAACGTGGCCATGGACGGGCTCCGGGAGGTCATGCCCTACGCGCACGGACCGTCGGTGCGTAAACTCTCCAAAATCGCCACCCTGCTGCTGGCTAGAAACTACATCCTGATGCTCAGCAACTCCCTGGAGGAGATGAAGCGGCTGGTCAGTGAGATCTACGGCAGCAGCGGACACCACGGCGGCTTCCACCCGTCGGCCTGTGGGACTATGACGCATGCGGGGCCCGTGCCGGGACACCCGGCGGCTTCCCACGCCTCACACCCGGCCGTGCACCACCCGCTCCTCCCGGCCGTCTCAACCGCGTCTCTGTCGGCTCCGGGCATCGCGGCTGTCACGTCGGTCAGACCCCATCACGGACTCCTCAAGGCGCCCGCCGCCGGCGCGGGGCCGCTGGGTAGCGGCTTCCAGCACTGGGGGGTCGGCACCGGGATGCCCTGCCCGTGCAGCATGTGCCAAGTCCCGCCCCCGCATGTGTCCAGCATGAGCTCCGTCACCATACCGAGGCTGGCCAGCGACTCAAAGTGACCCCCCCAAACCCCAATGGACACACACATTGTTACACGTTTTATTTATATTTGTTGCAAACAAAGACCAATGCCTTGATTTTTTTTTTTGGGGGGGGGGGTGGGGGGTGGGGGAGGGGGGGTTGCTACTAACTGAGTGCGTTATGGTAATTAACCTCACTAGTAACAGATGGTTCTTTATGGAGATCCCAAAGCACAATAAATAAACTGAAAATATTTAATGGCCAGACATCTCTGTTAACTAAAGATCAAACTGAATCTTTGGTGATTGATTAATTGATTGATTGATTGATTGATTGATTGATTGATTGATTGATTGATTGATTGATTAATTAACTGACTGAAGGCCTGCAGGCGGAAAGTTTCCCAATCAAACCACAATGTAGAGTGTAAATATGTAGATTGATAATTCAGTTAAAATAGTAGCATATATTATATATTAGACTCTTGTTCATGTGTGTGTGAGGTGGGGGTGGGGGTGGGGGAGGCTCTCCACACATGTTGCATCTGCGTTATTTTTATCATTTTCAATGCTTGATTATTTTCCCATTCCAGTCCAATGCTATTCTCCACCTGCAAGCAACAACCACTTCTTTATTTTTTTAATAAAAACGAGAATGATATTTATTTACTTATTTTGGATGGGAATTGCTGATGAATGTCTGATTGTGTTGCAATTTGAAATGTAAAATAAAGACGATTAAGTGAAAAGGGAAATGTCTGATTTTTTTTAAAAAATAAAATGTTTTCTGACACAAGAGAAGGTGTACACGTCTCATTAGGTTTTCAAAGGCACTGATCCACTCACAAATGCTGAGCACCAGTAGTTTTGCAGTACATCATGTAAAAAAATATAACCTTTTTCTAACATCATTGGAGGAAAACTTTATGTGCATTTCAGGCTTTTTTTTTATCTGTCAATTTTTTTTAACAAATAGGCTACAGATTGTACGTGGACGGATCATCTCGTCCCCAAATAAAAAAGGATATGCAGAAGGCATCATTATAGCTCTGCATATAACAAATCAAATTTGACTGATGCCATGGAAAACCTCTTTCATAGTGCCTGTGCTGAAAAATCTGCTGACATATATAGGTGTTTATTTAAAAGTCATCTTTGAAATAAAGATTAACGAACCCTTTAATAGTTCCCTGTAGGGGAAATTATTTTCACACTCTTGTTAGTTCACACAGGTATATATATATATATATATGGTACAGGCTGGAACACACAAGGGGCCTGTAGTTCATGCAGATGATGGTGGGAGGTAGAGTGGCGGGCAGATCCCCGTGGTGCGCCCCAATGAGCAGCACTTACAGGGGACGTGCCTTGCTCAGGGGCACCTCAGCAGTGCTGGGAAACCTAAATTAAATGCTAAAATCCATTATTATTATTGTTATTATTACTATAATAATAATTATTATTATTATTGTTGTTATTATTATTATTATTATTATTATTATTATTATTATTATTATTATTATTATTAATAATAATAATAATAATAATTTTTTTTTTTTTTCTTAAGCAAGAGAGCAACCATGAAAAAAAAATTACATGCAATCGTCTTTTTGGGAATATTCGCGTGTACAACAGAAAGAAGCATGTGAAGCTTTAGACCGGTCCTTCTGATATATAGTCAGCAGCTGCAGAACAGAATGTGGATGCTGTTGCAATGTTTTCCAAAAGCTTTTAAACCTTTAATGATATGAACTAAGGGATGCCTGAATATTCATGTTGGCATTTGTTTATTCGTTTCATTACTGAAATTGAATTATTCAACGTCTTTCATCGTTTTGCAGGACGTCTCAAAGAGGAAGAGGTCATTTGTCCGTTACTATAGAATCAGAGTCAGGTATTCCTCTTAAATTTGCATGTTACATTTTAATGTTCATCACAGCCTTCACTTCAACAGCACAATTAACACAATAATAATAATAATAATAATAATAATAATAATAATAATAATAATAATTCCTGCCCTGCAGAGACAGGTGAACTAGTAGTTAAGCACACCTGTGGGATGCTAAAAAAAAAGAGAGATTTAATCATGCCTTGATAGATCTGAAGACTACTGTAACCAAAAGCTGCTGTCATTGGTCACTAATGCAATCAGTTTCACTGATTTTCTACATTTATCATTAAACTAAAGAGCAAATCCAACAACTTTTATAGACAACTGTTAATTTAATTTTTGCTAGTTGATTTCATCTCTTTTTTTCTGTTGTATTTTGACTGTGGTTTATTTAAAATGTTGATATTTATTATACTGTAAGATTTCCATCACATTTCACTTTTCCAGAAATATGACCTTTCGACATTCTTTTTTATGCCAGATAAATATTTAGACTAATTGGATAATTAAATCACATACACACACACAAGCACACACACACGCACACACACACACACACACACACACACACACACACAAACACACACGTAATCACTGATTCATTTATTCGTATTTGTTCTCTCTGGGTAGAGTCGGGCACGGCAATCTGATTAAGTTCATAATGGGTGGGGTCAGGGTTAACACAAAATGACAGTCTTCTCATCTTCAAGAAAATGGATGGATGGATGGATGGATGGATGGATGGATGGATGGATGGATGGATGGATGGATGGATGGATGCACGGCTTCACTACATGGCAGATTTTTAGTAGGTAGTCACGTGATACCGTACGCGCATGCTATTGGCTGACAGCATCCGGAAGTGCGCTGCGTTCTGAGACTCATGGAACGCAGCGCACGTCCGTGAAACACATAAGTATTTTAAACAGTCTATCAGAGTGTTTTAAAGGTAACACAGATAGAAGGTGGTTTAATGTCAGTATGGGGAGGGTTCATAAACGTTTAAATTACTGTCAATAATAAAATAAATAGTTTGTTGCTCTATCGCGAATTTCGTTTTTCACGGGTGGTCCTAGAATGCGCGTAACGAGGGATTACTGTACTCTACTGTCAAACTATGTATTCCCTGAGATGACTTCTGATAAATGAGATAAACTTTGTGCTGAAGTTAAAGGAGAATCCGAACAGCATCCTCTCAGCTCCACCACAACACTGATCAATGGCAGCTGGGCTTCGCATGCCTGTGCCTGGATTTGAATAAACAGATCCTCATCCACAGTTGGCGGCAGTCAGACTTAACCACTGATGCTGAGAGTCTGAGGTTGCTTCTGTGACAGTTTAAATATTCATATCTTTGGACAGGAGGGAAGCATCAGTCTTACACTGTTGTTCCTGGATTTAAACCTTAGTGAAAACACTGCACAGATGTACACTCTTTCAATTCCTCACATCATGTTGTGTTAGCTGAAAGGATTAAAGATTTGTGGATGCATCAAAAGTGGTGGAATAACAGAGAGAGACTATGATGAAGAAAAGGAGAAGCAAGGGAGAGAGGATAAGCAAACAGAGAAACTCTCAGAGACAAAGGCAGGATTTGACACTTACAAGGGAGTAGATCTAGCTCTAAGGTGAATCTGAGACCTCAGAGGTCGCTGGTTCCCATGGGACTGATGTCTATCCTAACAAGGCCTCATCTGTCACCCTCATCCACCCTTAAACACTGAGATGGACTCTAACAATCACAAAGACATACTGACTATATGGATCAGACCCTGAACAAGTGGCTCCTTAGCTCAGGATTGTGGAACTTTAAGGTATCATTTGCAAATGGGTAGCATTTTTCAAATTTAAAGGACAAAATTAATCCCATAGCATTCTTTGCCTGTTGTGAAGGCAAAGAACTCAGTAACTCTTTAGCTATGTTTTAACACCTTCCATAACTTTTATAAATTCGAAAAACATTATAACAAGGCTGCCTACTCACTGAACTTGCTGTTAGGTGGATCAAGTTAGCATCAAGCATAATCTTAACTTTACTTGGGTGTCACTAGAGGAGGAATATTTGGTTATGATCAATGTCATGCTGAACTTCCTGAGAGACTCCAAAAAGCAATGCTTTTAATACTTTGTATTGAAAGGATTGAAAGAAGCAACTTCATGGGGAGTTTAATTTCCTGAATGTCCATCATATCAAGACTTATGTTCAGGTGCAGCAATCTTTATTGATCAATAGAAAAGCCCTTTGACTCTATTGATCATTCTGTCCTTGCTGATAGGCTGAAGACACACCACTATCTGGCATGGCTCTGTAACTACCTCCTGGATGGTGTACAGTGTGTTGAACAAGAACAAGTCATCTGCGTTGCTCCCTGTCACCACAGGTGTACCCCAGGGCTTGATCATGGTGTATGCATCAATCAATGTCCTTTCTAGATCAATAAATGACATGAAAGTGTCAGTTTTTTTATGTGACCAGAGAGTCTCTGCTAGAATGAAGGGCAAAGTTTATAAGAGTCCAGGTATGATGGACAAAAGACAAAAATCCAAGCTGGAGGTGACGGAAATGAAGATGTTGAGGTTCTCTCCAGGAGTGGCCAGGTTGGATAGGATCAGAAATGAGTTTTTCAGGGGAACAGTGAAGGTGAGATGGTCTGGAGACAAAGTTAGAGAGAGCAGACTTCAATGGTTTGGTCGTCCAGAGGAGAGATCGTCAGTACGTTGGTAAAGGAGTGTTGAAGATGGAGCTACCAGGCAAGAGGCCAAGATTAAGAGCAAAAAGAAGGTAGGTGGATGTAGGGAGGAATACCTAAGGGCAGTTGGTGTTGGAGTGGAGGATGAAGAAGATAAATTGACATGGAAAAGAGGACACGGAAAATGGGACAAGCCCAAAGGAAAAGAGTCTTTGTTCTGCCAAAGACTCATCTATCCATCCACTGTTTTTACCAGTTCTGAAGAACTCTATGTCATGGAGTTCTGGAGCTCTGCTGCACTTAAATTCAGTTGAAAATACTGCAGCTTCTTTCATGTTGAATACTACGCCCCATCCAGCTGGAGATGTCACCGCTCACCACAGGCCTATTCCGGACCAGGTCAGTGAAAAGAATATTTGGTTCTCTGGCTACACATCTTTCTGTCCTACTGACAGCATGATTGTTTCCTACAGATGTTTAGTCTTGGAACTTCAGCGGTGGTAAATATTTACTATATTACACAGGTTATTAATTGATCAGTTATGGTTACTCAGGCTAAACCCAGTCAGCACATCCAACTTCGGTTTGATTTGCCACACAACTCACAACCACAGCTTGCAACGGTTTGAATACAAAAGTTAATTTCATTATTTGAGTGCTTTTGGATAAAAATCTAAGACGCTACTAATTTGTGCCATGTAGAACTTTCTCATATGTCTAAAATACTCTGCACGACTGCAACTCTTTATACTAAACAAACTTGTATGTTTGTGTATCTGTCCAATCATCTGTGAACAGCAGCAGATGAACTTCTTCATCGGGTAGATCAATGTGTTAAGTAAAAGCCCAGAGGGACAAAGATAGAAAGGACTGAGAGGGTGTGAAGAAGAATGAGCCAAACAAAGCAATAGAGGTGAAGATTCACTGAGTGTTTTTCTGTGGCTGAAGAATCATCCATACTGGCTTTGAAAGGAGGGATAATCCTGTCAAGTAAGCAGACCTTTGGATATTCATGACCGGCCGCACGGTTCCACGGACTGAAGGAGGACGCGGTCAGGATGGGATTAAACATCAAAGAAAGCCGAGTTATTCTGGACTGGGACATGAACCAACCAGTGAAGAAACACAGGGGTCTCAGAGGGGTGTGATGGGGGCCAGCAGGGACCAGTTGTATGGTGGGTGGACAGCGGTTTGAATGAGGGCCTCCTAAAGACCAGCCGACATGATGCCTGCACCTGTCCCTAATCTGCGGTTTGTTCACGTTTTGCAATACAACATGGATTTAATTTGTGGAGTTCAAATTTGTTGCAACTACAAAAGAGTCCTAACTTTAATGTTCAAATGATTTCAATTTGTATTTGAATATTTTAACTTGTATGTATTTCTACACCTCAGACTGCTCCGCTTCTGAACTCTCCCACTAAAATGACCCCTCATGACCTGATGTTGAAAAATTGGAAAACAAAATTGACTATAAGTATATGTTGTATGTAAGTTAACATATATGTGCTCTTTCTCTTACAACATGTGTGTGTGTACAATGTGGACGATGTCTCATGTGTTTCATTGACCGTCTCATGTTCAGGTCTGTCCTCTGGCAGCGGCCCAGCTCTGACTACTGGCCGCTGGGACGTTTGGACAAAGACAACCTGATGGGATTCAGAGGAATTACAGTCTTGGTATTATTATTATTATTATTATATTTTTATATTATTATTATTATGATTATCATCACTTTTATTTATTTATTTATTTATTTATTTATTTTAAATACATTTTCATGTTACGTAATAGATATGTGTACTTGTCTATCACACATGTGCACAACCTTTAACTGAAATACTTGAGAAAAAATCGGTGTGTGTGTGTGTGTGTGTGTGTGTGTGTGTGTGTGTGTGTGTGTGTGTGTGTGTGTGTGTGTGTGTGTGTGTGTGTGTCTCCCTGACAGTTTGAAGCAGGGTGCCAGGGTCACATCTCACCAGTTTGCAGAGGAGACGCTGGATGGAACCATCTGGTCACGGGTCCAACGTGTCTCTGGCACAGGCTTGGCCATTGTCCATACCTGCTTGTTCTCTCTCTCTTTTCTCACACTCACACACACACACACACACACACACACACACACACACACACACACACACACACACACACACACACACACACACACACACACACACACACACACACACACACACACAGAAGAATCTGAATAATGATTGATGTATTGATCTGTGCTCATTGTGGCCAAAGGTATAATGACTGTTCCTAATTTTTTCCCCAATTTTTGTCTTTGTGTCTAATCTTTCCTCCTTCAAACTAGAATGACCCCCCCCGCCCCCCATCAAGGTTCATGAATTCTTTTGAATTCATTCAAGTCAACAGCCTCTAAAATTCCAACGACAGCTCTGAAACCACAATCTGAGTTTACTGAATTTTTAAGGGCCAAAACTGGAGGAGCCACATCAAATTTCACACATTCAAATATAACAATTCTCTAAATATGCATAAATGTTTCATCAAGATCCGTGCAACATTCCCCAAGAAATGTTAGACAATCTTAGATAAACCAAATATTATAGATTATAATATTATAATATTATATGTTTCAGTGTAATGTTTTCTGCTCTATCCACTGTGATTCTCTCTCTCTCTCCACAGTCAAGCCAACATGTGATTTTTTAAAAATAATTACAACCCTAATTTGTCAAGTTCCTGACTCTTGTTATCATGTTACACTGGAGCATATGTCTACTCTCTGAGTTGTTGCTTCCTCTTGGGTCTCTGTTTCATAAATCACATTAACACCACACTCAGCATGGCTGTCATCTGATTTACTATTAAAGCTGGTCAGCAGTATGCCAAATTCATCTTGTCTTTCTATTTAGCCCAAATATCAAGGGGAAAAAAAACATCATTCTACTATTCTCTCAGCAGTTGTCAGTGGGAGGCCGATCGTAAGTTGGGACAACATCTGTGACAAACCTGCTCGGGTTTGACGAAACACTCTCCCTTTCTGAAGTGAAAAGGAGAGCGGTGGCTGCTTCGGTCTGATCCCGGGTCTTAGTGGGGATTTGGTTCTGATGTGCTGAGAGGCTGTGAGGAGAAGGAGCACAGTTGGAGGTGAATGAGCTGCAGGAGGAGGAGGAGGAGGAGATTCTGGGCCGTCCCAGGGAGATCAGCTGGGTGTGTGTTTGTGAGCGTAGGCCGACAGATGTGTCCATCAATGCCTGAAAGAATCATCTTACAGTCACTGCATCCATCTGTTAGCCTGACATGGCAAGACTTGTGAAATAAGAACACTCATAGAATGTTAATAATGTTCTTTATCATATAAATGCGCCCCAAAATGTTCCTGCATTGCAGATACATCAGATGGAGTTCAGGATTCATTATTAAGAAATTGTTCCGCTACAAAATCAATGTGAACGTAATCAAGTGTAACATTGAAGTTTTCCATTTGCATACTAGGATACAGACACAGAAACTTGTGTTTTAACGAGTGTGAACAAAGTCAGTATTTAAAAAACTGGCACTCTAGTAGTTACTGATTAATAAAATATTAATGTTGAAACTGCAGAGTTCCTCATTCTGCTGCTTGTAGAACACAAAGACAAACCTAATATTTTATTTTGATGATAAATTTGACAGGTATTAAACGTCTGTTTAATGTTATTTCACGAAGACATTGAACGTCAGAATTCAGGGAATTTTAGGGGTTCTAAGGATGCTTTAAGGGGAGTGAGTTATCTAACACTTTCCTGTTACCAACAATTCCTAGTGACTTTGTTTTAGGAACATCTGCCCTTACAATAGACAATCATAGAGGAAGATCATTCATTCATTCATTCATTCATTCATTCATTCATTCATTCATTCATTCATTCATTCATTCATTCAGTCAGTCAGTCAGTCAGTCAGTCAGTTAGTCATTCATTCATTTATTTTCTACCGATTCATCCGCTAGGGTGGGTCACGGGGAGCCGGAGACGATCCCAGCTGACTGAGGGCGGGAGGCGGGGGGGAACCTCCAGGAAACACCGTGCCGCTCTGAAGGAAGTGTATTTTGGTGGTAATTTAAAATGACTATAATGACTGATTACAGTGCTTTGGGTCATTGTTAACTCAAATTGGTTTAGAAAACAAGAATATACATGTACTTTTTGTGACAGGATTGTCGGTGCTTTACTTCAAGATTTGCAAGAAAACTAGCTTGTAAATTATCAGTCGGAAAAAAACGGGCGTAAAATGCACGACAGAAGTGTCAGTATTTCGACACATAAAATATGAACGTGGCGAATATCCATCTGTATTTAAACAAGTGTGACCAACTGAGCGTGTGCAGCTATTGACAGCGAGGCATTTAGGCTCTCTTTCACAGACGGCCCGAGGGCTTAAACCTTACAACCCTCCCACCATCATTATCCCTGCCACACTATGATCAGCGCCAAATGCCTACTATCCCAGGGCAGCATTCACAAAGCATGCTGGGAAGGACAAAAGCAGACTTTCAGCTGATTGGTTCCACCTTATTAACAGCTTGTAATCTTCTCATGTCTTTGGCCAGGCCTCACAGAGCAGGAGTTAGGTCCAATAGACGAGTGTGTCCGCCAGCCGGCTTTGATGCCGAGCAGCCTCTCCCTCTCACAAGTCCTGTTACGCTGAGTTTTCATTGTTGTCGCTGCACCTGGTTGGCTTCAGGAAAACCAAGAAATCAGTCATTTGCAACTGTTAATTTCTCATTAGGTTCTGCAAATTGCAAAGTTACAGTATGGCAGCTGCATCTCCACCATTAGGATTTTAATTAGCTACAAATATTAGGGGAAAGTTAACAGAAATATTTATTTTTCCTTTAAACAGACGCTGTTTTTTGTGATTAGAAAAACTAAATAAAATAATGTTGTTGTTGTTTTTTTAAACAAAAGTATAATTTTCATGGCAAAAAGTCATGTCTGTGTAGGTTCTCAGTCATCCAGGTCATGGTTATCCAAAAATTCTATGGCAAAAAGTCATAGAATTCAGTTAATAATAGTGAGAGCAAGCAGATTAACAAGTTACAAATTTAATGAATTTGGTTGATATGTGTAGACCAGCATGAAATTATAAATTAAATTAAATTAAATTAAATTAAATTAAATTAAATTAAATTAAATTAAATTAAATTAAATGTGCAAGACACCAAGGTGACCTGGGAACTAGATCCTTTTGACTTTTATTTTCAATTGTGTCACCACCCAGTCCAAAAAAACGAATTTAAACTGCAATACTGACTAAAACTCAGTCTGAAGTGTAAATGCAAGCGTGGCTATTCATTTCTGTATAGATCAGGAACTTGGTGTCCCGCTCTGTGTGGAGTTTAAATATTCTCCCCGTGTGTGTGTGGGTTCTCCCCTGGTTCTTTGGCTTCCTCCCACCTCCAAAAACATGCACTTCAGGTTAATTGACCGTTCCAAGTTGCCTGCAGGTGCGGTTGTCTGTGTTTTCCCTTGTTTTTATATTTATATCTTCTCACAAACATGAACCCTTACAGCCCTGACATATTTTGGCCGTTTTTTGGTAACTTTGATATATTGTCTCTGTATACCACTTTAAAAATGATTTAATATACCCATGCTTGGTATGTTTATCTTCAGCACAACTTCAGCTATATGAAGAGATAGTTTTTGTTTCCCTATAACTTATTATATTGACATATTGGGGAAAAATAGACACACAGTCAAATTCGAAGACGGAAACATTTTATTTTATTGCACATAAAAACCAAAAACATGCTCATTGAATTGATTTTGAGCTCCGAAAAGGTTACCATAGGCTTCTAACATAATTATATACAGTTTGTGTCACTTGTGCCACTCTTCCAAGGAGTTTTTCAAAATAAGACACAGACGTAAAAATGCATGAATCGCGAGGCATGTTTGCATCGCGTGACAAAAAGTTCATTGCTTCTAGGATTTGGAAACAAATCCTAGAAGCAATGAACTGACTACAATTCATAAAAATCACAAAAACAATAGGCCTTTAATATCTTAAATCAAAATCATGTATGCGAATGAAAGAGACACCACGTAAGGAAGAAAAAATGAACAAAATAAAAGGTCGTGTCAGCCCTCATGCAGAATACTAAAATAGGGAATCAATGTCTATTTTTTTTTTATTCTTTGGGTTTATTGCCCATCAATGTGCTGGGGAGAAAATGACCAAGGAGTTTGGCGAAGGTGTCTTCCTGTCTGTCAGCTGCAGGAAACGGCAGCACACAGATGAGGCATTGAGTTCCCAGGTGCAGACCCACCATTGGATGGCTTTGCCCAGATGGACAGTACTCCTCCCCCCATAAAGACACTAGTCTTCCCCTGCCTGAAGCCACCGGTGCGCCTGCCCTGGCCCAGCCTCATCAAAAGGAGCCTGGAAGCTGGGGGGGGGGGGGGCGGATATGTTGGTCCGCAGCCCCAAATCAAGCACACTTTTCTTTCCCTTGTAAGTGTTTGGTTAAAAAAAAAAAGTGGGGGGAGGTGCGTTTTTCTGGGAGACACCAGCTTCTTTCTTTCTATGCTTTTCTGACTTTTGTTTGTGCAACTCATTGCAGGTGTCCCCCCCCCCCTTTTTTTTTCCCCTCTTGATACAGAAATCAGATCTGAAAATAAAAAAAGTCAAAAACAATCAGGTCATTTTCTTTCATTTAATCAGTTTATTACCTGTCATTGTTAGCAATAGAAATCAAACAGGACACACACACACACACACACACAAACAGACACACACACACACACACACACACACACACACACACACATTCATCCTGGCTGTCTGCACTCTGTTCCCCTGCAGGTGCAGGGGCCATCCGCCGGGCTCTTTTCATGAGGCCCCTCCCTTTCCTGTCCGTCTGCAGCCGTCCATTCAGCTTCAATCGCCCCACCAGCCGGACGCCACCGGCCCACTGGCGGGGAAGGGAAGCGACTCTGCACACATCTTTCACTCGTTGAATGACAACAGTAAAAAGAATAGGGTCTGCTTTCATCGTAAACAACTTGCTTTCTGTTTGTGATTTTCGCTGTCCTTCCCCTTTTTCTCCCTGCCCCCCCCCCCCCCACCTCTATTTTACAAGGACAAGTGTGCAAAAAATAAAAAAAAAAAAAAAAAAGATGTCTGAGCGCGTTCTCCTGTGAACGGAATAATGCTGAGGTCTTTTTGTTGCTGATGAATGGCACCGTTGAGGTTTTCAGCTTCACCTGTGGGGGGAGTCAATCGTTCTGTTGTCTGCCTGTCTGGAACCCCGCCCGGCCCTCCACCAGCTAGTTTTGTTTGCCTAGCCTGCTGGTAGATGAGCAACAATAACCTCCACCTTAAACCCATCAATTAGCTCCGAACGCACAATGATTCATGCGTTCACTGTTTGCACAAACGTTCACTGACACAATCAAGGCCAATGCTAATACCATTAATACCCCCTCTCTGTCTAATGATGCAACTGTCCTGATTTTAATGGCTTATAAATTGTTCAATCTGTGTAGTGATGGTTCACAATTACCTTAATATTCATGTTATTATAATGTATTCATGTCATTAGGTATAAAAAGAGTCCACTTTTATTCTAGTGCCTGTTTTATTTCTACAAGACAAACCAAAGGTTATTTAAAATCTCGTCTGTGATTTTAAATAGCCTGTGTGACATGTGACACATATGTTTGATCAGCTAAATAAAAACAATAAAAACTTACCTTTTATTTTGTGTTATACCTTTGTGTTGACCTATCTCTGTCCCCACTGTATTTCTTTTTCCCAACAAACAGGTCAAGGCAGATGACCGCCCTCCGGAGCCTGGGTCCTGCCCGGAGTTTCTTCCTCAATGAGGGAGTTGTCTAGAGATGTGATTAAGCGCTATATAAATAAAAGTTTATTGATTGATTATTGTTTAGGAAGTTAAGGACTTCAAGGTGGAACAGCCAGTAGCTTAGAGTAGCAGTGAACTGTTTCGTAGCATTTATACAATGCAGTGTCTTGAACAGAAAAAATCTATAACTTCATCATTTCTATTTGGGAGTTAAAACATTATTAAACAGATCTTGTGTATCGGCTTGGCATCATTGTTACATGTACTCAATATATATGGAAAGTTGCATTGATGAGATCAAATGTCTTTCTCGAACGTAACCGTGGCAAAAATAGCCTAAAAAGAAAAGTAGACTTTCTTTTTGGAAAATGTTAAAACTTTTTCTGATCCTACTGAACCAACATGAATGTCATTTCTTGGGGGTTTCCAGTTTTAATTATTGCTCAATCAAATTTTTTAAGTTGATGTTCTTCACAAAATCTCCAAGCACATTCAAAACAAAAGATTCCATACCAATATAGACACAGTGGAGTGTCATCTGCATATGCTTTAGTTAATATAAATCTCCAGTGAAATTAGGAAGTCCTAATGACCTACCTGTGAGACAAACTTTTAATCAGTGATTTCTATCTTTCTATCATCTTCCACCAATCGATTGTCTTTCAACGGCAAACATCAACAGCAGTCACCCATGCCTGAGCTTCCAAAGAGCCCACCATGTGTCTGGGAGGAGTTGAGTTGAGGTGGGGGTATGTGAGGAGAGCATTTAGCTCCCTTTTCCACTGTGTGAGCTCCCATTCTCGCCTCACACAGCTGTGGAAATGAGATAAACTGATCTGCCACTTCAGGAAACTCTCGGTCTCTCACTCGTTGGGGAAAAAAAAAAAACCCTCTGGAACCCCAGCATCAAAAACGTTTGGTGACTTTTTATTGTGCCGGATGGCGGCTGTATTCTACAAGCGAACGGAGGACCACCAGGGGGAGGAAATGAAGATTTGATTCCTGCAATATTTTTCCCTTGTTTTCTAGTGTTTTATTTGTACATCTAGACACTTTTGAGAAGAACACACTGAACTACAGCTCAACCAGCACACATCTGAGGAGAGAATGAATGTGCTATCAAACCCAGTTATCAGGTCTCAGGAGCAGGCTTTAGCTCTCTGTGGCCCCAGCTCTGTCCAGGATGTACCCCAATGCCCCCCGGGGTTCCATGTCAGCTCACACCTGAATCCGCCTGCAGCCATGCTCGGCCTCCACGGCGGCCAAAGATCAACCAAACCTCAGAGGGAGCTGAGTCCTGAGGAACAGCAGGAACTGAGGAGGAAGATCAACAGCAGGGAGAGGAGGCGGATGCAGGATTTGAACATCGCCATGGACGCTTTGAGGGAGGTGATGGTGCCGTACGCCTCCTCACCATCTTCTCCCTCCTCGTCTCAGTCCCACCAACCCGGGGCTCCTCCTCCGGGACGCCGGCTCTCCAAGATCTCCACCTTAGTTCTGGCCAGGAACTACATCCTCCTCCTGGGTTCGTCTCTGCAGGAGATGCGACGGCTGCTGGGGGAGGTGAGCGTGGGGATGGGGGTAAATACGGGGCCGGTTCCTCGGCTCCTGCTCACTGGAGGGTGGCCCCTCATCTCTGGTCCCAGTCCGCTCTTCCTCACTCAGGAATCACTTCTCACCTCAGCGACGACTTCTTCCTCCTCCTCCTCTTCGTCTTCTTCCACATCACCATCATCTTCTAAATGTCCACTGTTGTCTCCGAGCCCCATGGAGGCCTCACTGGCCCCGGTGAAGTGGAGCTCTGTGGGGGTCTCGGGGGGGCCCCTGTGCCCCTGTGGAGTCTGTAGACTACCCAGATTCAGCCACTCCACAACAGCTCCTAGATTCCCAAAGTGACATCATGAAGATGACGATTTATGAAGGACTTCATGATTGCAGCAGCAATAATGAAGACATAATAATAATAATATGAATTGTTATTTAACATTTTTAATGTTTTTTTTTAAATATTTTACTGTATTTAGTCACAATTGCGTTGTGAACCCAATGGATCTATACTGTAAGTTGTTGAGTTTCTATATCAAGTAAATGTATTTTAATTTTCTTACAGTAATTACATACTTTAATGAAACAATTCTTTGATTGTTCCAGCAGGAAGTATAGAAGGCAAAGCCAGCATGTGTGGTGTTTGGGGGTTGTATTGTTGCATTTTGAGTCAATAATTATAAATAAATTATTATATATTATGAAGATAGACCAAGTCAAGTATTACCATGAAAAATTTGGCAATAAAATGTTTTAGATGTCTCCATTTGGGTCCAGATGAACTCACTCCTAACTGCTAAAGGGGGTTAGTGAGGGCGTTTATATTGTTTTCGTATCATTTCTATTGTGTAATAATGCTCTGTTGGGTCAGGTCAGAGTTTTTAATATTTACACATTATATGCTTTCTACCTGTGTAAACAAAAATCTCCCTTTGGGGCCTTAACTGTTTTCTTTCATTCAACACATTTTATATATTCCACTTACACTCTAGGTATTAATTTACACACGTAGTGGGGAAATATATTTACTTCCTGGGTTTTTGTCATCAGCATTTTCTGCACAAGAGCTGTAAATTCATTTGAAGTACTTTGGCAGAAATTGAAGTTAAACATTAGCTTCAGCAATTTGTGACGTGTCAATTGATTAACATCTTTTTTTTTTTTTTTTGTTATGTTGATAAAAATTGTAATATTGACAAGATTATTCCTTAAAATAAAATGCTGCGTAATAGTTTATGTGAACCGAAGACAAGGCTAATGGCTTGGTCGAGATAATTAATGTACGCCTTTATTTGCTGATTTTTGATGACAAAGCACTTATTTTCTGACATTTCATTTGAATGAATTTACAATTTCAGCTTTGGACTCCTCTGCGTTCCCTTCTCACTACCTTTCTTGCTGTCTGACGCTCTATTGAAACGATTCCCACGCAGAAAAACGAAGCGAAGCAAACCTTTTTGCCGTGTTTTTACCTCACCGCATTCATCAAGTTCTCACTGTTGATGCTGACGCGATGCTGAGTTGAAAAGCTTCTTCCACCGTCCACGCCACCCGTAAATAGTGAAACAGTCCTCATCTTTCCCCCCCCCCTATTCATCACCCCAACAAGCAAAAGATCAAAACCCAACCGTGTAATTACTGCCCTGCAGAAAGGAAGCCTTTTGATTATCCACCCCCCCCCCCCTCTTTTCTCCTCCATCCTCAAATTCTTGATGTTTCTCTGTGTTAAGAAGCTGGGATGGGTGATTTGGTGCTACTCATTACACTCACTCCACAATATGTTCAAACGCCCAGAAAATGTGTCTCACTGAATGGGGTTCACTCCTGCACACTCACCACCCCTTTGGAAGAGAAGCCGGCACCGGTGGGAGGGGGGATGTTATCTGCCATAACTTTATCAGAAGCACTGCCTGCAGGAATAATAATAATATTAATAATGAAAATAATCATAATGCCGACAAAATGCTCAAAATAATTGCTCCCCTGTAATAAGAGGATTATTGAGGGTAGATATGTGAATAGTGTGGAATGAAAGGACAGGAATCTATTAGCATCAAGGAGGACAAAAGAGGAGCTGCATGCCATTAAGTGAGATTAAGCTAAATAAGGCTTGATTTTCTTACAAGGAAAAATGAGGGGAAAAAAAAGAAGAGGGTGAGAGTGAAGGAGGGGAGGAAGGAAGGAAGGGAGAGACCGATTCATAGATCAAAGTCAGATGACCAAGCTTCTCGTCCTTCATTTACATATAGCTGCTTTATCTCTGGAGGGATTAGCTACCTTGCTATTTTCTGCGGTTTGCTTCCTATTCTCTGTCATCTTTGCCCACCATCCATTTCCTCCTGTTCTCAGGATGGTTCAGCCCTTCTCCTTTTATTTATTTTTTTTTTATTTTTTTTTTTAGTTTGCCTCTTAATTTCTCCCCCCTCTCATCCTCTGCTCATTCTCTCTCTTTCTCAAAGAGGCTCTCACTTTCTTCTGTCTCATTGTTGCAGCGACACAGGGGTCTGCTCGGGCTTTGTGTGAACAATTTAACTCATCTCCATTTCATCACTGTTGTTCAATGGGCCGAGGAGTTCTCGTAAGACAATGCACACACACACACAGCCACGGACACACACACACACACACACACACACACGTTGCTAACACACTTTGCACTAAAAGCTTGTTAAAGACATACCGTGGCAGCAGGAAAACACTTGAGCAGCAATAAATACAAAACTGATGCGGATAAGGGAAAGCAGTCTTTGCATTCGTGCTGCTAGGACCTGTGTCAAGATACACCCAAAGAGATATCCAACTACACCATTATAACCAATCACCATCTGCTCTGCTCACTTTACTCAGCCACCTTTTTGCAGGATCTCAATTGATTCTCCCTTTAAAGGCAACATATGATCATTTACGTTTTATAGTCTACAAACTGTATATCTGCCCTTTTTTAAAATCAAAATGTGTAAAAATGCTGAATATTTTCTAAATTTGTTTCTATTTGTTTATTTGTTTCCTTTATTGTGCCAGAGATGTAGCTCAGTGGTAGAGTACATGCTTTGCCCCAGATTCAATACCTGGCATCTGCAGCCCTACGGGGGCACAAGCCTGGATAAATGCAGAGTGTTGCAGCAGGAAGGGCATCCAGTGGAAAAACTTTAGAAAAAATTGAGCAAATATGAGCATTCAGCTAAACCCCCCCTCCCCCCCACCTCTCGCCTGAGATAGGCACCTGCAAACCCCTTGACCTTCAATGAGTGGAAATCAATTGAATCATTAAAAATAAATGAATGAGACACTGTGGCAACCAGTAATGGAACATCCCAAAATAAAGTTATTTCACTATAAATTGTCTTGATGTTATACACGGTACAGATGGTCAAGCTAAATGATGCCTGTTGTGTTATATTGTGTTTTGGGGGGGACAGACATACACACACACACCCTCATACCTGAGGTACCTAATCAGCCTCTCTTAGTGTTGTACTTCCTGCTGGGGACTAATGGTCATTCTATTGTTGTTCCTCGTAGTCTCACCTGACTCAAATGTTCTTAGATGACTGTCCTGCAGTAAAAATACTGCAGGACAGTCAACAATCTGAGTAGGGAAGCCCAAACTTCCCTCTCCCCAGACACCTCTTCCAACTCTTTTGGGAGAATCCTGAGGCGTTTCTAGGCCAGCTGAGAGACATAGATTGACCGGTAAATCGAGAGCTTCGTCTAAAAAGCTCCTTCTTCACCATGACAGATCTACACAATGACTGCATCACTGCAGCTGCTGCACCAGTCTGTCTGTCAATTTCATGTTTCATCTCTCTTCCCTTCCCTTCCCTTCCCTTCCCTTCCCTTCCCTTCCCTTCCCTTCCCTTCCCTTCCCTTCCCTTCCCTTCCCTTCCCTTCCCTTCCCTTCCCGTCCCTTCCCTTCCTTTCCCTTCCCTCATGAACAAGACCCTAAGATACTTGAACTCCTCCACTTGGGGCAAAGACTCCCCAATGACCTGGAGAAGGCAGTCCATCATTTTCTGGTCAAGAACTACGGCCTCAGATTTGGAGGTGCTGATCGTCATCCAAATTGTGTCACAAAAAGCAGTGATAAAATCCCTTGGTCCCAAGACTAGATTCCTTCTGCACCTAGAAATTCTGTCCCTAAAGATTAACAGAATATGGGATAAAGGGAAGCCCTTCTGAAGTCCAAAATGCATCTGGAACAGGGCTGACTTGCTGCCGGCTACGCAAAACCAAGCTTTGGCTTCAGGGATCAGACAGTTCTTAGCAAAAGAACCCTCATCCACCCCCGGTGCCTTGTCACCAAGGAGCTTGGCAACCTACTTGGTGACTTTAACTTCAGGTGATGGACGAGTCCACCCCTGAGACCTACAGTCTCTGCTTCCACCATGGAAGACATAGCAGCAGGACTGAGGAGATCCTCAAAGTATTGTATTCATTGCCCGATAATATCCTCAGTCGAGGTCAGCAGCTCCCCACCTCCACTGTACAGTAATCCCTCACTTATTTGCGCTACAAGATGCATAGGATTACTGTAAACAGTGTTGGTGGTGTACCATTTTCCCCTCCTGGGGCAACCGATAGTCCTTCTCCACGGCCTCCCCAAGAGGTTTGTCCCCCATGACCACTCGAGCTGTGGTACACCTGACCTGGCTGTACTCGTCAGCAGAGTTCATTTTACCTCCAGAAAGTAGTGCATCCCTGGGATGCCATTCAAAAAAATTTTCTGCATTCCAACACACAAACGTCAGCTGCCCCGGATTACCACGTCTCTGAAAGACTCCTTCTTCAGCTTGATGGCATCCCTTACTTCTGCCGTCCACCACTGGTTTCAGGGGTTGCCACCACAACAGGCAACAGAGACATTGCGAACACAGCTCCACAGATATAAAATGTTAAGATGCTAACTTTTTACAAATAGTAATTAACCAAACATTTTCTTAAATGTACTTAAAATGTAGAATGAACATCTGCAGAATCATTCACAGGAGCATCAGCCTTTTGTCCGGGTAGTTAAAGATTGATTAAAAAAAAAATCACTCTGTTACTGCTGATTAATTAAATAAAACTGTTAAAGAAAGTAAAATTAATTTTATCTACAAGAGCCTGTTCATTGAGCACATGTCAGATTTACGTTGTTGAATCTAGATTTGCTATATTCAGTATGTAATTGACTGATGAAAACTAGCAGAATACAAAATTTGTTTTTGTCTACTTTGACACAAATGTGCAACCACTATAAATTAAACATATGTGTCTCATGTGAATTGTCTTCCTCATTGTCTTCCACTGTCCGCTCTCCTGCAGCTTCTCATCTCAGAGTGTTGTTTGCCTCCTCTATTGTCATACTGTTTCATAGCACTTAACCAGTCAACGTGGGGAGTCCTTGGCTTAGGAAGTCTTAAGCCATAAATTTCATCCCCACAATAAGGACAGCACAGGGGCTGGTCAGGACCCCCATTTACCTTCCAGCCCAGTTTTTATTCATTGCCTCCCTAAATAACATCAGGCCCTCCTGTGCTGTCCCACCATGAAATTCCCGATCCCCTCTGTCACCCCTTCTTTCTTGGCTCAAACCGATACAACAGGGTTACTGCTCAGCCGGCCGGCCCGCTCATTAAGCATCGTGTTCTCTCCAACCCATTCCAGCCCTCTGCCTCATTCACAAATCAGCCCTCATTACAACTTTACAGGCCACCATCAGCCGTCACCTCATTACCCCATCGACCAGCTAGGAGACGGGCTGAGATCTGATCTGAAATCTTCTCTGAAGCTTTGCAACTTATTTGTGTGATGAAAGGTTGATTTTGAGTTTGGATTGGTGGAATGTCTTATCATGTGATAATGTTAAGTCTAGTTATTCAACATTATAAGAAGAGCAATAAAAAAAAACAAGCTATATCGAGGTGAACGTTTTTAAGGAAAATTGCATCAAATTAGATTTATTGGCAGTTATGCAGTGATTATTTATTTGTGTAAAAATAAGTGAGACAAATTTCCTGAACAGAAAAAGTATGTGACATACTGTATGTCAAGGATGGGTCCTTTTACTATTCAGTAGTATTTCAACTTAAAATCGAGGGGAAACAGCCAAACAACTGACAGATACCATTGAAAACAAGACATCAGTGATGGACGTTAGTTTATATATACAGTATATAGACATATTGTGTGTGTGTGTGTGTGTGTGTGTGTACATATGTATATAGTAATTAATTAAATAATTAATTTGTTTGTTACTGATATAAATATTTGATACATAAATATTTGAGATGTATATATATATATTACTGATTTGTTATATATGTTACCGATTTGTTACTGTACATCCAAAATTTGTCCCTTTAAGACACAAATATAAGCCCTATGAGAATTCTCAATTACCTACATTCACTCTAACTATTAACCAGGCTAGGTTTGAGTCTAACCAGACTATCTAACAATCCTTGATCCTTAATATTCCAACATTAACTACTTAAATAACAGATAAGTGGAATCAAGGGACAAGGGAATCAAATCTTTTGTTGGGTCATGTAAACTTGATTCTCCTTTGCATTGCAAGTATATGAAAAGAAACATTTAAATAATACTTTTCAATACTTTTCAATACTTTCATTGTCATTATTATTCATTCTGTCTTTATTCTGTTTGTTAAATTATTAATTTTACTTGTACCTGTTCACACAAACCATGTTGCAATTATGTACAGCCAGAATAGATCATTTATTAAACTGCCCCCACCAGAATAATCCGCAAAATAACGAATAAAGTTACACATGTATCAAAAGTCATTGTATGTCGTATCTAGTGTGGTCTCTCTGAACGTGCTTGCGTGAGTGCATGTTGCTGTCTCTGTGGCAATGAACCCATGGCCCTTGGGTTGCCCTCTGAACCCTCGGTGGCCTTGGAAGCAGGAATTCCAGTTAACACATCACAGATCAGTTTTCTTTCATTCATGTTTTGTGTTTCTGTTGCTCCAAATGTTGGCTGGGTGTCGACACAACCTGACAGCCACCGGCCCTCTGGCTCCTCTGTTTTCCTGGGTTCTTTCCTCCCTTCTTTTCTCTCACTCCTCTGTTTGGGCTTCGTTTTCTTGCCTCCTTTTCTGCTTAATTGAGTTGTTTGGCAGGCGGGCTTGTCAGACGATGACATCTATGTGGGGAGTCTGAGGTACCCACCATTGTGCTCCCAGAGACGGGTTAGTTTTTCAGAGTTATTGCTGCATGAGTGACCACGGCCCAGATTAGGATGGGGGAGCTAGAGTAAAAGTGAAATAATATTAAGCATGTATTTTAATCATATTTTCTAATATACTTTGGTTTTAGTGAATACGATGCTAATACCGAATATTTTACAGTTTAGATAAAGCACTGCAGCAAACACATCGCATGTTTCCAGACGTCATGGTGAGAAGTATCCCAGCCTGCATTTGTTGTGTCTCATCATTTATATTTAATAAGAAAAGTCTACATTTATTGTTGAGCTTTGGACCATAATGAAATGTGAGCCTTGTCAATTTTAAGTGCTTAGCAAACTCATAAATATCTCCTCGCCGTTTGTGCGTGTAGAGCAGCGTGAAGAAGGCAAACACTGACTGTGTCTGGAGTCATCAATCATTAGGACAGAGGAGAGGGAGAGCAATGTCCAGGAGGAAAGTCACTGCCCTCGTCCAAGTCAACAATCTTGATTCCGCATCTGAACCACATGGATTCCACTTTACCACCCTCAGCTCTGGACTTTATTTCACCACTATACACAGCCACTCCACTACTGGTTGAACTCAGATGACTTCTTTGGATGCTAATGATGAATCTTATTGTCAAGGTTTTGATTTGCTATTTGTGCATGCCGTGTCCTGGCCTGCGGTCAGGATGCAGAACAAGCCTCAAAGTTCTAATGCAGTTAATTCAGTTGAATTGTCTTTTGAATGTGTTTGCTGTGAGACGACACAATGTCTGTCTTCATTGTATTTTGCATACTCAAGCCCCAGCTCTTTCAAAGATAAACTATAATTACAATGTAATATGTTCTATATAGAGAAGTACAGAGAAGGCCAGACGGAGCTGCATTGTGTTTTTGTAGATCTGGAGAAAGCTTATGACAGGGTGCCCAGAGAGGAACTGTGGTATTGTATGAGGAAGTCTGGAGTGTCAGAGAAGTATGTTAGAGCGGTGCAGGACATGTATGAGGACTGTAAGACAGTGGTGAGGTGTGCTGTAGGTGTGACAGAGGAGTTCAAGGTGGAGGTGGGACTGCATCAGGGATCAGCTCTGAGCCCCTTCTTGTTCGCTATGGTGATGGACAGGCTGACAGACGAGGTTAGACAGGAATCTCCATGGACTATGATGTTTGCAGATGACATTGTGATCTGCAGTGAGAGTAGGGAAGAGGTGGAGGAGAAGCTAGAGAGGTGGAGGTTTGTCCTGGAAAGAAGAGGAATGAAGGTTAGCCGCAGTAAGACAGAGTACATGTGTGTGAATGAGAGGGACCCAAGTGGAAGAGTGAGGTTACAAGGAGAAGAGATCAAGAAGGTGGAGGATTTGAAGTACTTAGGGTCAACAGTCCAGAGCAATGGAGAGTGTGGAAAAGAGGTGAAGAAACGTGTGCAGGCAGGATGGAACGGGTGGAGAAAAGTGTCAGGTGTGATGTGTGATAGAAGAGTTTCAGCTAAAATGAAAGGAAAGGTGTACAAAACTGTGGTGAGACCAGCGATGTTGTTTGGTCTAGAGACAGTGTCACTGAGGAAAAGACAGGAGACAGAGCTGGAGGTAGCAGAGATGAAGATGCTGAGGTTCTCTCTGGGAGTGACCAGGAAGGATAGGATCAGGAATGAGTACATCAGAGGGACAGCACATGTTAGAGGTTTTGGAGATAAAGTCAGAGAGGCCAGACTGAGATGGTTTGGACATGTCCAGAGGAGAGATAGTGAATATATTGGTAGAAGGATGCTGAGTTTTGAACTGCCAGGCAGGAGGCCTAGAGGAAGACCAAAGAGGAGGTTTATGGATGTAGTGAAAGAGGACATGAAGGTAGTTGGTGTGAGAGAAGAGGATGCAAAGGACAGGGTTAGATGGAGGCAATTGATTCACTGTGGCGACCCCTGAAGGGAAAAGCCGAAAGGAAAAGAAGAAGAAGAAGAAGAATATGCGGCGATGTGATGCGATGGATGGATGGATGGATGGATGGATGGATGGATGGATGGATGGATGGATGGATGGATGTAATCTGATATATTTTCTTATTAATTATGAATGTTGCCATGAAATCTGTGTTTAAAGTAAACTCATCTTATAATTTGTATAATTCACAAAGGCAAGAAATATTTTTCCCTAAAACACAAGAAACAGAACACTGCAAATTGGAGTCTGCTTTATAAAGTTACATGTCAATTTTTAATAAAATCTCTGAAATTATACAAATTGTTTCTTATTGGATATGAATCACTTTTATTACATGAAGCTCTGTGTTCAGACAGAAGGTTTCTTTAATCTTTGTGTGTGTGTTATTTGTATTCTGTGACTGTTGGAGAAACACGCTGTTGTTCATGGTCAGTAAAGCCGCTCCATGTACAGCAAAACAGACTGGCAAGGGCAACGTGTGTGTGTGTGTGTGTGTGTGTGTGTGTGTGTGTGTGTGTGTGTGTGTGTGTGTGTGTGTGTGTGTGTGTGTGTGTGTACGCATTTTATAAATATATATGAGGATCTTGACGGGTTGGTGGGTGTACTCAGTTTGCATGGCACAAGGTCTGGCCCGGAGCCACCAGATTTCAGGTCCCTCCCTGAGTCTGCCCATTTCTCCTTACTTTAAAAATTACACACACACACACACACACACACACACACACACACACACACACACACACACACACACACACACACACTCAGAAATTTGACCCTGTGACAGCTTAAATCTCCCCAACCACACATCCAGGCACAGAGGACCATCATACAGCCGTTCTCTTTCTTTCTGCTGATCAGCAGAAACACAGTATGCTTCAACCCAAGGACAGTGTGTGTGTGTGTGTGTGTGTGTGTGTGTGTGTGTGTGTGTGTGTGTGTGTGTGTGTGTGTGTGTGTGTGTGTGCGTGTGCGTGTGTGTATCTATGTGTGTGCAGGAGGAAGTGGTGGCCACAGCTCACTCCTCTCCAGTCTGCTGGAATGCCAAAACCAGCCGGCAGGGTCAACACAGGAGTCAAAACATTTCAGAGGAACGTGGAGAGGCCAGGTAGCCTTGTGCATTTTTATCACACGATTGTGACCCGTTGAACAACAAAGAAAAATGACTTCACTTTGAAGCCTGGACGGAGCTCCACCCTAAGTTTAGAGGTGGAGAACGTGTGCTGGTTGTGATGCTTTAGAGGTCAGGAATGTGGCAAGACTTACTTGGACGCACTTGAACACCAATAAACAGAGTGCAGAGTCAAAGAATGTCAAGGGTAGTAGCTGAATGTTTTTTAGTTCGATCCTAGAGGGAAAATTTTGAGTAAAAGACAGTTTAGTATTAACTTCCACTATTTTTACTAGCCTTTGTTCTATCATCCATGATGAACAGTAAAGTATCCAAGGAGATACGTCTGATGCCCTAAGATGCTCATAGAGACAACATCAACCAAGAAGAAGAAGGGGTGACAAGCGTTGGAGTTGCATGAACGCAGCAGTGCTGCTCCTGTGGGGTTGTGGCAGAAAGCGGTACTGCAGGACAATAATCGGATATGACGGCACATGTTTGTATCTCCAAATGTTTGTAAATTGAATATTCATTAAATTGAGGACTACATGTTCTTATCATTGTGGAATCCCACAACCAACTTCCCTTTGGGGAGGAATAAAGCCTCATCAGCATGCGGTGTCGGTTTTCTCCTGATGTTGACATGCTGCATAGCACTACGAATTATAAGGTCTCATTTATAGTTTATATATAATTATATTATTTATAGTTTAGATATAAAGGGAAGGTTCAAGTGTTGGCTTCTTAAGAAATAGCTTAATTGCAGCTATCCTGAAAGACCGTGGTTGTCACGGTTCAGCGTGGCTGTACTGGTGTGGGCAGGGAGAGAGGCCAAGTTTGTGGGTGGAGCCACGGCTCCACACCTGTTGGTCCTCTCCACACCTGAGGCGCATCCCCACACCAGTTACTGGTTTTCACTCCCGAACGTCATTGGTGTAATCATCATGAGGCTTTTTAAAGCCAGGTTGGATGAGATGATGTTGGTTCATTTATCAAGTTTGGTTTGTCCTGATTCTTGCCTGTCTGGAGAAGTTTTGAGTTTTGGATTAAATCATGGATAAAACCTCTGCCTATGGTGTTCTGCATTTGGGTCCATATCCCACCATTTGTGACAGTGGTATGTAACCAACTACTAGGGAGTTACTGGTCATGTCTAAGAGGATCTTGCCGATCAAGGGTAGCCTTTAAAGGTGTCGTCAGAATGAGGCCTTTAGACATGCAGATGGTCATGAATGAAAAATTATTCATGTGACTTGCTCAGTGTCGACTGATTGGTGTACTACGATGAAGGTAATTACCTCATCCTGTAGGTGATTCAGAGATTATTGTATTCAATGCATGACCCAAAACTATAACAAGTAGTACAGGTTTCTGTATTCCACGATTAATGGGACAGATTAAACATCAAACTTTCAAATGATTTTTAATCGGCTTTAGGTTTATGATTAATTGTTTGACCTCTGCCCGTATGTCCAGGCATGTGGGTACTGGTGTAACTGGGCCAAGTGAATTAGTTTAAACCTACATATTCACCACGAGAGGTAATCACGAGCCAGGTAATCTGTACATCAGAATACAGTCCGCCGTTGCTCCTCTTGGTTAATGCGTTCCAGGTTAAAATGATTGAAACTTTTTTTTTTTTTTTTTGGTAACATTAAAATTTTCTGCAAGGCAGAAAGCAAAGATTTTGAAAACAGAGAAGTTTATTCAGATTCTACACTTCCATTTGTTTTCAAAAGTAAAACCTGACTGCAAAGAGATGATTTTTTCCCATCCATCCATTTTTTTGTAGACAATTGCGACCTTCTCAGCTACAGCTACTTATCTGCCTTGGTAGTTTGGTAAAGGGTCTGTTGGAGTGTGTCCCAGCTCGCTACGGGTAAGAGGTGGGGTATACCCTGGATAAGACGCCAGCTCATCACGGGGCCACATGATAGACAAACTAGACACACAAGGTCACATTAATAGACAAAATATTTTTATCTTTAATTATATTTGAGTCTTAGTCATAAAGGTCTCACTTGAAAAACAAGAATTATTGAAGGTTTCTAGCATCTCTGCATAAATCAATGTGTGTGCAGTGAATCCACCATCCGGAGTCCTCTGTTGGGAAGGGCATGATCCATTCCTCCTGTGTGCAGGTGTCAAGGCAGGCCCTCTTCATTTGCATATATTTGCATGCTGTCAAGCAGAGCTGCTGCTGACAGCCTCCAGAGCCGACCGTCTCCTGGACCCCGGCCCAATCCCACCGCCGTTGGTGCACGGCACAGCAAACTGTGTCGCTGAACGCCCTAAACCGGGTTGAGCGGCTCTGACAGCCTCCAGAGCCCAGCGTCTACCTGGACCCCTCGTCCAATTCTGTTGGCATGGTTACACGGCACGGTTAAGTGTGGAGGCGCAGGCTAACAGCCAAGTTGATTCTATGAGGGTTTTAGGAAAGACATCTTTCAGTGTTTAGATGTCTTATCACACCAGTAACCTCCACATGTCTCAGAATGAGGGAGTGAAACATAGGAATGTCAATTTCAAAATATGAAATATGAAGCGACGCGACTTCTTAAACATTTCAACAACTACCATGGAACACCTGAGTATGATAATAATAATAATAATAAATCCTGTAATGATCCCCACACGGAAATTGCTTTTATTATATATATATAGGGATTTGTTAGGAATGAGTGTGAGCTATTTGCTGCAGAGACAAATAGGAATCCAGATCCACTAGAGTCTGAAGGGTATGAGCTTGATTCTGTATAAGAAGTTATTTAATTAAATGGGGTTGGTGGGTCTGATTGGGGGACATCCAGATGGGTTGAGAAACTTATCACATATTTATCGGTTGATGAAGGTGCTTGAAAAAAAATGTTTTTATGAAAAGAAAAAATGACGAAGAAGAAAGAAAGTGTTTGACCTCTATATGGACCACCTGCTACAAATGTCGGCAAACCTGAGTTATTTTGTAAAGTTTTACGTGTGATGTGTGCAAAATTCTTCACATTCGTATTTTATGTATTAGCAGCACTGTGGGTACAGTCCAACTCAGGTTACATACAGAACATTGCAACTTCAAAAGAAGTTAATGGGTTGGAATGAGCCAGTCTTCTATTAGAATTAGTCTCAGCCCACAGTTTGAACTTTGAACACGGAGACATATGTAGACCACGCTTCATTAACCATGAATGATAATGGAGCTCATACTGATTTGAAATGCAGGTTAATATATTCTTATTTGACATGGTTGTGTCGATACAGTGATAATAATCTGCTGATAGAGACAAATAAACAGAATGTAGACAGGCCTTATTGGTTAATTCGTAATGCGTTGAAACACCTCTACCTTGGTCACACCTTGCCTATGTCATGAAAATACTAAAATAATAGTAATAATAATAATAATAATAATGAATGCGTTTACATCCACTGACAGATGAAACTGACTTCTCTATTTCTAGACTTCCTTTAAATGATGCTTCCGTGTCAGTTTTCACCCACTCCATCACAACATTCTTAAAAATGACTACATCAAACTGAAGTTGATTCCGTTGCCCTATCTTCCCCTCTCTGTAACAAACTGCCCTTCACCTACCCACTGCCCCTCCTGCCTCCTTCTGTCTCCATCCGTTCTGCTTTTTGGCAGTCGTGTCCTGGACCTTTCACAGTGACTTGTTTGGCCCCAGGTTTTCTGGACATTCTCCACCAAGGGACACAGAAGCCTGAGAGTCAAAGTGAACTCTCTTTCAGTTCCTCCCTCCCTCTCATCTTTGCCTCCTCAGCGGGTGTTTGTCATGTCCCGCTGAGTCAAACAGACGTGTGTTTACCAGTTTACTGTAGCTGGCCAGGGAGGCTTGTCGGTGTGCCGGCCAGCGCTTTGTCTCTCACACTGTGAAACACAACAGCAGTTAGACTTCTCCCTGACAGCATGCTAATCGTCTGATTTAACTCTCCCATGTTTAATCATGAGGAGAAATGAAGGGAGAGTAGAGATTATGATAATTAGTTCAAACTTCTTTTGTGTTCGATCCCATCTGTACACTTTTCCAGTGAGGTGTCAATCTCTAAATGTCTGTTTCGTTTCAGTACAAACTAGCAAACATACAAATAACTCTAACTGGACGTTGTCATTAGAAAAAAAACAGACATTCCTCTGTCTTAATTTCTTATGTGAGCCTTCAAAGGTGTGTTAATTTTAGTGTAATGTAAATGAATGCATGAATGTAATCAGGGTGTTCACTCCAAAGTTGCAAATATGAAGGGAGACTTGTTTTAAGGTTGCGTCTAAAGGAGATAATGGTAGAGGAGACCGATGTGGAAGGTCAGAGCAGGACGTCATCGACAAAGCTTAAAACAGCACAAATTTGCATAATATCGTATTTCCTTACGATGATTACAGCAGGTGATTGTTATGATGCTTAACCTTCCTCTAGGCTCAGTTAGTGTTGGTGTCTCTCTGCTGACTTTCACCAAGAGTGGCTCAATTTTCTTTGTTTTTCCTGATGTTTTTTTCACAATATTTTTTGACGTTGTTGTGTTATTTAGGCAAAGTGTTATTAGTTTGGCACTTTAATGATAAATTATTGTTTTGTTTGATTTTTGATTAAACGAGTCAAACTCTTACGTTATACAGTAATCCCTCGTTACTCACTGTTAATGAACCACCCGCAAAAACGAAATTCCGCAATATAGTGACAAACTATTCTATTATTTACGGTAATTTAAATATTAATGAAACCCTTCCCATACTGATATTATACCACCTTCTATCTGTATTACCTTTTCCCACACCCTGATAATTTTATTTAATTTAATTTTTAATTTAATTTTTAATTTATTTTTTAATAATTTTTAACTCACGGAACGCAGCGCACTTCCGGATGCCGTCAGCCAATTGGATTCGCATACGGTATCACATGACTACCTACTAAAAATCCGCAATGAGGGGAAGCCATGCGTGTTGACGCACAAATACGCAAGTGACTACTGTATTGCTGTGGACCCCAACCCTCAGGCCGCGGGTTGGTAACAGTCTATAGGTCGATTGGTACTGGGCCGCAAGAAAGAAAGAAAGAATACATAACTGACATTATTCATTGATTAATTTGCTATATCCACTTCACCTTCTGTCATGGGTTATGGGGTGGTGGAGCCTATCCCAGCCGACTGGGGGTGTAACTCAGGGGACAATCCAGGTGCAATGCCAGTGCACCGCAGAGCCACATATGTATTCATTTTCATTTTATTTCTGATCTGGTTCTAAATGATGTTTTGCTTTGGACAATAACTGGATTCTCTCCTCTATGACACCCTCTTGATGCATGTCAAAATGCTTGCCTCGGTCACATGACTACCTTCTTAAAAACAGAATACATAACCGCTAAATGAATTCTCCCCCGGCTAGCAAAGCAAACAAAAGCAAACGTTGGCGTGATGTTATGAGGACACTCCTAATAAAATTGCACACACATTGTAATCACGTTTATTATTATATTTACAAAAAAAAAAAAAAGTTTTTATGCTGGTCGTATCATTTTATTTTGTTGTATTTATCCGCCATACCTTAAAGGCCAGTCTGTGAAAATAGTTTCTGATTTCAAACTTGTTGTGGCGCATAAAAAGTTGGGGACCACTGTTACATTGGACCCCTTTTAAGTAAAGGTAAACTGTATTGGGAGATGGCAAATTATTGTGTTTGCTTTAATTGGATGAATAATTTGAAATTCAAAATAAACACCATAAAGGGAACAATTAAACCGCTGACAGTAACATCTGATCAGATCATTGACCTGGCTTGAGGCCGGCAGAGGGCCAGTTAGCGACGTTATTGTAAATAGCTGTGTGAATTCTACTGATTATGATTGTATTAACTTCTGGTTGGTGGTTAACATCAAAAATATGACAGTTTACGTTGTGTTCTTAATATTCATGTTTGTAGATGATGAGATTGTTCAGCAGGTAGCAGCATCATGGGAATCAGAGGAAGGATTGCGTCTCAGGACATGTGAGACTACAGACACTACAGTGTGACGGGCCGCCACAACAATCCACTCTCTCTGTGGCGCAGACAATGGTGGGACTGTTCCACCACAGACGTACAAGTGTCCCGGCCATCTGTCTGCACGTCCCCACAGTACAAACATTGTGCTACACACCACCCCCACGACACAAAACAATCTCACTGTCATGCATGTGCCAGCTCACATTGAAGAGTCCATCCAACCAAGTGATATCAAATATTATAAATATCAACAAAACTGCCCTGTTTTCACATGTTGAATTCATTTTAATAGAATAATCCCAATAATAATTTTTTGTAGCAATTGAATAAGATTCGTTATGATTGAAGAGCTGTTGATATTCAGTTGTCATGACTGCAGATTTTTTTTTTTTTCAGTTTCTCATTTTTGAGGGGTCAGTGCATTTTTGTTGTAATTTAAATCATTTGGACTATTTCTTTGACAAAACAAGCAATATGAATTGCATTCTGGGAAATGATTATCCTGTAACAGCAAAAATGATGCAAAGTTGTGTCATGGTCAAGTTGATAATGGTAATTATAATGGTAGTTATAGCTATAATACTGTTCTGATAGCTGTGTTAATGGGTCTTAAAACATCAAGGGAAGAAATCCGGACTGCTGATGAATCAAATGATGCTAACGCTAATCGCACACAACACCAACAGCAACACACACACACACAGCACTCAATTAACAAAGACATGGCAAAAGAGAGCGTTTCAATCCAAACACGTGGGGACAAAGGGTGTGTGTTCGTGTGTATGCAAGCATGTGTGTACAAGCAGAATAAGATTGGGTCACCATACAGTCTCACAGCTGAGTACTGAAAAGCTGCTGCAGAATAGAGACTCTGTTTCAGCTATGTGTGTGTGTGTGTGTGTGTGTGTGTGTGTGTGTGTGTGTGTGTGTGTGTGTGTGTGTGTTCATGAGACACAAAAAGTGCTTTAAACAGTCTATAAGAGTGTGAGAAAAGGTAATACAGATAGTTGCACTGCGTTCCAGCTGCAGTCCATCCTGATTGGCCCTGAGGGCCGGGTGTGGCAGTCTGCAATGCAAGACAGTCTCAAGACAAGATCATGTCCTGAATGAGGAATCGCCATTGATGAGTGGTAAAAAAAAAAAACTAAACATGAATATTTATAGCTTTTTTTTTGTTTATTCCCGTATTGTAAACATTAATAAACACATTTTATAGGAGTATAATGTCTTGTATTTATGTAGGTTTTTATGTACAGTAACGGGACCGTTGGGTTCTCTGCAGAGAGGTTTTTGGGTAGCAGGGAGCTGGATGAAGTTGTGCTTCTTCACTTGTTCCAAAACCAGCGCTAGTTTCACCTCAAATGTTTTTATGTGGGGAATAAATGTCGCAGATGAGTTTCCCCTGGCCTTGTAACTGCAAGTTAAGGCTGTTTTAATGGCTTATTAGTGATTTTATTATTCCAATATTTGTGTTGGACAAATGTTAAGACGAGTTAAATGACGTAAAGTTAATTTACATTTTTCTGTGTATTTTTAGAAAACCGATATATAATTGAGAATGACTTAACCTGAAAAAACAGTAGCCGAGATATACCTATATATTTATTAAAATTGTTTATTTTTTAATACAGTACGGACAAAAAAAACCTAAATTTACAAATACAATTTGGGGATTTCTACCATATACGCGCTTTATTTATTAATAATAAATAAAAGCATTTTTTTAGGTTGTAAAACAAATAAAGGAATTATTACTTATATGTTGAGTAAAATGATGATAACTTGACTTTTATTTTTCCATTCATTTTTTAAATTGAAAACGACATAAGTATATAAACAGGAAATAAACCATTGAAGGCTCATCAGATTGTGAGCTGGAAATCATTTTAATAAAACTAGAATCAAAATTGATGTCAATTATTACAAGTCAATGAATGATGTAGAAACCTTCAAGAAATTGGGGTGTGTGAAAAAAATAAGTGTTCTGTGTTTGGCTGTTTATGTACATGTGATTAGTTTTATTATTTTCTCATGCTCACCACTATAATCCCGGGACAACCAGACACAGAGGCGTCCTTGTGATCAATAGGACAGTTGGAGTAACAGTGTAAATCACAGTGAAGGAAGCAGAGACACATTCACTGTCTAACAGATGGCTCATACATGCTGCCGAGCCCATAAACCTTCTATTATCACACTCTGACATGTCAAGGAGCAGCTACTGTTTCAATGCTTGTTTGTGCTAAAATAAAATGACTGAATGAATTAAAACATTTTCTTTCGAAAACACAATCTTCTCTTGACCAAAATCAAATGGAAAATTCTTTGATTTAAAAAAATAAATGTACATTCTTACGTATATTTTTCCAGGAACTGGCAGTTGCACTGTAGGTTATTTAATTATTATTATTTATTTATTTTTAATCATGGAGACTTATAAACAGTATTTGGAATCAATACATATTTGCAGGTTATTTATTCTGCAGTCAGATCATGTGGGATTTAAATTATAATCTGAGTCCAGCCACTCTGACTTTCATTAACTCATTCATTTTTATAGGGAGGACTTTATTTATAGACAGTCCCCTGTACTAAGTTTTAACATTTCCTGTGCTGGAGGGGTGTTCTGCTGTTGTTCTGCAGAGTCTGACTGCTAGTTAGGAAGGAATAAATTTCCTAACAGCGATCCATTTATAAGAAGAGGGAACAGATGAGCAGAGTTCACAGAGCGCTGTGAACGGTGGAACACTGCTCTGTGTGAGATCTCATGAAGTGAAGCTCCAGAATCAACATGAATTAATCGTGTTTAATGAATTCTGTCTGCATGTAAACACCACAAGGATACTGGAAAGCATGAAGCTGCTGCAGCTTTGACTTTGTGTGAGTTGGTGGTGGAGTTGGCAGTATATAATGATTCTCCATCTTCTATAAACACACACAACCTATGAGACTAGGTTTGAATGAAACTGTTATAAACTGCACCTTAACTCATTGAAGTCTTCTCAGATGCTGCTGCATTTGTTTATAATGAGTCTTGCAACTTTTGCTTGTTAATATGGTTTTGTGGCATTGGTATCAATTTTCTATTTTTCTTCCACTTCTGCTTTTTTTGCAGGTCACGGGTGTTGTTGGAGGCTATCATGGGTGTTGTTGGAGGCTATCATGGGTGTTGTTGGAGGCTATCATGGGTGTTGTTGGAGGCTATCATGGGTGTTGTTGGAGGCTATCATGGGTGTTGTTGGAGGCTATCATGGGTGTTGTTGGAGGCTATCATGGGTGTTGTTGGAGGCTATCATGGGTGTTGCTGGAGGCTATCACAGCAGACAATGGGCAAAAGGAGAGGGGACATTCTAGGTCCGTTGTGGGGAACCATAGAGCCACACAAAAGACAAACAACCATTCTAAACTCTAAAGTTTCTGTGTTTACCCGTAACTGCATACCTGTTTATGTTTACACTGTTTACACCTGTTTGTATTGTACATTTCTGATTATTGTGTATTTTACTGCTTTATGTGCTTTCATTGCCCCTTGGGGACTAAAAATATTTTAACTGAATTGAATTGAATTCACACACACACACACACACACACACACACACACACACACACACACACACACACACACACACACACACACCTACGGCATGACTAATCCACCTAAACGGCATGTTTTTGGAGATGAGAGGAAGTCAGAGAACCCACGCAGACACGGGGAGAACACACAAACACAGACAGGAGTCAAACCCTGACAGCACCACCCACTGCCCCGCTGTGCCACCCAAAATTATCGATAGAAATGTAATAAATAACGATTCATGAACAATTCAACTTCAGAAGAACTTCTCAGAACCAATTGTTGTTGAGGGTAAGTTGAGGACTACCTGTATACCCTCTGGCAGAGTATGCTATACCAAGTGGATCTCAGGGGAGGGAGCAGACTGAATGATTAAAGACACCAGTGAATCTGTGGAAATAAAGACAAGCACACAGTGTTAGAGGTGAACAAGGTGAAAAAAGGTAGAAAAGTCCATCTCAGATGCAACACTGCCCACCCAGCCCAACAAATGTGTCCATCAGTTAGATGTAATCCAAGAAGTCTGTCAATCCCTGTCATACTCTGTTTCTCCCTAAGATGCAATGGATACATGCTGTTAAAGGCCTCTTTGAAGAGGACCTTGAGAAATAAACTTGGCCAAGAACAGCCTGAACTAACTTCATGGAGCAACTATCTAGTGGCCCCTCCAGTGATATCTTTGGGAAAAGGTGCCCTGTATGCTGGGTGTGAGGTGAGGGAGGGACCCAAGCAGGGACCCGAGTATCCCAACTCCTAATTCCAGGATTGTTTTTCAGGTTTCAGTCTGAAGTGAAACTTCACTGAGGAAAACACAGGAGACAGAGCTGGAGGTAGCAGAGATGAAGATGCTGAGGTTCTCTCTGGGAGTGACCAGGAACGATAGGATCAGGAATGAGTACATCAGAGGGACAGCACATGTTAGAGGTTTTGGAGATAAAGTCAGAGAGGCCAGACTGAGATGGTTTGGACATGTCCAGAGGAGAGATAGTGAATATATTGGTAGAAGGATGCTGAGTTTTGAACTGCCAGGCAGGAGGCCTAGAGGAAGACCAAAGAGGAGGTTTATGGATGTAGTGAAAGAGGACATGAAGGTAGTTGGTGTGAGAGAAGAGGATGCAAAGGACAGGGTCAGATGGAGGACACTGATTCGCTGTGGCGACCCCTGGAAAGGAAAAGAAGAAGTCTGAAGTGAAACTATGATGCCGTAAGAAATTATCAGCAAATATTTCATCTACATTATTTATCAGTTGTGTCTTTGAATGTGTCAAAACAAATGAGACAATCAAACATGGATCTAAATAGTCAAGGCATTGTACGGTTTATGTGATCACCTCTACCCAGGAGACATCACCTTCTGTTTTCTAAGACAGTAAAAAAATTATAGGGGCCCATTCTGGATATCAGTTTGCAATTAGGTACGGCAGCAATCATTTCTAGATACTGTAGCCAACCTTTGAAGCGACAGCCAGTGTATACCGCAGTTAGTTGCAGTTTGTCCCAATGGGAGGGGGAGTGTCCTGGAAGAGAGAGAAAACATCATGAACGAACCTGGAAACGGGGCAGAGTAAAGACGACTAATTTCCCTCAGGAGGGTATATACCGAAGCACACACAAGCACAAATGCATGAATACAAAATGTAGACACATATACAGCCATATGCAGACAGACATGCATTCAGCTGGAAACACACAATTACACACACACACACACACACACACACACACACACACCACATCTTTTCATCTTTGATAAAATCCCAAGGGAGTTGAGGGTGGTAGCTAGTGGCTGTTAAGTGTTGACCGGTGTGTTGTGTTCTCATTGTGTCACACATCTCGTCTCTAATGAGGAGGTGCCAGTCCCAACAGTTAATTTACCAGAGGACAATCACACACTGGCTCACCCTGACATTTATAGGTAATTAGGACCTGCCTGAGAAAACTCTGTGTGTGTGTGTGTGTGTGTGTGTGTGTGTGTGTGTGTGTGTGTGTGTGTGTGTGTGTGTGTTTGTGTGTGTGTGTGTGTGTGTGTGTGTGTGTGTGTGCGTGTGTGTGTGTGTGTGCGTCTGTGCTCATCTGCGCATGTTAGTGTAAGCATGTGTGGTAAGTCTAATGATTAGGTGAACATTTTTATCAGTTTAACACTGACACAACCGTCATGGAGCTAATTGTGTTTGCATACAGACAGTATAATGGGGAGTCATTATTTTAATTGCATTATGACTTGTAGACACTAAATTCTGAGTACTTTACAAGGCTACTTGTATCTATGAATTTCAGCAATGCTGACATGAACTTCCAGTTCCCTTTTTTTTTTTTTTTTGTATGAATGTGACAAATCAGATTGGGATCTCATTCATTTGTGCTTGTAGAAAGGATGCAGGTCTAATTCACGGACATGCAGCATGAATGAGAACAGTCAGATCTGAGCTCATGACTCTTCTTGCGTTTATTGATGTCATCATCAGACAATGCTTTCAGCAAAACAAAATGAGAGACAAGACAAGAGGGGAGAGATGACAACATCTCTCCTACTCCTGAGGAAAAGTTAAGGCAAGCATTTATTACTGGTGCATCATTTCTATTTCAAATACTAAACTTTTTTTGGGGGGGGGTGGGTGGTTTCAGTTGATTCATGCATAGATGCAGATTAACATTAGAGATCCAAAAACTGACATATCCAAAACTGACTTTCACATTACCAGATATCATCTTCAACCATTTTCTGGTTCACTTGCTTGTCTATAGAACAGGAGCGTCATTACCTGATGGGTGGGAGTCTACATCAGTTGGTTGGTAATTTGAGTCCTCAGATGAACTCATAAACTCTCTTACAGCCTGTCAAACAGTGCAGATCGGTGTAGCATACATCATCATACGTGATGTAATGCTGCTTGCATCACACTGTATCTCCCCCAGCTGATGACAGTCAGGCCTGTTTCTCCTGCCAGCACATCCCAGCTGCTATGAGGCAATGCAGTCCGCCAAGCACAATACAGGGCGTCAGCGCTCAACAATGACAGTCCTGTGCTCCCTGGATGGTGTCATTGTCACACTTTTCTTTTTTTTCTTCTTTTTTTTTTTTTTTTTTTTTTGGAGGGAAGGCTTTTTGAGTTATTGTTTATGATATTGTTGTTCTAGCTACACGTCTCTCTCTAGGGTAGCCAGTTATTAATCCTTGCATTGTTGGCTAGGAAACAATAGATGTACTGCGTGGCTCACGTGCAAACTGGAAGTGGGTCATGGGAAGACTGGCCATGATGGTGACATGGGATTAGAAGGAATCTGTCTGTTATGTTACATAGAGGTCAGAAGAGTTATAGTCTGTCTGACTGTCTGTCTGGCTGTCTGTCTGTCTGCCTGTTTGTCTGTCTGACTGTCTGTCTAGCAGACTGTATGTCTAGCAGTCAGATGGTTTATAGACTCTTACCAGTGTAACCCAACCCTAACCCTATCTGTCTGTCTGTCTGTCTGTCTGTCTGTCTGTCTGTCTGTCTGTCTGTCTGTCTGTCTGTCTGTCTGTCTGTCTGTCTGTCACATTGAAAGCACACAATCCTGTTACTGCAGAGTAAACAAGACTAAAAACATATAATATTATATTAAAATACATTCACATAGTTCCAGAATCCACCGCTAAGCATCAGTTTTGATTCACCCAGTTGTGCTGAATTTAAATTAGTTTACAATAAGCTTTTGCTCTTTATAATTAAGCTGTTAACAAGCTGAAGCGTTACATTAACCCTTTGATGCACAAATTACCAATACCTCTACTTTTCCACAGGTGAGTTCAGACACCTGTGATTGTTCAGACACCGGGGATTGTTTTTCTTCAACAGCTTCAAAATGAAAGGTTGTAATGCATTCATATTCACTGTTATGCAGATGATACCCAATTATATTTGTCAGTTAGAAAAAACAAATCTGACCAACTAACTAAATTACAGACTTGCCTCAGGGATACTAAGCCTTGGATGCTCCACAACTTTTTAATTCTAAACACTAACAAAACCAAAGCTATTATTATTTGGCCTTAGAGGACTTTAGAGATGATTTTTCTAATACTGTAATTCACTCAGATTACATTGTTTTACCTTCTAGTAGTGATGTCAGGAACTTCGGAGTAATTTTTTGATCAGGATCTGTCCTCTTTAATTCTCATATTAGATCTCATCTTAGATCTAATAAGAGAACCTAATGACAGCCGAAATGACAGCCTTCTTTCATTTATGATACATGGTAAAATTGGAAATTTCACATCCTTTAAAGGTGCAGAAAAAAATCATTCATTCCTTTGCTACTTCTAGGTCAACTTCTGCAATTCCTTACTATTGGGTTGTTAGAGCTCAATAGTAAGTATTTTACAATTAGGATTTTACAATTAGCTGAGAATGCTTCTGCCCACTTACTGACTTGAACTGGAAGGAGAGATCACATGTCTCCTGTCCTGGCATCCTTACATTGGCTCCCAATAAAATTTTGAATAAAATTCAAGATCCTCATGATCACTTGTAAAGCTCTTCACTGTGAGGCTCTGTGTTACATTGAAGATCTCATTGAACAGCTCTTCCCTCTGAGGATGCAGGATTTCTGGTAACCCGTCAGGTCTTTAAGAGGAGAACAGGAGGCAGAAGTTTTAGCTATCTGGCTCCTTTACTCTGAAACAATCTCCCAGCCTCGGTCCGGGGGGCAGATACCCTTAGTTTATATAAAAGTAGACTCAAAACTTTCCTCTTTAATAAAGCTTACAATTAAAAACAACCTAGATTCCTTTAGATGAGGTGCTATAGGCCTCGACTGACGACTGTATTTTCTCTGTCTCTCCTGTTAAAAAGGGGTTACGTGAATTACTTTAGGAGCTTCTGGTTTTTTTTTCTTTGCTTTTCTTGCTCATAAAACATTTATGTTTCAAATGCTTTTTTAGATACTGCCGCTGTCTGTGTGCTTCTCCTTGATAGGTGGGGAACAAGTCAAGAAGATAAGAAATCTGAAGATCTAATAATCTCGCACCCACTTCAGTATTAATTAAGTCCATTTTAACACTGACAAAACCATTTTGCACAAAGTTAATGTCCTAACTTGTGTTTGATGTTATTTTTCTTTTTTCACTTGGATAGTTTGATTCTTGATTGATGGAGTTCTGTTGTTGTTTTTTCACAACCTGACAACTTAAAAGGATTTATGTTAGAACAGAGAAACAAACATATTCTTTCTGTTACTTTTGTAACCTGAACCAGTAATAAATTCAGCGTTATCTAGCATTAAGGAGTAGTTACATTTATTTTACATTACACTGAGTTACATTTAGTTACATTTATAAGTTACATCTGGCCATTTGAGGACAGCCGTTATGCTGATGTGGCCCTCAGTGAAAATGATTTGTCCTTATCTCCATTGTATTTCCTCTCCACCCAACTATTCAAGACGGATGACCGTCTCCAGAGTCTGGGTTCTGCCCAGAGTTTCTTCCTCAATGAGGGAGTTTTTCCCTGCCACTGTCGCTTATGCATACTCTGGTTCTGTTGGGTTTTTCTCTCTGTTAAAGCTCTTTGAAATGTCTGCTGATATGATTGAACGTCATACAAATTGATTAATTGATTGATAATTCAAGACTTGAGGAGAAGAAGACCTACTGCCATCCTACTCCTGGTTGACTGAGTCACTCGATGATCACCTGACATCATCCGTTGCTCTTGGTCAATCATTGAGAGGCTCATCATGTCATTGTTGGTAATTTAAGAAGACAGATGTTTCCACCTGCTGTTAAGGTCTACTCAGACTTGACACACGCAGCAACATCATCAACAAAGAGTGAATTACACTGAGCATAGTTCAAACCCAGTCACCTCAGAGGCCAGATCGGGCTCTTGTCTGTCTTCTTTTTACACTTTAGAGTCACAAAGTAACTCCTGGTCTGTTCCCTCTTGCCCCCACGTTATTTCCCTGATGTAGTGTTAAAGTCATAATCCCTCACCCCCCCCCCCCCCCCCCCCCCCCCCGCAACCCTCCATCTCACCACGTCCCGTGAGCTTTGCCCGTCCTCATTAGTGGATATTTTTCTCATGTTTCTTAATTGTGTCCTGCTTTTTGCACCACCTGCCCCTCCCCCGCCCTCTCCTCTCCACTCCCTCTTCTCTCACTCTCTCATGCCCCCCCCCCTCCTCATATGTGCTCTCTAACAGCCACTAATTGTCATCATAAGGATGCGTTCCCTGTCACAACTGGAGAACAGACTGCAGACTGACAGTGTGCATCCTGGCACCTGTGGCCCCCTGGGGCCCCTACACTGGTGTCTGGGTGCCCAGAGGGCCTTTGCAGGCAGAAGGCTTTGCTCTGCAAGTGTAACTAATGAAGACAGGAGGAGGTTTTTACCTGGGTAAGAAACAGAGAGACAAGAGGTGGGGAAATGGGAATAAACAGTAATGAGTGTAAAGACATAACAAGGATTAAGAGATTACCACTCTTTTGAACCCGTTCTCCGTCCAGGTTTCTAGGTTTAATGGTTTCATTTGTAAATTAATAGTAATTTATAAATCCAGTGGTCATATAATAAATTACTAGGAGAAGTATTAACACAAACTGAGTTTGATTCAATTTCACCAGTAAAAGATTTCCTTAAAAAAACAAAAATTGTAATACCCAAAATGTCCCACTGGAAAGATAAAAAAAGAAAAATTAAGAAACCCATTTATGCTGAAAACTGCTCCAAATGGCATCAAGGGCACATTAAATAAATCTGAGGAAATTGTCATTTCTACTGCTGATGCCATGATCAGATGAGTGAGTGAGTGATGCTGAAAAGACGACAGGAAGCTGAGCTGAGCGATGGAAATAAAGATGTTGAGCTTCTCTAAGACTGACCAGGTTGGATCGGATTAGAAATGAGTTCATCAGATGAACAGTCGGTGAGATGGTGAGATGTTCTGGAGACAAAGTTAGGGAGAGCTGACTTTGATAATTTGGGCACATCCAGAGGAGAGATGGTGAATATATTTATAAAAAGTGATGAGGATGAGGAAGATATGAGGTCAGTTGGTGTTAGAGAGGAGGATCCAGAAGATAGTCTTACATGGAAAAGGATGACATGTAACTGATTAATACAGTTGATTAAATAAACAATAAAAAAACAATTAAAATAAAGAATTAAATTAAAAAATATGTGTATTTCCCAATCTGGGACCATTAAATAATTAATCTGTCTATCTATGCTGTGGGGACCCCAAACAAGACAAGCCCGAAGGACAAGAAGAGGATTTTTACTGTCAATGCAAAACCAAATCCAATAATCTATCAGTAACATCTAGGTAGATCATTTTCTCATCATTTTCTTGTGCTTCATGCAGAAATCTCTTTCTGAATGAAAAATTTTCAATTATTTTTGACAGCTTGAGTACAAATACATGAACCTTGAGTACAAAGGAACTCAAGTGCAGGTTAAGTATTCTTTGCTTCGATAACCTCATGTTTAGAATATGAAGGCTCTATTATACACTTCAGATTTGTGTTAGGATCTGCTGGTTGTACTGGTTTCGCACAGGAAATCCTTCTGACTCCATACACGCACATGTTAGTGTATGCGTTAGTGTGCAAGTGGGAATTTGTGTTTTGAGGCATGTGTGCCCTCAGCATGGGGCCACGATGGGCCCTGTGCCGACCAGCTGGAGGCTCAATCTGTTGAGAGGGTCCACTGCTCAGTGGTGGGAGGCCGAAAAGACCCATAACGACACCTTGACCATTTGCCCCGGCCTCCCTTCTCACTGGGATGTGCATCTTGGCAGGCCCAGCTAGGGACTGACAGCTCCGAAGAGCAAAAAGACTACCAGACACTCAGAATGAGGAGGAGAGGAGGAAGATGGCTAGAGAGGTGCAGGAGGGGAGGGTTGATGGGCATCAACATGGAAGTGGCAGAAACTGCTCACGGGAAGGCAGTGAAAACAGCAACAGAGGAAAGTCAGGCACATTGCCAACACCAGAGAGGCAGATTAAGATGGAGAGGAGCGAAGAAAAAAGTAGACTCAAACACATGAAAGGGGAGGAAAGTGAAGAGCAAAGACGGAAGGAGGAGATGACAAGAGAAAAAGAGGAGGGGAGAAAGAGTGAAGCAGAAAAAGGAGACATCGTACCTTTCTGTCGCAGAACCAACACACAACCTACGTATATAAGATGGGCCACAAGGTGGATTTTGACATTTGTCAGTAAAGATTTGCGTAAAAGCTCCTCGGGAGCAAACAGAAGTTAGTTTACCAAACAAACAGTAGAAGTTGGTTTGCTAGAAGATTGTTCAATGTGTATGAAAAATAAGAACATGCTGCTGTGAACATACTCAAAGACGGACAAAGATCCACATGGACTCACGACCGAAAAAAAAGTCTGAGGCAGTATGCCGTGTTCATCCGGCAGGGAAAATTTGAGCTGCAGTTTATCTATACATTTTACTTTTTTTGGCAGGAAACTTTTCAAACCTTTGTCACATCATTTGTTGTTTCCAGACTTCTGTCTGGAAGACAGTATCTAATGGAGTCAGTATCTGATACAGACCTGAACAGACTGACCAGCAGATCCACTCATTATGTTTTCTGGACATGACTACACAGAAATGACAACTATTTCTACGCCACCTGCTCCATGGAACCGCTTATGGTGTGTTTCAAAGCAGATGTCTATTATTATTATAATTATTATTATTGTTATTATTATTATTATTATTATTATTATTATTATTATCATTATTATTATTATTATTATTATTATTATTATTATTATTATCATTATTGTTATTATGATTATGATTATGATTATTATTATTATTATTAATAATAATAATAATAATATTGTTATTATCACATCCTGCTTCAAAGTGGTGATGTATTGTATTTGTCAGTGTTTGTGTTTTCGTCTGTTAGTCCACCAAATATCTTCACAACCGTTGCAGATAGAAAGATGGCACAAAAAGCACATTACTCGGGCAGCAAAGGGAATGAAAATTAAATGATGACCTTGACCTTGAGAAAACTAGGTCAAGGTCAATTTTTAACTTTTGTACACTCAGGAACTGGATGACACAGAAAGATGTGGGAGAAGGCCAGTGTGAGTGAGACCATAGATCAAAGCTAGTGCTTTGATCTATGACAGTAGGTCAGAGAACTAGCTTTGATCTCTGATCTATGCAAGTAGGTCAGGGTAAAATTTTTAATTCAGGAGTGTCACGGGATGTTGCAGTCTCTGCATTGGTTCTTGTTATGATGATTATTTTTTGTTGTTGTCATTGCCATCATTATTATCATTATTATTGTTTTTGTTATTGTTGTCATCATTATAATATTATTATTATTATTATTATTATTATTATTATTATTATTATTATTATTATTATTATTATTATTATTATTGCTGTTGTTATTATTATTATTATTATCCCACTCAACCTTATAGTCCTTATAGTACGCAACCTTTCACTGAAATACCTTGAAAACAACAGTGTGTGTGTGTGCGTGTGTGTGTGTGTGTGTGTGTGTGTGTGTGTGTGTGTGTGTGTGTGTGTGTGTGTGTGTGCGTGTGTGTCTCCTTGACAGGTTGAAGCAGGGTGTCGGGGTCACATCTGAGGGACTGTTTTTAGCGTTCACCAGTTTGCAGAGGAGACGCCGGATGGAACCATCTGGTCACGGGTCCAACGTGTCTCTGGCACGGGCTTGGCTAATGTCCATACCTGCTTGTTGTCTCTCTCTCTCAACCACACACACACACACACACACACACACACATACACACACACACACACACACACACACACACACACACACACACACACACACACACACACACACACACACACACAAACACATACTTACCGTGGGTCAAGCTACCCTAAGTGACGGGATGAGAGCAGATGTCGATCAGGCCTCCCAGTTCAGATAATTAAGCAGTAATACAAACAGCAAGAAGACCCCCGCACACACACACACACACACACACACACCTCTCTCTCTTCCTATCACACACAGACACACACAAACACACACAAAAAATGGGCAACCACAAGGGCAAATCTGAAACATCTCGTCTGTGAGTTGTGTTTAAGTGAACGTGAACTCTGCTTGGAGACACAGGTGAGAACAATGTCAGGAATCCTGACGGGACTGCTCTGAGTATCCTGACAATAAAACATTTACATATTTATATTTCGGCTCTTGTGGATTTTTTTTGTTGTTTTTTTTTTTTTTTTTTTGCGTGGTTTTCAAACTTAAAAGTTTCAAATCATCAACTTTAAGAAAAAGTCAGTGAGTGAAGATAAAATGCGGTTTCAAAATTAACACAGAATATATTCTAAAGATGTTTTTTAGGAATGGTGACAAACGTGTTCGTTTTTGTTTCTTTTGCTTTCTTTTGCAGTGGTTTTTAACCCTTGCAATTTTTTTCCCAGTCTCTTTCTGATTGTGGAGTCATGAACGCTGACTTGAGTCACCTGACCTTTTCTCCGTTGTGGATAATTGTGATTTTCACTGGACTCCCAGATTCTTGGACATCTACTGAAGTTCTGTAACCAATGTCTAAAGAGGTTTACAGAAACCTTCTCATCTGATCCCTAATCTGTTACTTTCTACTAAAGGTAATAAGTTACTTTACTGTATGACTGAATACATAGCAAAAACAAGGCAGTCAGAGACTGCAGCATCCCGCGACACCCCTGAATTCAACATTTTATCCTGAACCTACACATTTTTGTGCCTCTGGCTTCCTGAAAATGTTGCTTTTTGTTGTGTTTTATTACCTTTTCCCACATTCTGATAAACTGTTTAAAGCACTTTTGTGTCTCAGGGAAATCCGAGACTCACGGTATGTAGCGCACTTCCAGATGCACTATAAAAGTGAAAATTTTACCATGGCCTCATTTTTCAAGGTCAGGTTTGTGATCTAGTTTTCATCCCCTCACCTCCCTGAATATAACGCCTTTTGTTTCGTTTGTCTATCTTATCCGGTTCTTGAGATATGTGCAAAAAATGTACAAAAGTTGAAATTTGACCTTGACCTAGTTTTCAAGGTCATCATCTCATTTTCATCCCCTTTGCTTTCTCTCTTTCATCTTTCTATCTGCAACGGTTGTGAAGATATTTGGTGGACGGATGGACGGACACACAATGACTAACGGTCACATGACTAACTTCTTAAACGGGCCACTCCGACCAGTAAAAAGTAGACTAATTGAAAACCAAGCTAGTAAAACAAACATAAAACAAAATTTTGTCGCGTTGCTAATGAAGTTTGCCATGGTGCTAATGAAGTTCCATACATATTGGATTCAGGTTTATTATTATTTTTAGAAAAAAAAAGTTTTTATGTTGATCACATCATTTATTTTGTTGTCTTTTTCCACCATGACTGAAGGTTTAGCAACCTTCAGTGCTCTGCAGCATCACACCAGGGCTGAGGAAGGGCCTCAGTGTTTATTCCTCTGCTGTCACCCCAGCAGACAGCGTGGTGAAGTAAGGAATGGTGTGATCCATTGAAGCATCCAGAGGCTCCAACCCTGATCATGAAGCTGACGTCAGACTATTCCTCGGTCTGGAACTGAATGACGCACAGCGAGTCATGGAGGACCGCTGGAGGACCCTGGATTCTCTGCAAAACGTGGTTGTTAATGATCAATCTTCTGTTGTTCATCAGGCCTCGCATTGCTGAGAAGTATTTTGTATAGCCAGCACTTTTTTTACTGTGATTTTACATTGGTAAAAACAATGCTGTAAATCATATATTTAATACTATTTAATACTGTGCTATTCAGAATAATACATATTCTGAATATCATGCAGCAGTCTCAAGTGTGGTTGTGAAAGATAATTTATAAATTGCTTTGATATTTAACGGAAAACTGGTTTCAACCTCCTTATTTACAATAAAAAATACTCCAATTTAAAATATGACAATCATTTCATTCATACATATTCGGTACGTCATTACTTTGATTTCAAGCAATGCATGAACTAAAATGACTATTGGACTGCTGGACCTCCTGGCACATACTTGACAGCGTGAATAGATAAATATTAACATTTTGCAGACTACTGGGGTTAGAGGAATTCACAATCTTCAAAGCTTAAATTAAATCTCAGTTTGTGCATCAGAGGAATAAAATTATATCACACCTGCACTGACTTAGCAGTCTGACAAACTCTCTGCTGGAGAGAGACCTCTCTGTTAACTAAAGCTGATTCCTGATTCCTGAAGTGTAAGTCTTTCGCCCTCTGCTGGTCAAAATCAGAACAACATGTTTGAGCTAACATTTACAACTTGAATACAGTAATACGGTATATTTTTTCACTGCATTGCTTGATTAAATCAAAGCCATATGTCTTATAATCAATGCTCAGACAGTCAGCCAAACAACAATTAAAATACTTTTTCCTTCAAATAGATTCCACTAGTCCATCAAATAACAGCAATATTGTTTAAAATCTTTATTGTATGTTTAAATATTTTTTCTTATATATTTTTTATTCAGTTCGTTGTTGTTGTCAAATGTAAACTGACAGGTTATTTTGTCCACATGGTGGTAGCAAAGACTAATTTTTTTTTTCTTGTATAAGAATATGCAGGATTATCAGATGGTAGTTGACTTTGCAAAAAGGATGGAAATGGCTGTAGTAAATACTTTCTTCCAGAAGAGGCAGGAACATAGGGTGACCTATAAGAGTGGAGGTAGGAGCACACAGGTAGACTACATCTTGTGTAGACGATGTAACCTGAAGGAGATCAGTGACTGCAAAGTAGTGGTAGGTGAGAGTGTAGCCAAACAGCATAGGATGGTGGTGTGTAGGATGACTCTGGTGGTGAGGAAGATGAAGAGGACAAAGGCAGAGCAGAGGACGAAATGGTGGAAGATAAAAAAGGAAGGGTATCGCATGACCTTTAGGAAGGAGTTAAGACAGGCTCTGGGTGGTCAGGAGGTGCTTCCAGATGACTGGACAACTACAGCTAATGTGATCAGGGAGACAGGTAGGAGAGTATTTGGTGTGTCATCTGGAAGGAAAGTAGATAAGGAGACTTGGTGGTGGAATGAGGAGGTACAGGAGTGTATTCAGAGAAAGAGGTTAGCTAAGAAGAAGTGGGACACTGAGAGGACTGAGGAGAGTAGACAGGAGTACAGGGAGATACAGTGTAAGGTGAAGGTAGAGGTAGCAAAGGCCAAACAAGAAGCTTATGATGACTTGTATGCTAGGTTGGACAGTAAGGAGGGAGAGACTGATCTATACAGGCTGGCAAGACAGAGAGACAGAGATGGGAAGGACGTGCAGCAGGTTAGGGTGATTAAGGATAGGGATGGAAGTCTATTGACAGGTGCCAGTAGTGTGATGGGAAGATGGAAAGAGTACTTTGAAGAGTTGATGAACGTGGAAAATGAGAGAGAACAAAGACTAGAAGAGGTGACTGTTGTGGACCAGGATGTAGCAAAGATTAGTCAGGATGAAGTGAGGAGGGCATTGAAGAGGATGAAGAGTGGAAAGGCAGTCGGTCCTGATGATATACCTGTAGAGGTTTGGAAGTGTCTAGGAGAGGTGGCAGTAGAGTTTCTGACTGGGTTGTTCAACAGGATATTAGATAGTGAGAAGAGGCCTGAGGAGTGGAGGAGAAGTGTGCTGGTGCCCATTTTTAAGAACAAGGGAGATGTGCAGAGTTGTGGCAACTACAGAGGAATAAAGCTGATGAGCCATAAAATGAAGTTATGGGAAAGAGTAGTGGAAGCTAGACTAAGGGCAGAAGTGAGCATTTGTGAGCAGCAGTATGGTTTCATGCCAAAAAAGAGTACTACAGATGCAGTATTTGCTTTGAGGATGTTGATAGAGAAGTACAGAGAAGGCCAGAGGGAGCTGCATTGTGTTTTTGTAGATCTGGAGAAAGCTTATGACAGGGTGCCCAGAGAGGAACTGTGGTATTGTATGAGGAAGTCTGGAGTGGCAGAAAAGTATGTTAGAGCGGTGCAGGACATGTATGAGGACTGTAAGACAGTGGTGAGGTGTGTTGTAGGTGTGACAGAGGAGTTCAAGGTGGAGGTGGGACTGCATCAGGGATCAGCTCTGAGCCCCTTCTTGTTCGCTATGGTGATGGACAGGCTGACAGACGAGGTTAGACAGGAATCTCCATGGACTATGATGTTTGCAGATGACATTGTGATCTGCAGTGAGAGTAGGGAAGAGGTGGAGGAGAAGCTAGAGAGGTGGAGGTTTGTCCTGGAAAGGAGAGGGATGAAGGTTAGCCGCAGTAAGACAGAGTACATGTGTGTGAATGAGAGGGACCCAAGTGGAAGAGTGAGGTTACAGGGAGAAGAGATCAAGAAGGTGGAGGATTTGAAGTACTTAGGGTCAACAGTCCAGAGCAATGGACTGCAGTGTGGAAAAGAGGTGAAGAAGCGTGTACAGGCAGGATGGAACGGGTGGAGAAAAGTGTCAGGTGTGATGTGTGATAGAAGAGTTTCAGCTAAAATGAAAGGAAAGGTGTACAAAACTGTGGTGAGACCAGCGATGTTGTTTGGTCTAGAGACAGTGTCACTGAGGAAAAGACAGGAGACAGAGCTGGAGGTAGCAGAGATGAAGATGCTGAGGTTCTCTCTGGGAGTGACCAGGAAGGATAGGATCAGGAATGAGTACATCAGAGGGACAGCACATGTTAGAGGTTTTGGAGATAAAGTCAGAGAGGCCAGACTGAGATGGTTTGGACATGTCCAGAGGAGAGATAGTGAATATATTGGTAGAAGGATGCTGAGTTTTGAACTGCCAGGCAGGAGGCCTAGAGGAAGACCAAAGAGGAGGTTTATGGATGTAGTGAAAGAGGACATGAAGGTAGTTGGTGTGAGAGAAGAGGATGCAAAGGACAGGGTTAGATGGAGGCAATTGATTCGCTGTGGCGACCCCTGAAGGGAAAAGCCGAAAGGAAAAGAAGAAGAAGATCATACATAATAAATAATAAATCCTGCATATTCACTTCATCTCTTTTTAGATTATCAGCATTACCTGCGTGGTTCCACCAAGGTGATGTAGTGCAATTTCTGGGTTTCTGAATTTTAGATACACGTAGTCTTCAACATACGAACATTCAACTTCTGAACATTCAAGGATACAAAAAAAAAAATTAGACTCTGCCATATTTGCTGCCTCTTCTTTTTATTCACAACAACACTGTAAAAAATGAATCACAGAGATGCATACACATGTATTATACCATATAATACTCTACAGAGCACTTGGCAAAATTGTGAAAAGCGGTGACCCCTACAAAAAATGTATAACAGACATCGGGTTATCTTAAGGTAACACTGGGGAAACATCTGGAATGAAATATTGCATAATTTCTTTAAAGTGGTCACAGCTGAGTGACTTGATACGGGGGTCTTCTTGCGTGATGTTGGTGCTATGTTTTTCCAAGTTTTACTGTGTTGTATGTGATCCTCTGCACAATTCAGTCTGTCCATTCAAGAAAGCCACTCAGTGATCACAGCCAAACATCTCCTCTGCAACGGTGTGCTGCTGAGGGAGCGCCTTGGCATGAAGAAACACTTCGAGGCTGGCAAAGCGGTAGTAGTGGTGCCCTACGACCACTGTCACCCCATGAGCATCGCACATGGCTGCATGGACTTTCTTGAAGAGGGGAATCATTTGCTCATTTGTTGCAGCACGGGGGTCAGCATTCAGTTCCACATCATAGATTTTGTCACCTGGAAAACAGAAAATAGGGACAGATTTAAGGTGTTTGTTAAAAGTGGAATGCTCTACAATAGTCACATATCCAACCAACAGTTATGTCTTTAACATGATTGAATTGTGGGCTTTGTGCTGTAAGAAAATAAAATCATTCTAATGTCAGTTTTAAGAACTAGTGACAATGAATCGTTGTCATTTTCTGTGAAACCAACTGTATCTGCATCTGATTGTATTTGTATCATTATGTGATTTTCTGTGAAACTGATCATGTCAGATTGTATCCGAACATCAAAATATAGTCATTTAAATTTATTTTTATTTTTTTATCTATTTATTTTTTATTATACTGTAATATCAATTATTGAATGCTCTTAGCCATCTAAATCAAACCTTGATGCTATTTGACTGTTGGTATTCGTTTTGAGGTAAATTCTAACTTTAATATGCATATGTTCTTGTTTAGCTATTAATGCCTAACAAATCACTCAATCCAATTTTGCATGTTAGCATTCTAATAGCTAGTTAGCATAGCACACAAAGTAGATTTAGGGGTTTGAGGTCATCTTGGAGATAATTGGGTTTTAAAGCCAGTCAGTCAGTCATTATCTTAAACCGCTGAATCCGCTGAAGCGGGTCGCTGGGGAGCCGGTGCCTATCTCGGCAGGCTCAGGGCGTGAGGCGGGGGACACTCCGGGCACGACGCCAGTGTACCGCGGAGCCACACAGAGACAAACAACCACTCACACACACATTCACTCCTAGGGTCAATTTGGGACCGGCCAATCAACCTAAAGCACATGCTTTTGGAGGTGGGAGGAAGCCGGAGAACCCAGAGGGAACCCACGCAGACACGGGGAGAGCATGCGAACTCCACACAGAGCGGGACTCGAACCCGGGTCCGCCGTGTTGTGAGGCGACAGCGCTACCCACTGCGACACCGTGCCGCCCGGGTTTTAAAGCGATTGTGATTTTGGATAAAAATCAAATGTGTAATTGTTACAAGGTTATGAAATTGATTTTGATTTAATGAAAACCTGTGTTTGATTGTATCATATCATTTCATTATTTTTTAGGTGAGATTTTTTTTTTAGGGTTGCATACATTTAATCCTTTTTAATGGCAGCAAGAAACTTCTCAAATAATTTGTGTGAAACGTATAAATCAAAGATGGGCATAAGGAATGGGAATAGATGTTGGTTTTTTTTTGACAATCCACCCAGTAACAGGAAGTGTTGAATCCTAGAACAACTGTTGTTATCCCAGTTGAAGTGTCTGTACCTTTGATAACATGAGCAATGTGATGATCCTCGCAGACGAATGCAGCATCGATGGGACCCTCAAGGCCCAGCTCCTCCTTCACTGTCTTGGGGTAACCCTCCTGCTTGGTGTGGGGCTCAGACGCTTTGTACGAAAATACTTTGTCACCCTGAAGGGTAGAAATAGAAAAAAATGTGCATTTTAGCCTTGAGTAAAAACAGAACCAAAATGATGTGTTTGTGTGTGCCTCTGAACATTACATGGATCATGTGAAGGTGATCCTGATAAGAGAACACAGCATCAACTTCGTCTTCCATATCCTTGAAAACGTGACTGATTTGGTCGGTTACCAGCTCACTGCTGCTATTGCTCTTATAGAGGAAATAGTGGGCTGTTGTTAGGAAAGAGAAACACAGTGTTAAATCAAGGTAACTATAGTACTGTAAATAATGTGGACCCCCTAGTGGCACCTGCCCAAACTGCATGACTCCATAATTAAATAGATATATACTTTATTAATCCCGGAGGAAATTGCACAGTAACACATTATTTCTCTTTTATTTTTTAAGGAAAGATATGCTTCTCACCTCTGTAGGCGTACATGTCATCGTCGTGGTCAGATGTGATGGCATCCAGGTGGACACGGCTGCAAGTCTCTCTGTCTTTATGAACACTATGGTCTCCTTCTTTACCTGAGCAGCAAAAAAAAAAAAAAAAGCAGAACACTAATGTTAAAAATGCCCATCAAGCATGGCTTACTTTGACCAAGACAATACACCATAATAAAGCTCCCAAATTAACTTGGATTGTTTAATCAATTCTTACTTAATGTTCCTGGATAAGCTTTGGTAATAAAAGCTGACAGTTTTCCTCTTTTAACAAACAAGTCAAAGATTTCTCAATAAAATTTAAAGGACTTTTGTCACACTAGTGTCACACATTTAATCTATTCATGAAAAATATATTGCTCACTTACCAAACTCGCATCTCATGAAGTAGCCACGGGCCTCTTTGGGATATTTGCCGTGCACCTCGCCTGTCTTTGGGTCAAACTTGGAGAACTCGTGTCCGTGGAAGCAGTAGTAGTGATTCATGAAGCGGAAAGCAGACGTGCAGTTTGGCATGGACTTGAACTCGAAGTCATCTACGGTCTTGTTTTTGATGTTGAAGTGGTAGATGTTGAGTCCTGTAGAAAATATTGCCACATAGCATTAAAGATGTAGCTAGTGTTCAGATGGATTTAGAGAAAACACCTCTAAATCCACAGTCACTCAAGTATGTTTGTTGGAAACAGCCAAAATGCTTTTTTTTTTTTAAATGGAATCCGATCCTGTAACGATATGAAGGCTTTTTCCAAAAGTCCTTGAAATATTCTGCTGAGAAAGAACAAAACTTTTGTCCCAGCGGGTAAATGTTGTCTTTATGTGAGGTCAGTAGGGATGTACACTGACCCTTGAAGAAGATGATAGAGTGTTCTTCACAGTCTGGCTTGGGACACTCAACAGCAGCATCCAGATGATCAGGGATTCCAGGGAATGCTTCAGAAATGTCCTTGGGATAACCGTCTTCAAGCTTGTGGTCATAATAGCTGAAGACCTTGTTGTCCTGTAGCAAAAGATTACAGCGAGTTCCAGGTTAAACACAATACAAAATCAAAATACAAAATTGTATTGTCCTTATACTTGTATACATATGTAATTTTAGGAAGATTTGATTCTTAAAGAATGTCAGTATTGTTTTGGTGTGGTGCTAGTAGAATAAAAACTTCAGATATTATCAGGAAACTCTGAACAGACATATAATCTTTAAAAAAAGGACTTTTTATACTGAGAACAATCACAGGGGACACAGAGTGGACGGTACCAAGAAGAAGAAAATGTGGTCATGGTCACTGCCATCCTCGTAGTGCATGATGAACGCAGCGTCGGCATGACCCAGGTGATGATCGTCATCCATTTCAGCGAAGGACTCATTGGAAAACTCTGCTTTACCATGGAAGCCTTTGAACAGGTGGTCACCTGACGCACAAACAGAAGACACGTGTAATAAAATGTAGACAGAACGAGGAACAGTTTCGTCCATACAGTTTGAGAAGTGATAAAAGTTGTTCACTAATTTGAAGACAGCAGACTTCCTGTTGTAGAAATATATTACAATGAATAAAACTGGACAGTGTGTAGAGATTTACCCTTGAAGAAGTATGGGACTCCATCTTCATTCAGAGTGATGGCATCCATCTCAATGTTGCAACGATCATAGGGGTCTGAAAAATATAAAGGTAGTGTGAAATCCCAACAAATGTTTTTGGTTTTTCTTTTAAATAGAGTGTTAGCAATCATGATTTTTCTCCTGAATGACAAAGATGCCCGATTGCGAAATGAGTTTGAATGCCTTCCATCAAATTCAGCTCACCGTCCTCGTGGTGGTCACACAACGAACTGAACAGAGAAAGAAAAATAGTCCCATTTCAGATTTTCTATTCATTTTGAAGAGAACCTACATAGTTTCAGACATTTGTCCATCCACGTTCAGTGCAGGCGTACTTACGATGGAACCAGTGCCACGGCCAGAGCCAGGCAGAGGAGGTGGCTGATCAGCTTCATCTTGATGTAGATGCCTATGAGGACAGCAGAGCTGGACCAAAGGTACCCTGGTTGCTGCTGCAGACACCATTTATATTATAGTCATGTTTACATGAACCACGTCACACAAGGTACCAAGAGAGGAGGAGCTGAAAATGCACAGTCAGGGGTTATCAAAGACGCCCACAAATGCCACGGGGCTGTTCCAGAGACCTCTGCCAGTCAACCCAGTACACAGACCAGCTACAAGTATAGTGAGTGGGAGATTCATGGAATTTAGATTAGGATTAGTGATTACCCAAATCAATAGGTGCACATCTGATAGTCTTTGAAGGACGCTACGTTCTAAATGCAAAGACATAACCAAATATTTGTAACCAACTAACTTTGCTGAAGTTACAGTTGCTTTTCGTGCAGCATTGATTTCAAAGTATATTGAGTAATGATGCATTTTAGAGTTACAAGAGTTACATTTTAGAAATTACACCAACACTTTTTAATTTTTAATCCATGCAAAGCTTTGTTAACAGGTCATTAAATATTAAAATTACTGTTGGTATCAGTTGGTATGCATGCTATTTATATATGTTGCTATTTGAAGCACATATTTTGATTTTCAATAGTGCACATGACAGTGTAAATGTGTTCTCTCCAACAAATCCATTCCAGAACCTGCCAGAACTCTTCCAAGACTGATTAGAGCAGCATCTGTACCCCAGACCTGGGTCGAATAAGAGGTAAATAAACTCAGTGCACTACAAAAATAAATAAAAACTGCCGATCGCTGAACTTCATAGTTTGTTTAAGATCTATAATATGGGGACATAAGCAGGATAGAGGGCTTACCTAAATATAAGCAGTACTTTTTTAGTGAAATTAAATCCACTGATTGATATTTGCAATGTAAAGCTAGATTTTTTTTATTTATTTATTTAGATTTTAGATGCAATTAACCATGTGTAATGCAAACAAATCAATCATTAAAAGTATGTCAAAGTCCTAAAAAAGGAACATTAATATGTAATTATGATATTATCAATTGCCCCTTGGGGTCAAATAAAGTTTTTTTTTTTTTTAATTGAGCAGGTACGACTGAGATACAAGGTCCTTTCTTTCAATTTTTTTTTCCAATTCAACATTATAAAGGACTTCTTGTATAAATAAATTATGTAAAGGAAGAAATAAAATAAAAAATTAAACAGGCCACACCAGAAACATCCATAACATTATTTGTCACTAGTCAACAATATGTAGAAGAAGAAGAAAGAAGAAACACACTTCCCCATTGGGGAAATTATCTTTACACTCACTATATATATTTGAACATGCCTTTATAGCAAGCCCATGAAACAAACACACACACCTGTAAGCATGCAATTTTTTTATATACAGTGGCAGGCAGAGCAACAGGCAGCTATGTTGCTCAGGGACACCTCGGCAGTGTCCAAGGGGTGAATTTGCCAGGGTACACTGCAAATGTTTTGGCCCTCATGGGTCGTGAACCGACATCTTCTGGTCCCCAGTCCAGGACTTAGTGGACTGAGCAAATGCAGGCCCCCAAAAACTGAGGTACTGTCACCCCTGTCACCCCCCTATAAAGCAAAGATGCATTTCCTTTAAGCAGTCTGTGAAAGTTCTCATTCATCCAGGTCATGATTATGCAAAGGTGTTTAAATCAATCCACTGGACTTGCAGAAAGTTCCTTGAAGACGTTTGACCTCTTCACTTCTGAGGTTAGAGGTTTGAAGTTGAGGTAAAACCGACCACCGCCATAACTGAAGATGCCTCTTGGAAGAGAAGTGAAACGTCTTCAAGGACCTTTCTGCAAGTCCAGTGGATTGATTTAAACACCGTTGGATAAATCAAGGATTGCTTGTCCACTTCCTCTAAAGTGGTGGTGCTTGTCACACATTGGCAAGAAAGTGTATTTAAAATAATTCCAAGACAAATCAACATCATCCTTTTGAGTAGATTAACAACAGTTTGGTGAGTTTATGGGGTGGCAGTAGCTCAGTCCACTAAGTCTTGGACTAGGGACCAGACGGTTTCCGGTTCAAGACCCACGTAGACCAAAAATATAGAAGTTTGGAGAGGTGCCAGTTCACCTCTAGAGCACTGCTCTAGAGGTGGGGGGGGGTACCCCCCCCACACACACACACACCAACCAGCTCCTTGGGCTCCTTGGGCACTTTATCTGTTCAACCAGATCAAAAAACAGAGTCTCAGACATACCTGACATGGTCTGACGATGATGAAAACCAGTACCAGTTTAGGTCTACCAGTGCAGTGAAAGCTGTGGACAGTGTGGAAATATATTTACAAAACAAATAAAAGATAGCACCAAGATAGAGTAAACCTCTGTCAAGGCAACTCAGTTACACCATTGTGTCATTCAACTTAGAATCAATAGTTCCATGATAGTTTGACCCTAGCAAGAACCACGTTGTATGTACAGTAGGTTCATGCATCGTTGTGTAAAAGCTGCGGTGTGTACCATGAGGGCAACAGTGGCTCCGTCTGCTAGGTCTTGGCTTGGGTACCCGAGGGTGTCCAGGTCAAAACCAGAGTTGCATTGACAAGCAGGACTCGAGAGAACGACACCGAACTGTCAACAGCATGTCAGGAAGAATAACTGATAATGGGATTTCTACATTTTAAAACATACTTTCTCAATATTATCTTCATGTATTAAAAATTCATCAATGTAGTAGACACTGATTGGCTGCTCTCTAGTACTGATTTTTCTTTTTTCATTTCAAGGCTAACTCACCTCGTGTGTGTGTGTGTGTGTGTGTGTGTGTGTGTGTGTGTGTGTGTGTGTGTGTGTGTGTGTGTGTGTGTGTGTGTGTGTGTGTGTGTGTGTGTGTGTGTGTATGTGTGTGTGTGTGTGTGTGTGTGTGTTAAACCTAATTTCACCTTTAGCTAGAAAATTCCATCTATGAAAATCAATCAATCAATCGATTTTTATTTGTATAGCGCTTAATCGCATCAGCAAACATTTCAAAGTGTGTTTACAGACAGAGAAACCCAACAGAACCCTCCAGAGCAAGCGTAAGCGACAGTGGAAGGGGGAAAAACCCCTTCATTGAGGAAGAAACTCCGTGCAGGACCCAGACTCTGGAGGGCGACCATCCGCCTTGACCGGTTGGGTGGAAAAGACATGCAATGGGGGTAGGGACAGGGCAAGGAAAAGAGAGAGAGAGACAGAGGGAGAGAGTGGCAGATAGGCCAGATATAGAATTGCAGTCTAAAGTTTAGATCCAGCCACTGAAGTGGGGGCGGGATTGTCAGGCATTCAGATTTCTTGTCTTCTATACCTGTTCCCCACCTGTCAAGTAGAAGCACATAGACAGCGGCAGTACCTTGCAAGCATTTGACGCGTCAATGTATTATGAGCAACAAAAAGTAAAAGAAAGAAATAACAGAAGCTCCTAAAGTCGTTAATGTAACTCCCTTTAACGGGAGAAATACCCTCAGCAATCTAGTAACATCGAGGGTTGTGGAACTGACATTAAGGAAAATTATGGCGGCAAATTTATAGACACATTCAACAAAAGCATCCAGACATCTTCAAGAATTTGTCCAGAATTTGTTTTGGATGCAGTAGTTGTGAAGAAACCGAAATTAGTACGTGTGTCTATGACTCCATTGCAACAAGCCATTGGAAATGGTTTCACAATTAATTCAGCCAATATTCGTGAAGAGGTGGCAAATCTTGCCCAAAACAAAAGGAGAAAACTAATTAATGAACTGAATGGTAGGTTTCTCATGCTTAAATTGACATCGTTACATGCAGAGCTTGCTCTGCTCTCGACATAAATGTGCAACATGCCTGTGGCGAATGCATTGTTTCAAGAACTTTTGTTTCAAGGTTGCACACACAAGACGTTGGGGCGGTTCTCAGAAGAATGGGCCACAAGAGGGCTGTAATCGATTGTCCAACGAGATGGCGCTCCACACATGACATGCTTGACAGACTACGAGCTAAGAACATTTTGTGATGTCATGTCACCAACAGTGAATGAGCTGCATTTGAATGAGTGGCTGGTCAATGTTTTGAAGCCTGCAACAATCACTACTAAATGCATTCTGTCAGAACAGCTAACTGCAGGTGACTTTTACGATTTGTGGCTGAACTCAACTGGTTACTCAACTCAACTCAACTCAACTTTTATTTGTATAACGCTTAATCACATGAAGACATTTCAAAGCGCTTTATAGATAGAAAGCCAACAATGCCCTCCAGAGCAATCACAAGCGACGGTGGCGGGGAAAAAATCCCTCATTGCGGAAGAAACTCCGGGAAGGACTCAGGCTCTGGAGGGCGGACATCCGCCTTGACCTGTTGGTTGGGAAAGAGAAATACATTGGGGAAAGAGATAGGTCAAGTAAAAGAGACAGAGGGAGCGAGAGAGAGTGGCAGATAGGCCAAAATTGACTGCCCCTGTCAAAATTGACAGCCCCTTTGCCAAAGGATTGGTCCAATGCATGAAAAGGCATCAGCTTTCATTGCTCGAAAATTAGACATTTGTGGCTGCTTTATTTGTTGACCCAAGGTATAGGCTATTTCTGATGCTAAATTTATATAGCAGATTGTATGTCATTCTTACAATGATTATAAAAGCCATTCAGAGGAATCCAATCTGTGACAATTGGAACTCTTCACAGATTTTGACCTTTATTTTTCGTTTATACCGTTGACAGTCCTGAGCAATGGATGTATGTCATCTTTCCCTGTGTGTTCATAGTCAAGAGCTCCACAATTTTTGTGTGCTGATCCAGTATTAGGTGACCCTGCATTCATGACCAAAAAGGCATTTTGTCCCTACAGACTCTATAGTTCATACTGTAAAGTATCCAAAACATAATGCAGAAGTCTCTCAAATGCAGCAAAAAAGAGACCGTAATAAGGAAGGGAGCACTGTATTTTTTGTGACACTAAGTGTGAATCACTTTAACAACATTCAATGGAAAGTCAGAGATGATTTACTACAGGCCGATTCAGAACAGAGAAGAACAGAGCAGACAAATTCTGTTCATCAGTTGGTAGACAGACAGAGAACTCAGTTCTGCCAAACCCCAAATCGAGGGTTGTTGAACTGACATTAAAGAAAATTATGGCGGCAAATTTATAGAGACACATTCAACAAAAGCATCCAGACATCTTCAAGAATTTGTCCACTGAAGTCGACCAAAAGAGAACAGCTTCTACAGGGCCAAAGACTCAGGATGCAGTAGTTGTGAAGCCTCCCTTCAGACTTTTAATGCACCACATTCCACACAAGGTAGCACAGGATCACAGGGTTGGGATATTGCTTCCTCGTCAGGGATCAGGAAGCATATTAACAGGGAGGGTGGTGGTGACTCCACATGAAATGGCACTTCTGGTGGAGCGCAGCCCTCTGGGGCCTATGGCTGGGGACGGGCTGCTTGGCCTGGGCCTGCAGCTCGGCTTTGGCTATTGGGGAACTGGGCTTGGTTGCGGGCTTTTTTGTGGTGGTACATGGTTGTCGATGGCTACCGGTTGGGGATCGCTGGTTGTCGGTCGTGGCCATTGATTCGCCGCTGGGCGATGGTGACCGAGGATGTGGCGCTGTTGGGGGAATGGGGCGGTGTGTGGGCCGCCTGGCCTGGCCCGGGTGTCAGGCTGCGGGGGGCTGGCTCGGGGGTGCGGGGGAGGTTGGGTGGTGCAGAGTCATCGCTGCATTTGGGGGCAGGATGGTTGCTGGGCAGCTTGCTTCTCTCCCACGGACCCTGTCTCCTATTTAGCTTTGGGTGCTGCACGGCTCACCTGCTGGCCTATCGGGCGTGGCACGTCAGGTCAGCTTTGTGGCATGTGTCTGGCCGCCGCTGTTGGCCGGGGATCGGCGGTTGATGGCCGGTAGTCGGCTTACTTTGCTGGGCGCTTGGGTGTGGGCTGGCGTTGCCGTCGGTTTCCCGACGGACCTGGGCTATAGGCAGGGCTTGGCGGGGGGGCACCTGTGGGCAGGTTGGTTGCGGTGGGCCTCTGATAGGGCCTAGCATGGACTGCCTGGGACGGCCAGCGGTGTGCCAGGGCTGGCGGCCTCTGGTCGACTTTCCTCTGTGGGCGGTGGCTCGGGGTGGCTTGTGGCCCGCTGGGGATTTCTGCTTTATCTGGTGGGTTGGTGTGGCCCCTATCTCTGGTCTGCCCGGGCTTTCGGGAGGCCCAATAGGCATATGGGGCTGCAAGACCTTATAATCGGACTGGGGGGGCTATGGAGGGGGGTGGGTCGCATGTCGCTCAGCCACTCCGGCTGGTCATGGGGGCCACGGGGGCTGTTCCTGTCCCCTGGGGGTGGGGAGGCAGGCGGGATGTGGGCGTGGTGGATGGGTATGGGGTGGGGTGGGGGGTGGTGGTTGCCCCGTGCCCCTTGGGCCTGTCCCATGTGCCCTGGCGGTGGTGGCCTCTGCCTCCTCTGGGTCTCTGGGTCTACGTGGTTCTCGGTGCCCCTGGTGGCTCTTCAGGTGACGACTTCTGGATGCTCCAGGCTGACAAGGTTGGAGGTACTCAGCTTGCGTGGCCCTGTTGGGTTGCAGTAGCCAATCTGGGCGTTGGTTTCCATCACACATGCATGTTGGTTCAGGCCTTACCAGCTACTGCTGAGTCCAATCATTGAGAACCAGTCTCTCTTCAGACATCACAATCTTATGCCCTCTGTCTTCCTCCTACACTGGTTTCCTCTGGTGGTCTATTCTATACTGTCAGGACCTCCATTAATCTGGTGATTTATAACATTGGTGTTGAGATATCAGTTCTAAGATATGATAAAACAGCCTAAACCTTTTTCACTCCAACAGCACCGCCTGTCTATCCACTACCTTGTTTGTGTTTTCTCTCCCTGTCACCTTTTGCTTTCCCCCTTAACTCACAGGGGTGCAGCACCCCCCTCTCTGGCTCACAATAGGAAATTCTAATAAAGACTGACAATTTAGTTCCCAGAGAGGACTGGTGACGGTCACATGCACGCATTAAAATGTATAAGAGATTATGCTGCAAGACTAAAATAAACACTGATCTCATAAAAGGTTCACCCCCTTTTATGGGGTTAAACTATGAGAATACATGCAGACAAGACAAAAAAATAAAATAAAATAAAATAATGCTGAAGCTCAACTTTGCTTTTGACTCAGTTATGAAAGAAACGACCTCATTTGACTCATGTGCAAATAGTTACATAAATGATTTGTGCCAGAGGACAGGAACCCGTAGTCCAAATGTGACACAGTAGATATTTGTAACATATTAGATATTTTTCTTTTTGTAAATATTGACTATTGGAAGAAAATATAATCAGTTGCAGTAGAATCTAAATGCAGCAGTCACTTTCATGCAGCATAGGGGTAGAAACTTTGGTATTCATTCTCATATCCCATTTAATCTGTACATTACATATTCATATTTTCATTTAATTTTTTAAAACAAAAAGCCTCATAATAATTGTAATCAATCAAATATATACTTATTCAAAAACTTCCACTTTTACTGGCTCAGCAGAATCTATTCCAGCTGACATTGAGCTATATGTTTACACACACACACACACACACACACACACACAAGGGTGAGAGGGACTTCAATTAAATAATGTCCCTCTCACCCTTGTGGGGTGGTATCTGTGTGTCATCCTCAACCTCGGGTCCTCTACCAGACCCCTGGGAGTCTGAGGGTTCTGTCAGTATCTTAGCTGTTCCTAGGACTGCGCTCTTCTGGACTGAGGCTTTGGATGTTGTTCCAGAAAACTGCTGGAGCCACTCTTCCTGTTTGGGGGTCACTACCAGGGGTACCACGTTAGCCTTGATCTTCCCCATCTGTTCCAGCTGTTCTTCCAACCCTTGATACTTCTCAATCTTTTTGTGTTCCTTCTTCCTGATGTTGGCGTCAGCTGGAATCGCCACATCTACCACCACTGCTCTCATCTGCTCTTTGTCCACCACCACTATGTCCGGTTTGTTAGCCAGCAGCTGTTAGTCAGTCTGGAAGCTGAAGTCCCACAGGATTTTAGCCTTGTTGCTCTCAACCACCTTCTCTGGTATGTCCTACTGGGACTCAGGTACTTCTAGTCCATACTGGGTACAGATGTTCTTGTACACTATCACAGCTAATTGGTTGTGCTTCTCCAAGTATGCTGACCTGCTGACCTTACACCCTGCTACCACATGCTGGACTGTCTCTGGGTCTTCTTTACATAGCCTGCACCTTGGGTCAGATCTACTGTGGTAGATATTGGCCTCTATTGCTCTTGTTCTTAGGGCCTGTTCTTGTGCTGCCATGATCAGTGCCTCTGTGCTGTCTGTCAGTCCTGAAACTTTTGTAGAACATGAATGTGATGGGATATCTCCATATGTGATATGACTTGGATTCATTTAGAGTGGGCTAGATTCAACAGAAGCCTGTCATGAGAACAGATATCCAGTAGAGGCCCCCCTTGTAACATTAATAGAAAACAGATCTAGCACATTGACTTTGAAATGAAATCAATATAATGAAATGAAATGTATTAATTCCTTAATAGAGAGATTCTTTTCTTTTCCTTTCGGCTTTTCCCTTCAGGGGTCGCCACAGCGAATCATTTGCCTCCATCTAACCCTGTCTTCTGCATCCTCTTCTCTCACACCAACTACCTTCATGTCCTCTTTCACTACATCCATAAACCTCCTCTTTGGTCTTCCTCTAGGCCTCCTGCCTGGCAGTTCAAAACTCAGCATCCTTCTACCAATATATTCACTATCTCTCCTCTGGACATGTCCAAACCATCTCAGTCTGGCCTCTCTGACTTTATCTCCAAAACCTCTAACATGTGCTGTCCCTCTGATGTACTCATTCCTGAATAGAGAGATTATTTACTTTATTTACTTTACATAATTTATTTTTTTTAAAAACTCAATTAAAAATGTAATATTGACTTAAGAAGAAGCTGCAAAGTATGCAAACTGAAGTTTATTAAATAACTTTAAAGGATGCTTCTGCTATGTGTTGGATAGATGTTGAATGTGTTTTGTATTTTCCTTTACTTCATCATTACACGTTATCATGTAAAATATGTTTTCATGAGAAAGACTAGACTTAGATAAAACTCATTCTTTAAGAAAAGAGTCACTCTATATGTTAAATATGTTATACTGGAGAGAACTGGCCAACAAGATGAAAAGGTCAGAGATCATCTGAGGTTTTAACACAGTTTGGGATTCTGTTAATGTCAAGCAAAGTTTTGTTGTTTGTAAAAAACATGTAATGTCTCCATGTCAGCTGTGAAATTAGAACAAAGGCATCTGGCTCTGATAAGCAGGAAAACAGATGGTTTACATGAGAAAGACATACAAATTACATGAGAACAACTTTTTTTCTTGGTCAGCTGATGTTAATGATTCTTAAGTGTGACCCATGTAGGGGACGAGTGGAGCTGGAGATTGAACATAACTCACCACAAATAAAGACTAAAAGGAAAAGTTACATGTTTAGTGGTGGGCTTTTGTTCGTCTGTTGACCTACATCAGTCCCACTTTTTTTTTTTAAGAAAGCTTCTTCCTCTTACAAACCAAGAGATTTTTAGATAGAAAAAAAAAACTAATGACAAAAGTAAAAAGGATGATCGTGGAGAATGGTTAGTTGATTTTCTTTTTTCAGGAAACACACAGTACTGTTGAAAATTCTACCATTGTTTGTTATTGAAATGTCATTTCCTTTTTTTGAGTGATTCTGTTTTAGATTTTGTGTTAACTTGATTAGCTTGTAATTTGGCTTTTTATGAATAAACGTGATTTCAAAAATCTAAATCTCTCTATCTCTCTCTCGTCTGAAAGAGGCCATAACAGAAAATTATGTTTTGCAAAAGATAAAAAAAAAAAATTCCTGCAAGACACAAAACGTTCAGGGGGCAAAGTAGAAAATTTCTTTCCTGACCTCAACATGTTTCTAGTGTCAACTTTTATATGAAAAGTAAAACAAGAAGTGGCAAACCAGATTTTTCAGTTTTATAGATTGAAAAAACGTAAAGAAAACAAGTAAAACACATGGTTGTAGAAGAGATGATTGTGGAGAACGGATAATTATATATAATACAACATACAATATAAGAATTTTTTTCTTCATTTTGTCTGTTTGTCTTTTTTTTTTGTTTGTTTTGTTTGATAAATGTTAAAAGTTTAGATGTTTCTTTGCTCAGAAAACACACAGTACGTTTGAAAATCCTCTTGACGTGAATCCCTTCTGGATTTTGTGTCAACGTGAATGTTTTGTAATTTGACTTTTATGAATAAACGTGATGTTAAAAATCAAATCTCAGCAGTGGTGAAGGCACAGTGGTGGAGGCAGCAGTGGTGACACCCCCGAGTGAACCATTCTCACACTGGATGCCATCGTTTGGTTTTTGCGCAGAAAGGCGCAGAAGCAGCAGACGGACCGGAAGAACCGGCGGTAATACAGATTACACACGGCGGTAATACAGGTTATACTCGGACGGAACGTCAATCTCACCTCTGAATTTAATGATGCCGGGTGTGGGGGTGTGGGGGTGTGATCACGTGACAGCCGCTGGTCTGACGCTGACGGGGAGCCGGAGCCGGAGCGCGCCGTGCCAGGTGAGATCATGTCGGGAGCGCAGAATTCCAAAGTCAGACATTATTTGGAAGAAAAATAATTTTACCAGCAGACAACGTGTGACTTTCGATGTTTTGTTGTTTTATTGTTCACAATGGCGTCTACTGTTTACTGCTGCGCTCACAGATTTCGGCTTCACTATCCGCGGAAATCTTCGCGCGTTCCTGTTGAGCCTGTTGCAGACTGGATGGACCCTGACTGTGTTGCCTCATAATTTGGATAAAAGTTAAAGGGATTTTAATTCACAATCTGAAAGGCCATTCTTCTTTCTTTTCTAGTAAATACTTGAAAACCTTCATTCAGTTTCTAAAAGTGAAGAAAGAATCCGTTTTGACTTTCATTCCTCGCATCTGGACCACATGGGACCAGGTTTTTAGAAACCATCACATATTCTTAAAAACATCCTGTTGCTCTGCATTTGAAATCCTTGTTACCTTCTCAATATTGATATTAGGATGTTAGGCTATCCCTTATATTTGTTTGACTACAACACGTGTCAAACTCAAGGCCCGGGGGCCAAATGTGGCCCGCCACATCATTTTATGTGGCCCACGAGAGCATAAAAGGTGAGTGTCTAGAAATGAATAGGTCAAAAGTGTGTTTTGACCAAAGCTACATTCCCCTATTTTAACTTTGACAAAAACGTTGTGTCTGATGTTATTTTTCTTTATTCATTGATAGTTTGATCCTTGATTGATGGAGTTCTGTGGGTTTAATAACCTGACAAATTAAAAGGATTTACGTTAGAACAGAGAAACAAACAAACATGTTTTTTCTGTGTAACTAATGTTTGTAACTTGAATAAGTAATAAATTTAGAGTTATTTAACCTGAAGGAGTATTTACATTTGTGCTACATTACATTTAGTTACATTTATTAGTTACATCTGGCCCTTTGAGGACACCCATTATGCTGATGTGGCCCTCGGTGAAATTGAGTCTAACACCCCTGGGCTACAAGATATCTGGACTTCTTTTCCTTTGGGCGTGTCCCGTTGCTGGTCGCCACAGCGTGTCGTCCTTTTCCATGTCAATCTATATTTTGCACCTTCCCCTCTAACACCAACTGCCCTCATGTCCTCAACATCTTCATTTCTGCCACCTCCAGCTCAGCTTCCTGTCAGCAGAGTTCAATGAAATATTGCCAAGGTGTGGTGAAGATGGTGGGATGTTTGAGGTGGATGTGGGTGATGATGGCAGACTTTGGATTAGTTGTCATTTATTTTACCAGAAAGTTTTGTTTTGTAACTTTTATTATAGTTTATAACAATCCAGCAATCAGGATGAAAACATGAACAACTCACGATGTTCCACCACTTCGTACAACTCGGTTGTGATTTTATTTACAGTTATTAGACCATCATAAAACACAGTTATTGAAGGAGAGTTCAACTAAAAAAATTTAAAAAATCTTCACACTGTTTTTGTCCACCCAGAGCTGTGGTTCTCCTCTGAAGTGCTGTGTCCAGGTCCTGTCTGGTGTCCAGCTTTGGCCGTGGAGGCTGGTGACACCCCCTCAAAACTGAATCATGCCTGAATCCTGTCATCTATAAGGCCGCTAGTTCCACAGCTAATGCTATGCTATACCTACAACATACAGGTAGCGAGTCGCATTCCTACTGGTGATGTATTTGCCCCTGTATTAAATAACTTTAGAGCTACCCTCCTATTCTGACCACATTGTATGAATTCCTTTTTTTATTTTATTGTAATGCAAAAAATGTAATTAAATGTCCAAAAATGTCACCTAATTTCTTTAAAATGTACCCCAAAAAATTTAAGGATTTATTGCAATTTCTAATTGTATGAAGAATACTGTGTCTTGTTAGATTCCAGTACTTTGATATCGGTTCTTCACAGGTAAATAATTTCTTTCGTGTGCTGAAATGCATCCAAGTTATCTTGTTTAAGTATTTTATCCTCTAGTACGTTGCATCGTTACAAATTTACAAATGTGTTCTTAGGTTGGGTAAAAAGCCTACTACTGATCATGTGATATTGATGCTACATGTGGAATAGATGGAGCATATACATGTAGTCCTCAACCTACAAACACAATTGGTTCAGAGAGGTTGTTCATAAATTTATAAAATTTCAATCTGTAATCACCGTTTGAGGTCAGTTCTGAATTTCCCAGTTTGGGATCATTTAAGTATATCTAATCTAATCTAATTTAAATGACATTTCTATAAATACTAAAATAATATTCCCTAAGACTTAACAGAACAAGACATAAATCAACACATATTGAAATAAAATCCTGTAGTACCATAATGTAACTTTAACAGTTCTACCTCTGAATTTCTCCTTGGGGGTGTAGAGACTAAGCCCAGCTTTAATCCACTGAGGTGTTCCACCACACTGATGTGAATGATGCGCTGACATTCTTCCTGGGAATATAAATTCAGACACGGCCCTTTCTTACAGTCTCATGTTTTCGTCTTCCTCCTGAGGAGCTTCCCACACTCTGGTGTCCACCGACTGCAGCAAACCGCATTTCGGCTCTCCACCAGCCTCCTTTCGATCACCCAAGACCCGTGTCTGCTGACCTGGTATTCCATGGTCTGCCTTCGACACTGATTTGATAGGTTGGGGAACAGGAGTCCCCGAACTGAGTGATGTGGGCACTGCCTGTGGACTTGTTATTGGGGGGAAAGTTTGCTGAACTCCCTGTCCTTCGCACGAGGTCGTCTGCCCATGCCGGTCTCTGCTCTTATACTTCAGTTACCCTGGAAGTGGCCATGGAGGACAGAGCTGATGGTCTTGTAGCGCAGACTGCAGAGTCTATCTCTCGATTGCGCAGTCAAGAGTTTCACTGAAGGACTACTGGTGACTAAACTGCACATGAAGGCGTAGCGCTGTCAGGTAGAAGCACTTGAGCAAACTGGTCATGGACTGGGGCATGTCAGCATACGTGTGCCTGTCAAGACTCTCAATTTCATAGTCCTGGTAGTCTGACATGGTGCTTGAACTCACAGTGCAAAGAGTCTCTCAAGTCAGATTCCCTAACCAATGTCACAAAGTCACTTCTCTCCTCTGGGTTCAACTGGGTACGCCAGCAGGCTGACGCAACCTCCGTCAGCACCAGTGCCAGCTGAAGGGCTATTGTTGTATCAGGCCAGCCAGCCGCAAGTTGTACTCGGTATGCCTCCCAGCTGCCTTTGCCCAAGAATTTTGGAGTCTTTGGGCCAATCGAAACCCAATGCAGGGCACCACCATCATGGCTATCCACCTCGCAACGTTCAGTTGTCAGCGTGTCGTGCTGGGCGTCGCCATCTTTGTCGCAATTGTCGCTGCAACTTTTCTCCGCTGACATGCGTGGCACTGCCATCTTTCTCAGTATCACAGTGGGAACGAGGATCCGATGGGACCCTCTCTGACTGCCAGTGCCGCTCCGTTGCCTGCGCCGCGGGGTCACCTGCTCCCCCAAAGCCACAGGGTAGCTGGCTTTGGCAGTCAGGTACAGACATTGTGAATTTGTCCACCTCCATTTTTACCCTTATCCCGCTGACACCGTAGGCATCCATCGTTTACTCTCACTGGACTCCGGAAAACTTGTATTGAAGGAGGTCAAATCTTGAGCTTCTGACACCAATGTAACACCCCAGGTGTTCTGTAACGCTCAACAAAGATGACATCCACGTCACTTTCTTTAGCAGACTTTATTCAACCATAACTCAGAACTAAGATGCAAATTCCTGCTCACAGCTCTCACTCTCACGTCCCCCTCCAAGTCTCGCGAACTCATACACAGCTCAACATACAGTACACATAGACGAAATCCAGGGCAACAACAACACAACCACAGCAACACTAACATTAGCACAGATTATCACACTATCAGTTTGTGACAGAGTTCTCTTACAGGTAGTCTATAGTCTACATTGCTGACACTAACTTTCAGCCTGTTGGCGAGCGTCCCCATGCATATAAGTACATTGTTCTTTCGTTCACTGTTCACACATTCACAGAGATGTAGATGAAAAGATGACAGGAAAGACAAAAAGACCACATGAAGTCAGTAAACTGCTCACTTAGTCTGGTATTTTCCTGAGTTATTTTGACATGAAATGTGAAATCTTAATCTGTGGGGTGTTACTGTTACGCTGGTCGGTGGAGGTTGCAGCAGAAAGGGGAAGTACCATAGGCGGATATGGTGGTGTTCATGGTTGTTCGTATCTACGAATGTTTGTAAGTCGGATGTTTGTATCTTGAGGACTACCTACATTACCAAAAGCATAGTGGCAGACATAAATTTGACATTTTAGAAATCATTGTATTTGAATTCAGATATTGACACGAGTAGCTTCAAGTTTCTAAATGAGTTATTTTCCACTACATAACATTTGAAGGTTAAATTAAGACACAATTAAACTGGAAGGGCACTCATATTTCTGCAATGGCCCAGCCGTCACTTTTAATGAAAGCAAAGAGCAAATCATAACCTGACAGTTAGTTCAAACTTTAAACCCTATCTCACAATTCATTTCAAATTAAATAACTTCATTTGTCACCAAGGGGCAATCGAAAAAAGACAAATAAATAAAAACTAATATTAAAGGCGCTGAAAAAGTGATTGGATATTGCATATTTTGTATATTTTTAGTAGAATCCACTCTAGTTCTAGCTCTAGTTCCTTCCGAGACAAGTTTCACAAAAAATGACGTTGATTTAGTGTAATCCTTCAACCAAACAGTCAAACAGAAGCAGATATGGATGAAAACGTGATCTAGTTTTAGTGATAACATGCTTTCTTTTGTGCTTGTCAACACACAATCTGTACTTGTTGGGAAATGAAATCAATCTGACCTGATTTGAACTTCTGATATAGAAAGCTTCTCAGTTAATCTCGATCAGGATGCTTCTGTTTGCTTTGGTCATTGCAGGCTGCATGCCAGCTTTTTCTATGTCAATACAACAAGTAATGACAAGAATGTTGACAACTTAACTGTTTGCTGTTAGTTTTTCTCATTGCTGATGGTAGTGTCCTGCTAAAGCAACACATTGCATAATTTTCCTGTTCATTGATTGGTGCCTTTTGGACTGCACATTATGTGTCATGCATAAATGTGTATGTCTCTGGACTCCGTGACATTATGTAGGATAAAAAGCTGCAAGGGACTGAGCTCGTAAGTCAAACAACTCCTGATTTAAAATAATATTTGTGCTACATTTTTAATATTTTTTGTGGATGAATTAGCAGAAACTGAAGCTTGAGATGTTGACCTGCCCTGTGGCTGAACCTTGACCCCACGTAACCCCTCCCACCTGTGAATTGCAGAGTGGTCAGAGTCACTTCAGTCCTTCCACCTGTGCATGTCCTGACATGCTGAGACACACCACGGAAAGGGAGGAGACAAAAACAAGAAAAACCAGAGCGTAAGAGACAGCTGTGGAGAGAGCGAGAGGTGTGAGGTGTGAACGGAGGGTTGTGAGGAGCTACATATGTCAGAAAGGGAATTTTATGCCACAGCTGCAATTTCAGATCAGATTTAAGGGAAAGGGAACAGAATCTGAGAGGAGTAGCTGTGGAAGACGGGGGCCGTGTTGCTCATGTAGGACTGAGACGCTGTCATATCTGTGAAAAGCGTGCTGTCATATCCTCCCTCGACTCATTCCTGTTCCTTCTTTCTTATTTGTTCCTGAACAGCTGCCCGATCTCCAGGAGAAGCACAATGAATGGAACCCTTTTTGCCTTTGGCATGCAAAACCACATGAAAGCATGACACATCCAGTTTGTTCCTCATGCCTCAAGATCTGCAAGGAAAGGACAATCCCAAAGAATAATCCCTGGATTTGCCTCAAGGAATTTACAGAATAATAACAAGAAGATCACAACTACAGCTACCCTACCCTAAAGAGGAAAAAGTCCAAGGGGAGTATGGGACCTGGGGTAAGGGTAGTGAGTTTTTCCCTGGATGTCAGACCCCCGGAAACAAATGAGTAGCAGTGGATTTGGGAGCAGCCCCAGCTTGCTTCAGGGCCGCCGTTTCTACTGCCGGGAATGGGCCCTGGAGAAGCTGCGGTGCTGCCTGGACACCCGCTCCATGCTGGGCCAGCCACCAGGGGTTCTGGTGACGGGTGGTCCGGGTACGGGGAAGACTGCCCTGTGCACCGAGGTGGTCTGGCCCACCTCGCAGGCAGCCACGGCGGTGGGCTTGGCCCCACGCTGCCTTGCTTCCCACTTCTGCCAAAGGGAGGACCACAGGAGTACGGCGTGCTGGAGGTTTGTCCTGGGTCTGGTGGAACAGCTGAAGGCCTCATCTCTGTTGTCTCCTGGGTACAGAGAGATCCTCGACAGCCCGGCTGTGTCCCCCACTCTGGAGCCTCTCACATGTCAAAGAGACCCTGAAGAAACCTTCAAGAGGTTTGTCCAGTTGTCTTCAGATTTACACTTTATTTAATCACTACTTTCTACTGTATTTTTATATGTGATACATCCTGTGAGTAATAATATGGCTGCTGATTATATTCAGTGTCAGCAGGAAAACAGGCTTTATCTGATTCAGACGTTGGTGAGAGCAAACAGGCCCTGCCAGTTCCTTTTGTTTTGTAAATGACAAGTTCCAACACTTGATTGTGGTGACCAGAAACACTTCATGTCTGTAGCCACCATACGCCAGGCCATGAGACGATAAACTGGTCTGTTTCTATTCATAACACGAGGCAGGAACACATTGATGATGGTGCTCTGGAACATGAAAGCATGGACGTTATTAATTTTTGCAGTTCTATCGGGGGCTGGATGAAATATTTGAAATGCTTTCATACTTAGAATATTTTCCGAGATGCAAATCTCTGTCCAGGACTGGAAATGTCACCATACAGTTATGCTAATATGTTACATCATCATTACTATTTAAAACATTTTCAAGAGGAATCAAGAGGGGAAAAAAACACACAAATATCTGTCATGTTATTTTATTTAGAATAATTTTATTGATCTAGATATTGTTAAGTGTGTTATATTACAAAATATTTTTCACATTATTACCTTGAGATATGAGTTTAATTCATTCCATGACTGAGCTCACAAGTCAAACAACTCGTAAGTCAAACAATATTTCTCCATTTAAAATTACTAAAATTATTTTAATCCATTCCAGCCTTGTAAAATTTCACATCTGATACATTCTGATGTACAGACATACATTCCAGTCCACTAACATTCAGAAACAGCCTGATAGACCAGCCGCTTGTCTTCAAGGTGTGAAACTGATACTGGAAAACCTGAAAAATGTTTTGCTTCAGTCAGCAACACCTGAAAGATCCTGCACGTACGTAGTTTGCATGCTTCTTATAGAGCAAGTCAAAATAACAAAAATAAATAAATAAAATAACAAAATAATTTAACGAAATAAACAAAACTAAAATAACATAATAAAATCACAAAATAAAATAAAATAACAATAAAATAAAATAACAATAAAATAACAAAAAAAGCAAATATGATGTTATTAATAAACATTTGAAGGACTTGGGTGTTTATTTGCTCTGATAATGTTTCTGTCTGTAGTGTTGATGTCAGTGAGTCATACTATTGCAAAATGTTTGAGTCCCAACTTGACGCGGCATTTTTAATATGAATTTTCCAATATAGGGACTATAATTCCTTTTATTCCAACACCACAATAATAGACTTATCAGATTTATGTTGTGTGTTTGGATCTATGTTTCATTATTACTTTTTTTATATACAATATCCTCTTAAAGACAAAACTAAATGAACACTTCTTATAATCTCATTCAGCCACTCCATATTTATTTAATTAAAATGACTGTTTTAATATTTGGCCGAGCGTAGTCTGGCATTAACACTATTTGTAGAAAAGAGATTTTTTTTGTCAAATGCAGCAACTCCTGCTCATGATGTGTGAAGAATATGAAGACGTTTTCAGGTTGCACCCCCTGGTTTCTAACAAGTCCCTGCAGATGTTTAGAACGTGAACACACAAACAAACAAAAAAAAAAATGGCAAAAAGGAGTTCCAAGCCTGTGAATGTAAATCCCGTGTGACAGTGACAGGAAAAAGACGACTGGGGCTATTCTTCCTCGTCTTATTTTTATTCCTCCTCTCATAATGCGGCCCATTCACCGCACACACAATGGGCCTCCAGTGTGAATGAATGCAGCGCTGTAATTTATGACACAACATCCTTCGAAAGAGGGAGAAAAAGAACAAAGAGGTGAAAAATGCCGTACCCAAGTGTCCATCTCTGCAGCAGCCAGCGAGGTCAGTGTGTCCAGAACTCGTCTCTCTGTTTGTTCTGAGATGAGACGGTCATTTCACACACACACACACACCCCCCCTGTTTGCTTACCTCTGGTGGGGGCATCTACATTCCTCCCAGACTGGCTCACGGCCAGTTTGTGTTTGTGTTTGTGGCTCTCGCAAGAGAAAGTTGCTGCAGGCAAAACTTTTCTATGTGAGGACAGATGTTGTTGAACTGATGAAACATGGGCTGGAATAGACGTGAAAGGGTTGTGCATGGAGGGGGGGGGGTGTCCTAAACCAGCTGACCCCTGTCTGTCAGCAGGGCTTTGAACCGGTTGGTGGAATGAACATGAAAACCAGAAACTTATTTGCCAGGAACAAAAATGAAACCGAAAACTTAATATTTTTTTTAATGTTCCGGAACAGAATCGGAACAGAAAATAACCGTAAACTAAATTGTAAATAATGGGGGGAGGGGGTTTGTTTTGTTTTTTTCATTCTTGAAAAAAAAAAATCTGACCTCATGTTTCCCTTCCTGTCATTCACTCAATGCGTGATGAGAGCAGAGAGACGTTGAGGCACATCAGTCAAGGAAAAGACATTCTCCCAATATTCCTAACAGGTAAACACTGCAGTCTGTCAGTCTTAAAAAAAAAAGTTTGATTTAGACATTAACCCTTTGGCTGCCAGTCATTTTCAGTGCAGTGTGTCCCCCTATTACCAGCGCTGTGTAGTATTTCATCTCCGGTGGACTTCTCCATCCCCCCTCTGATTCACCATCGTCTGTTCCGTAACTGGATCAGGCCTGTTGTACAAAATTAATCACCTAAAGCAACCTACCTATTTGTATTTAGATGGAACGTTATTAACCGGTTCGGGAACTTTTTTTTTTTTTTTTTTTTTTCTAACCGGTTCAGGAACATCAATTCTTGGGTGGAACGTAAAACTGGAAACGTGAACATTCTGGTTCAAACTCCTGAAGTTGATGTGGTTCTGCTCTCCATGCTGCCTGAAACCCCCCATCACAGACAGATGGGGAGTTCACTGAGGTTTCCTCTGGTTTGGTTTGCTTGGTTGCCCGTTAGATCTGGTCCATCTGATGTTCACATTAACTTTGCATCAAGAACACTGAACCCATCAGTGACAAGGAAATAGAATTCTGTTGCTAAAGAGCAAAACTGAGTAGTGGAATTAGTGGATGGTGCTACTTTAATTCACATGGATAAAACTGTAAGTCTTGAAGAATGGATGGAGAGAGAACCTAATGTTTGCTGTAGAGCTGCTCAGGTGCTAGTTGCTAAGTTACCGCTACATGTTGCTTGTTTTTTAATAGATGCACTCTAAGACATTAAAATGATTACAAAAACACATGCATGTGGTCACCTGCAATTTTCTTGAGCACTTTGTGTCATAACAACGTTACTGTTAAGAGTTATTGCAATTTAACCAAAAATAAGAGTCATTATAAAATAAAAAAAATAAAAGAGTCATTATATTAAAATAAATTTATATATTATTATTATTATTATTATTATTATTATTATTATTATTATTATCATTATTATTATTATTATTATTGTTATTATTATTATAATTATAGTGTAATAATAATTATTATTATATAATATAATAATAATTATTATTATACTATAATATAATTATTATATTATTATATATTATTTATATTATATTAGTGTATATTATATTAAGAGTCATTATATTAAAATAAATTTTATATTAAAATAAAATATTTTATATTAAAATAAAAATTAAAAATAAAAGAGTCATTACATTCTCTGGTGACAAAACTATATCATAATAACATTTTACACAATATTTTACATATCTTACATACAGTAATTTGTCGTTCCTCGCTGTTAATGCGTTCCAGAAACCACACGCAAATAACGAATTCCACGATAGAGAGATTTTATTATTTTATATTTTATTATTTACAGTAATTTAAACGTTTATGAACCCTCCCCATACTGATATTAAACCACCTTCTACCTGTATCACCTTTAAAACACTCTGATAGACTATTTTAAACACTTTTGTGTCTCACATAAGTCCGAGGCTCACAGAACGTAGAGCACTTCCGGATGCTGTCAGCCAATAGAATGCGTGTACGGTATCACGTGACTACCTACTTAACATCAGTGATGTAGTGAAGCCATTTATCTTGAAGCACAAATAAGCGAGGGATTACTGTATTATTTTATGACATTTAATGTTGTAGAGCTTCATCCTTTAGTCCAGCTGTCATAATGTCTCTAATTCAGAATAAAACACTACGGCTGCTGTTATAAACCTTTATATAAGAGTCACATGATGACTTGACTAACCATAAGTGTAAAAAAAAAAAGAAGGAACAATAACTGTAAGCAACCAGATGTGGATCTTATTCTATTTTCAGATGGACAAATACAAGAATTATTAGTGCGCAAGTTAGAAATCCAATTAAATGAATTCTACATTGAGTCGTAGTCTAAAAACACAGGTAACATTAATCCCTTATCTGATTCTTTGGCTATTAGTCTTACTGGGTTTAGAAAATGATGCAGCTGCTTGTAGGTCATTTCATTTTCACAGTTTTCTGTGTCACATTTAATAAGCTGTATTTACTAAACTACCAGAAAGATAGTGACATTCAGAGCTGGCATCACGCATTTATTTACAAGTAAATAACCTCCTGGTGTTGTGTGAACACTTCTGGAGATATTTTTTCTAACAGCAGAGTCTGCTTTTATATAATTAAAAGCCCGCTTTGCTCCTGTTGGCACCAAAAACACACAAACACTTGGATGAAAAGGTGTGTTGGGTGTGTTTTCTGGACATGACGATTCAAAGTTGTTCTTAAAATGGGGTTAGAAGGAAGCCTGTGTGGTGACTGGACCTTCTGGTCATTCTTAAACACAGACATTAACACTAATAACAGTACACACACACACACACACACACACACACACACACACACACACACACACACACACACACACACACACACACACACACCGTGTTTGATGCAGAATAACTGACTTGGAGTTCAGTCCTGGGGTGACTCATCATGATGTCATGGGTTAAACACTGTTTGTCACCTGAGCCAAAGTCTCTGTGTCTTTCTCTGAGAATTGGAATTAAACCATGTTGGAGAAATATATATTTATAAATTTATTGATGTTAAAATATAGTTCCAGATTTTTTTAAAAAATAAGATTCATTACATTGCAATCATTTTTTGTTGTTTTGGAATTATTACATATTTCTTATGACATGATTCTTTTTTTTTGCACCCATAGATGGGGGGGAGAGCGAGTTAGTGCAGTTTCAGAGACTATTTCTTTTAAATCAACACAGAAAGAATGCAGTTAGTCCTCAACCTATGACCACAATTGGTTCAGAGAGGTTGTTCGTCAGCTAAATTGTTCGTTATATTTGTAAAATTTCAATCTATAAATCTATAAATGCCATTACTACTCTAAATACTGAAGTACTATTCCCTAAGACTGACCAGAAATAATTACAGGACAAAAAAACAACACATAATGAAATAAAATCCTCTAGTACCGTAATGTAATTTATTCAACTTGAAGTTTCTCAGTTATCTCGACCAATAGTTAACATCAAATAGCAAAACAATTTCAGCGATCAGTGGTCAAAAAGTTGTTAATGCTTCAAGGCAAACAACTAACCCGGCCATCACTGGTCCCTACATCAACCCCGTCAATAATTCTTAAAAAATCTGAAATAACAGCAGGTTGTGATAGAGTTTTGTGACAGGTAGTCTATCGTCTGTATTGCTGCTCTAACTTTCAACATGACCTGAATTGTCTTCAGCACTGATGAGCTCACTTTAGGACACGGTGAACATGAGCAACCAATAATTTTTTCTCCCACTTCCCTCGTGCAGCTGGCACTAGGAGTGTGAAGGTTTCATGTTCCAGAAGCCTTGAACGTTATGCCAATTGCAGGATTTTTGTTCTCCTCAGATAAATATTTTCCATATCTTAAAACTTGTAGTTAAGACCTTGGAGGTTTATCCGAGGTCCAAAAAGACCTGAAGCTGAATTCAGCTACTTGTGGATATTTGAAGCTCTATGCTCTCTGATGTACTGCATACAAGCATTCTCTAAAATTTTTTACACTGATTTTGGCATTGATATAATGTTTTGAGGTTTTTTGCAACCTTTCAGTTTCATTTCTGAAAGGCTACAGGATCAGGAAATGAATACAGGAGATGGACAGGTGTGTTAGGTTTGTGTGTGCACACACCAGCCCACGTGGGTGTGTGTGTTTGTGAATGTTTGTGTATTTGTGTGTCGGCACACACTCGCAGGGTGGAGCAGGAAATTTTTGGAAGTTCCAGGAGGCTGACTCACTCTCTGATCACGACAGGGTGTGTGTGCCGACTGAACTATTTAATAGACACTTAGACTGAGGTGTTTAAACACAGCAGTCTATCTCATAAATCCATTCACGCCTTAATCACCTTGTGAATGATTTATTCTAACTACTTAATGACACACATATTGCCTAAAGAATGAGGTGCCACTTTTATATTTGCTGTAAACTCTGATCTGTCCCGCTAGCCTCTGAAACGCACTGGAGTCTATCATTCAGAATTGGTTTGTCCATGTTTCTGTAAACACCACATGTGTCTGGGCTTTAGGTTTCAAATTGTAAGTTGCTGCAAGAAATGCAAGCGTTTGATATTTCTTATCCTTATTTAAAATTTTAATTTCTACCTGAGGAAATTTGGAGTATTTAGAGTGTTTTGATGGACTCTGATAGACTGTTTAAGCCACTTTTGTGTCTCACGGAACGTAGCGCACTTCTGAATGCCATCAGCCAATAGAATGCGCGTATGGTATCACGTGACTGCCTACCAAAAATCTGTGATGAAGTGAAGTTGCAAGCGTATATATATATGACTGACCAGTCTTATATATATATAAGACTTATATATATATATATATATATATATATATACATACACACACCTAAATACCTATATATACCTCATATACCTCATATATATATGTATATGTATATATATATGTACATATGTATATATGTACATATATATGTATATATGTACATATATATGTATATATGTACATACACACGTATGCTTTATATATATACTGTGTATATATATATATATATAAATTATGTAATAAGGATACATGTCTGTTTCTTCTTCTTCTTTTCCTTTGGGCTTTTCCCTTCAGGGGTCGCCACAGTGAATCAATTGCCTCCATCTAGCCCTGTCCTTTGCATCCTCTTCTCTCACACCAACTACCTTCATGTCCTCTTTCACTACATCCATAGACCTCCTCTTTGGTCTTCCTCTAGGCCTCCTGCCTGGCAGTTCAAAACTCAGCATCCTTCTACCAATATATTCACTATCTCTCCTCTGGACATGTCCAAACCATCTCAGTCTGGCCTCTCTGACTTTATCTCCAAAACCTCTAACATGTGCTGTCCCTCTGATATACTCATTCCTGATCCTATCCTTCCTGGTCACTCCCAGAGAGAACCTCAGCATCTTCATCTCTGCTACCTCCAGCTCTGTCTCCTGTCTTTTCCTCAGTGACACTGTCTCTAGACCAAACAACATCGCTGGTCTCACCACAGTTTTGTACACCTTTCCTTTCATTTTAGCTGAAACTCTTCTATCACACATCACACCTGACACTTTTCTCCACCCGTTCCATCCTGCCTGGACACGCTTCTTCACCTCTTTTCCACACTCTCCATTGCTCTGGACTGTTGACCCTAAGTACTTCAAATCCTCCACCTTCTTGATCTCTTCTCCCTGTAACCTCACTCTTCCACTTGGGTCCCTCTCATTCACACACATGTACTCTGTCTTACTGCGGCTAACCTTCATTCCTCTCCTTTCCAGGACAAACCTCCACCTCTCTAGCTTCTCCTCCACCTCTTCCCTGCTCTCACTGCAGGTCACAATGTCATCTGCAAACATCATAGTCCATGGAGATTCCTGTCTAACCTCGTCTGTCAGCCTGTCCATCACCATAGCAACAAGAAGGGGCTCAGAGCTGATCCCTGATGCAGTCCCACCTCCACCTTGAACTCCTCTGTCACACCTACAGCACACCTCACCACTGTCTTACAGTCCTCATACATGTCCTGCACCGCTCTAACATACTTCTCTGACACTCCAGACTTCCTCATACAATACCACAGTTCCTCTCTGGGCACCCTGTCATAAGCTTTCTCCAGATCTACAAAAACACAATGCAGCTCCCTCTGGCCTTCTCTGTACTTCTCTATCAACATCCTCAAAGCAAATACTGCATCTGTAGTACTCTTTTTTGGCATGAAACCATACTGCTGCTCACAAATGCTCACTTCTGCCCTTAGTCTAGCTTCCACTACTCTTTCCCATAACTTCATTGTATGGCTCATCAGCTTTATTCCTCTGTAGTTGCCACAACTCTGCACATCTCCCTTGTTCTTAAAAATGGGCACCAGCACACTTCTCCTCCACTCCTCAGGCATCTTCTCACTATCTAAGGTCCTGTTGAACAACCCAGTCAGAAACTCTACTGCCACCTCTCCTAGACACTTCCAAACCTCTACAGGTATATCATCATGTCTATTTGATGATAATAAAAATTTCATTTAATTTATTTTTTCATAATTTAGGGGTTTGGGGTTTGTTTGTTTTTTACAACCCTGGAATGGATTAAAATTATTTTAGTTATTTTAAATGGGGAAATGGGGCGGCGCTGGGGGGGGGGGGGGGGGCAGTGGGCAGCGCTGTCACAGCAAGATGGTTTCTGGTTCAAGTCCTCCTCCTGATGGATTTCTCTCAGGGTTCTTTGGCTATCTCCCACCTCTATAAAGATGCACTTAGGGTAAATTGGGTGGTTCCAAATTGTCCTTATCGGGAGCGTACCCCGCCTCTCGCCTCATCGCCTGTCGCATTAAACTCGTATCTTGAGGTATTACTGTATTATAATGCTAATTGACTGAGTTACGCTGTTAGTCCATCAAATGTATGAAAATCCATGTCCACTTGTGATTTAGTGCAAAGGAAATGATTTAACCCACAGCTGGAAGGGCTTCACCTTTACTCCTAGAATATCAAGTTACAGTACATAACTAATATTCAGTTTTATATGGGGTTCATCCTCTTATATGTTTACAACTGGTATAAAAGTAAAGTAGGGTGATCCATCAGCACAAGAAAGAAACAACAAAATATTCTCCTGTTTGACGTGGCATTGATTTGATGTGGTGGATTTATATGCAGAATTGTTTGACCTGCTGTGTTCATCTGTGATGCATTGCACTGCTGTCAGAGAGAGGTCAAGCCCTAACATCCATTTCTTTCAAAGTTCTTTAAATGCCCAGGATTTCTACAGTATTTATGAGGCTTTTTCAATTCAATTTCCATCTTTGTGTGTCTTTTTCTTTCTTCCATGTACGTAGAGCAGTGTTAGGACCCCTGTTGGACATCCCTCCACCTGTCCAGAATCTGATGGTGGTGGTTGATGACCTGGATGTGGGATATGAAGCAGCTGAAGTAGGTGGAAAAAGCCGCTCTATTGCAGAGCTCCTGGCCTGTAATCAACACCTGCTGCCTGGCTGGCTGCTGCTGGTTTGTTCTGTGCGTCGTCAAAACAAGGCTGTGTGCAAAACTTTCTCAGGTATGAAGGAACATAGGCTTAAATATTATAAATTAAAATCTATTATTCCATTTGATGATGTTTGGCATATTATTATTTTGGTTGATCTTAAAACTCACATTAGTAATGTGTCCAATGTTTGAGAAACTACAAATTAATAAACACAGTAGTTCAAGTCAAATGTAGCTATCATTTATATTAACAACCTTAATAAGATCATTATTGTATCCAAGCTAACCCTTTAAAGCCAAGAGTATGAAATTTGATACACTTGGATTTCAGGATGTTGAGACTTATATATCACAAGTTGGATATTGTCTTGTGAACAACCTGGTTTATACCATCAGAGACATGCATCTGCATTCTGCATGTGTAAAAGTTCTGCATTTAGAAAAAAATATATAAATTAAAGCTCATCTATACAAATGAAGTAAAAATGTTTGAGAAATTTGTCAAAAGGCTTCATTAAGATTTTATTTTCCAAAAATCTGATTTTTTTTTTTCTGACATTTCCTTTTTCAGGCTGTAATGGGCTAAATAAATTAACTATGATTAAAATAATTGTTTACTGTAACTGTTTTAACTGTTGAAGCACTTTGAAATATCTGCTGATATGATTAAGTGCTATATAAATAAAGATTGATTGATTGATTGATTGATTGATTGATTGATTGATTGATTGATTGATTGATTGATTGATTGATTGATTTAGGAAAGTTAAGGTCTACGCCAATTGCATGAAATATCAAGGTTAAAAAAATGTATTACTCTTTTTCTGTGTGGTAGGTTTTCGTAGGCTCTGTCTGGATGACTTGCGGAAGCCCCCCGCAGTTCAAGACGTGCAGCACTACATCCTCTCCCGACTGGATGAGGATGCAGCCCTTCGCCGTCAGCTCACCCCTGACACAGCCGCCATGCTGAATCTGCTCCACATTAAGAGCAGCGGATGCTTCCTCTTTCTTGAGCGTGTACTTGATGGCGTGGCAGGTGCACTGGTGGGTCTCAGGGAGATCCGGGACATCCCAGGGACTCTCAGTGGTCTCTACCTCTGGCTGTGCCAGAGACTGTTCCCTCGAGGACTGTATGTCTTTGTCAGGCCTGTCCTTAATGTACTCTTGGCTGCCCCCAGGCCCCTCACTCCCCAGCAGCTGTTCACAGCAGTCTGGACTCATGACACCTTACTGAGTTTGGAAGACTTTGAAAATAAGCTCCAAACCCTCTCTCCATTACTAAATGATGGCCCTGGTGGAACCAAACTACTTTTTCATGCCAGCTTTGCTGACTGGCTGACGGATGTTAAGTATTGCACTCAGAAGTACCTGTGTAGCAGAGCGCAGGGTCACAGTATGCTTGCCATGGCTTTGTCTTTGCAGGGACCCCACCTGGACATTGAGGACACTTGTCAGCTAGCCACACATTTGGTTTGCTCAGGTCACCATAAGAACAACCCTTCATTGTTGTCACTGTGGATGCTGTGGATGGGTGTGCCCACTTTTACTCCTGGTAGCTGTGGTGCCCTCACATCATCTTTAAACCAGCCTCCTGTTCTGGTTGGTCGGGAAGTTCTACAGCTTTTGACGAGGACTGGGCTCATCTCTGCAGAGCATTTTACACATGCAGACTTAAGCATTGGAGTGAATTGTGCAACTGAAAAGGAAACTATTTCACAACAAGAGTTTGAAATGGAGTTGTCTGTAAAGAAGATGCTAGAAAATGGGGTGTCTGTAAACCACCCCACTTCTACAGATGGACAGACTTTGCTGACCAGTGCAGCTCACCAGGGCTCTGCAAATATAGTCAAGCTTCTCCTAACTCACGGATTTGATCCAATGAAAAGTGACCATCATAGTCAAACACCACTGATTTTGGCCTCCAAGCAGGGTCACATCAGTGTGTTAAAGGTGGTGCTGGAATGGGCAACAAGTCACGAGCCACAAAAAATGCAAATGATGGAGCACATTGACAATGATGGCTGGACAGCATTGCGGTCTGCAGCTTGGGGAGGACACAGTGAGGCTGTCCGACTTTTGCTGGATGCAGGAGCAGATGTGGATGGGTGTGATGGTGAGGGCCGTACTGCTCTTAGAGCTGCTGCCTGGGGGGGTCATGAGGAAATTGTCCTGATACTTCTGAACTACGGGGCGCAGGTCAATAAAGCTGACAACAACGGCCGCACACCACTTATTGCTGCCGCATATATGGGACACCATGAAGCTGTGGAAATGTTGCTGGAGCACAATGCAGAAGTTAACTTGGCAGATGGAGATGGGCGCACTGCTCTCTCAGTGGCTGCCCTCTGTGTCCCTACAGCAGCTGGAGTCAAAGGTTATGGTGAAGTAGTAAGTCTGTTACTGGACCAGGAAGCAGATCCAGGACACAGAGACCATGATGGAATGACGCCATTACTTCTTGCAGCCTATGAGGGCCATGATAACATAGTTGAACTTTTGTTAGAAGCTGGTGCTGATGTAGATGAGACAGCTCATACTGATAGTAATGTATCCGCTGCAGCTGCTGTTACTCCCTTGCTGGCAGCTGCAGCCATGGGCCACATGAAGACGGTGTCACGGCTCCTTTTCTGGGGAGCAGCCGTAGATGCCATTGATTGTGAAGGTAGAACAGCACTTTGCCTCGCAGCAGCAAGAGGCAGTGTTGAACTTGTTCGTGCCCTACTGGACCGAGGTCTGGATGAGAACCACAAGGATGATCTTGGTTGGACTCCACTGCACGCGGCTGCCTGTGATGGTCATCGAGCTGTGTGTGCTGCTTTGACAGAGCAAGGCAGCATGGCACGTGTTGGAGAGATGGACATTGAAGGACGCACCCCTCTTATATTGGCTGCCCAGGAAGGTCACTGGAGTACGGTCAAGTTGTTGTTGGACAGACGTTCCCCTATTGATCACAGAGCATATGATGGACATTCAGCCTTGAGTGCTGCCCTCCTGGAGGGCCAGGCTGAGGCTGCTGAGCTGCTCATGAGACGTGGAGCAGATACAGACGTCCGGGATGCAGAGGGAAGACCTCTGCTCTACCTTCTGGTGTTAGAGGGTTGCCTTGAAATGGCTACTCTCCTCATAGAGAAAGGGGGCGTGCCCTTGGAATCCAAAGACTCTGAAGGTCGTACAGCGCTTCATGTGGCCTCCTGGCAGGGATCCGTGGAACTTGTAGACCTACTTTTAAAGCACGGAGCTGACCCCAATGCACAAGATGCAGAAGGGAGACCACCACTGCATTCCGTGGCCTGGACAGGACATGCCATGGTAGGATATCATCTCCTGAAAGCCAATGACATCAAAATAGACCTTTCTTGCCGTCAGGGAGCAACGTCTCTGAGCATCGCTGCCCAAGAGGGACACTCTAATATTGTTGCAATGCTTCTGAAAAGGGGTGCAAATCCTGATCATGTAGATAAATATGGCCGAACTCCAGTCAGAGTGGCTGGGAAACATGGGCATTTTAACATAGTCAGGCTTTTGGAGACTTATGGAGCCAAACCATACGTGGGCCTGTCGTCTAATTCAGGTGCTTTCTCATCTGTAAAACCCATCAAGAGCCTCTCCTCAAGCATCTCAGAGAGAAATGGAGGTGAAGTCACTGCCACTACCTCCTCCTCTCCAGTATCTTCTCCCAGCTCCACTGCAGAAAGATTCCACTCCATGCAGAGCTCCCAAACATCATCTACCTGCCATTCACTGGCCACAGTACAGACTGCGCCAGCGGACAGCCTCAGTTTTATTCAACAGATCCAACAGCACTCACTTCCCCGCAGTCGTAGCCGTCCCTCCACCCTCCCCCCAACAGGGAGCTCAGGCTTTGGTAGCTTCCATGGAAGCAGCCAGAGGTATCCCAAAGGCAGTCCTCCGCCCATTGTTTGCACAGTCACTGCTCTTGTGCACAACTGTGAGATGCCTCAGAAAGGTTTGTCATCAGGACTTGAATGTCAAGACAAAATGAATAAACAAAACCCAGAACTGATAAAAGCAGACAAAAACAATTGGTACTCTGTCATGGCTTCGCTTGGTATCAAGCCAGAGCGAGAGGGCCCTGCATTAAATTGTACAAACAGAGAAAGTCCTCCTCTAGGCTACCCACATAGGCTTGAAAACTCAATTCAAGGTGAATCTTGGGATTTTGTTCCCCAGAAGGACATTTTGTCACATCCCTGCTACAGTCTTACCCCAGTCCGACCCTGTAGTGCCTTGCAAGACGATATTATGGTCACTATGACAACCACAGACCCACAGCTTAACCTAAAACAGGCCATCAAACTGCAATTTGAAGGTCCTACCAGTGCCGCTTTACACAAGAGAGAGACCTCTCTGTGACAGATGCCCCACTATGTGACCAAAATTATTGAAATCTTCACTGTCTTCACAAACTGTTTTTTTTTTACTGAGCAACAGTATGTGAATTATTTCTGAAAATGTAACAATAGAAAAATCAGTCATTTGATTCCAGTGTCTCCAATGTGAGGAATTTTCTTTCTTTGGAATCAATGATAAATCAATATATTAGTGTTTATTCATTTAGTTGATTTGAATAAATAATTGTAAATGGGCTTATTCTGAGAAATACACTTTCGTTAATCTTTTTTTTAATATTTGGAATGTTGCACATTTTAAGAAGTCTGTTTTCACAGTGTACAATAGCTTTCTGGGTTGAGGGGACAGAGGAAGTATCCCTTTCTCCATCTCTCTTCAGACATACAAGGGAAAATGAACTGAATGACATTCCTGCCTTTCCATCGGCTGTTGTGTGTGTTGAGAAGAGCTCTCATAGATAAGGAGAGGCTTATTCATTTAAAGCATAACTCTTATTTCCCCCTTGTTTTTCTTATTTTACCGAATAACCCTTCTGCTTATAGAATGAAACTGTCTAGTTTGGGTTACTTTTAAATTATTTTTTCTAGTAATGGTTGCTTTTAAGCAGTAAACAACTTTGAAGAACATTCAGCCTGTGGCCTAATCTTTTTTATTCTAGGAACAGCCTTCATACCTCATAGGTCCATGACAACGAAACAAGAATAGATTGTAGGAAAACAAGCTACCAGAGCCAGACACATCACAAGATTTATGATACAAACTGTAAAAGACAACCAAGTTTACTGAACCAACTGCGTCTTTGAGCCGGCAGGAAGAAAAGTGAAAGTTGGACCATAAATATGAGGGTGTGTTTGGGAGGGTTGTTTTTTTTTAATCCAAGGCCTAAATAAATGTCTAGTTCTTTACAATTTTTATTGAATTAATATTTAAATGCATTTGTTCATTAAAATGGCAAATGGTGCAATAACTTACTACCTCTACCTCTGCTTATTTGTGAATGAGTCTATGGATTTAAAGCTTTTCACAACACTTTTCATGTCAAACAAAGATGTGCGTGTGTGTGTGTGTGTGTGTTTGCGTGTGTGTGTGTGTGTGTGTGTGTGTGTGTGTATACAGGTAGGTCTTAATATACAGTGCTGATGCACTTCCTGGTAAGTCCAACACACCGCTTAATGTTTGATTACTGTTTTACTTCCATTAAATTTCTCAGTTAACTCAGCCAGTAGTTAACATTAAATAACCAAACATTCTGAGTTCAGCGTTAGCGTCAGCTATCGCTACTAGGCAGCAACATAACCATTAGTTCCACATCATTTATTGGCGGTACTGCTCGGTGGGTTGTGATAGAAAGAAGAACCGCAGGACAATAGTCGGATATTGCGGTGCGCGTTTGTTCGTATCTCCGAATGCTCGTAAGTCGAATGTTTGTAAGTTGAGGACCACCTGTGTGCGTGTGTTTATCAACATTTGCCCTCATCCAGGTCTAGTTCCTAACATTATTAATATTTATACAGCATTTTGCACAAGTATGATGACGTACTCAATATAAAGTCCTTCTCCTAGACACTTCCATGACAACGGTTTCCATAGATTTTCCCTGAATGTAAAGCACATTCATTAGCCAAATGGCACAGAGAGTGCATACACCTGCTTTCCCTCCCAAGGGTCCACCTTTTCACAAGATTGTAATTTTAAAATCTGTTCACCAACAATAACCTCTTCTCTTTCATGGGCAGAGGTAAAAATGTACACCAGAGTTTGTCTATTGGTTGTATTTCATGTAGATTCACTTATTCTTGCTATTTAACATATATAAACTAAATTATAAAGAGATCAATATTGTGGTTTTGAGTATCACCAAGTCTCAAGTTATAACAGACTTTCAACTCCACTGTTTATTGAAATTAATAGAAACCATCATGGAATATTTCTGCTTTAGAAGAGGACTGAAGACGAAACTGCTCTATCACAGCTACATACTGTGAACTAAAATGTTAAGTGAATGGGTGAGTGGTGATACATCGCAACTATGATGAGTAAAAACGACTGTTAAGACTAAGGTAAAGGATAAAGTACAGCTGATGTAACCATGGAAATACAAAACCGTGGCCAGTCTTTCCCTATTTGTATTACTGATAACATCTAAGAAAATGTGTTCCATATGTAATGTCTGCAAAATACATTTGAAACGAGAGGTATGACCAAGATAAAAACTATAAGTGTTTTGAAGAAACAAATATTGTCTCAAACCAGTATGGGCATCAGATTTTGAGGGCCAATCCATGCACTAGATGTGATTTGCAAATTTTTTTAAGAGATAGGAAAGTATATCTACATTTGCTTGGTGAGTGCAGGAGAAATGTTTCTTGAAACATGTCAAATATGTATCTGTTTAGTAAAACGGAGGGCTGACTTGTGGAAGTTAAAAAGTGGAATGGGAAATCTGAATGACAGGATGAGCAGCTGGCTAGGAAACGACAAGGCTTGCTGATTGGAGAACAATGGAAAAACAGGACAGGCCATCAGCTCGGAAACACGTGGAGCTACTGGATGGGATACAGGAAGATGCAGGCTGCAGGGAGGCAGATGTAGTTTGCAGTGATTTACAGATTGCTGATGTTGTATCCCAATCAAACTAGAGATTTAAATCTGTTGGGATCACATGCAGAAGCATCACTTATGGCAGCATCTAGTGGCAGTGGCAACAAAATACTACTCTCTGATAAGATTTCCCCAAGAGAGTAAATGTTTTTTGATTAGATTAATTAGAGAAATTAGATGCTGTGTATCATAATGTCTTAAATTTTAAACAACGTAAAACTTTCACTGAGTTGATCCTGATTTCCATCTGTACAGACTTAAGTAACATTCTGAAAAGTCAGCATTTCCTGTACAGTAGAACCTCGAGATACAAGTATAATCCATTCTATGACTGAGTTCGTAAGTCAAACAAATCGCAAGTCAACCATTTCCCGATTGAAATAACTGAAATCATTTTACTCTGTTCCATACTTGTAAAAAATGTTTTTAATCAACTAATTTGCATGCATACTTTACCCGTGTTATCGTTAATAACACATAAGTTATGTAATCAATTTAAAAAGTATGAAAAGAATTGCAAAAACTCACAAGAACACACGAGCTACGTCTACTCCAAGAAAATGAGATGTTGTATTGATCCGCCAACTAGCTGTGGTATCACAAAGCACAGCATTAATTTCGGATTTCTTTCGTATACGTAACAAAAATATGGACAGAGCAACGGCTAGTATCTCAAATAAGTCATGTGTCATGCAGCTTGTATCTCGAGGTACACTACTATGTTTGATTTTTCACATCTGATAAATATTCCAGCAGGTTCCCATTAAGTCAATGTAGGACGAGGGGGGCTCTTCTAATGACCATTCATTTTTTACTGAGAGGAGAGAGCAAAGAGAGACTGAAAGTTCAATAAAATATGAGCAATTTAGTAAAATTTTGTGTGGTCAATTTATAAAATTAAGGAACTGCAGAAAAAAACATTTCAGTTGTTAGAGTTGACTAGAAGATCACGGATGAGCCATTAATATTTCAAGATTATGAAATATTTAAGCTGTTTTAAAGATAAAGAGGCAAAGGAGAAACTTTGCCCATACTTCCCTCTCCCCAGACACCTCTTCCAGCTCTTCTGGGGGGGGGGGTGTCCCGAGGCATTTCCAGACCAGGAAGTATTTGACACAATGCCCGAGCCACCTCCACTGGCTACGGAGGAAACTCGTTTCAGTCGCTTGTATCCAGGATTTTGTACTTTTGGTCATGACCCAAAGCTCATAACCATAGATAAGAGATTGACCAATAAATGGTGAGCTATTTTGACTCAGCTCCTTCTTCACCATTACAGACCTGTACAACGATTACATCACTGCATCCGCTGCGCCGATCTCTTTGTCAATCTAACAATAACTTCACTTCTTCCCCAGAGTCTCTGTGCTCCATGTCCTCACAGGTTTCCTCAAGTTTACCCCCCCCCCTTCTGTCCATCCACTGTGGACCTGCTCCTTTAATTCTACCAGTATCACCTCTCATCTATCCATCGGCTGGGGTCCTGCTTCTTCCTCCGTCGCCATCATACAGTCATGCAGATTTCACATCAACTAGATGATGGGAAACAAGTATAGCAGACAACAACCCAGGAGTCGGTGAACACAGCCTGACTTTCCTATAAACTATAAATTGATGGTAAAGATTTTAAACAATGATAAACTTAAAGATGAGGTTGACACACCATGGAGGGTTCACCTTGGTCTGGCGCCGGGTGTGAACCCTTCATGGGAGAGTTCTACAAGCCGCCATTAACAAAAAAGGTTGGGGATCTCCAATGGAGGATTTTACATGGTGCTGTGGCCGTCAACAGTTTCATTTTTCAGTTTGAATCCAAAGATGTCGGAAAACTGTCCGTTCTGTTCTCACAGAGAAACTGTTTTTCACTGCTACCTAGACTGTCATCTTTCTCTCATTCAGTCATGTTTTCGACAAACAGGTATACATTATTAGTTTGAAACGTAGGAAGAATCAAAAAAAGGATTGGCAGATTCTAAACTTTCTTCTGGACCAAGCAAAGATGGAGATTCATCTAAGCAGGAGGAAAAAAGGTTGAAGGTTCGTCTGACTGCAGTGCAGAAGTCACTTTAAGAAGAATGTGTCAAGCAGGAATCAGAACTATTTTAAATATTTCAGAGCTAAGAATGATTTAGACACTTTTAAGAACCTATGGTGTGTCAAAGGTGTCTTGTGTTCCATGTTGAGTGGGGAACTTGTGTTCAGTCAGTGGTTGGTTTATTTCATGTACAGTATATTTTGCTTATATTCCTACATTTCATATTACTTGTTGTTGAAATTTGAGTTCCTGTTCACGTGAATCTCTTTTGGATTTTGTGTCAACGTGACTATCTTGTATTTCGACTTTTATGAATAAACGTGATTTAAAATATCAAATCTTACCCTGTCTTTATCTTCATTGTATTTCTTTTCCACCCAACCAGTCAAGGTAGATGACTGCCCTCCAGTGTCTGGGTCCTGCCCAGAGTTTCTTCCTCAATGAGGGAGTTTTTCCCCGCTGCTGTCGCTTATAATTGCTCTGGAGGGTTTGGTTTGCTTTGTCTGTCTGTAAAAGCACTTTGAAATATCTGTTGATGTGATTAAGCACTTTACAAATAAAAGCTGATTGATTGAAGCTGATTCCGTCTTTCCCTCAGTCATGAACAAGACTCCAAGATTCTCCCCCTTGAATTTTCATCTTATTGTGATGTGGGAGCTTGAGTGCCCAAATGATCCTAGGAGCTGTGTTATTGGGGGCTTTATGTTCCCTTTATGGCACGGGCCAGACTAAGAGCAGTTCAAAAACCCCTATGAAGAAAAGAAAATGACGACGCAACCAGGTCCTCACCGGAGGAAGGCCTAGGTTTGAGACTCGAGCACCTGCTGACTGAGCCTCTGCCCACGGGGCCCGACTGGGCTCAGCCCAAACGAACGACATGGGCCTAACCTCTGGTGGATTCAACACCTGCTGAAGGAACCATACGATTGGGGGTCAGTTGACAGCGCAGGGCTCGACGGCCCAATTCCCGGACAAGGAGTAACAGATCTCTCTATTTATAATGAGAACACAAATAACAAGTTCTCAAGCCTTTGGCTTATAAAAAGTCACACTCATGCAGGTTCAGCTTCTTTATTTTTAACCCAGGACACGTTCAGCATACTCTGGGTCTCATTAGGATTAGAGGCTGTATGGTATTCATTGTCTTATACACAACTCCCAGTTAAACCACTGCATGAGTCCAGGCCCTAAAGGCGCAAGTGTGGATGATTAGAGATCAATAGCTTGCACAAACGGTTTGATCTGATATTAATCTCTTCCAATTGACTTTAAAAAAACAAGCAAAGCTCTTTATCATTATTCACTTGGCAACAAATATGAGTAAGTGGGTGTTAGACCTATGAGATTTCTCCTTTAAGTCTTTGTGTGCAAGTTCATTTTCTTTTTATGGTTTTCATCAATGTAAGAATTCTAATTTTGTTTGATATACTGCAGAACTGAACTCGTAATTTTCTGGCAGTGCAAGAAATGGCTGGCATATTGTCTTGATATCATTTAAATAGTGGATACAAAATAATTAAACATTTTGAAAAAAACACAAAAAATGGAACGGCTAATAACATTTAACAAATAATGATCAGATTCTCGATGACACTTTAGACAGATATTAACTACATTTATATCTGTAATGTCCTATTGTTAATTGTTACACAAGAAATGTGATACAGTGAAAAACTATTTATGTTGTGTATTTCTCAGACAAAGCAAAAGACAGATCAAACTCTTTATTTACTGCTTGCATGCAATTCCTCTAAATGTAAATGTTCTCAGAATACACATGTTGTGTTTGACATAATTATCACACTCCATGCAGTAGTCAGTACTGTAGTACAAATATTAGAAGAGATAAAACCAGCTTGTCTTCTTATGACTCACACACAACCCTGCATACATACATATAAATATGAAAAACTATGTTAAGTGTGTAAATTTAACTACACATACATCTATGCAGCTTGAAGGGAACAAGAAAAGTCAATATGGTTGTGCAACACAGTGTTATACAAAGGCAAATTAATTACAGTTTAGAAACATTACTAACAATGTACTAGTAATGTGTAAATGTAGTCTGACTGTAACAGATACAGCAGTCCATTTAATGAGACATAGGTTTAACAGAAGTGAAAATGGATGACAGTGTGGTTTTGCCAGGAAATATACGGCCCCCTTTTCACTGCCTGGTAGTAGCACATCCACACATTATTAAACGGAATCCATCAAAAAGGGGAGGATATACATGACAGGAACTGCTGCTGAAATAAGGGAGTGGGAGGAAAATGCGAAATCGACAGGAATTACTGAAGACACTCTTTGTAAGATTCCATTGAAACACTAAAACCATCACAGCAAAATAATAGAACTGGAAACAAGGATAAGTATATGAGGATATATATATGTGTATGTATATATATATTCTTGTATTCTTGTATATGTACTAGCGGGAACCCATGGAGATTCCACGATAAAACAATAATATCAGACTTTTTTTGTTTTCTTTTTTTTTCTTCGCCGTCACAAGAAAACAAAGTGCTGTGTCCGCCGAGGCCGTAACGGCTCCGTGTGTGTGGGACGGACGAACGCGAAGACGAACGTCGCTTCGCTGTTAAGGTCCGGCCATCCAGGTATACGCCGGCTTTGTGAGTTAGGTCCTGGTGAATAAAGCATCGGGGTTCTCCACACGACAATGTGAGGTCCGTCACAATCAAAGAATATAAACCGCTATGTTTGACGAAGCCAAAACGGATCCATAAGTGGGGGCATGGACAAATGTGAAGACCGGAGCTGATTTGGCTAGCAGCCAAAACTTTCGAGTAGACGCTGGAAGCGTGACAGCGTGAGGTTATCAAGTGAGCTTATTCAAATGCTGTATATAGGTGGGGACAGTTCGTGTGTGTGTGTGTGTGTGTGTGTGTGTGTGTGTGTGTGTGTGTGTGTGTGTGTGTGTGTGTGTGCTTATTCTATACTCACAGACCAGCTAGAACAACTGTCATTTGTCTTCGAATCTAAATCTTACAGAAATAATACATGAGCTGCATCTATGCAGTAAAATTATCCAAAATAGTAGTCATTAAATATAATCACTACATCTCAGGTTTTGTTGATTCCCTTTGCAGCACTTTTATTTAAACATAACTCTATTCTTCCTAGTTCTGGATAGCTCTGTACTGGTAAATTTTTATACAATGGTGCATGCTGTCAGACACTACTAGGTGGCCTTTGGGTAGCAGGGTTAGACCACGTGGACTACTTAAGCCCTGAGTCACTATGGGCCATCCCACTCCCTGTGGTGAGTATAACAAGACCCTGTGTTGCTCTCCCCAGTCTGTTACCAGAACATTACCATCTGAATCTATACAGATGCCCCAAGGGCAGGAGAGTATGGGTCCCATACCGGCACATACACCCAGAATTCTTAATGTGTTCCAGCCTGGTTCCAACACTTTGATACAGGGCACACAGCCTGTTTCATTGCCCCTTTCAGACACTGCTACTATACCTGAGCTCAAGCAACCTGCAACTAAGTAGGGCCGGTGGAATCCGGTCACCACTGTACGCTCAAGACAGGAACCTGTCTTAGGATCAAGCTTGAGGGCAATGAGGATACCTTTCCGAATATCAGCTACCAAGAATTCATCCAACCTGGTTACAGTCACACCCCTGGGAGCCTCAAGGTCATCTTTCGCAGAGCCAAACCCCGTCCCTCCGAAGGTCTGAAGAAGACGGCCATGTCGGCTGAACACAAGCAGGGCTCTTTCAGCTGCACAGCTAAGAGCAATCAATCCCTTAGCATTTACAGCAACGTCAAAGTAGTTCCGACATCGTCTGCCAGATCCATCAGGATTTAGGGAGGTCACTTGCTGGAGGACATTGCCCTGAGGATCAGTTACCTGTTTCAAAGTCAGATTTTAGATTTAACAACGGTGCCAGCCACACTTTATGTACTGTATATTTGACTAAAAGTCATTTAAGACAACCTACCTGAACACGTGCATTTCCACAGTCAACTATAAAGAGAAGGCCCTGTGGTGTGGCATGAATACCACTTGGTAGGGTAAGGTCTGCCCGGCCTGAACCCTGCTTCCCAAACTGCCTTATTAGAAGAACCTCTCTGGGGTCGAGCACTGTCAATGCCTGGTTTCCGTCCTCCTCTAACTCAACAAGGGTAGGCTCTACCCTCTCTCCTATATCTCTTTTCAGCTCTTGGGAGGAACCATCAATGACAGACATGGAAAAAGGCATGGCTGCCATGGATTGTTTGGAGCCAGGTAATGTTATTTTCTGTGGCTGTTGCAAAATACTGTGACTTCTACATGTAGGGTTAGGAAGACTCTGTCCCATGTCAGTAACCCTATGGCCTCTACCAAATGCTGGTGACATTGAAGTGGAGTTTGACATAGAGTTAAAGTGTCCACATGTCAGTCTCCACATCCCTGCATGCTCATTTGTCCCACGTATCAATGGCTCTGTCTTGCATGTTAAGTCCACAGCAGACTTTGACCGATGACATTTATAGTTCAAAAAGCCTTTATTCACATTGTAGTCATCAGAATGGCTAATAATGAAAGTATAGCTGGAGTCAAGGCTGTCTGTTGGGGATGGTGCTCGGCCAGAGTCACTGTGGGTCCCTAATGAGTGTTCATCAGATGACTGGCTGAGGCAACAGTGTGTTTGACTCCTGGAAGTTAGGTCAAGGCAACTTCGGCTGGTCATTGGCTCTCTCAAAATCATTGTGGGAGATCCCATCATGTTACTCCAACATTTCAAACTTCTTTTACTGGACTCATGACTCACTTTTTTTTTAGGTCCTTCCTGAGTATCCAAACTCAAATTCAGTTTAGGGTGTTTCCATCTTTGCTCAGATGAAGGGGATGGCTTTCTACCAGAGGCTACAGTAAATAACATTCTCGGACTCCTGGGAGAATCGTCTTTTGCATCACCATTAATCTTGTTCATTTGCTCCTTACTTCCAGTAGCCATGTTTTTAAGTTTTATTGTTGCTTCCTCCCCTTGTGACACACAGGAAGCTGATTCCATCTCATCATCATGTTGTGCCTCCCACTCAGTCCTTTCACACTTTGGAAGCCAATGTGATATCTTCGTGGAAGAGATCTTTTGTTCCTCTGATTCTTGATTACTGTGGGCTGAGAGGTTGATCTTTCTGACAACTCTGCCTGTTGGTGAGATCCATCGCTGTCCAAAGGCATTTCTTTGTCCCCCAGCACCTTGATAGTTAGTGTCTTCACACTGCATCTCTAGTGAATGGAGAGCACACAACTGCCCCTGTGGTCCACTGCTCCCAACACACAGGGACAAACTTTGCTCCTGCACACGAATGTCTCCAAAAGCAATAGCATTAGGTTGGGAGCTTGGTTTGAAATTCACTTTCTTTAGTGAGAGTGAGATTTCCCAAGGTTTTAAGAACTCTGCTATCTCCTTCAGCAGGTTCTGGTCTGGCCCACTTTCACACAGATCTGACTGTTGACCCACTTCAGTTATCTGCTGTTGAAGCTGAGCCAGTTTGTGTAATCTTTGGTCCAGCAAGGACTGACTTACTCGGACTGCTGCCATGTTGTCCCTTTTGACCTGCTCCAGGTGTTGTTGAGCATCCCGATGGTCCTGTTCCACCCTTTCTAACAGACGGCGCTCTTCACTACGTGCTCCCAAGATAGCCCGCTCTACCCCACGCTTCACAGAGTCAGTCTCAGTTGCATGACGCTCTTGTAGGCAACGCAGCTGTGCCTCTGCTTGGGAAAGGTCATATTGTGCCTTTGATGCCCAGCATGGATGAGACTGAGGCAGGACAGCAGGGAAAGGACTGTCCAATTGATGATGCTCATGACTCGGGTTGTAGTTTGGAATAGGGGTGGGATTGCTACCCAAAGTTGTTCCTACAAACATGTTGATGGGTGGATGGATCTTTGTTTAATTTTTAGCTTCCAATTTAAGATCCTGATGAAAGACACATGAACAACGATGAACAACATGAACAACACATGAACAACGATGAACAATAAAATCACAAATTCCTGCTGAACCACATAATGTCAGGTATTTCGGTTTTGACATGAAGTATAATATGATACTAATCTGCACATATCTTATGCGTATTTGCAGTGTTGGGTCGTTTGCTTTTTACATAACCCATTTAAGGTGGGACTGTTGCTAAGATTTTAATCTTGAAAATAATTATTGAAGCTGCATTTATTTTACACAATATTACAACTTAAAATGCCATACTTCTGTGCTTGTTCTGAGTGTGGAATTACATCTACCTTTCAAAAGCATGATTTTGCTGTTTTGCAGTAGAATAGTGTCCAGTACAGTAGTATCAGTTGTGTACCTGTGCTAGAAATGTAGCTTTATGATATTTACATATGAAATATTTTGTCCTCATCCATCATACCTTACACGCCTGGCAAACATGACTGAACAAACACTCATTTTACTAGTTTAACACTCATTATACTGCATGGAAATGTTTTTTCTTAAAGCCATTTCCACACAGCCAAGTAAACAGTTGTGTATTCAAGGGCGATGCAACTAGAAAGAAAACCAGAGGGTTGCAGACACAAAAAACACATACAGATGGAAGAAAGTTTTTTACTGAGAAATCTATTAGCATTTCAAATGGAAGCTGACAGCCAGGGACAGCCAGGGTGAGGGCGAGAGTGGGAGGTAAAGACACAACCCAGGAGCCAATACTGCTGTATTTTCAGCTCTGTAGGTTTCTGGAAAAAGCTTTGATATTTTATTCCTGAGAAAAGCAAATGTTTGTAGAGAAATGGCAGTAAAAATGTTTTGTCCCATGATTCATTGTGATTTCACAAGAATGTCCTACTTATGTCTCTCTTACACACACGCACACACACAGTGTGGACACTGTACCACATTGTATTTTAATCTGTAATTCAATTTATTGAAAAAAAAAAAAACTTAATTACAGAAATAAAACAATTTTTTTAATCTTACAACATTAAAGTAAAAATAAATGCTAGATCTTTACCTTGAGTACAAACCAAACATTACTGAGGTCTACTGTATTCACAAATTTGCCCCCCAAACCAATTTTATACATATCCACTTAAGAATACAACAAATAGGCAGGTGAAAACATAACCTTTGTTGAAGGCAGTGGCGGGCCGTACATTTCACATCTAGGCCTTCAGTGATACCTAGTCAAACTTGCACAAATGCATCCCATAATACTGTAATCAGCTCCCACCTCTGCCACCAATGTCGCGTTAGGAGACTGAGGCGTTAATAACTTCTCTCAAATGGGACAAAAACCATCACTTTTGGAGAGGTGTCAGCTCTACTTTTATTGTCACTCGCACAGAAGAACCCACGGCCACACCTTTATAGACAACACACAACTACGTCACAACAATACCAGCTGTGCCATTTACACATGACCATCATTTATAACACCACCACTAGCGAAGCCGAATACAGAAATATACGATCGCTGTTGCCTCACCTCAACCGTGTGTAATGGGCTATTTTCCAGCAGTGACAGCGATATAATGAAACAGGTCTGCACAGCTGCGTTAGTGCACCACATTATTTACACACATTGCAGAAGAGCAATAATTTTTTTTTTCATTTTTAGTATGTTTGTCATTTTATTTCATTATAATTGATTTTATATTAACAACATAAAATTATAAAAACATAAAATATGAAAAGTTAAATAAAATGCTTGTACTCACCAAAACAGCTGTTCAAACGGCTTATTTAAACACACTCCGTTGGCTGGAACAGGTTAGCTAGTTTAGGTTAGCTCATTCAGGTTAGCTAGTTCAGATTAGCTAGAAAAGGTTAGCTAGTTCAGGTTATCTTGAACAGTTTAGCTGACTCAGTTTAGCTAGTTCAGGTTAGCTAGAACAGGTTAGCTAGTTCATGTTAGCTAGAACAGGTTAGCTCGTTCAGACCCTCGTCTCACTAAAACTTCTCTTCAAATGTGCGCCTGCGTAGCGCCGCCTTATCAGAGTGAATATCCAATCACAAGACACGTACATGTCAACGTGGGGCCAACGGGAATGCCTTACTGATCTGATTGGCTACCACATCTGTCTATTAACTACATGTTCCCTTCACTGACAGTGCAGGAAGACCTGCATTCTAAATTCTGAAGGTCCTGGGCAGATTTCATTCAACCTGGCAACACAAGCTAACTGAATTCTGATTGGATAAAACCTCTCTAACCTAAAAATAGAACACTGACCCAGTGTTTGCCCATGTCATATTATATCCCAGTGTGTATATATATATATATATATATATATATATATATATATATATATATATATATATATATATATATATATATATATATAACTCAATGGGGATGTGGAAGACAACCCTAGAGGCTAACTCCAAGCCAATTGCCCAAGTTAACATCAAGTGTGGCATATACCAAGGGGATGCACTATCACCACTGCTGTTCTGCATAGGCCTGAACCCCCTCAGTCACATCATCACAAAGAGTGGCTATGGATACCGATTCCGAAGCGGGACAACAATCAGCCACCTCCTCTACATGGATGACATCAAGCTGTATGCCAGGAATGAGCGAGAAATTGACTCATTGATCCACACCACCAGGATCTACAGCGACGACATAGGGATGTCGTTCGGATTAGACAAATGTGGCCGGATGGTATCTAGAAGGGGCAAGATGATCAGAACTGAAGGGGTTGACCTACCAAGGGGCAGGATAGAAGACATCAAGGACAGCTACAAATACCTTGGAATCCCACAGGCTAATGGCAATCATGAGGAGGCCGCAAGGAAGTCATCCACAGCCAAATACTTCCAGAGAGTAAGGCAAGTCCTGAGAAGTCAGCTGAATGGCAAGAACAAGGCCCGAGCCATCAACATGTATGCACTCCCAGTCATCAGATACCCCGCTGGGATCATAAGCTGGCCAAAGGAGGAGATAGAAGCCACAGATATTAAGACTAGAAAGCTCCTCACCATGCATGGAGGGTTTCACCCCAAGTCCAGCACCCTGAGGCTGTACACTAAGCGGAAAGAGGGGGGCCGAGGACTAGTGAGCATCAGGGCCACTGTCCAGGATGAAACATCAAAGATCCAAGAGTACATCAGGAAGATGGCCCCAACAGACAAACTGCTTGGTGAATGCCTTAGACAGCAGAAACCTGAGGAGAAAGAGGAGGAGGAGGGGGAGACAACAGGGAGGGACAAGCCCCTACACGGCATGTACCACCGTCAGATAGAGGAAGTGGCTGATATCAAGAAGACCTACCAATGGCTGAATAAAGCTGGACTGACAGACAGCACAGAGGCACTGATCATAGCAGCACAAGAACAGGCCCTAAGTACAAGAGCAATAGAGGCCAATATCTACCACAGTAGATCTGACCCAAGGTGCAGGCTATGTAAAGAAGCCTCAGAGACAGTCCAGCATGTGGTAGCAGGGTGCAAGATGCTAGCTGGGTCAGCATACATGGAGAGGCACAACCAAGTAGCTGTGATAGTGTACAGGAACATCTGTACCCAGTATGGACTAGAAGTACCCAAATCCCAATGGGACATACCACCAAAGGTGGTTGAGAACAACAAGGCTAAGATCCTGTGGGACTTCAGCTTCCAGACTGACAAACAGCTGCTAGCTAACAAACCGGACATAGTGGTGGTGGACAAAGAGCAGAAGAGAGCAGTGGTGATAGATGTGGTGATTCCAGCTGATGCCAACATCAGGAAGAAGGAACATGAAAAGATTGAGAAGTATCAAGGGTTAAAAGAGCAGCTGGAACACATGTGGAAGTTCAAGGTTAATGTGGTCCCCGTGGTAGTAGGAGCACTTGGGGCAGTGACCCCCAAACTGGAAGAGTGGCTCCAGCAGATTCCTGGAACAACATCTGAAGCCTCAGTCCAGAAGAGCGCAGTCCTAGGAACAGCTAAGATACTGACAGAACCCTCAGACTCCCAGGCCTCTGGTAGAGGACCCGAGCTTGAGGATGACACACAGATACCACCCTACAAGGGTGAGAGGGACATTTTTTTTAAATATATATATTCATTTAATAAAATATAATTAACTTTTATCATAAATATTATCATGATTTCTGGTTATGGTAGGCCAGCAGGGAAGGCCTTGTCGGTAGTGACGGCCCACCACTGGTTAGAAGTAATAATTATTTAATATTTCCTCAATGGGAAACAATGGGCTTGAACTTCACTGCAACAGACGGGTTGCAAGACTATTCTTCAATAAAATTTACTGACACCATCATAAATCAGTGGCAGTGTTGTGTGAAAATAAGTGTAACAGTAATGATTAGAATGAATCAAACAGTATATGGGTGATGTGTTTGCATGCTTGGCAAGAGGAAATTGTCATGTGTGACAATAGGTCAAAGTGTTGATACTGCAAGTGACCATGAATGTATAATTTAACAGTAATACATACAGTAATCCCTCGCGCATTCGCGCGTCAACACGCGCAGCTTCCCTCATCACAGATTTTTAGTAGGTAGTCATGTGATACTGTACGTGCATTCTATTGGCTGACAGCATCCAGAAGTGTGCTCCGTTCCGTGAGTCTTGGAATGCAGCGCACTTCCGTGAGACACAAAAGTGCTTTAAACAATCCATCAGAGTGTGGGAAAAGATAATACAGACATAAGGTGGTGTAATATCAGTATGGGGAGGGTTCATAAACGTTTAAATTACTGCAAATAATAGTTTGTCGCTATATCGCGTAATTTTGTTTTTGCAGGTAGTTCCTAGAACGCATCAACGAGTAACGAGGGATTACTGTATTATTAAATCTATAATTTTATATAACTGACTGTAACAGTGACTGTTAAACAGATTCATTTTGTTAATCTGCTTATCTGAATACAATTTCCTGAAAACAGAACCTTGGTGTGTTTGGATTTCAGGCAAAGAATTTAATGTTTTTTTCATCCTCAGTTCTAGTTTAGTTATTTATAATGGCAGGAAGTGGCAGGTGCACCAGAGACACTAATCCAATCCCATCTGTGTGGGTCTCCACTTACCAAACTCCATTATAGATGAGGCGGTCCAGTTGCTTCAGCTAAGGGGTAACTGGGTCACATTATTAGAAATAGTGAGCAAGAGTTTTATTCCAACTGTATATGTCAAAACAAAAGAACAAAAAAATGAAAACTGTAATTAATCACCTGTAAAATAACATTTTAATATCTTTTGAACTGACCCCATCAAACATATGTCAAATTCATGTACGCATCTAAAATAAAAAATGAAGAAAACTCATTGTTATTAAAGCCATTAACATCCGGCTTTGTAAAAAGACCTGAAAACACAAACCATTCTCCAAGTCTTACCTGCAATCACAACTCAGCACCGCTACGACCACAAGCCCCGCTCCTCTTCATCACATCTTCGTGTACGCTTACATCAACCTCGTGCCTCTATTTGTGCCACCTTTCCTCTTGTTGGCTGTTGCTAGGAAACAGCCAGCCAGCTCCGGTTTCTTCACTGTGTAAAACTTCAACTGTGCTTCCACAATTAACATTTTCCTACAAACTGTGTACTTTTGTCATTAATGCAGAACAAGGAGGACATTCTTTAATGATACCCGTCATGCAGGATGATACTGGAGGAATCAGCACACATTGATGCTGTGCAGATAATAGTTTTTGTGACATTATTCTACATCTTGGTGGAACTTATTGATTTTTTTGGGGTCGGTTAGTATTAACATGGATTTTAGTGAATACTTTGCTCTGGGTTTATGAAATTTCTTCTGCAGACTTTGCAGGCTATGCTCAGTTGTAAACTGGTGTTTAAAGTGGAAACAAAAATGATTTTTATTTTCAGTTAACACATGACTTTCTTGAGTTGATCAATAACTGCTTAATCCATAAAACCCCACAAAATGCATGCCATGTACATGTCCATTAGTGATCAAGAATGAACTTACATAGGGTTGTGGGCACTGCTATGTTCATCATGTATTAATCTATAACACCACATAAAGACAGAAAAAAAAGGTGTCTCATGGTACAGAAGGACATTTTTATCCTAAAAATAAAACCTGTGGACTTCTCCAGGTTTCTGAAACCACAGAAACTGTTCTCCTAAAATAAAGATGTAACTGAGAAGCCAGTGTGCCCCTCCTTCCAAGATCAATAATAAATGAACAATGGAAAGTATTTCTACAGCAAGGATGTTCTCATGCACAATAGTTGGGTGTATTCTCTGCTCTGTATCTCAGCCATGATATTGTGCTTTATAAATACCCTACTTTACAAGTTTTTGCTGTTTCTTGTTAAAAACTGGGTTCTTACCTTTTCAGGCCGTAAAAAAGGCCAAGAAAGAAAAAAAATCCTCCTGAGCTTATTAAATAAATAAATAGATCCTTCAATAATCTCTGCTGGGAAATTACTTTTTTTCCCCCACTCCTACACATTGAAATGAGATGAACTCCATCTCGTCACGCAGGGTTGCTTTTATCAGGTAAAAAAAACAAATAAATGACACAGGACAAATGTGATATTGCTTGGCAAATTTATAAATTAATAAAAACAGTCCCTTTGTAGAGTTCTGACATCCTTTTTCCTCATTTGTATTTTTATCAGTTTTCTAATGATTTTAAAATATAGAAAAATATTTTTGACAACATTCATCATTACATTGATTTTTTTAGCATGTTTCATTCTGTCCTGATGTACAGTATATTACACATACCTTTGCATTTTTATCCATTGCCTTTTTACAGTAAATCACATCCATTGTTCAGCTTCAACTGGGGAGGGGGCATGTGCACATGTTTTGCATAGATCACAGGGGAGGAATCTAAAATTAAAAATTTAAAATTTAAAAAAAAAAATGGAAAAGACAGTGTACATGTGATGATAGGCATTACAAGTCACCAGGAGGACAATCTATGTCAAACATGGCACAAAATTTATGGAGAAATCAAATTCTAAGCATCACTTCAGATGAAACCTAAACCCAAACCCTTTCATTTCTAGTTATTTCAACTTCAGACATTTACAGCTTTGATGAAAATTTTACGTGGAAGCCCCATTTGGCACACTTAGGTGACGTGAGCTGAATTGTTTGCTCCAAAATTACAATTTTGAGTTAATTCACATCTACTTGAGTGATAGAAAAGCCATTCAGGATCAAGGACGAAACAAAACACCTAACGAGGGTTTTTTGTTTTTTTTGCAGTAACCTTCAACATTCAAAACATAAACCTTCTCTCAATTTTAGCACAAAAATGGAAATTGTAGTGTTCAAGCACATGCATTAAAAAAAAAAAAAATCAAAAATGGAACTTTAATCAATAGCCAATCAGATGTGAAACAAGAACGCAGCATTCATCACAGCTGAGGTGCATTTTTACAATCAGGTATTGCCACTGGATTTCTGTGTGAGGCGCAAATGACAGTATATTAGCACATTGAACTTTTTCTTCCCATTTTCCTCTCGCAATAAGACGTTTTCTGCTTCCAGTTCCTGGTTAACTCAACTATTAGGAGACATTTCTGTACTGGTGTCAGAACTGTGATCGCTATGAGTAAAAAAAACTATGTTATTCCCAAATTTATGTTTAAAGACAATGTGGATATTTGTTTATCCTTATGCAGGTTGTCCCCTGTAATCACTCTATAGGCATCTATTCTCATAAGGTCAAGTCATACTCTGTGTTTGTATGCGAGATGCGTCCTCTGTCTGCAGCATTACATTTATGCAGTGGAGGAAATCCCTTATAAAAACATCCTATGGCAACTTTTACAATAGGTAAGAAAGACAATAAAAATAAAAATATACATATACACAGTAAGCAGTGGAAAACCACTGTGGGTAGTGTAGAGGTGTAATGTGCTAAAGTTCCAACAAAAAAATTAAAAAAACACAAAATAGTAGCAGCATTCCTTTCAATGGATCAAAATTTCTAAACATATTTTCCCACCTCCAGGTAGCAAAAAAAAAAAGCCTTGACAATAGATTAGATCTAAACTGGGTCTACATGATATTTCAGCACCAAGGCCTTCTGATTATAAAGCATTCTAATATTTTCCCTGTACAGTAGTACCTCGAGATACGAGCTACTCAACATGTTAGTGTTTTGAGATACGAGTCGTCGCGCTGTCTAGATTTTGTTCCATGTGTGAGCAGAATCCGAGATACGAGTCGCGTGTCGGGATACAACATCAGCTGTGACCGGATCTCGTTGCGTTCCCACGTGTTGGCGGATGAATACAACATCAGCTGTGACCGGATCTCGTTGCGTTCCCACGTGTTGGCGGATGAATACAACATCAGCTGTGACCGGATCTCGTTGCGTTCCCACGTGTTGGCGGATGAATACAACATCAGCTTGTATCTCGAGGATGACTCTACTGTATTTGGCCTCGTAACTGCCATGTTGTCAATCGGCACGTCCGACGTTTAAAAAGCACTGAAATGACGGTCCATTGGTGTTCATGTTGCGTAGCACGAAACTAATTGAACACGTATACAAGGTATAACGAAAGATTACCTTTGGCGTCAATAAATGCATCACAAAAATCACAGAAATTACTGTAACTGCTAGTTAACAGTGAGAGTAACCCACTGACCCATGGTGATGACCAGGTTGGATGGATGGCAAAGGGTAGAACGTAGGAGAGACTCAGAGATAAGCGTGTTACCATCACCACTGAAACCTACTGCATGGAGGCTAACTTAACATCAGCACTACAGAACAACCAAAAGAAAACTTATATAGAACTCTACCTTGTTATATTTACTTGTAAATCTGGCCTTACTTGACATGCAGAAACTCTTAACTAATGGTATTTAAAAAACTGTGGAGTGTTAAGAAATCTATTTAAAAAATTCCATAGAAAACTGAGTTACAACAGTAATGAAGAACTACATAAAAAATTATGGCTATGACAATTATGACAAGATGGATCATTTGTCCAAACATGTTTTCAAATGTTAAGACAGGATGGCAGGAGCGGTTAGCAGATTCTCTGCTGCTACAGGCTGAGACAAAATGACTAGTATAGGCAGAAAACATTTTCACAAGAAGCTGAAGTCTGACTTAAATGTTATCTTAATTTCCTCAACAAAAAGAAGAAACTCAAACCGATTCAAAACCTCAAATGTTCGCTCGACGCTCAAGGAATCGAGGCGGCTTTGGAAAAGAATTGCGTCTTGGAAAAAACCTTTAAACATCGTGGCAGTAACGTTCATCAGCCAGTCGCTGCTGTCATGGACTCCACATCCTCTCCAAAACATTTCTACTTGGTACAGGGAAATAAAGAAATAGGAGCTGTTACACTAGCTAAACAGCAGCGTGTGAAGTTTTTCAACAAGATGTGTGTTCGGTTTGAAGCTGAATATAATATGGAGATTGCCTCTTACAAGCTCTGAATTTAACTTACCACAAAAGCTCACAAACATACGTTAAAAAGAAAGTCAGTGAACGCCTCGTGGGAGACCTTTTTTAAATGTCAAAATAAATGAAAATGGTGCCGATAGAAATAAAACTCATTCCCTTCTCATGTTTTGTCAGACCGTCAGGAGTTTTTACACACAGCTGCCTTTAAAATCCAGTTTTCATCCCATTTATTTGCGACTATTCTTTGCAGTGTAGCTGAAAACTTGAGGTTACTAGGGCAACGTGTAGTTTTTTTCAGTGTCATTATTGGTCAGTCCTGGGTGGGGGGACTGGAAGCTGACTGGATCACTGTGGTTGGCTGAGCAGACACGTCATTTTTTTGGTGTTTGTCATATTTTCTTTCAGGACAGTACATTCTTCTCCTGTGTAACAAAAAAGCACCCTTTCGACAGAACACGGAGTATTTACTAGCACCAGTGTGTGCAACTAATTTCTTTTGTCTGTGGCTTTCCTGTGACACATTTTACCATGACAGGGTACGTTTATGTACACGCTCCAAAACCTCCAACATTTCCAGAGATCTTCTCTGTATAGAATCTAAATATGTGATATGCACAATATCGTAAGTGTTCAGATGAATAAAATTCTTGCAGTCCTGTGGGTGTCCTGTAATGATTTTGGCAAAATTTAAAAACCCCAAATCAGACACCGTAATAGTCGTCTCGTCGGTGTGAATCTCAGTCTGTCCTCTAGGCATCGGAGAATCAAACGGATCATTTTTTTACGCCGCTAATGCAAAGAATCGACGGGTTCGAGTTCATCTGAGCAGTTTTGCCGTCTACTCCTCTGCCTCCTGGCTGTGAGGGAAAGGCAGAGTGACCGAGTGCTCTTGAGCCAGAGCTGCCAGCTCCTTGAGGAACTCACAGAAGATGACAGCGCAGTACACAGCGTTCTTCACTCTCAGCGCCTCAGCTTGCTTCTCCAAGTTGGGGACCCCTCCTCCTCCTCCTCCACCACCCCTGAACAGAGCGCTGTGCAGCGATTGGCCGCTGTCTTTCACGTGCGCCAAGGCCAGCTGGGCGGCGTGACGAGCCCGGGTCGGGCTGTGGGTGTGACGAAGGATGAGGTCTCCAAGAGACGGCTTACGACTCTTCACTGCAGGAGGACATAGAAACGTAGAAGCTGTGATAAATGGTAACGGGGGGGGGGGTGCTTTTCTGACGTCTGGCTATTGTTTGTGCTTGTTTGAAATAAAATAGTGGTACGCATGTGATGGACACTCTCAGATCAGACGCAGACTTGCAAACCACATTAACCCTCAGGGACCCATTAAAATGTCTACACACATTACCTGATCGGGTCACAAAACGCCGTCTCATAAAAATGTAAAAGAAAATGTAATACAGAAATATTGTTTTTCTTTCAATGCATCAGATCTTTTCCATTACTTCAGACCTATCCATAGATATAAAGGTTATTGTATATTTTTTTATTATTATATATGTTTATATGGAATTTGCCATTAAATCCATGTTTTTCTTCCAATGGGAAAAAACACAAAATATGGAAAAATATGTGGTTATAATAGGAGTTAATTGGACCATTTTTTACCATTTCAGGTATTGTGTGTACACAGTGAAAATCTGCTATTCTATACACTTCCAATGACAGGCATGAAGGAATTTAAAAAAAAAAGATGAAAGAAAATTTCTGGCAATATGTCATATATTTAGTCTTTTAACTGACTGATTTATTGGGATAGAAACACATAAAAGCAACAAAAAATGTCACTTTTAGGGCCCAAACAGTTCCCAAAGGTTAAAAGCATTAGGTGGGGGCTATGGAAGTCACATCTTTTTCTCTCTGTCACTAGGGGGGACAAAGTGAGTTTAGAGAATGCAATTTTAGAGAGCCACACAAAAAGTTATTTCTACACAAGTTATTTCCTGCAGCTTGAAGGGTAAATTGTATGAAAGATCTTGAACCTCCTGCACATGAGCCACACCATGTAAAGTGCTTTTAAAGATGTTCATTTATTTTCCATACCGCTTCCTCCACTATCCCAGCAGACGCTGGCTTGCTTTTAAAGATATAGCTGGATAAAATAAATGAATATTTGCATGGAAATATAGTGTCTTATTAAAATTAAATCATGGGCCAAAACTTCTGTCAAGCTCTTTTTGGAAATATGGTTCTGTACATGACTCTCAGATGTCCTCGTCTGCCTGAGTAGCTACTACAACTATTCATGTGTAAACTCAGGTGCCACCATCATCATCTTCACCTAGGGAATCAGAGCGCCGCAGGGGGGGAACTGCTCCAGGTGGGTCGGTCCAGTCCACTTTGCCTCGGGCCACCAGGTACTGCTGGGCTTTCTTCAGCATGACTGGAAAGTCTTCATGGGATGCAGCAAACGCCTCAATGCGATTCTTCACAGAGCCCAAGACCTGTGGGTCATCAGGAAAAACACTGGAATTACTGGTAAATACTGATTAATTTGATGTATTCCTTTCTTTTTTAATTCCTTTTTTTTTTTTTTTCAGTTTTACAATTTCACATTTCATTTCTAATCCAAGAGGAACAATAACAGTGGTTTAAGGCTTTCAGTTATAAGTCAGAACTGAGAAAACTACTTGAATCAGATCTTCAAACCTAAAAAAAAAAAAAAAAGAGCAGCTGTTTATGACTCAGCCTTTGAACGAGAATCTCTAAACAAATATTTTCCATTTAAAGATGATATTCAGGACACTCAAAAGGCTGATCATCATCTCCATAGCATGTATGTCCTGGACAATTTTCACTAGAGAAATGAAGGATGTGCCATTTTTAATGTAGTTTTTTATGCAGTATTTTCTTTTGAGATATCAAAACATAAGTAATTTTAAGGTTTTTTTTTGTTTGTTTTATTAACTTGATGTGAATATTGTGCAAAAGTCCCTTTTACATTTGTAATAAAACAGTTGTCTTTTTTTAATGATCTAAAAAGCTCGCAATTTTTTTTTTATTTCACCAAACCCCTCTGATTCCATATTGGCTCCCTTTTGCCCCCATGAGCAGGATCATAAATCGCTATCTGAGAATGTGGACAGATACAGGATATGGAAAATAAAGTACACAAATGAGCTAGAAGAATGATGCTTTTTGGAAGTAAGGTATACACACAGGTATACACACAGGTATACACACACGTGACGTGGGGTGAAATAATGTCTAAAAACAGGAAGACTCACAGCTGCCATCACTTCAAATATGAATACAAGAACTTTATTCCAACTGGCAGTGAGCACGATCCACAAAGGGCATTCCTTGAACATGTATGTAGCGTGTTTACCTGGATAAGTGACTTCACGCTGGGCTGGAAGACCATGTTGGTGTTGAGCAGGAAGGAGCGCAGGAGTGGCTGAGGATAGCAGGCCAGCTGGGCCACGATGCCTGTGAGCAGGATGTTCACGTACAACGAGTTCTGCAGCATGTTCTCCAACTTAGCAAACAGAACCACCATGAAGGGACCTGAACAGAGACCGGACAGATAGAAAATACAAATTCAGCTCAAAAACATGAGGCTGTAGCATATATTCCAAAAGAATACATGGTTTCTCCTATGATGTCCATCAATCCAACATGTTAAAGGTTCATTGAGTGTAAAAATAAGCAGATTGAGAAAAAGAATGCACCTTAGTGCCGTTACGAAGTATGTGTGAAGCTTCATTGGTCTATGCAGGGGTTATTAAGATGCAGATAAACTTCTGTCTCCTTTATATGTTAGAACAATGGATAAAAGTAACGCTTTATGCATCCTCTCAATGTGGTAGTGAGAATTATGCACTATAACTGTGACAGAACTGTTGCACTGGTATTTGCTTTGGAATAACGGTATATTGCATAAAAATGCAAATGAGTACGTGTCATTTTTTTATTGGCCTGGAAACTTTAATCAGAAAGACTGAGACACACAGATTTTAAAAATACTACACTCACCATAATGGTGACATCATAGTGCACAGAAATAAAAGAAGTAGGTCTCACCTGTGTACGGCTGCGAGGTAGGCTGATTCAGGGGTGTAACAGGACTACAAAGGCCCACCGCGTCCCCCTCCCCCTTTGTGTCATTTGTCAGTTTGCTCTCCAGGGCAGAGGTCAGCTGTGTCTCCTCCTCCTGCCCCTCCGTGGGGAGGGCCTGCCTGGTCGTTTCCTCCTGCTGACGGGCCGCTCCGCCGCCCTCCTTCACCCGGTCCTCCAGCTCGCTCAGTTCCTGCGTGAAGGCCTCGATGCTGATGCCCTGGTCGTTGGTTTCCCCGGCGACCAGAGGTTCTCCTGGCGCCTGCTCCAGCAGCTCCTGGATGAGACTCTCTACAGATTCCTGCTCCTGGTTGGTTTGTGGAAGATCTGAGGACGTGTCTGAGGTGTTGCCGGTCAGCGGTTTGGTGTCGGGCGATGATTGGATGATGGAGTGGTGCGAGGGAGTCTGGTTCATGCAGACACATTCTGAATCACTCTTTTCACTGCGGCTAAAAACGGACTGGGGGAGAGCAGCGCTGCAGGGGACGAGAGACCCATTTTGATTTGCATTTTCATCCAAATACTGCTGCTCCCCCAAGTCTCTCTTGACTTTCTTTACCTCCAGTCCTCTGTCCCGATTATCTGAGCAGTCGTGCTCCTGCACCATTGTCCCGTTATATATGGCCTGGTAGCTCACGGTCATGTGAGAAGGCAAAATGTGAGGGGCTAGAGATGAAGACGTTAATAAAGGCGTGGCTGACGACGATGATGACGACGAGGGGACGAGATGAGGCGCAGTCTTTGGCAGGAACTCTTCTTTCTGCAGGCTGCGTTTCATAGAGCGTGGGGTGAGGCTAATGCAGTTGTTTTTGCCGATCGTGACGTCCCACTCCCCGCTGTCCTGCTCCGAGCTGTTCCACTCAGATCGCGCCACGGGCGCTGCCCTCTGCTGTCCTGGAGGGGCGGCGCTGCTTCCTTCCTGTTGTAAAGAGAAGTGCTCAGGGAACATAGCCATAGAGGAGTTCAAGGAAGGTGGAGGTGGGGGCTGAGGAACCGTCCTCGGGGAGGGCTTTTCTCCGTCGTAAGGCGCTGACCAGTCACGACACGCCCACGAGCAGAGTTCGATGCCCCGTCTGGCGTCTCTGAGGTACTCCAAGTAGCCCGAATCCCAGTCCAGATGCTCCGGGAGATTCTGCTGCTGTCGCATCGGGCTGTCAGGGGACCGGGGGTGGGAGCCGGAGGGACCCGACTGCAGCTGCTCCAAGCTGGTGGGGGCAGAAGGAACCCCTCCCGAACCACCTCCGATGCTCTGTTGGCGGATGAAGATGGCTAAGCGAGACGGGGTGCTGGGCCTGACGGGGGCTGGAGATTCCACGCTGGTGCTGTTTAGAACTGAGGAGGAAGAAGGAAAACGTCAAAACAGTTCACTTTTAATGCGAGCGAGCCCCTTCTTGTCTGTCACTATCCTATCAAAGACGTGCTAAAAAAACATTAAAACATATTGCCAGGAAATTAGCATTGGCGTATTCAGATTCAATAAATGAGCTACACTGCCTCGCAAAAAGTCGCCAGCAAAAACGTCTATCACGGCCACACCGTGATAGACGTCACACAACACAACCGGCTGAAATGACCATCATTTATCATTTACACACTGCTAGATGTTGCATCACCTCAATCGTGTCTAACACGGGTTATTTCCCAGCAGTGACGTCGTTATAATGAAACAAGTCTCTTTTGTATTTGCATTACTCCCTAGTCGTTCAGTACATTCAGGCAGTCAGCTGACTTCCTTCTTTGGGCGGTTGCTGTTGCTGAAATGCGGTAAATAATCTCATCGGAGGCCGTACCTATCTGCTCAGTTAAATCTAGGGGGTCAGGCAGCGTAGATTCACTGTGAAATGTAATTCTGGCAAATCAGCTAAAACCAAATGCATTTAGTTCATGTTCACATTTCAAGGCTGGAGCTTTGAGGCCGATCTCTTCACGTTAACAACAGCTATAAGCATTAATTCCCGTTCGCTCCGACTGTTTCCTGCTCACCTTTTCCCCAGAACACGCTGTCCTCATCCCGGTCAGCAGAGGGCGCTACACTCAGCCGGCAGCACTGTGGAATCAGTGACAGGAACTTGTCTGCTGACTTTCCATACATGTCCGTCTCCCTGATAGCGCGACGCTGACTCAGCATAACATGGGTACAGGGCAAGAGGTACCTAAAACAGTAAAACACACGGCACGCATGTAGACAGTATGTTCTACAATAGCTGAAGCAACTATACCCTCACTCAATTTTACAAAATTCACACGTTGAGTTCATCTCAAAAACTGTGTGCAGAAGCACCGCTGATCTGGATTATACATTTGAAACAAGCCTATGAAAACATAATATTTCGGGGGAAGTCTATCAATATGCAGACATACCTGAGAACTAGTTGCAGCATGATGTCTTCACAGTTCAGGGAAAGAAGAGTCCTGAAGAGACTCAGCGATACCATGCAGAGCTACAACACACAGGGGGGGGGGGACAAATTCAGAAAAAAAAACAGGGCAGTCAGAGACAGCTACATTCTGACCTACTTCCAGGGTAGGTTTCTGACCATAGATCAAAGCTAGTGCATAGGTAGATCAAAGCACTAGCTACTCCTCTATGTTAACAATCCAAGACGATCTGACGTGTGTTGAGGAGAGCTCTGCTGTCAGACGGAATAGATAATGCTGTTCACAAAGCTCACCACTGGAAACACTAAATAAAAGCTCTTCCATTGGTCTGTATGATAACCGCTCCCTGTTCGGTGCCCTTAAATCTACAAAACACAGAGAAGAGACTCTGTTGGGAAATAAGTGGAATCAAGGAGCTCATAAAAAATCCAGCAAATGTACCACCAGGTTCCTTGGTCGGATACGAAAAGTCAACTTGCTGATTGACTGACAGAAAAGGGAGCTTCAGCCTTGGTGCTTCTGAAAGCACCGGATGAAGGACTGCAGAGTCTGTGGTTAATTAATAAAAACACTACATGCACTTATAGATGTATTTAAAAAAAAAAATTTTGTTCAATGTTAAAAAGTTTGCTTTTAATGTTCAGGGGTTGTATAAGGAGCAATTTCTTTTCATGTTACCAGATGACTTTGTTTTGTAAGACTTTTTCAATATTAAAAAATGATTTTTTTTTTTAAACTTCATTTTAAAAGTACACAGAACTTTTTAAATGAAGTAAAAAAAGAGGACTCTATTCTTTACGATAAACGAGTGGTCGGTTTTGACATCGGAACACACGTAGGCACAGGAGGATTTTCTAGTTGTTGGATGCTGTAATGGTGGTTACTGTGTCGCTCATGTGGGGAGATAATAAAGTTATTAAAGTATCATAAACGTGTTTATTACATTTAAAACTGGGTGGTTTGATAACTTTGATAAGAGAAAGAGCATCCACTCTGTGGTGAGGCATGGAGAAGCAGGATATGACTGAACACACCAACTCTTCCATCATTTTGGAAAAGGGACTTTGAAGGATTTGAGCCCGACTCAAATCACTTCTGCAGTGTTGAAGGAAATTATGTCCCTCAGAAAGTCGATGTGTCGATGAGGGTGACGTGCATGAGCTCATCGAGGAACATAATGAGGAGCTTTCAACAGAGAAGTTTAAAGGATTTGAAGATAATGCAACCAAGCAGGCACAAGCAGACCACCGTGGGTAGATTTTAATCCAAAAGAACTTCAAGTGAAAGTAGAAAAAGGGCAGACGAAGGCTAAAAAACAAGTGAATCCCTTCCTCTTTGCCATCCTCTCCCATATTCTTTTCTTTTTTATAATTAATTATGCACTATTGGTTGATTATTTTAAAAAGTTTTATAATTTTGAGGGGTTTGGGGATTTTTTTTTTTTTTTTACAAGGCTGGAGCAGATTGAATTGAAATTAGTTATTTTAAAAGGGGAAAAAGTTGTTGGGAGTTACCAATTGTTTGATTTAGCTAAGTCACGAAATAGATTAAACTTGTATCTTGAGGTACCACTGCATATAAACACACACATCTATCTAGATACAAAGACACACACACAAGACATAGATATTTATGCATGATGTGCTATATGTGGGTTACTTTTTCGAATAATATTTTCTTTCATGTGATGCGTATACCCGAAAAAGATCAAATTTTAGGACGTGTGTGTGAAGCCAGTCGTGAGTTTCACACACAAAAAAAAGTGAGGCGATGAACCCATGCGTCTCACGTTTCTTTTCTCAGACCCCACCCTTGACCCAGAGCGACTGAGATGTTCAGATTTGGAAAATTACACTGGAGATTAACATATTAACCGCAAATATTGTTCCACACAACACTTCTGGTTTTTGCCAAAGTCGTGTTCAGCTTTAACTCAGCCCACTCAACACCCATGCCACAGTTTCAATAAGGACTTGAGGGTATATAACAAACCCTTTCTGTACCCTTGAATTGCTGCTGATGCGTGTGAGCAGCGTGTCCAGGATGGTGTCATTGTCGTGACGATGCAACAGGATGAAGCGCAGGAAGGTTTTCAGGAGAGACGTCTCTGACACGCTACGCAGAAAGAGGTCTAGATAGGCGGTGCTGGCGATCATCTCATCCACAGAGGACTGCAAACACAGACATAAAGAGACATTTGTATTAAAACTAACAGAGGGGGCGGCGACACATCTGAGATCTGCTGGTTTTTTCTGACTCAGACCATGATTCATCCTTTCAAAAATGTCCAGGGAACAAATCACTTAACATAAAATTTGCTCTTAAATAATAAATTAAAGAGGTCTTCCAGTAACTCAAGAAGGCAACTTTTTATCCATTTAATTTAAAAGTCAGAATATGGCTGACTTTTTGTTTTAATCACCTATCCTTTCCTACCTTGTGGAGCGCCGGACCCATGACAGGTACCAGAAATCCATTGTGGAGGTAGTCCAGCAGCTGGGACCGGACCAGGGGATGAGCGACCTGCACCACCGCGTTACAGAATTCCAGCGAGTTCATGAACAGAACGAGCGACGACACGACCATCCAGTCCTCCCGCCGGAGAGCGTGCCAGTCGTCTCCACGGACTTCAATCTTCCTGGGCAGAGAGGAGTAAAGAGCGCTGAGGCCCGTTGCCAACACCTGATAGGACACAGACAGAACGGGGGTCAGACAAGGATAAAATCTACAGGTAGATTCATCAGTTTGTCAAAAAAAAAAAACCCACATCAGAGTTAAAGTCATTAGCAGTTTGATGGAAATTGAATGTTGACCTGATGCTGGGTCAAATTCTGAAAAAATAGTCCGACCAAAAAATCCTTTTTAAGCTGTCACTATGGGTTTAAAGAAAGTGTTTGGTTACATACAGTTTATCACCCCACTAAACAAATACATTTCAAACAAACAAGTCGTTTGTGAAAATCTAAAAAGGTGCACAGATTACAGCATCACCCAGTAAAAAATGTTGTCTAAGAATCTTTTACTACAGACATGTACACGCTTTTCTTTTGTGAAAGCAGAGTGTTGAGGGCAGGACAGGACGGCCATATAATCAGTGCTGGACTATCTCAACATTCAGTCAGTAATATTCATGTGCAATATGCAGAAACAATTTCATTAAGAGTCTTAACCGATCATAATTAGAGTTGACAGGTGTATATGAACAGTATCACACAGAGGAGAAATACACATTGGAGTGAAACAGTGTTTGGTCCTTATAACCACACAAGGTGAATATTTACACTTATTTATACAATAATGAGGAAGTTAAACTAACAAACATAGAAAAACAACTGGAATTTGAAGTCGACAATAAATGACTGCTTGAAATTAGTCAAGATGATCTACTGCACAGGTTTTCTGACTGGGTTTGATAAAAGCTGAACCTTAACATTAACATTAGCAATGAGATCCATTTGCTCCCCTTAGCCCACATATTTCATGTGTTTTCTGTATTGTTAATAATTCCCTTGTTTAAGGTGTCAACCTCAATGTAACTATGTTTGATGCCAAAGACAAAGAAGGAAAGAAAAAGACCTAAAAAAATAAACCTGAAGTATTTATTTTTGTGTTGTTTAGGCAAATGTCTTTTCCTTCTTTTACTCAGCTGTTTGCCCTTCATGCCACACAGTTAAACAACTGTTTGTCACTACAAGCATATTTCATTAAAGGTTAAATGAACTATGATCGTAATTGTCTTTATTTTTAGTTTTAGTTCAGCATTTATTTTAAACACTTCAAGCTGAAAACTAATGATGGTTATATAATAGCAGCTTCATGCTGGTGTGATAAGGTGTATGTTTTACCTCCAATTTACGAATGATCCAAAAAAAAAAAAAAAAAAAATCTGTAATTAGTTGAAATAATTCTTTGTGGCAACTCTACAACGTACACATTCAGAATTATTAAAAGAAGACAAAAAATGACAGAACTGATGCCTTACTGGTTCATAAACTAAAAATAGCAGCACATTTGATTTCAAAAATACAACCTATAAATAAATATAGCTGATGTACGTTACCAAACATGCCTGGTGGTACGATTAGACAGTTGGCATGTTTTGGGTTTTTTTGTTTTTTTGACAAAATAATGAACCAACGCACCAGCTATCCAAGGAAATGCACAAAAAAAAAAAAAAAAAACATTTTCATGAAAATATCACAACAAAAGACAAGTTTCCCAGTTTTTAATTTCAGATAAAAGCTTCCAAAACCAAGTGGAGCATCCCTTTCTTGTAAATACATTTATAAACCGCTAATAGATTGTAAGAACTGCAACAAGCATGACAAAATCAGCATTTGGTCACGATTTAGGGTTTGAAATATTGTATGGTTAAATTTACAGATCGCTGAAACTGCTGATACAGCAAAAAATATTGCTGTATCAGCAATCCAGGCCAATTTTTAAGAAGCACTTCATCACATATAATATGTGATATCAGAAAATCAGATCCACAAGAGAAACTTGCTTCATGTACATGAAATGTAAGAAACCCCACAAGGATACACAGCAAACGTCAACCTCACCTGGAACCAAACATCCAAATCAAATGTAGTGCATTTTAATTCATGTATGTAAATGTCAACTTTCCATGACCTTCATCACTCACCGGGCAGAAGTACGAGTTCTCGGTGATGTAGCGCGCCACCGCCTGGTGGCTGGCTGAGGCCGCCATGACCAGCAGCAGGGCGTCGCGGGCCTGCTGTCCGATGGCCCCGTCCCGGTGGATGAACGGGACCAGCAGGGAGAAGATCAGCAGATTGGTGGAGCCCTGCTGAGCCGGCGCAGCCTGGAACAACATCTCCAGAACCACAGGCTGCCGAGCCATGGAGACACAGATCTGAATTAAAGATCACAATTAAAGAAAGTCAGTAGTGAACAAACAGCGAGGGAAACTCTTAGAATGGAGAGTCGACAGACACCAGGGCTTCCTCTTTCAAGAAAGCATCACAGCGGTTAAGCCAAAGTGTAGTTTTCTAGGGGACTTACAATGAATGGGTGTCATTAGGAGATAACTTCATAGGCTATGGCGTTCAATATTTGTACCTCTTTTATCAGGTGACTGTCCTTCGTTTTTCTAACTATGATGACATTTTGTTTCTCGGGTTGGAATAGGGACAGTCAAATTCACAAAGTGAGAAAAATTATGAAACATTTTTGTCTGAAATTGACAAGCAAACAGTAACATAGTAGAGTTCACAGTGAATGGGAATTTACAGTAAAGGTAAATTATTAGTATTAGCTGCATTACATAGGTTCCTGATTCATGTTAGATCTGACTTTAAGGTACTTCTATTGACGTACAAAAGCATTAATGGGCTTGCTCCCACCTACTTGTCTGATCTGGTTAAACCTTACACTCCAATGAGGGCTCTCCGCTCTCAGAATACAAGTCTCTTGTGTGTTCCTAGAGTTAAAAAGAAGTCAGCTGGACAGAGGGCCTTCTCCTATCGTGCCCCTATCCTGTGGAATCATCTCCCTATAGATATTAGAAAGTGTGAATCTAGATATCTTATCCGATGTGAGGGTCGTGCTGCTCGCAGTGCACAAAGGTCAGAGGGATATCGTCCATGTGCAGATTGTAAATCCCTTTAAGGCATTCTTTGTGAATCTGGGCTATACAAGAATAAATAAACTTGAAGGTCAGTTAAATATTTTAGTTCAACAGTGCCCAACCTCCAGGCCACAAACCAGTACCAGTTTGTGGCTCTACTGGTACGGGGTCACACAGAAAGAACACATGTGTTTCATTCTTTCCATTTTATTTATCTGATTCTGAATGATGGTTTGTTTTGTAAAATTACCGGATTTTCTACTCCACATCCGTCTCAACTGAAACTCCTAAGCTAGCGAAATCAAACAAAAAACAAACTGTCTTTGGAAAGTTTCTTAGCGCAGGATAAAAGACCCAATGTGGAGACAGAAAAACGTACAACTCCAAAGAAAAACAAGGCAGTCAGAGACTGTAACATCCCACGACACCCCTGAATTCAGAATTGTACCCTTCATGCACACTAAAAGATATAAAAGTGGTAAGCTGACACTGACTTAGTGAAAGTCATCGTCACATTTTGTGCCTCTGGCTTCCTGAAAATGTTGCTTTTTGTTTTGTGATTATATCTCATCAGGATTCAGAGATGCGTACCTAAAAAGGTACTAAAAAGTTACAAAGTTGAAATTTGACCTTGACCTAGTTTTCTCAAGGTCAAGGTCATCATTTCATTTTTATCCCCTTTGCTGCCCGGGTAATGTGCTTTTTCTTTCATCTTTCTATCTGCAACAGTTGTGAAGATATTTGCTGGACGGACAGACGAACACTGACGATTACAACACATCGCTGCTTTGCGGGCTGTAACAAAGCTGTGGAAAAAAACTGTTTTTATGCTGGTCATTTAATTTCTTTGTTGTATTTATCTGCCATACTTCAGTTAAATGTCCTGCAGAGCAAATATCCCAGAAAAGGACATTCTGGAATCGCCAAACCAAACAGTGTTTAATTAATTTGCACAACTTGTCACCTATTTGTCAGGACTCAAATATCTGTGAGGTTGGTCAATATTTCTGGGTGTATATCATACAGTATTTTATGTTGTCATAATAAAAAAACCTGTTCTTTAGGTTATGAAGAGGATGTAAAATTCAACAACCTATACATGTACACTCTTTTGCAGATTGAGGCTAACTGTAAACCCTTAAGAAGCACACAGACTACAGGTGAATGTACCTGGTTGAGGAGCAGTACTAAGCTGTTCTCAAGCGATGAAGGACAACCAAGATCTGGATCAGCACAAGCTCCCAGAAGCCTCAGTAGGGGGTGCAGGACCGCGGTGTACTGCAGCAGAGGCTGCTGGGATTGACCGATGAGCATCTCAAAAAGTTTCAGCAGCGCCCCCTGGCTGTCTGGATCCAGACCTCGTCGGAGGTGCCACTGAACCAGACACTCCAGAATATTCTTGGTGACCACCATCTCCAGGATGGGACCCATGGGTGTGCTCCCATCTGAGCTCTCAGCGGGCCGTTCTTCTGCTAGCAGACACAGCATCTGGTCAGTGTGATTCCTCACTGCTGTGAGGTCATCGCTGGAGGATGAAGGCTCCTGCTGCTCCAACACCCAGGAGACCTGCAGGAAAAAAACAACAATCCAGTGTTCAATGCTGGACTTCATTTTTTCTCTATGATGAGTCAAAGATATGACCTCTAAAAAACAAGACCCTCAATTCAGTTCAACACTTTTTAGTAATACTGTCTTCACTTAATACAACCTTTTATGCACATTAAATTATAGTCAGGCAACATTTTAGATGTCAGTAACGATGCTATCTGGTGATTCAATGTCAGCTCTTGATCTTTTATGAGGAGCAACGAATGAGCGATCAAATGATAGATTAATGCCACACTGGGCATTTTGATAAGAATGTAGCTTTGATTATTACACTATTAGTAATATCTGTATATTCTCTGCTAAAAGAAGATTCAAATCTAGATTTTATAGAAACATCTCATGCCACTATATTACCTAATAATTAAATAAAATATTACAATAATGATTCATTTTATTGTTTTGGGAGGATCCCAACGCATTAAAGGCCCATGTCGGTACATCAAACACACCAACACTCTGGATTATGTATTATAATTTTATTAAAACAAAAATCTCTCCCACTATGAACACAATAATATCGAGGACCGTGACACTGCCCCCTGGTGGCGCAGTGCGGCATGACTGTCGGCCAGAATGACGGCTTTTTTTCAGCGATCTTGTTTTTAACCAATATTAATATTACTATTAATCCATATATAAGGCGCACCCGACTATAAGGCGCACTGTGAGCTTATGAAAAAATTATATGCTTTTAGGTGCGCCTTAGAGTGCGGAAAATACTGTAGTAAGAAAAAAAACCCACAAGAAATCTAAAAAATACTGGCAAATATTGCAACGATTGTACAATAGAATTTCTAAAATGGTTATGTTTTAAGATAAAAATACACACACTCACACACATTTTACATCCATTTGCCAAGAGGTGTAACAGTCAGCATAACTAAAGCAATAAGGAGCTGTAGAGTTGTGTGCAGGTTGTACAGATAGATGCATTTCTTTATGTTCACAGCCGTGACAGAACCCAATGAAAAGCCAGGCTGCTGTGAACCAATCTCATGAGTGTACACACACACACATGCATGTAACCTCTTATTTTTTTAATGCCCTCATTTCTACTTTCATGTAACTGAAAAATGGAACCGTATTAAAGCTGTCTCCTCATTTTAAAAATTTGAAGGGTGGATTGGATTTCTAAATATTGACTTCTCTAGTCGTGTTTGATCACAAACAACTTTCAGTTGAAGCGTTTCCATTTGGACCGGTCTCCTATAGCGGACCAATACACAGTACTGATGTCTTATATTGCCTCAGAGATAATATAATGATGGTAGGGCTTAAAAGCATGTCAATCCATGCTACAGGATATGAGCTAGTCCTGATCTCACCCACCCTAACAACCAACTCATGCAAATATTCACACCGAGTTTATTGTTAGGCAATGATTGACTAAAACAACGGACTCCATCATTTACTGTTCCCCCAAAAGAACATTTACTTCTCATCTGAGCGCTGCTTCATGCAAGGCAAAGAATGCACAGGTACACATTTTTGTAACAATTATAACTTTCATAATGTAGGTGTGGAACACATTTAATTAACCAATGAATTTATCAATGGAAAATTTGTCTGAATTTAACATAAAAACAGTTTACTTAAATACTTAATAATTAAAAAAACAAGCAACTTTGAAAAATCACCTTGAGTGCTAAAACATAAAACAGAATTATCAAAGGCAAAAGAAATATTTTTTAAAAAATGTACTTTATGGATATTGTGGAATCAAATACCAGTAAACGTCACCAACAGGAATTGGGAATTCCTGTTGGTGATTTACCCTTGAATGCCAAGCCAGCAAGTCGTCATTATTTTATACGGTAGAAGAAACACTCAGGAAATGTCCAACCAACCAGCCTTTCTGGTTCCATCGATCCACTTTGATAAAATTATACTAAACACTCACTTTTAAATGAGGCTAAAGAGACAAACTTTTGAAGCAACTATAAAGTCATAAATCAAACTGAATTTTTTTCCAACGGTTTTTTTATAAGGTATGGACCGACCATAACCTGTTATTTCCAGACATACAAACAAGGGGAGCCCCATATGCCTCCTTTGCTGGGGTCATAATAACGAAACAAAATATAAACACAGTATTTCTGCTCCAGATAAAATTCACATCCTCTCTTATAGAATCCATTCCACCCAATATCTTAAGACACTTTTTAACCCTGAACATCAGAAACAAAATCTAATCCAAAATCTAAATGTATAATTTTATCAAGATTCAAAAATGTGGCGTGTCTGCGGCTCACCTGTCTCCAGTGGTTCTTGAACACCATGAGGCAGGTCTCTGGGTCAGCAATGCAGGGGCTGGAGGGGGCAGCACTGTGTCCAGACCGACTCCCACTACCCCTAGGGTTCAATCTGCTCAACCAGCTCATAGTGAATCCAGTAAGAGTAAGGTCAAAGGTCACAAAATCTCAGACCAGAGGAGTACTTCCAATAATAAGGCTCAGAGTATTTTGATTTACAAGAACTGAAAAGAGACACAAGACAAGGAAGAAAAGAAAAAAATTTGTGGGACAGAGGAGGGAAGGAGAGGTGGGAAAGGGGGAGGGTGTATCAAAACAGAGAGAAGGAGGGGAATGAGGTCAGCTACAAATGTGTTGTCACTGCCAGTCAGTTGTTGGCTCTGTCTAGGAGAGGCCTGCTGCTGATTTAACAATCTGTGTGACCCTGACCTCCCTGTGGGCCCTGTCATCCAGTCTGAAGCCAACACCACCCCATAGCCAGTCAATGGGCACCCTGGAAACAAACGAAGAAAAGACTGCATCAGCATAGAGGTCTGTAGACACATCTGCACATTTCTAGACAACACCTGCAGAACATATATTTATACACAAACACAAACACACACGTACACATACAGTGTATATGGAAGTATATATACACACACACTAGTTCTATACAGTATATTATATATAACTAGTATTAGTTATATATATATAACTTGTATTCATAAATACTAGTTATATATAAACACCACTCAGAAAAATTCGAGGAACAGTTTTTAACCAGAGTATCAACCTATCAGTCCAACTTCTGGGATATTGATCTGGTCAGGTGAGTAGCAGAGGGGGTTGTTAATCACTTTCAGCTGATTTGTTGCTTATGAAATCAACAACAGGTTCATCAGAGGGGCATGGCCCCCAAAACAGGAATGGTTTTCCAGGTTGAAGCCAGTGCTACTCTCCCCCCTCTCCCCATCTCTTTTGGCTGTTTTTTTACTGACTAACTTTCTACTGCTGTAGTTTTTTATTTGGCTTGGATCAACGTCTCTGTTGAATGCATTGTGCGGTACCTGGACACTACAGAGATAGTCCAACTCCTCCAGGACGGCACATCAATACAGGAAGGTTGCAAGAAGGTTTGCTTTGTCCTCCAGCACAGTCTGAAGAGCTTGGAGGAGATTCCAGGAGACAGGTCGTTACTCCAGGAGAACTGGACAGGGCCGTAGAGGGTCCTCAAACCCTCAGCAGGATCAGTATCTGCTCCTTTGTGCAAGGAGGAACAGGATGAGCTCTGCCAGAGCCCTACATAATGACATCCAGCAGGCCACTGGTGTGAATGCTTCTGACCAAACAATCAGAAACAGGCTCCATGAGCTTGGCATGAGGGCCCGACGTCCTGTAGTGGGCTCTGTGCTCCCTGCCCAGCACCGTAGAGCTTGATTGGCATTTACCATAGACCACCAGAATTGGCAACTATGCCACTGGCGCGCTGTGCTCTTCACCAATGAGAGCAGGTTCAACCTGAGCACATGCAACAGACGTGAAAGGCTCTGGAGATGCCGTGATGAACATTATGCTGCCAGCAATATCATTCAGCAGGACCGGTTTGGTGGTGGATCAGTGATGCTCTGGGGAGGTATATCCCTAGAAGGACGCACAGACCTCTACAGGTTAGATAATGGCACCCTGACTGCTATCAGGTATTGGGATGAAATCCTTGGACCCATTGTCAGACCCTACGCTGGAGAACTGGGACCTGGGTTCCTCCTGGTCCACAACAATGCCCCACCTCATGTGGCTGGAGTATGCAGGCAATTCCTGGAGGATGAAGGCATCGAAAGCATTGACTGGCCCCCACGTTCACCTGACCTAAACCCAATAGAACACCTCTGGGATATTATGTTTAGGTCCATCCGGCGCTGCCAGGTTGCTCCTCAGACTGTCAAGGAGCTCAGTGATGCTCTGGTCCAGACTTGGGAGGAGATCCCCCAGGACCTCATCCGTCGTCTCATTAGGAGCCCCAACATTGTCAGGCATGCATATAAGCACATGGGGGCCACAAAAACTACTGAGAATCGTTTTGAGTTGCTACAATGACATTTTGGCAAAATGGACCAGTCTGCTGCATCATGTTTTCACTTTAATTTTTGGGTGTCTGTGATTTTCCCCCTCTATTGGGTGATCATTTTCATTTCTATCAAATAATACCATACATCACCTACTCACAGAATTATCAGGAAAGATATTCAAGATCATTTTAACCCCGTTTAGATGTGATGTGTTTTCAAAGTGTTCCTGTAATTTTTTGAGCAGTGTATATATAAAACAAGGCAGTCAGAGACTGCAACAATCCACGACACCCCTGAATTCAAAATTGTACCCTGACCTACTTGCATAGGTCAAAGATCAAAGCTACTGGTCTGACCTACTTTCATAGATCAAACCTAGTGCTTTGCTAGCAAAGCTCTCTTTGTTTATTTACAACATGAAATAATCTTATATATCATTAAATCAAATACATTTAACATTTACTATCTTCTTACAAATATAATAAAGCAAGCGGTTCGGAAGATGAATGAATATTTAAACAATGTTATCTCCACATAAAAGCTAGACTCAGCATGTTTTATCCCACCCTCTAGAACAAGGAAACTCCCACTCATTCAGAAACATTTCATTTGCAGTGAAATGTCTGTTTTTCTGTTTGTCCTACAGCAGTGGTACCCAACCACTGGTATATGGTCGCGGGCCATTAGGACGCACAGAACGTTTGAATTTTTCTTTTTTTATTATTAATTATCAGTGTAAAGATGTTTATTTTCAAAAGTGACTTCTCTGCGGAATAACGCACAGGCGAATGCATGCGTCTGTGCCTCTTGACAGGTCTCGGTCACGTGATAGGTTACCAGACGTTACTCACAAAATTAAGACGACAAGAAAAAATGAGTAATGAAAAAACGTGTTTGGATTCTTTGGAAAGCGGAAAAGGCCCAATGAGGAGACAGAAGATCCTACGACTTCCAGGAACATAGAATATGCATTTAAAAGACAACGTCAAGAGTCCTACTTACAATACAGGTTTATCCCTACAGGTGAAACTCACTGAGCCCGCTCTGTGTAATATGTGATGACAAGCTAACAAATGAGTCAATGAAGCCTTCACCGTTGCTTCAGCACCTGGGGACCAAAGCACCAAAGCCCTAAAAGACAAAGCTTTAAAGTTTTTTTGACAAAAAAAAAACAGGAACACAAAGGGCAGAAGCAATCACTGATGGCCACCACATCAACACATGTGAGCGCACCGAGAGAGTCAGACCTAGTGGCTAATCGTCTTGCTAAGGCGAAGAAACCTTTAACTGTTGGTGAAGAATTGATGCTACCCAGCGCTAAGGACATTTGACATGAACTTCTAGTTGAACACTAATTGTAATTGTCAGTGTTCGTCCGTTCGTATGTCCACCAAATATCTTCGCAACCGCTGCAGATAGAAAGATGAAACAAAAAGCACATTACTCTGGCGACCAAGGGGATGAAAATGAGATGATGACCTTGACCTTCACAAAAGTAGGTCAAGGACAAATTTCAATTTTTGTAACCTCAGGAACCGGATAATATAGAAAGACGAGGGAGAAGGCCAGTGTGAATAAGACCATAGATCAAAGCTAGTGCTTTGACTTCTCCAGCACATTAACAAGGAAATGACTCAATCCTTTTATTAAAACTACCGCTATTCATTCTTATACTAAACACAAAAGTCACCGTCTGTCCAGTATATTAATGTAAATCTAAATTATCATCCTGCTTCCATTCGCATCTGGGTTGAAGAAAGATTAACTTAGAAAATCTTTGACGACAGGGTAACTAATGTTGACAAAAGAATGATGAAGTAAACAATAAAAGATTTCAACTGATAATGACAAGACTCATGCAGTCAGAGCTACACTGTGTGAAGTGTGTTTTCTATTTGACTCTGCCCTGATAAAAATAAAGAAAAAAGTTATTTAGTTTTTTTACATTAGCAAGGGAGAAAAAAAAAAAGTCCCTCTGAGCCGATTAACAGTCACAGGTAGCATACAACGCAGCCAGGATTATTAATATCAACTCCTCACCTATTAGGTGAGTCCTCTAGTTTTTTTAAACTATCAAATGTATTTACAAAAGGTTGAGATTGTCTGGGACACATAGTCTCACATGTAAAATGACATACTAGTCATGCCCAAACATTTTTTCTTTGCCAATCCCTAAACTAAACACAAAATAGGCCAGAGACCACCAAGAATTTTACTTTGATGAGCTTCATATTAAAAAGGTCATCCATAAGCAAAATTGTCACACATTTTGCCATTGGATGTATAGATGGAATTATAGCTAAAATGGTGCGATCCTGCTGGAACCCGTGTGTGTCCATGGGGCCACTCTGAAAACTGATGAGTTCATCACCAGCAGCCCAGCTTTTATTTTCTTACACATACACATTGTCATACCACGTAACTATCAGGAAGTTTACGCAAAATGGCAGCCGAAGCCAAAGATTATTGTACTGTTTATGATTTCCTATTAACATATATCACATGACTTGGATTTGCGTGAGATCACCAAATTAAATAACTCTAGTTTGCTTGATCAATAACAATATATATTTTCTTTGTTGACATTTTTAAATAATTAAATCCTGTCTCATGAATAAAATTCATGTTGCTCACAGAACATTCTCTTTTCTGCTCAAGTGCTTTAGACAAATACAGGATTCAGCCAATGTACTCCACAAACACAAATTCAAGCCATAATTTCAGCGGCATAAAAAACAAAATGAGGGAGTTCAAAATTAACCAACAGACTGCACTAAAGGAGGACTTCCTTCATAAGACAGAGGAGTGTGTCAGAGGTTAATAAACACACCACAGCTTGTCTTAACTGCTTCTTTCTCATTCCAGAGTCTAGAGGTCAATATTCTCTTTCAGAGATTTATACAGCCTGAAACTGGGTAAGGACTTTCAACATTCTGTCACTTCATACAAAGTTCAAAGTATCAGCCACACCTGTTTTCAGTGCCCCTGTCAGGTGCTTGTGTTCTTTTTTCCTGGCCATGGGTACTGGTATACCACTTTAATTTTTATAATTAAATATTACAGTATTGTTAAAACTTGCTTTGTGTAAAATTTTCAACACGTGCAAAGGCAGCTCCACGAAGTGACTTACTTGTGTGCAAATTGTTCTTCCACATTTCCATATAGGATAAAATGTATAGGAATACGTAACACAGGTAATAAGATGTAACAGTTAAAGAGTTCAACATAACACAACGTGCTTTTTTTTTCCTTCGCATTTTTACATCTCTAAAATACTGGAAGACAAAAATATACCTCACAGTTCCCAAGGCCTAAAGTAATAAAGGCAGCAAACTTATTTGTTTAGTCAAGTAAACAAACTGTTTAATGCATCATCATGGATCTGAGCACAGCAGCAAATATCCACAACTTTTAACTAAAAAAACTACATTGGTTACTTACATTATTTGATGCTCTTTAAATTCATTACTGCTCAGAATGCAGGACAGTGGATTCAGAATGTGTTCACATCCCTGATGATTCATGCCCTAATGCAAAGCTGATGCACACGCTTTCCCAGCTGTCCAATTTTTAAAGTAATGATGCCAACATGTGATCAGTCATATCAGGCCTATTTTTCTAAATGCACAAAAAAAAAAAAAAAAAAATTGAATTTGTATGTACATATTTATAATGCCTAATGTCCTGCTATATTTTTAAATCACTGCAATGTTTTGGGTTCTTTCCACTGGGCAGCGTCAGCGACCAACCATCAAATAATGTGACCTTGCATTTATCATTATTGCTGTATTAATATATTCTTGGCAGCATTTGGGTTGCTTGATTATTACTATTTTTAATATTATTTGGGTTTTTAATTCAACCTCTTAGATACCGTCATGCCTCAGTGACCAACCTGAGTGTTTACCGTTATGGTCCGATGGAAAACATCAATGTAAGTCAATGGTGAGACAACATAGCTAGTTACAATGATAATTAGCTGGCATAAAAATGCCAAGTGCACACTGACAGTTCAGTAGTGAAGTCAGTCTTTAGTAATTTATAAATTACTCACCTTGGATATGTGAAGAGTCTCAGCAGTTGTAAGGTGTTTATTCCACGAACGCCTGCTAGCCGGTTGCTATTAAGTTAGCTGGTTTGCTAACGACTAGCTGCTAATGAATTCCGCAATGTCAGAGCAGAAAAGGGTTGACGAGGCCTTAAATCACCCAAAGACAACCGGGCCGCGAGTCCATAGCGAGCCGATAAAACCAACAAACGAACCACTCCTTCATGCGGGCTGCTGTGCATCCTGTTAGCGACACATAAACATCCCATTTGATGATTTGTCAAACACTCCTCTCTCTCCCGCAGCCATCTTACTTTAGCTCCGCCCACACGCCTCCTGTGAGTCACGCCCACAGCCACGGTCCTCATCCGCCTGGACGGAACGCGTGAAGGGACAAAATTAAAAGAGCGCGCTGGGCCCTGCTGTCACACACTGGCAACAGTACATTTACTTCTGTTTACATATCAATTTTACCATTTCATTTAGATTTTTTAATACAAACATAAAACAGTTTGTCAGTTTGTTTTTTACAGCTTGTACTAGGTCTGTCTTTTTTTTTTTTTTTTTTACAGTGTATTTGGTCAATTTAATGGCACATTTTGTGTAGTTTCGCTTCTATACTCCAGTATGACCTGTAGTTTTGTAGCAGCCTCTGATGTGTTCAAAGGAAAACCTCCCTGATTTCTCACAAAGGAACAATTCCCAAAGGATGCATGTCAGTTGTTGTGGTTTCCTTCCTTAGAGACATGCATTACCAGGCAGTACTCAGGTTGACCTGGGTTTTTGTTGTTAGGAGACTCATTTACAGAGCCTGATGCAGGTCAGCAACATTACAGCAACTGAACAACAAGTCAGAGCAGCAGCCATCGTAATTTAGAAAGAAATGTGTTGGTCAAAGGTTGTGGTTTGAAGAATGGATAAAGCAGCTGATGTTGGTATTAGAGGTAACCAGTGGCGGAGACTACTCAGGTGGCATCGAGGGCAGAAAGTGACTGATGACCAACAAGATGGAGTCAAGGATGATGGGAAACATAGGAACATTCAGGATAAGAAATTTCACATAAAGTGAGTAATGGATGTTTGGTCTGTGCATTGCCTGTACTAACAAGGAATTTATAATTTGAAGTTTCTTCATCATGGCATTATTTGATCCTCTGGATGGAGTAATTAGTGCAAGTGTTTTTGGTCCATTCTTTAATTATTTATTCACACTCTACTTATTCGAAACTGGTAAAGAACAAGTGAGCAAATTAGAAAATATGTCTTTATTCTAGCCAATCCTTTATAAGAGAGCATTGCCATCCACAATAAGAGCACTTCCCTTTAAATATATGATAGTGGGTTTGCATTCTAATGTAATCAAGTATTTAAACAGTGGCACGATGGTACTCTGTGTGGAGTGTGTATGTTCTACCGTAGTCTGTGTGCTATTTATCCTAACGTTACATCAACATCCTCATAGTGAGTCATCAGGCTGAGAATCCTAATGTCCATCTCTCTGTTCTCCATCATCCTCCCCCTCTCAGCTGGACAGAGTGGCTGATCGATCCAGCTGAACAGTTTTATTACATCTGGCTCCAGATCATGATCTTTCCCATTTTCTACAACTCAGTGATCATTATTTTAAGGTAATAATGTGAATAGTAATCTGATATTCATCCTTATTAGCTGCAATCAATCAACAACCGCTGAAACCTATTTCAGTTGGTGATGTTTTCTCAGGACATGCTTCACATCCATCTCTCTGAGCCTCCTACCGGTGTGGCTTACTCTGGATTATCTGTCAGACCTCATGTATGTGGTTGACATGACCATCACTGCACATACAGGTAAAAATTTTGTCTTTGAAATACAATAAAACTCTCATTTTATTTGTCATTGAACTAAATTCCATTCATGAGATTCTTGGTTCCTGCTATGAAATGAGTTTTGTCCTGCTGTTTTCAGGTTATTTGGACCAAGGCATCCTAGTCAAGGATCCTAATCAGCTGAAGAAGCATTACTTTCACTCAAAGCGTTTCTTGAGGGAACTGGTCTCCCTGCTCCCGACTGACCTTCTATATATTGTCTTTGGAATTCAGACTCCTCTGATAAGGATCAACCGCCTTCTACGCCTCCCACGACTCAATGAGGCCCTGGATCGCATGGAGACAAGAACCTCGTACCCCAACACCTTCCGGATCTCGAAGCTCATGATCTACATCTTTGTTCTGATCCACTGGAACGCGTGTCTCTACTTTGCGCTGTCCAGCTACATTGGCTTTGGAAGTGATAACTGGGTCTACCCCAACATCACAAAAACCGAGTTTGCCTCCATGCGACGTCAGTACTTTTACTGCTTCTGGTTCTCTGCCCAGATTTTCACCACCGTAGGAGACACCCCTCTACCAAAGAGGGAGGAGGAGTATCTGTTCATGATTGCAGACCTGCTTATTGCTGTCTTGGTGTTTGCATCAATTGTTGGAAATGTTGGAAATGTCATCACAAGCCTAAGGGACCGCGATAATGTCTTCTTTCCTAATCATGAGTTGGCAAGTTGGAAATCTTCATAATTATTTTTGTGTCACTTTTTTCATATCTGGTGTATGTTTTGTAATTGTCAGTGTTTGTGTGTTCATCCGTTTGTCCGTTCGTTGGTCCACCAAATATCTTCGCAACAGTCCAGTAGAAATAGAATAGAAAGATGAAACAAAAAGCACATTAGTCGGGCAGCAAAAGGGATATAAATGAGATGATGACCTTGACCTCTAGAAAACTAGATCAAGGTCAAATTTCAGTGTTTTTACACTCAGGAACCAGATAAGATAGAAAGACTAGGGAGAAGGCCGGTGTGAGTAAAACCATAGATCAAAGCTAGTGCTCTGACCTACTGTCATTGATCAAAGCACTAGCTTTGATCAATAACAGTAAGTCATTGATTAAAACTAGTGACCTAGGCAAAGCCAGTGACTTAGGCAAAGCTAGTGACCTAGGTAAGTAGGTCAGGGTAAAATTTTGAATTCAGGGGTGTCACGGGATGTTGCAGTCTGTGACTGCCTTGCTACATGCTTCGATGCTAACTACACTTGTTTCATAAAAATTATGCGTTTTTTTTTCCTTCTTAAAGGTGAAGGCATACCTGCGTAGCCATCACATTAGCAAGGAGCTTCGACAGCGCATTGACAATTGGTACCAGCACCTTCACATCAACAAGAAGATCATGCGAGAGAACGAGATCTTGCAGCAGCTACCTTTACATCTCAGGACAGAGATTGCTGTCAGTGTTCATCTCCCAACACTCTCCAAAGTCACCATCTTCCAGAGCTGTGAGAAGAGTCTGCTGGAGGAGCTGGTGCTGAAACTTACACCTCAGGTCAGGGGAAAAAGCAGCACTCAAATTGTACTGCTGGCATAAATACCATCATGTGCAAAGGGCTATGATCATAGTGTTGTGAGGTCATGTAGCTAAAGGTAGCACTGAAGTCCGGTTTGATTATTACCATACAGAAGAGAAGAACTCCAAAATACTTTATAATGAGGGGCTGCATTTATTTTAAACACAAAAATATCTGGTCAATAATCAACCTTATTGTCTTCAGCCTGAACCATGAAATAATCCCCACTTTTAGAAAATAAGGTCTAAGGTCGTAGGTGTGAGTGTGTGCGTGCATGCTTGTCTGTATACATGTGGCTCCGCGTTATACCGGCGTCACGCCCAGAGTGTACCCTGCCTCACACCCTCATTGGCTGGGATAGGCTCCACCTCCCTGCGACAGCTGAAGAAGTAGGTATAGAAAATGAATGAATGAATGTATATATGAGCATTAATTTGTGTAATTATGGCTAAATCCAGATTTTTTTCACATGGAAAATGCATACGCATGTGTCTGATTACATAGGTAAGATTTATGATGTAGAAGAATAAAATCAAGTATGAAATTTGATACATTTGGCTTTTTAAGAAAACACATATAAATGGAACAACTGATGTATGGAATGGAAGAATCAGTTCTTCATTTGACCGGGACAGTGAAGGACAATTTATACTGTCCATTTTTGTAGTAGAGATTATTTTACATTTAGTTTGAGATGCATCAAATAAATAATTAACACAGATCCAATGAACAAACAACAATGTCAACAACAGCTTCGACAAAAGATAGAATAAATGTAGGATATAGTGAAAAGTTAAGGGAAAACATCAAATTATCTTTTTTTTCTTGCTTATGTACATAGTGAACACCAGGAACTGATATGAACACGGTTTATCTGAGATTCAACATTCAATAGCTCAATGGAAAGTTCTTGCCATGAAATTTTAAATAGATAGATAGATAGATAGATAGATAGATAGATAGATAGATAGATAGATAGATAGATAGATAGATAGATAGATAGATAGATAGATAGATAGATAGATAGATAGATAGATAGATAGACAGATAGACAGATAGACAGATAGATAGATAGATAGATAGATAGATAGATGGTAGATAGATAGATAGATAGATAGATAGATAGATAGATAGATAGATAGATAGATAGATAGATAGATAGATAGATAGATAGACAGATAGACAGATAGATAGATAGATAGATAGATAGATAGATAGATAGATAGATAGATAGATAGATAGATAGATAGATGGTAGATAGATAGATAGATAGATAGATAGATAGATAGATAGATAGATAGATAGATAGATAGATAGATAGATAGATAGATAGATAGATAGATATAGATTTAGGATATTTATTATTTATTATATATTTATTATAATATTTATCATATATTTTTATTATTATTATATATTTATTATTACTATATTTATTATTATATTTTATTATGAAATATCACATTACTATTAATTAGCAAAGCTATCAATAAAAATCTGTTTATGGATGAAAAGTTTTTGCGTGTGTTTTATTTTGCAGGTTTTCAGTCCAGGCGAGTACGTCTGCAGGAAAGGAGATATAGGTCATGAAATGTATATCATCAAAGAGGGAAAACTGGCTGTTGTTGCCGATGATGGAATTACAGAGTTTGCCGTGTTAAGTGAAGGGAATTTCTTTGGGGAAATAAGTATCCTGAATATCAAAGGTAATAGAGATCTCAGGAATGTTCCACATTTTTGCAAGTAAGCCAATCTCATATGTGTGAAGCTGCTGTGTCTTTTAGTTTGTATCCATTTAAAAATAATAATAACCAAGTTAAAAATTGCTGCACATCAGGTCAATATTATTTAAATTCTAAAATACATTAGTATAATTCATTGTACAACTGAACGCCATAGGAACTCTTTCCTTCCTGTGGCCAATAAGCTGTACAATGTCTCACCTTGACCTGCAGTGACAAGAATAAATGAAGCAGTAGTAAATGTGTATATCTGTACATATGCTGATATATTATTCTATCTATTTATTCTCTAATTTAATCTCCCTTGCTCTTTTTTTCCCCCTTAATTCTAAATTATCTACTCTTGCGCTTACTTTTTATTTCTGTTCTGCAATGGAATAACTGTAACGAAAGCAATTCCCCGTTAGTAATAAAGGATTCTGATTTTTTTGTTTGTTTGTTTGTTTTTGCACTGAAATCCCTGGATATTTCTCTTCAGGCAACAAGTCAGGCAATCGCCGCACCGCCAACATCCGAAGCATTGGCCATTCCGACCTGTTCAGCTTGTCTAAAGAGGACCTGACGGAGGTGTTATCAGAGTTCCCCGCAGCCAAACGTCACCTGGAAGAGAAAGGCAGACAGATCCTCACTAAAATGGGAATGTTGGTTGACGGCTGGGAGGGAGAGGAACTGGAGGCAGAGAAAGTAGAATCCAAGATAAAAAGATTGGAGAGCAAATTGGAAATCCTGCAGACAAAACTTGCTCGGCTAATGATGGAATTGGAGTCCAGCAACCGCAAAATGCAGGCCCGAGTGGAGCAACTGGAGGTGGAGGTGGCGGCGATAGAGGCTCATCTGCCAGAGGATTGGGAGGAAGGAGAGAGAAGAGGTGAAGGGACAGGAGGAGATGTTGGATGGGAGCGAGAGGAGGCAGAAGGAGAAGAAGATGAGAGTCTGGATCCAAAGGGAAGAAAACAGGAACAGGGAGAAGAAGATGGTGTGACCAAAGAAGGAGATGGAGAGAGCACTAAAAGTACAAAAGAGGATGTGGAAAGGATGGCAGATGGAGATACATCTGGGCTGAAGGACTCACATGATCAGGAAAATAAGAAAACAGATGATAGGAAGAAAAACAGAGAGACGGCAGACGACAGGCCTGGGAAAGGAGACGGAGCTGAGATCGATCTTGAAGATAGGAGTAGAAGACACAACGGGGAAAGAAAATCTGAAAAAGAAAGAGAAGAAACTGACGAAGAGAAGGGGGATGAAACTGAAGAGCAGGAAGAAACAATGAAAAAGTAAAAATGAAATTATCGCTGTCTCGCACACCATCTCTCATTCATTGTATATTAATTAGGAGATTTGTATCTTATTTATTATGTGAATGGGTTACACCAAATTGTCTGTAGGTGTGAGTAAGAGAGTGAATGGTTGTTTGTCTTTCATGTGGCCCTGTGATGAGCTGGCGTCTCATGTGGGGTGTTCCCTGCCTTTCGCCCTCAGCCAGCTGGGATAGGCTCCAGCAGATCTTTGATTGGAAGGCAGATTTAGATGAAATTATTGTGATTGGAAATGGATGGATGTTGTGCATTTAGGTACAGATAGATACCTAAATGCACGACATTTAGGTATCTAAATGTCGTGCATTTAGATATCTAAATGCACGACATCCATCCAGAGGGGGGGGGGTCACTATGTGGTTAAACCCTGTCTCATGACATTGTACTGTACTGTAATTTATCGTAATGTGCCTTATTTTACCTCTGGCTATCTTTTATCGTTATTTTTTCTTAACATTCTTATACCTAATTCCAGAAACTGCATTGCTACATTTTCACGACAGGGATTAATAAAGTATTTTTGATTCTGATTCTTCTTTCTTCTGCACGGTGAAGGGAAGGGTTAACAACAGAGGAGTGAAGGCTGGAGGGACTGAGGTACTGCAGGCCGGACAGATAGGATGGGATTAATTATCTTTGTGAAAACAGCAAAGGAAAATAAAGTTGAAAAGTGTCCAACTGTTTCTTCAGAGGGTCGCACAATGTGTTCCTGCAATACAACATTGTACCACCAGATAGAAACATTGCATCCTCTACTGTAGATAAATGTGTATCATTGACAACAGATGGTGTTGAATTTGGGTGGGATATTATATTCCAATTTTTAATTTGTGTACAATTCTTTGGTTAATTTGAGATTATACTTCATAGACATGTTCTATGTTAAATGTTGCAAAACTGATTTATTTTTAAATTAATATGACAATGTTTTGCTTCAATGATTAATGACAGGATAATTAACCAGTCCAGTGTCCAGCTGTTTCACCAAATTAAGGTGGAAAATAAGAAATCAAACTATCACTAATTTTCACACTACAAGTTAGTGAATTAAAATTTTTAGTTTTGTAAGATCTTTCTGTGATGAGCAAATTGCTTGTCAGCTTGATTCACTGTCAAATATATGGAAAAATGCACAAAAATACACTCAAATCACTTGCTTTGGATAATAATTAAAAAAAACCCAACATCTTGGTTTTCAACCAGGTTAACTATTATTCAGCTGAATAATTTTTGTTGTTCTGTTGTCCAGTTCCAATTTCTGAATGTCTTAACACAATTTCTTTTTAAGAAATGTAATTTATATTACTAAATATTACTTTAACATATTATTAAATTATTCATGGAAGGTGATATGACCCAATTTATAATCAATTATTTTCACTTCAATAATTCACACACAGCACAAAGTTTCAGACGGAAGTGGACGCTGGCCCTTTAATGACGCAGAGGTTACGCACTTCCCGGAAGTGCAGGAGGGACACAGGCCCCTTCGATTCAACACAACTGCACACATAAGCATTTACTTCTAATAAAGCTGTGTTTGTATGTTATTTTCATGGAGTACTACCCCTAACACATATGGAGTGTCTAGAGGAAAAGCCGATCATATACACTATGGAAAACAAGCCAATTGTGACATGTGAGTATTTATTAAACCGAGACGTGAATGTTATTTTCTGCTCTTGACAGCTTGCAAGTTAGCTAGATCCATTAGCAGCTTGTAGCTAAGCTAGCAGGTCCCCTTCACTAGTACAGAAGGACAAGTGTGTGTGAGGCTCGATGGCTGAATGTCTGCTTGTCAAGGCCGTGATATGTTCGTGTTCACACACGAGGTGTTGTCAGTGTTTGATGTTCTCAGAGAGAACGGTGTGTGTGTGTTTGGTAGCTTGTAGCTCCAGTGATTAACAGGCCGAGCTGCTAACATAACGTCACTGCTGGCTGCTGCAGTTTGGGGAAGGATAAAATTAGTATTCTTTTATTTTCCTGCGTTGTTATTGTGTCGTAACTCTGGTTTTAGCGCCTAAAATCATTGTTTTGTACCCTGGTGTTGATCTTACACACACAATGACTGTGTGTATATTAGTTATGAGTAGATTAGGGCACATCCAAGTGTCTTGAATTGCATTGATGTAGAATTTAAGTCACCTGTAAGTTCTGCCTTTTCTGACCTAAAAATGAAATGAAAGCGAGCTGTTTTAGCTACATGTTACTTTATTCTGTTTATAAAGGAGTAGATGTAGTGCTTTGGAAAATTAAAACTATGTGTGCAGATTTTTAATGTGAAAGTATCCGCATATATTACTTAAAATTTGGCTGTCGTAGAAAAGGGTCCCAGAAAGTCACTGTTGAGTGAATTGGACATTACATGTTATCATAAGCAGTGGAATTAGTTTGTTACCTAAAGTTAGGTGCAGATTTTTGTGAGGAGGATTGACAGAATTTAGACAACATACCTGGTCATAGATTAATCATCCATATTTGTGATGATTACATTGGGAGATCAGATGCAGATTTAAGAGTCATTACTCAGATTAAAAAGTTTTCAGTGAAAAATCTTCTCCGTCTAGTTTCACTCGTGTGCAGGATGTACTGAAGTTTAAGTGATTTTCCTGATGTTTACTCTTTTCTTTTTTTTTTGTTTTTACAGTTTTCTTGTCATATACTGAGTGTTAAGATATTTTCTTACTTTGTTGACTGTACGTGCAAATTACTCATACAGAATACTTACATTTCCTGCAATAGTTGTAATATTTACTATTTCATGCATCAAAACTCCAAATGTATTTTTCTGCTGTACAGCAAGCAATATGTACCTCAAGCCCACAAATCACAGTTAGCATTTCTGAAATGGGGTACTTGTTTGGAAATGAGTGACAAACATTTTCTCGCATCTGTCAAGTAAACCAGTTTACTGTTTCCTGCCTGTTGAGCCTTTTCTTGTCGCTGCTGCGCATTCAGGACGATGATTCTGACTGTGTACTCTGGTGGATCCTTGGAACAAACTTCTCCTTCTGGATTCTTAATGTACGAGTTGAGTTCAGCTGTCATCATGACTGTGATACTGGAAGCTCTTCATGAGCGTCATACATTTTGTTCTGTACCATATGCAAAACATGGCAGTTATTTTTCCTGCAGCATAGAGAATAGGAAAAAATACAGAACGTTTCTCCACCGTATTTAATCATTGTTGTATTTTAAAAGTCTTCCGCTTTGAACAGCTCACCTCTGCCTTCCCTTCAGTTTTGGAGTCCAGCCTGTAGACAGGTATTTGGGTGAACGGCTATCAAGCGCATGTAATCTACATAGTGGAAGATAAACGGGTTAAAAGTTAAACTGACTTTACAGTGCAGCACGTCGGTCAATGAAACCGAGGCTCTGACAAGTTTTCATTCTGTATCACGCAGCAAAAATAACATTTATAGACATTAGTTGCTCTGCAATATGACTATACTCCACTGTGATGCAGAAGCTGTAATGGTATGTTGTGTAGCCCTACAGCATAGTCTCTGTGTGAGACGAATGACGTCGACGGCTAAAGCATGAAGAGCACAAGCGTTGGGAGGGAAAGTGTTTTTGTGTTTGAGTGAAATAAAAATTTATGCTGCAAACTCTGACCTCCAACAAAGCTCAAAACAAGTTTATTCAAGGCAGCATCATTTGTTTCCACAGGGCTGTTAAACAGAGGAGAGCAAATAAAGAGGCTGAGAGTTGCATGACGTTCATGCTTCTTCCACTCACACAGGTGTTCTTCAATAATGACACACAATCCCATGACTTCTTTCATGTGTGTGTCCTGCTCTTCTGCATTTTTCCATTGTTCTGTATCGTACTTTTTTTTAAAGTTCATAAGCAAACATTTTTTTGTCCCAAGCATCTTCTATTTTTCTCTTTATGCTGGGATGGTGAAATGTGTAGAATTGGAGAAATACAATTTATTTGAAATTTCCCCACTGTGGGACGAATAAAAGTTTATCTTATAACTGATGTTTCTTTCCCTCATGTTTGTGTCAACATGTTATGTCAAGAGTTCCATGGGAACAACCTGACATCTTAATGTCAGACCAGTTATCTAAGTTCTCTTCGTCGGGGCTTTTCTTTCCAGGTGCTGGAGACCAGAGCTTGTTCGCATCTCTCTACACCTCATTGGCCCAACAACTTCCCAGGGAGCCAATGGAGTGGAGGAGGTGAGTGTTACCCTGTTGTGTGCTCGGGTTTAGGAACATTATTCATATCATTGTAACACATTTCATTATTATCTTTCATATTTTAGTTATACCAGAGATGAATAGTTTGAATGAATTTATGGGTATCATCCACGATCCAGACATGCACATACATGTTGTTTTCCGTCATCATAATGCTGGATCTTAAAGTGTGAGATCAGAGTTTATTGAACACAGCTCAAATGATGTCGTGTATAAAATAATGAACGTTGACTATCCTGGTAGAGGTTAGTCCTGGAAAGGAGAGGAATGAAGGTTAGCCGCAGTAAGACAGAATACATGTGTGTGAATGAGAGGGACCCAAGTGGAAGAGTGAGGTTACAGGGAGAAGAGATCAAGAAGGTGGAGGATTTGAAGTACTTAGGGTCAACAGTCCAGAGCAATGGAGAGTGTGGAAAAGAGGTGAAGAAGCGTGTACAGGCAGGATGGAACGGGTGGAGAAAAGTGTCAGGTGTGATGTATGATAGAAGAGTTTCAGCTAAAATGAAAGGAAAGGTGTACAAAACTGTGGTGAGACCAGCGATGTTGTTTGGTCTAGAGACAGTGTTACTGAGGAAAAGACAGGAGACAGAGCTGGAGGTAGCAGAGATGAAGATGCTGAGGTTCTCTTTGGGAGTGACCAGGAAGGATAGGATCAGGAATGAGTACATCAGAGGGACAGCACATGTTAGAGGTTTTGGAGATAAAGTCAGAGAGGCCGGACTGAGATGGTTTGGACATGTCCAGAGGTGAATATATTGGTAGAAGGATGCTGAATTTTGAACTGCCAGGCAGGAGGCCTAGAGGAAGACCAAAGAGGAGGTTTATGGATGTAGTGAAAGAGGACATGAAGGTAGTTGGTGTGACAGAAGAGGATGCAAAGGACAGGGTTAGATGGAGGCAATTGATTCGCTGTGGCGACCCCTGAAGGGAAAAGCCGAAAGGAAAAGAAGAAGACTGTATTCAAAGAACATGTGAAATCTGAAATACTGCAGAAGCCTGTTACCAGTAATAGCAGGTCTCAAATTTTTCTTCTAAGAGAACAATACACAAACACTCTTTTCTATCAAAGGTGGATCTTCTTAGAGGTTCAAGAGGAAGTGTTCATGTTAATTTAGAGTTTGACGGTCAATGGTGATTGGTTTGGAGTTTATGTCTGGAAGAAAACTCCATAGATGTAATAATATGGAAAATGATATTAGTTATTGTAATTATATAATAATTCTTTATAAACATGCTATAAAGCGCTATTTTCTTTCGTGTTCAGGACATATGGCCGAGCACCAAAAATGATCCATCTTGAAGCCAATTTTGTCCAGTTTAAAGAGGAGCTGCTCCCTAAGGAGGGAAACAAGGCTCTTCTCACCTTCCCCTTCCTCCACATCTACTGGACGGACTGCTGTGTAAGTCATGCTTACACCATCCTCAGTCAGTCTATCAGTAATTTAATCAATGATGTTGAAAACCATTGTGTGACCATAAATATAGATTCAGATAAGTGATAAGCGCAGCATTTTTCAACCCGTAATGTGTGATCGAAAAGATATTTTGGTGCAGGCCAGTAGGAAAGCTGTCCTTTCTTGTCCACATTTCACTCTGGAAATATAAATGTTTCTACATCATAGAGTCTTTTTTAATGATGAGTTTTGATCTGCAGAAGGAGAAATAAACACAGGTAGTCCTCAACTTGTGAACATTCGACATAAACATTCGGTGATATGAACAAACACGCGCCGCCGTGACGCTGAACTGAATGTTTTGCCGTTTGATGGTAACTGTTGGTCGGGTTTACTGAGTAATCAAGCAATAAAATGGTGTGATGGATTTTTGATTACGAGGAAGCGCATCAGCACATTATTCACATAACAGCTCAAGGACTCCTCAGTAAAGGTGTTCGGGGATAAAGGGAATTATTTCCATCACGTTCTTTCACTTAGAATGTAATTCAATGGCTAAAGATTGACTAACTAACTTCATATTTGAAAGGTGGTTCAGAACAAGGCCTTCCTTCCTTTCCCAGTCAGTGGACACCGTTGCATAAGAATGGACTAAAGATAACTCGTTACTCCCCCAGCCAGCGTTCTCTTCATGGTATCTGGATCATCTGATGCAGAACATGAGGGAGACTGTCCCATGCAAGGCCCCTTTATGTGTTTCAGCTCATGTTCATCAATTCAGTGATCCTGATTATATATTTGAACGTTTTTGCAGGATACAGAGGCTTATAAGAGCTCTGTGAAGGAAGACATGATGCGATGGCAGAACAACTTGCGAGCTCACGGATCTGCAGACTGGGTCTTCATTGTAGTAGAGACCAACGATACTAAGAAGAAGAACAAGACCAACATCCTGCCTCGGTCGTCCATTGTGGACAAAATCCGCAGCGACTTTTGCAACAAGCAGAATGACAGGTGAGTCCATGTCTCCTGTCTGCTGCTTGGTCTGCCTGGAATTTGTAAAGGCAAAGAGAACTGTTTACAGAGTGACAAAGTGTAGCCTTTGTTCCTGCTTTCTGATACAGGAATGGTGTCTGTGGTAACCTTTTAATTTTTATTTTTAATTTAATATGCTTTAGTAATCCCTGAAGGGGATTTTATCGTTGTCTAAAGTGGACATATTATGGTTAGGGTTAGTTTGAAGTTTGAAAAAACATATTTTTCAAACTGTTTTTAGCAAACTGTATAACAACAAAGGCATGCAGTTGCATTTAGAGCTCATTACACACACAAACACACAGCTCATCCGTGGTTAAAAATATTTGACGGATTCAGGCTTAAAAACGTTAAACCACTCTCTTTAGTGAAGTGCAACAGCAAAGTGGGGGGTGGGAAAGATGTTCAGTCCACAGACATGTAGTGCGGCCCCTCGGCTGGAAGTGGTGTTACATAATGATGTAGGTCAGGAACACAGTCAGACCAGGACTGCTGACAAAGATGTTTTTTGCCATTTTGAAGGCATGTTTTTTGTGGGACAGCGAGCGTTCTCGCCTTTGGCATGAAACTTTACGGATTTGCAAACGTCATACATGTCTAAATCTACTAAACATCAAAGGAAAGAGACGTACTCAAAATAATGATATTCCCTGATTTCATTTTCACAAATGTGAATTTCTACTTTCATTAATTTCTTTCTTTTTTATGTGAATTCTTGAGTTAAATTGACTATTTTGTCTTTTCTTTTTTTTTTTATTATAATTTTGTGATTAATTTCATGGTAAATTGAGAAACTGTGTTGATCGGGACCATCTTCGAGCACATAAAACTCTTTCCTCTGTGATACAGGTGTGTGGTTCTATCCGATCCGCTGAAGGACTCGTCTCGGTCTCAGGAATCCTGGAACTCCTTGTTGCTCAAGCTGCGAACTCTCCTCCTCATGTCCTTCACCAAGAACCTGGGCCGCTTTGAGGACGACATGCGTACGCTCAGAGAGAAACGCACTCAACCTGGCTGGAGCTTCTGTGAATACTTCATGGTCCAGGTACCTCAGTAAAGCACTAGGATATGAGCTTAGACTTGTGTCACAACTGAAACTGAACATACAGATGCTGCACACGTATCTGTATGATGCGTCACTTTACCTGCACAGTTTCATTGGTGTGTTTCTGCCCTCCACATCAGTAGTCCCCGAACTTTATTGGTACAACAGACTTGTTTAACGGTCTGCAAAATATACAGTGTTTTTCCGCACTATAAGGCGCCACTAAAAGCCTTTAATTTTCTCAAAAACTGAAAGTGCGCCTTATGTATGAAAAACATTTTAAAATAGGCCCTTAATTGAAGATGAGTTCTCAGATGAGTTCTCAGCTCTCTGGTGTGACCTCAACCCCCACGCTGTTGCCCATGTGGTCAGCAGCCCAGACAGAATACACAAGTTTGCAGAGTCATGAATGCATTCGCTGTAGAGCAGCTCAGTCTGGTGGGTGCATAACACAACCACAGCACTACAGTAGTTTGTCGTCATGTGACCAAGGCCAAGCATCTTGAAAAGCGTTAAAAGTGAGTCACAGACAGATGTGAAAGAGAGAATCTGGTAATTTTCCAGAACAAAATATCATTCAGAATCAGATCATAAATAAAACAACTAATGTAAGTTGTCTATTCTCATTGTGTGGCCCGGTATCAGTCTGCTGTGGGGGGGTGTTTGCTGTGAGTTGTAATGTACAGTTGTGTGTCTTTACATATGAATGATTGTGTCTTTGTGCGATTCTGCAGGAGGAGCTGGCTTTTGTTTTTGAGATGCTGCAGCAGTTTGAAGATGCTTTGGTCCAGTACGATGAGCTCGATGCTCTGTTTACCCAGTATGTACTGAACTTTGGAGCAGGAGGTGAGTAGCCAGCCTCCGTATTAAGGTCTTCCCAGTGACAAGACTGGTTTTAGTCTCACCAGCCGCTTCCTGTTACAGATACAGCTAACTGGCTGGGTTCATTCTGCGCCCCCGTGCGCAGCTGGAGCGGCTTGCTGCTTCGACGACCCATCGATATGGAGAAAAGGGACAGGATACAGCGAGGGGAGGCCAGCCTGTTAAATCTAAGGAGCTACCTGTTCTCTCGACAGTGCACCTTACTCATCTTCCTCCAGAGGCCCTGGGAGGTCACCCAGAGAGCCCTGGAGCTGCTCCACAACTGTGTCCAGGAGCTCCGGCTGCTAGAGGTAAAACAATATTTGTGCCACTTATAATTTAAAAATACTTAAAGGATCAATAATAAGTGTATGTTATGTTCAGGTGTCTCTGCTGGAGGGGGCTCTGGACTGCTGGGTGTTTCTCAGCTGCTTGGAGGTTCTTCACAGGATCGAAGGCTGTTGCGATCAGGCCCAGCTAGCCGCTAACTGCTGCCACACCGTCGGGCTGTGGGCTTACGCGACTGACAAGGTGAGAAAACGGTGATTTAATTGCCTGTAGATCAGGATTCATTCATGTATGTATTGTTGAGAATTCGTTTCTTGCATGGTTCCTCCAGCTAAAGTCTCTGGGGGAACTCTGTGGCCTGGTGTCAGAGAAAGGGCCCACGTCTGAGGATCTGAACAGGACGGTGGATCTGCTGGCTGGACTCGGGGATGAGAGGCCTGAGACGGGTGAGGGTTCAGAACCAACGTGTGAATGCTGCTGTGGTTTAAACTATATTTGTGTGTTCATCTGCTGCCTTGAGCTGTACTTAATGTTTTATTAAGATTAAAAGTGTGTGTGTGGACCCTCAGCTTCAACTGTAGTACCATAATTTCCCGACTATTGAGAGCACCTGAATATAAGTCGTACCAACTAAATTTAAAAATTTTTATCTACACAGAAAGATGGCACACAGAGCATTTTTAACATTTTTAATTACCACTTATTTCTGAACAGTTCTTGTAACATGACAGTAAAACAACACTCTTGTCTCTAATGTGTCTCCATTGATTTATTAATGCCAAGTTTACGTGTTGCACGCCTGTTTCCTGCTTCAACATCCAGATTGATTGCCTTTAACTTAAAAGCTGCATCATATGGCTTTCGTCACATTTTTCCCATCAAAATGCAAAGAAGAAGAAGACACCCTAACCCGAATGTCTTCTTTGGTGCTTTATCTTTTCCACCCATCTGTCTCGCTCTTGTACGTCTTGCTAGAGCGCCCCCTGAAGGCCGTTAGCCAGTAAAAATAGATACAGTAGAAAAAAGTATCGGCTCATACTCCAGAATATATGGTATATTTAAGCGCAACTATTTATGGTGGACCTGAAGTTACACCTTTGAGTTTCTAAGTGAATAAATTGTTTATTTGAGGATGGTGAGTATAAAAGCTGAAATAGAACTTTCCCTGAAAGACTTGTGAACTTGTTCAGCCATTCATGCTAACTGTGGTGATGAAGAGGCCTGACTCTTCAGTTAAACACCTGTGTGTCTTTACAAACTACCGTCGTCTTCCTCCACAGTCAACAGTTTGCAGAGCCCCTACAAAAAGCTGAAGGAAGCCCTGTCGTCAGTGGAAGCTTTTGAAAAGCACTACCTTGTAAGTCGGTTCCTTGTCACATTTTTGTTATTTTTCAGTTGTCGGCACACAACACACACTATCTTGACTTGAATTACTGCCTTGGTGTTTTAAAATGTAATCTTCTGGAAGCCTGAGTGAAAACCTCTCGAATGCCTTCCTTTCTGTCTCTCTCTCCATCCACCACCAACTCGTTGCGTAAGGAATTGTCTCACGCTGCTTTGGAGATGTACAGGACCATCGGCCGGCTGAGGTCTGCCAGGCTGGTGGGGAAAAGCCTGGCTGAGTTCTACATGTAAGGAAACATGCTAGTTCCTAATCTGGAAAGAGGGTGTGGCTGGATGCAAAAATAAGATTATTTTTGAGAGCTCTCTGATGTCATTTAGGTGACTTTGTGTTTTCTGTTGACACAATGGGGGTTGAAGTGTTGTTAAACCAAACATGTCAGGTCTTATGGCAGGGGTGTCCAACTCATTTTCACCATAACGGCTGTCCTCAGAGGGCCAGATGTAACTTATAAATGTAACTAAATATAACTCGGTGTAAAGTAAATTAAATGTAACTACTCCTTAATTTTAAATAACTCTGAATTTATTACTTATTCAAGTTAAAAACATTACAATCACACAAAAATTGTTTGCTTGTTGCTCTGTTGTAAATTCTTTTAATTTGTCAGGTTATTAAACCCACAGAAGTCCGTCAATCAAGGATCAAACTATCAATAAAGAAAAAATAACATCAAACACAAGTTAGGACGTTAACTTTGTTCAAAACGTTTTTGTCAGAGTTAAAATGGGATTAATTACTGCATTGTGGGAAATGTAGTTTTTGGTCTAATCACACTTTTGATCTATTTATTTTAAGACACTCTGACCTTTTATGCCTTTGTGGGCCACATTTGGCCCCCGGGCCTTGATTTTGACACATGCGGCTTATGGTGTAGTCGACGTTGACTGGGGATCTCTTATGGGGTGATCTTGGATGTCGATGGATCTAAATCTGTTGCCTCCTAGATGAGTACACTTTATAATCTATAGTTAGGAAAAAGAAGGTGATGTATTTAAGTACGTTTGTGTGTCTTCACCAGGAGGAAGGGGGATCCTGAGCGTGCAGAAACTTTATTACAAGAAGCCTTGAAGTCGTACGTATCAGAGGGATGGAGCCTCCCTGTCACTCACACCAGGAAGCAGATCGCTGAGTGTCAAAAACTGCTGAACAGGACTGATGAGTATCCTTCAAATACAAGTCAGGGGTACTATAGGACCTCAACATAGGCTCAACATACGTGTTTTTTGAGATTCGAGTTGCTGCTTTGTCCATATATATAATATATATGTGTGTATATATATATATATATATATATATATATATACACACACACACACAAATATGTGTGTGTGTATTATATAATATATACAGTATATAATATATGTGTGTGTATATAATATCCATCCATCCATATATAATATATATATGGATGGATGGATGGATGAATAATTATACACAGATTAAGTATGAATCATGCATGTATATTGGTTGATGAAAAAATGTGTTTTTTTAATATTTTAGTGGGTTTGGGTTTTTTTTTTTTACAAGGCTGGAATGAATTAAAATGATTTGTTATTTTAAATGGGGAAACGTTTGACTTATGACCTCAGTCACGGAATGGATTAAATTTGTATCTCCAGGTACTACAGTATACTGTGTATTTCTGTGTAGTACTGTACTCAAGCAAACAAAGCTGAAATGTCAAAATGTTGTTTAGTTTGTCTAGACTTTCCTTTCCAGTGGTGATATAGAAGTTTAACAGCATCCTAAAGATTTACATGACCCTCATCAGACCTGCTGACTGGTGAAGGTGTGACACCAGTGCACCGTAGTGTTTGTATTCCTTCACCAGACTCCACAGTTACCTGCAGACCAGTGCCTTGTTGGCTGGCGACTTGAACCTGACCATGGAGGAGAGGACGCACTTCTGTCAGGAGATTCTAACCTTTGCAGAGAAGTCTGGAGATCACTGTAAGTCACTTTGTTGAAAACTTGAAAGTAGAGGGAACAGATTATCCCACGCCCCCTGTTCTGTATCACAAGTCTATGCAGTTCACAATTCTCTGGATTATCAAGTAATCTTTCTCTTAGATTATCAGTTGGCGTAATTATTGTAAAAAATTGTCTCAGTCATGACAGCTATTATTTTTTTATTATTTCCTCCCCAGCTCATAAAGTGACTCTCAGCATGGACGTCTTCACTCAGCTGATGCGGCTGCGGTTCCGTCCGTCCACGGCGTCCGTCCACTCCGGAGCGGTCCTGCAGGTGGAGCTGACGTTGCGATGCTTGATGCCCGTGTCGGTGCGCGTTCAGCAACTAGCTGCTAGCATCCACTTCGACGTGGAGCGTGGAGGGACGAACGGAAAGCTTAAGGGAGCTCAGAGACAGACAAACCCAGGGACCGTTGAGTTTCACAAGGGGGGCTCATCGGTGGGTCCCCCGTCCTCCGCTGGCGGTCCCCCCTTAGAGCTGGATGAGATTCAGGACAGGAGTCCTACAGACAATTCGCTCAGCCTGACAGGAGTAGTGTGTAAAAACACTCACCTGGTCATGCGTCGCCATGACAGCAACTCACCACCGGACACGCCCAACTGCCTCAGCCCTCCTGCTGTCACAATGAAGGAAGGAGCACAGATGCTGAAAGTGGAAGATGTAATATTAGAGCCTGGGAATAACAGCATCGTCTTCACAGCACCAGTAAGAGACGGAAACACTAAAATATCAGCGATAGAAATGAATATCACAAGATTTAGAAATAGAATTTACTCTAAATACCCGTGATTTCTTTTTAATGTTAAATCTCCCCACACCCCCCAAACACTTTGTGTCTGCAGAGTGGACAACCAGGCACTTACACATTACGCCAGCTGTTTGCCACGGTGGGTCGGGTCCAGTTTGTGCTGCCTCATCTCTACCCGTCTGTCCAGTATGAAGTGTATTCTCAGGAGCCCCAGCTGACTGTGGAGCCGCTCTCAGGTCCGACTCTGATAATCATTCATTACTATTAACGAATGCAGCAGGAAACACCTCTGATGAATCAAATGTTGTCGTTCAAATGACATTTATCCAAATCCAAATGACATTTGTGCTTATATTTGATTGTGTTTGTGTTTTTAGAGCCCCTGTTGGCGGGCCTGCCCCAGATGGTGAAGTTCACCCTGCTGACTGGTCATTACACTGTGAAGAAAGGCGACGCCCTGCAGCTCAGCAACACTGACTCCATGCCCATCCTGCCCTCCAGCAGCTGCACTGCACGCATCAGCAACCCTGCTGCTGGTCAGTGCTCATCCAAACGAATGTTCAGTCGCACCTCCAGGTGTGAGTTTAAACGGTTCTGTAACTGAGGTCAAGCAACTTTTCCCCGTTTAAAATAACTAAAATCATTTTAATCCGTTCCAGTCTTGTGAAAAAGCCCCAAACCTGTGTCAAACTCAAGGCCCGGGGGCCAAATGTGGCCTGCAAGAGCATAAAAGGTCTAAAGTGTGCTTTGACCACCACCTGTAAGAGTGGTGGTAGGAGCACACAGGTAGACTACATCTTGTGTAGACGATGTAACCTGAAGGAGATCAGTGACTGTAAAGTAGTGGTAGGTGAGAGTGTAGCCAAACAGCATAGGATGGTGGTGTGTAGGATGACTCTGGTGGTGAGGAAGATGAAGAGGGCAAAGGCAGAGCAGAGGACGAAATGCTGGAAGCTGAAAAAGGAAGAGTGTTGCATGACTTTTAGGAAGGAGTTAAGACAGGCTCTGGGTGGTCAGGAGGTGCTTCCAGATGACTGGACAACTACAGCTAATGTGATCAGGGAGACAGGTAGGAGAGTACTTGGTGTGTCATCTGGAAGGAAAGTAGATAAGGAGACTTGGTGGTGGAATGAGGAGGTACAGGAGTGTATACAGAGAAAGAGGTTAGCTAAGAAGAAGTGGGACACTGAGAAGACTGAGGAGAGTAGACAGGAGTACAGGGAGATGCATCGTAAGGTGAAGGTAGAGGTAGCAAAGGCCAAACAAGAAGCTTATGATGACTTGTATGCTAGGTTGGACAGTAAGGAGGGAGAGACTGATCTATACAGGCTGGCAAGACAGAGAGACAGAGATGGGAAGGACGTGCAGCAGGTTAGGGTGATTAAGGATAGGGATGGAAGTCTATTGACAGGTGCCAGCAGTGTGATGGGAAGATGGAAAGAGTACTTTGAAGAGTTGATGAATGTGGAAAATGAGAGAGAACAAAGACTAGAAGAGGTGACTGTTGTGGACCAGGATGTAGCAAAGATTAGCCAGGATGAAGTGAGGAGAGCACTGAAGAGGATGAAGAGTGGAAAGGCAGTCGGTCCTGATGATATACCTGTAGAGGTTTGGAAGTGTCTAGGAGAGGTGGCAGTAGAGTTTCTGACTGGGTTGTTCAACAGGATCTTAGATAGTGAGAAGATGCCTGAGGAGTGGAGGAGAAGTGTGCTGGTGCCCATTTTTAAGAACAAGGGAGATGTGCAGAGTTGTGGCAACTACAGAGGAATAAAGCTGATGAGCCATACAATGAAGTTATGGGAAAGAGTAGTGGAAGCTAGACTAAGGGCAGAAGTGAGCATCTGTGAGCAGCAGTATGGTTTCATGCCAAAAAAGAGTACTACAGATGCAGTATTTGCTTTGAGGATGTTGATAGAGAAGTACAGAGAAGGCCAGAGGGAGCTGCATTGTGTTTTTGTAGATCTGGAGAAAGCTTATGACAGGGTGCCCAGAGAGGAACTGTGGTATTGTATGAGGAAGTCTGGAGTGGCAGAGAAGTATGTTAGAGCGGTGCAGGACATGTATGAGGACTGTAAGACAGTGGTGAGGTGTGCTGTAGGTGTGACAGAGGAGTTCAAGGTGGAGGTGGGACTGCATCAGGGATCAGCTCTGAGCCCCTTCTTGTTCGCTATGGTGATGGACAGGCTGACAGACGAGGTTAGACAGGAATCTCCATGGACTATGATGTTTGCAGATGACATTGTGATCTACAGTGAGAGCAGGGAACAGGTGGAGGAGAAGCTAGAGAGGTGGAGGTTTGTCCTGGAAAGGAGAGGGATGAAGGTTAGCCGCAGTAAGACAGAGTACATGTGTGTGAATGAGAGGGACCCAAGTGGAAGAGTGAGGTTACAGGGAGAAGAGATCAAGAAGGTGGAGGATTTGAAGTACTTAGGGTCAACAGTCCAGAGCAATGGAGAGTGTGGAAAAGAGGTGAAGAAACGTGTACAGGCAGGATGGAACGGGTGGAGAAAAGTGTCAGGTGTGATGTGTGATAGAAGAGTTTCAGCTAAAATGAAAGGAAAGGTGTACAAAACTGTGGTGAGACCAGCGATGTTGTTTGGTCTAGAGACAGTGTCACTGAGGAAAAGACAGGAGACAGAGCTGGAGGTAGCAGAGATGAAGATGCTGAGGTTCTCTTTGGGAGTGACCAGGAAGGATAGGATCAGGAATGAGTACATCAGAGGGACAGCACATGTTAGAGGTTTTGGAGATAAAGTCAGAGAGGCCAGACTGAGATGGTTTGGACATGTCCAGAGGAGAGATAGTGAATATATTGGTAGAAGGATGCTGAGTTTTGAACTTCCAGGCAGGAGGCCTAGAGGAAGACCAAAGAGGAGGTTTATGGATGTAGTGAAAGAGGACATGAAGGTAGTTGGTGTGAGAGAAGAGGATGTGGTGACCCCTGAAGGGAAAAGCCGAAAGGAAAAGAAGAAAAAGAAGAAGTGGTTACATTTAGTTACATTTATTTGTTACATCTGGCTCTTAAAGGACAGCCATGATGCTGATTGTGAGCACGGCCTCATGGGTTCTACACGTCTAACATCACACTGCATGTTGTAGGTGTGACCAGCAGAGTTGTTTCTGCACCACAGTTTCCTTTATTTATTTATAGGCAGTACCACACTAGGCTTTTAACCATTAGTGTGCTGATCTTGTGGTCATAGTGCATTCTTCTTCTTTTGATAGTAGCGGTTGTGAACATCGTTCTGATTTATTACTGCCACCTTCTGGCAACAGCACTGCATTACCACCAGGTGCAGGTAAAAACTTCAGTGATTAAATGGCATTTAGTACTTATTATAGTACTCATTTTTTAAAGTTGACAAATGACTATTTAAATATATTCAAACCAATGCCAAACTAAACTTTTTATAGTTATAACATTTTAATTTTCTTTGAAATTTATTTTATTTTTTCTGGCATATCCTCTCTGTATAAGTTAATTCCACAGCGCACTGTTTCCCCACACATACAGTGTTAACAGCTTCTCTCTGTCCTGTGTGATTAATATTGATAAGGTTTGCTTTGTTCTGTTCAGAAACAGGCTCTGCTTTTGGCGTCTCGTGACTTCCTTCTCTGTCCCCTCCAGAGCTGGTCGGTGAAAGCGTCCTGTCCATCCAGTCGTCTGAGAAGGTGACCAGCATCAGCCTGCCCCCCAGCCCTCCTTACCACACCCTGGAGTTCCAGCTGGAGGTTTTATGTGTCATACCTTGTGGGGTCGACCGGCCTGCCAACGAGAGACTGACCAATGGGGAGGTCCGACATCGACCACGTAGCTACAGTCACCCTGACACGCCCATGACTGCCATCGACCAGAGGGTGAGGCCCACACACACACACACACACACACACACACACACACACACACACACACACACTATAGAGACGAGATGTGGCTTCTGTGGAGTGGAGTGTTGTTGGATGCGCTTAAACAACTGGTCCTGAGTTCCTTGAAGTCTTTTCTTCTTCTCAAAGATTAAATTATAAGAAAAAATTTTACTGAATTACTGAACAAATTTTCTGAATTCAAAACAATTGCGTGAATCAGGAGTGATGCTTAATTAGTGATATAGGAACTAAATGTACATATTTTAATATAATTATGTTTTTTTTATTTATTGTAAAGTAACATGTGTGAGTTTAATGGTTTTCTAGTGATTTTAAGAGTCCAATATTTGTGGAAGTCAGACTTTAAGTCAACTAAAAAGATGTAAACTTGTTTTTAAAAAAAAAAAAAAAATTATAATTGAGAACCAATGAACTCGAAATCACTTGTACCTGTATTTTATTTCATTTTGTGTTGTTTTTATGTCCTGTTATTGTTTCTGGTAAATCTTAGCCAATAGTGCTTCTGTATTTAGAGAAGTTTTGACATTTAAATGACCTCAAATGGTGATTACAGATCGAAATTTTATAAACAGTGACTTACAAACAATTCAAATGTGCCATTGGGGAACCAATTGTGTTCTTACATTGAGGATTACTAGTATATTCTATAATAGCATAGAGTAGCATAGCTTAGCACCTTCTGTATCATCCGTCCAGAATATTGCGGATGGTTAGTAGTGTATTAATACACGTGTCTCGCTGGTGTTTGTACTCAGATGTCCATTGACTGTCCCTGGTCCATCTACTCCACGCTGCTCACCCTCACCTTCTACATCCCCTTCAAGACCAAACACTCTCTGCTTTCTGCTGGTAACAGGTCAGCCTCGTCTTCTTTGTGTGAAGTCGTCACAAACAGGAAAATTTGGCTTTACTGCTAAACCTCATCACAAAGTTCACGTCCCACCCTACTCACACATCTACCTTCTGACATCTGACCCCACCAGGAAGTATATCCAAGTGATTGTGCAGAATGTGTCAGATGTGAATTTCACTCTGGCGGAGGTGAAGCTGACGGAGAAGCAGGACGCCTCCGTGGAGCTGCAGTCCCTCAACAAGAAAACACAACAGGTGTGCAGAAAAATCACAAGTTAACAAATTCAGGATGGATTGATAAACATCTCCAGTGTATGAGTGATTGTATGTATATGTATTATTATAAAATTATTATATTTTAATAATAATAAATAATACTAACAATAATATACAATCATAATATTACCATTAATAATTCTTATTATATATAATATATAATAATAATAACAATAATAATGATGGTAATACATTATTATTGTTAATATTAATATATATTTCATGATATAGAATTATTATAGCACATGTATTATAGAATAAGTAAAAGGATGAGATCACGTTCACATTAATGAGGGTTAAAATGAAAATGTGAAGAGAAAATGTATATATATATATATATGACAGCTTCCTAAGTTGTTTTCTGTAAATATTTCACACTAATACTCACATAAAGCGTTGACAAACTTAAAAGAGCAACACAAAAACTCAATCAGGAGACCTGCGAGTATTTTTATGATAATGTCATTGTATATATTGTATATGTGATTGAGGCTGAAAGTAACAGAACATGACATTGTCATTTGAAAGTGCTCTTTTAAAATAAAAAAAAACAAAATGTGTGTGTGTGTGTGTAGCTTTTGTGCAGTAAGCACAGTGTGTTCTGCCTGTGGGAGGTGAAGTGGAAGGACGACCTGTCTTCCTATCTCCAGTGTGTTTTCTCCACCAATTTCTCTCCACTCAACCGAGACATCTCTGCCTTCAAACCCTACCATTACCAGTTCCAACTGGAGAGAGTCACCGTGAGTCCACTTCACTTTTTGTTGAGCTCGTTCTCTGTAAGTCAAACTATTTGTTCTTTCAGTGGCTCAATGACAAACGAAGGAAAAACAGAAGATATTAAAACATGCACTTCCTGTCTTGTTTTCTGAACTCACCTGAATAAGAATTGTCTTCTCTCGTGTGACTCAACTAGACGATGTATAGCGTGCGAGCAAACATCTTCCCTCCTGCTGGCGAGCAGTACTGTCGCTCTGGCGTCCTCTGCGGGCTGGAGGTGTGTATTACACGACTGACCGAACCAGTGGCGGGGGAGACGGCAGAGGAAAGCAAGACTGACAGCGACGGCCTCAAAACCACCAAACTCATGTATGAAGGTACGTCTGGGCTCTGAAGAGGATCAACACCTGTATTGTATGGAAGTGTTTATATTCTTTGTACAGGTAGTCCTCGTCATACGAACATTCGATTTAAGAACATTCAGAGATATGAACAAACATGCACTGTTATATCTGACTGTTGTCCTGCAGTTCCCCGTCCTGCCACAACCCCTGCTGAGCAGCACCGCCGCGTTTGTGCATCTCCAACATCCGCTTCCCCCTCTAGTTGTTGTTTGTTGTGTCTTTTAAAGGTTTTCTAGTGATCTTACGAGTCCAATATTTGTGGTGAACAGATGTCAAGTTGGGTGAAATGATGTAAACTTTTTTTGTGTATTTTTTGAAGACCAACATATAATTGAGAGCGACTTAAACCCAAAACATCCTATACCTGTATTTTATTTCATTATGTGTTGTTTTTATGTCCTGTTATTGTTTCTAGTAAATCTTAGGGAATAGTCATTTTATATTTAGACTCATATTGGCATTTAAATGACCTCAAATGGCGATTATAAATTGAAATTTAATAATTAACAACTTACGAACAATGAACAACCTCTTCGGAACCAGTTGCGTTCATATGTTGAGGACAACCTGTTCTTTAGAGTTACCAAACTGTTTAACTTCACCGTGTGTGTGTGTGTGTGTGTGTGTGTGTGTGTGTGTGTGTGTGTGTGTGTGTGTGTGTGTGTGTGTGTTCACAGTGGCTGACAGCAGCAGTAACTGGGCGGTATGTGGGAAGAGTTCAGGGTTGGTGTCGATGCCCTTGGCGGCCAATGCCACCCACAAGGTGCAAATCGAGGTGATGCCCCTGTTTGCGGGACACTTGCCCTTCCCCAAGATTGAGGTGCTGAAGTACTTGCCCCACACCGCAGCAGTGACCATCCAGCCAGACCCCGGTAGGAAGGTTTCCATTCTCATCGCAGTTTTCTCTTTTTAATTGTGGATTTTGGGTTTCATTGTGTGTGAGCCAGGCTTTTAAGGCAGTTATCATGAACTGTCATTGATGTCTATAGGCGCCAATTACAGGCGCCTATAGACGGTCTAGCTGAGCTCGTCAGTGAAAATCACCTGAAATTAGTACCAGAATAGTGCATAGCTTTGACTTTTCAGGGTAGGTCAAAGCTATGCACTAGATTGATCATAGATCAAAGCTAGTGATCTAGCTTTGATCTATTATCATAGGTAGATCAATGATCATAGGTGCCATCTACTGTAGAACAAAGCACTAGCTTTGTGCAGTGCTTTGATCCACTAGTGCAGTGGATCACTGCACTAGCTTTGGTCTATGGTCAAAGCTATGCACTAGCTTTGACTATAGATCAAATCTAGTGCTTTGATCTACCTATGCACTAGCTTTGATCTATGGTCTTACTCACACTGGCCTTCTCCCTTGTCTTTCCACCTTATCCGGTTCCTGAGTGTACAAAAAGTTGAAATTTGACCTTGACCTAGTTTTCTCAAGGTCAAGGTCATCATCTCATTTTCATCCCCTTTGCTGCCTGAGTCATGTGCTTTTTGTTTCATCTTTCTATCTTCAACGGTAGTGAAGATATTTGGTGGACTAACAGACGGGACGGACAGACACTGACGTTTAATAAAATGTAAATTTTTCCGTGGATCAAAACAAACATCCTCCCGTTGACTCGCCGGTATTTGTCTCCTCAGACAGCTGCATCGAGAACGACAGTCTGTCCCTGCTGGACAAGACTCTGGATGACCAGGCGGACACGACCAGCATCCGCAGCCGGGGCAGCGTCCACTCGGTGGGCAGCGGCGACCAGCAGCAGAGGGGCGTGGCCACGCCGCGGCTGGAGCCCTTCAGCTCCGGACAGGTGTCCAACCACAGCCACGCGCAGCAGGTCCTGGTGCTGCCCTCCACCGACGATCACATCATGGAGGTCAACGCCACATGACCCCCGGGGGGACGAGAACACCCGCCCCAGTCTTTTAGAACTCCACCCGGGCCCTGGACGCATTCTGTGGAGCGGTCGCTCTGAGGCACAGGTGCACGAGTCCATGTCAAACACTGCTGCATTCTGGGATGGACTCAGGCATGAATGTTCACACCACCGGTCACATGACAGACTGAACACAGTGACGGGCCAATGACATCCGCTGATTACATTTAAATAAAGAGTTTTCTTTGCCATACTTTGTACATAGCTCATTGGATGGATTGATTGCTCTCTATATAAATATGAACGGACTGATGAACCTGATGGGTGGAAGATGGTCCTGATTGTCCCAGGACGTGTGCACACCTCCATCATCCACTCCGAACTCTTCCTCTGACTGAGTGTCCAGCTGCGCCTGTGCCTCTCAAGTCATCAATACTTGTTCATTTGAGATTTCACGCTGTTGATTATGTTAAATTTGTCCACAAATATCATCATGAAACTTTTTTTTTTTTTATGTTTCACATTGAAGGAGACAAATTCTGCTGTCGGCAAAAACAAGTGATCCTTTGCCCCAGTACACATTGTTTCAATATTTTTTCAAATTAATTTTTTATTATTTTTTTTTTTTACAAGTTTACATCGTTTTTGCACCAGCTGGGGGAAAAAAATCTGTGCTTTTATCATTTCTATTAATTTTGAACAAAAAGATTTATTTTCTGAAATGTAATTTGAAGAATTGTCTCAAATACATGAACACTGATGACATGAGAGGCTCAGAAAAGTGGTGTGTGTGTGTGTGTGTGTGTGTGTGTGTGTGTGTGTGTGTGTGTGTGTGTGTGTGTGTGTGTGTGTGTGTGTGTGTGTGTGTGTGTGTGTGTGTGTGTGTGAGAGACAGAGATTTAAACAAGGATCAGCCTGTTATTGGATTGTTCATATGTCGTCTGTTATTTATTGTGTGTGTGTGTGAATCATCTGGTTGTGTGTGTGTGTGTGTGTGTGTGTGTGTGTGTGTGTGTGTGTGTGTGTGTGTGTGTGTGTGTGTGTATCATCTGGTTGTGTGTGAGCCATGCCCACATATATGAATGAGAGAAGTCTTGACTGCATTTGTTAGTTCCTTCAAGGATGAATGTCACCAACTTTTCCCCTCTACATACACACACACACACACACACACACACACACACACACACACACTAACTACAGCCTCCTGAGTACTGTACATACTGATCTGTAAATAATGATTCAAATTAAATCATCTTTAATTGCCAACTATATTAAAGAGAAGTGGGAACAGACCTGATGTGGTGTGATTGAAACCTCAGTCTAGGAGAAAATGCTTCAGTTCCACTCCTCCAGGATCCCTGGGGATCCGCGCTGATGTTTACCCATAAACCCTTGTTCCACAGGTGGATAGAGACGGGTTCACAGCCATAAAGGGTTAGGGTTAGGGTTAGGGTTAGACATCAGGTTAGGGTTCAGACATCGTGTTTAAGACGAGCACAGACTCGAAGCTTTACTGTAGGATCTACACGTTTGCTTGGGTTTGGTGAAGTGCTGTAAATCAGAAATAAGATGCAACCTCCAATTAGGACAAAAAACGTTTAGCAGGAGGTGAATTATCTGTGGAAGTCGGGTGAAAAATCAGTCCTGGGAGACAACGTCTCCCACTCGGATCAGGTTCACAGAAAAGGTCTAGGTGTGGTTTGTGAGGTGAGAGTCACAGTTAGGTTTAATGTGAACTTTTGCTCCTTCATTTTAATGTGATGAAGAAGATAAGTGACAGTTTGCAATGGACAAGCATCCTGATCACGTCTCATCTTTATGATTTCAAAGTGAAGATGAACGCAAACTAAATTACTAATGTCGTCATAAAAGTTTCTGTTATCTGTCTCTGTATCTGTCTGTCTGGGGTAAAAACAAAGATTTCTTTGCCTCCTCAGACAACATCAGTGTTTTAATATTGTTTTAATTCATTAGCTTCCATTTTCAAATGAAGGTATTTGGATCAAATTTTATTTCCTAAATTTAGATGGTTGAACTGCCAACACTCCAGGACGGGATCAATGAATGGATGAGAAATAAATAGATCAGCACTGACCTGAGATCAGCTCTTCCTCCCCACCCAGACTCATCTCATTATCTTAATGACTGGAACCCCCCACCCCCCAAGGTTCAAACAGCCCCGGATCCGCTCCGGAGGCTCTTCCATCCGGAGCGCCGCAGACATGAGGCTCCACGCGGCTCCTGTGCTGCTGATCGCGGCCTGCTTCCTCCACATCGGCGCCTTTTCTCCAGCGGAGAAGATGAAGGACAAGGAGCGACTCTTCCTCCGCTCCATGGGGCTCTCCGGGCGGCCGCGGCCCCCACGGGGCCCCCAGGCCCGGCACCGCGTCCCGTCCAGGCTGTGGAGGATGTTCCGGAGGTCGGAGGACATCCAGGCCGGGGAGCAGGAGCCCTGCGCGGTGGAGGAGTTCGGAGTCCGCGGAAACATCGTCCGATACGTGCAAGACGAAGGTATCAGGAGTCACCGTGACTCTATTTATCATTTAAAAATAGAAAAAAGAGAAAAAAAATGTTTTATTCCAAAGAATAAAACATTTTAATTCTCAATAAAGAATAATATTCATGGATTATTCTTCCAATCTTTGAATGTTGAAGATGAGGAAATGATCATTTCACCACACCTGGTGTGTGTTGAAACATGTTTGTTTGTTTGTTTGTTTGTTTGTTTGCAATGTGTTTCGTCAAGTTAACAGACTTTGATGGGATTTTGCAGATTGCAAACAACAAAATAAATTATGAGGATTTAGCTCTAGATGTTGGGACCTAGTTTAAGATTTTTATTTATAATAATTCAAAAAATGAGTTAAAATAAGAAATACCCAGTGAAGGATCATTCCTGATTCTTATGATACATTTCCTGATCATAATCAAAGAATAGAATATATGACATGAATACATTACACATATGCCGACATTTAGATAAAACTACACCCAATCACACCTTAGAGAAAATCCTAATTCTTGTTGAGTCATAAATTACTAATGATGAACAAACTAAGTTTTCCAGTTTAAGGAATGACTTTGACCTTCAGCACATTTGTGCAAAACAATATAATGGTGTAAATGCAAAGATATTTTCTGATTGTGCAGATTTTTTTTTGTAAATCTTTTTGAATGTCTGCATGTATTTTCTGTTTTTTTCCACACTGAATAGAATGATCAATGCATTTCACAAAATTGCTAAATAAGTTGTGTTTTGCATTTGGCCAACAGCGTTCAAAAGTGTTAAAACGCGTTCATTTTACATAAGCAGAAAAAGGCCTATTATTATACTCCTGTGTCTGCACTAAGTCATTCTGTAAACACACTTTGGTAAGTCTCAGCTGCATCGCCATAGTGGGCATTTAAGTAACTGTTCATGAGAAATGGCTCTACTCCATGCTTTAGCGGAGTGGCATCTGATCCTGCATGAAGTTTTGTTTTGGAAAAGTAGTGGATTCTCTCCTCCACATCTGTCTGAGTCCATCTTTAGTTTGTGGAGATTCTCGCCTCGATCATTAAGTACCTTCTTAGAGGTGCTGCTCCAGCCGATAACGGAGTACATTACCTCTAAATCAAAACTCCTAAGACGGTAAAACCAACATAAACAAACGTCTTTGGAAGGTTTCTTTTCTCAGGATATAAAAGAACCTACGAAAGGGAAATAAAGCTGCAGAATAGCATTTTTTTTATGCTGCTGGTATCATTTTATTTTGTTGGACAGGCCAAACCTGGGTTTCCGACCACGATTCGTTCCTGAAGGCTGTTTGAATTCCAAATATTTTTTTCCCATAACAAATAATGTTAACTGGTCTTAATCTGTTCCAAGACGATAGAAAACGACATTTTTTCAACACAACATGTTATTTCATAATATAATTTATTTATCAAATTGTATAGTAATGAAACATATCAAAGAAATGTAAAGGAAAGAAGCAAACACGAGAAAGAAAGAAAAAACAAACATCACCGTAATCAGGTTAGCCTAAGGGACGAGTTCCCGTCGTCTTTTGGACAGAAGTTTACGGCACGGTAACTCGAACCATAGGCAATGGAAGGCAAATTAAGTGAAAAATTATTGAATACAGTAAACTAAAATAAAAAGCACATTTACAGTTAAAGCATCAGAACAATAAAGATAAAGAATTGTTACCTTTGTGGTGGTGAGCAGTTGGCATACGTGAATGTCGGCGGCGAGAAAAAGGCGGTTGTTTCGCGTTCGACTTCCAATTTTTTTTTTTTTTCAACTTCCAACAACAAAAAAAAAATTCCGAATTTTTTGTTGTTGTTTTTTTTCGTTTTTGTTGTTGAATTCCGATTTGTTCGATATCTAAAGCGTTCGAAAACCAAGGTTTGCTCGTATTTATTTTCCACACCTTAAAGGCCGATCCGTGAAAATGGATTCTGACCTTAAATAGTCTGTGGCACATAAAAGGTTGGGGACCACTGCTTTAGGGTACTTCCTGTAGAACAAAGAACCCAGATAATCGCTGACCCTCTGATGTCCTGATATACGCTCTGCCCCCCCCCCGCTGATGTTTTGCAGGCCGGTTGCTGCCCACCTGGAGCAGCAGCTGTCAAACCTGCCTGGAGAAGCAGCTTTTCTTCAACATGTCGGTCCTGCAGCCCGCGGAGCTGTTGTCTCTGGCACAGCTGGAGATCAAATTCCACAGGACACCCCCCAGCTCAGCACAGCTCCTGCAGGCCCCCCAGGCTCTCGGCGTTTCCTTGTTCGAAGTGCTCCGGATCACGTTGAAGGGAGCCGACCCCGACGCCAACCGGAGACTCCTGCTGTCCCAGACGGTCCAGCTGAAGGCGGAGCCGACCCCCACCCACGTGGATCTCACCCCCCTGACAGAAAAGTGGCGCAAACCGGGACAGAACTACGGTTTAGTTCTGGAGCTGCGTCCTCTGGATGTGGAAGCAGAAGATCTCCTTCCTCTCCAGCCCAGGACCTCCTTCCCCTTGGAGGGGGCCTTCACCCTCCCGCTGGTCCGCCCCACCCTGGTGGTGGTATCCCTCAACCCCCAGCAGTGCGGCTCCAGACGGAGACGGCACGCCGTCCGCTCCCCCGTCGCCCCCAGCAACGTGTGCCGGACCCGCCGCCTCTACATCGACTTCAGGGACGTGGGCTGGCAGGACTGGATCATCGCCCCCCAGGGCTACTTTGCCAACTATTGCCACGGCGACTGTCCGTTCCCGCTCAGCGAGAGTCTGAACGGGACCAACCACGCCATCTTGCAGACCCTGGTGCACTCGCTGGACCCCCACAACACCCCCCCGCCCTGCTGCGTCCCGATCCACTTCTCCCCCGTCTCCATGCTCTACTACGACAACAACGACAACGTGGTGCTGCGGCACTACCAGGACATGGTGGTGAACGAGTGCGGGTGTCGGTGACCCCGGGAGACGCTCCTGATTGGCTCTTGTCTTCACTTTTTTCCCAAATTAAGATTTGAACTTCTTACAGTGTTATCTGCTTTGATTCTGTTTTCTCTATAGTGTTAATTGCATCCAGTTATTTTAAAGAGTTTGAAATGTGTATTTGTTTTTCTATTACCCAAGTGTTTTAATATGAAGGCTGATTACAAATAAAAAACTGCAATAAAACCACACTGGAAGACTGAACTTGGAAGACATTTCTTTCGTGACGATGTTTGTTTGCATTATTTTGTAATCTGTAATCTGATTGGTGCAGCCCAGTTCCTGTGGCCTTCATAAACTTACAGTAGTTCCTTGAGATACGAGTTTAATCCATTCTGTGTCAGAGTTCGTAGGTCAAACAACAGTCTCCATTTTTTTCCCCAGCCTTGTTTAGTTATAAATGGGCATTTTTTAACATTTTTTCACAACCAATAGACATTCTTTGCATAATTATACAGTGCGCCCTCGTTCCTCATGGTTAATGCGTTCCAGGAACCACACATGATTAATGAATCCCGCGATAGAGCGACAAACTATTTTATTATCTACATGTAATTTTTCTGATTTACTCCTATGTCAAACAAAATATGGACATAGCTACGGCTTGTATCTCAAACAACTCGTATGTCAAGCAACTCGTATCTCCAGGTTCTGTATTTGAGTGAAAGACTGGAATAAATGAGGGTAAATTAAATTTTTGCCAGAGAACTAGGCTAGCTAAAAGATGAAGTCAATACTTTCTACTCGTCCTTTTCTAGTCATCCTGTAGACTTCATGTGTCAAACTCAAGGCCCGGGGGGCCAAATGTGGCCCACCACCTCATTTAATGTGGCCCGCGAGAGCATAAGAGGTCAGTGTCTAAGAATACATGGGTCAAAAGTGTGCTTGGACCAAAACTACATTTCCCACAATGCAGTACTTCAGCCCATTTTAACTCGGACAAAAACCTTTTGAACAAAGTTAACGTCCTAACTTGTGTCTGATGTTATTTTTCTTTATTGATTGATAGTTTGATCCTTGATTGATGGAGTTCTGTGGGTTTAATAACCTGACAAATGAAAAGGATTTATGTTAGAACAGAGAAACAAACAAACATGTTTTTTCTGTCTAACTGTAATGTTTGGAACTAGAATAAGTCAGAAATTCACTGATTTAACATTAAGGAGTAGTTACATTTAGTTACATTACATTGAGTTACATTTAGTTACATTTATTAGTTACATTAAGGAGTAGTTACATTTAGTTACATTACATTGAGTTACATTTAGTTACATTTATTAGTTACATTAAGGAGTAGTTACATTTAGTTACATTACATTGAGTTACATTTAGTTACATTTATTAGTTACATTAAGGAATAGTTACATTTAGTTACATTACATTGAGTTACATTTAGTTACATTTATTAGTTACATTAAGGAGTAGTTACATTTAGTTACATTAGATTTAGTTATATTTAGTTACATTTATTAGTTACATTAAGGAGTAGTTACATTTAGTTACATTACATTGAGTTACATTTAGTTACATTTATTAGTTACATTAAGGAGTAGTTACATTTAGTTACATTACATTGAGTTACATTTAGTTACATTTATTAGTTACATTAAGGAGTAGTTACATTTAGTTACATTACATTGAGTTACATTTAGTTACATTTATTAGTTACATTAAGGAATAGTTACATTTAGTTACATTACATTGAGTTACATTTAGTTACATTTATTAGTTACATTAAGGAGTAGTTACATTTAGTTACATTACATTGAGTTATATTTAGTTACATTTATTAGTTACATTAAGGAGTAGTTACATTTAGTTACATTACATTGAGTTACATTTAGTTACATTTATTAGTTACATTAAGGAGTAGTTACATTTAGTTACATTACATTGAGTTACATTTAGTTACATTTATTAGTTACATTAAGGAGTAGTTACATTTAGTTACATTACATTGAGTTACATTTAGTTACATTTATTAGTTACATTAAGGAGTAGTTACATTTAGTTACATTACATTGAGTTACATTTAGTTACATTTATTAGTTACATTAAGGAGTAGTTACATTTAGTTACATTACATTGAGTTACATTTAGTTACATTTATTAGTTACATCCGGCCCTTTGAGGACAGCCGTGATGCTGATGTGTCCCCCAGTGAAGATGACTTTAACACCCCTGCTGTCGACATTTTGCCACTTTAAATTTGACTGATCTGATATCACTGAGGCAGATTTTCAAATAATCTGAGTGTAAACAGTAACTTTAATCTGAAGATAACCAGTTAATAGGTCAAGAAGCAACGCCTCGGGTGTGTTTTGGGATAACATTCGCTGTGAAGGTGCAGACGACCCCTCCCTCTGTCGTCTTACGTCTCCCCCCCCCCCCCATCTGCTTCCTGTGGCTTCAACGGAGACCAGCCACTCTTATCTACCGGAGAAGATGTTAACAATCTTATCTCACCGTCCCAACTGATAACACCCCCAGTTCCACCATCACTGAGCCAGATGGGCCACCCAGGTTGCTATGACAACGGCTGATCTCCATAGCAACCCTAACAGGCTGAAGGGATGTAGTGATTGGCGAGAGAAGGAGAGTTTGAGGTGTGAAGGAGGAGAAAAGATTTCAGTTCTTATCTCGCGCAAAACGTTATTGGCTGTTATTGAAAGAATCTTCATAAATCACTCTAAAACATTATTTACCTGTGAAACTTTTATTACTTGTCCTCCAATGAATAAAAGAAGAAAACAGGAATGTTTAGACAGTTTTTTTACTCTGCCATACAACTTAAACAGAATGTTCACCAAGTTTTTGGGCTCAGAGATGAATTAGAATTAGGATGCTTTTATTGTCATTAGACACAAGGTACGAAGGGATTTACAAGGTGAAAAATACAGGTATAACAAATATAAAAATTTAAAAAATTAAGCATTAAATTATGAATTTACATTTACTAAATCGCATCAGATGAAATGTAAAAAAAACATTTAAACATATTTTAGTTCAAACTAAAAGTAATGTTATGACATTACAAGATCCTTAGTTTGTAATGTGAAGTGAAGGATTTTAGTTTATGCTGGTTGTTTTGTAAGGTTTTCCATCTTGGTCTTCATCCCACTTGGGTTTATTGTCCTTCAAATTTTATTAGTCAATCCTCACATCTTTATACAGACAACTGAAAATAACATTTAAAAAATTTGTATTGTTCAGATTATTGTTCATATGTGATGTGATATGATGGATGATGAATTCAAATAGCTCCTCTCATCATTTCAGCCCCGATCTTCTGTATATACATTATATAAAGCAACATAAATACATGACTTTAAATTGTACAGATCCTGTTCCCAAAATGGACATTTAGTCATGTACTTGCGTGTTTGTGTGTCTACATATTACTGTGAAATGTATGATATTTAAAAAAAAACATAAATATACACTAAACAATGCTAGAAAATAGCTTGTTTTATGATTATTTTATTTTCATTTTACTCTATATAACATCATAGTGCAGTAATAAACATGTAAAGTTGAGTAGAAAATTGCCCTAATTTAACTTTATTGTTTAAGGGCCTATTATTTAATTTCACAGATGAAGATTTAAAAAGTACATACAGTATATTATTACATGAGACCGGACATTGTTTGAATTATTTCTGACCCCAAACAGTAAAATAGCAAACAGATTCAGCTTCTTTACTTTTATTTGATTGGATGACTTAAATCACTCCTTTTATATTCTTTGGGGGGCGGGGGGGGTTACATTCATTTTACAGGGAGAAATGAAATGAACTGTTTGACCACAGGGGGGCAGTGTGGCTCTTTGTAGAAGTTCAGAGTTGGCTGGCCTGTGTGTGTGTGTGTGTGTGTGTGTGTGTGTGTGTGTGAATATTCTCAGCATGTGATATTTGGTTAACAGTGTTTGGCGCTGAGAGGACAGATACAGTAGATGGATATACTCTATACTTTATTGATCCTGAGGGAAATTCAGTAAATCATCTGCTCACAGTAGATTCATAAATACACATAACAGTCACCCAACAGCCACAGGAAGAGACAGGACAATGACTAATGTTCTGGGGGTACAATGTGATTGCTGATGCCTCGTCTCGTGAGCCTTTTGGAGACTGAGTTCATCTAAACGTTCTCTGGGTCTCACACTCCTGGTGTCCCTCCTTCCTCTTCTGGGGGCTTCAAGGATTCAGTTGATGGGGGTGGAGTGAGAGCTTCAGGTAGTGGGGACACCGGCTGTACATCTCCATTATTTGTTGCGGTCTACAAGCCAAATGTAACTATATATAGTTATATATACATATATAAATATATAAATTTTAGGCCCATTTTCTTTCACCAACTGGAATTCATCAATCATTTGCATTTATCAATTTGGATTGATTACACTTCTCATAGCAGTGATTTAGTATCACGTAATTAGGGGAGCTGATGACTGCTAAATCAATGAGGCTCCGAGGAATTGATTTTCAGTAAAAAAAGAATAATTGTAAGTATGAGGAGGATGAAAACAAGATCGAGTACGATAAGAATAAAATTAAAAACAAGGAAATAGAAGAAATAGATGTTTAGATCTTTCACTTACATGCACATAGGAGTTCACACAAAAAACATCTGTCTGCATATCTGCCATGTAGAGAAAAGGTGAATAAGAATTGTTCATTTGAGCCGCGTCTCTCCCAACACCTCAATGAGCAGACGAGAGTGAGAACTCACCCCATTCATCTCCTGTGCTACATTAGGTGAGTACAGTAATAGGCACTCTGACACACACACACACACACACACACACACACACACACACACACACACACACACACACACACACACACACACACACACACACGCCTCCCGTATTTCTAATCCCCTTACAGCCTCTATCACATTTGGCAAACAGACTCTGTCACCTAATCAATGATAATGGAATCAGTGTATCCTGCCTGGTAACACAGACTTGCGTCATTAACACGCTGACATGGACCCTCAGACACACACATGTCTACATGTTGGAACATGTATGTGCATTAAACAGTATGTTTAATCAGATGTGGAACACGACAGCTGAGCATTCTGCCATCACGTAACTCACATGATTAGTTGACCCTGGAAATCACCTTAAAGCATTTAAAATCACTTCTTCATCATCAGTAGTTTAGTTACTATAAAGTAGTTAGTCAAAATTATTCTTAATGTTGAATTCAGATTTTTTTATTTTGATAAAATATATTACCTTCCACATGAAATTCATCTAAATGACCCTGAATTTGCATTCCTGTACTCTTCTTACACATGGAGGGGAACGTCAATGTCTCCACCCCTCTGTTATATTACTGTAACCCATTATAAATTTCCTTATTCCAGATATTATAATTAATAAATTATCATTGTCTGAGTATTTTCAATTTGGTTGGCCAATTATTATTTGATATTCTCTTTATCTGTGTGATGTTGAAGCAGGGTAGCATGGTGGTGCCTCACAGCTAACAGGTCCTTTTGTTCGATTCCACCTGGGGTCTTTTGGAGACTTTCTATGCTCTCTCCATGTCTGAGTGGGTTCTATCTGGGTTCTCCGGCTTCCTCCCAGCACCAAAAAATATGTAACTTAAGTGAATTAACAACATTAAACTGTGAGTGTTTCTATAGTCAATTAAAATGATTTTTTTCTTCATTATTTTCACCTTTCACCTCAACTCAGTGAAAGTTGAGGTGGCATTTTCTCCAGGAATATAAAGGATAAAATGAATACTTGTAGCTTTTAAATTCAGTTCTTAATCCAAACACTTTATATCACAATGAATATATTAATTACACCAATGAATGCTGGACCGACAAATTCTAACTCTCAACAATAAAAAGAGAGAAATCCCAAACTCTAAAATTTAAGCACATTTGGCCAAAACAACAACATGGAAATTAAAATGTCTTTCAGTCTGTTCCATTTCTGGGTAAAACGTGGTCCCAGCAGCGATATGAATCAGCCAAGAGAGGAAAAATTCTTTGCTCGGAACTTTTGGTGCCATTTAGGAGAAGTACTGGTGGTAAGGTAAAACGCTGTGTGAATATGCCCCCTGGATGTCAGCGTGAGTTGTGGCCAGCAGTTTCCTGTAATGAGGTGACAGCATGCTCCTCCAATACTCACTTCAACATTCCACAAGGACACATCCACAGACACACAAGAGACAGACGCGACACCATTACCCCTGACACTATAATCTGCATGTTCACAGTGGGAGGGGCCGTGGCAGTTGTGGTTTTTAATTGCAAACCATACGGCAGAGCTAAAGCTTCACGCCACTAGAGTCCAACATATTCACATTATTCTTACACAAATATGATTTTAATGAGCATTTAATAACCGTACCAAATAGTCAGACACGCCACCCTCTTAAGGTCGCTGACCTGTTTCAGGTTAATGTGTTTGTTTGCCACTTTTATAAAGGATGGTTCTTGTTAGTAAGGGAGCTGCACGACGTCAGGAGTTGAGTTATTCTTGACCTACGGAATGTTGAAATCATTACCAGAGGAGGGTGGAGTGATTCAGTTGAGCTCCTGATATGCTTTTTTTGGGTGATTTTGTGAATTGGAAGCAGTTTCCTGTAAACTGTGAAATTGTTTATTCATTCAAAAGTAGTACCTCAAAATACACAAGTTTGATCCGTTCTGTGACTGAGCTTGTAAGTCAAACAACATTTGCATATTTGAAAAGCCCCAAACTCCGTAAATTAGGAAAAAAACATTTTTATCAACCAATAGACATGCATACTTTATCAATACATAATCAGAGTTAGAGTTAGAGGCCAAGATAAAGGTGACACGGAGAGAAGTCAGCCAGCTAGCTGAGCTGCAGAAGGGGAACATGGTGAATAAAGGGGTACCCAGGAAATACAACAAGCTCTCCATACCTGAAACACTCGAAACTGCCAAACAGAGAGTAACAGCTCTGGCTACCCGACTGAAGAGACACACCAAGGAGATAGAGGCCAGGAGAATAAACAAGACCTTCTCCACTCAACCAGCAAAGGTGTACTCTCAGTGGCAGGGAAATAGCATCCGGTCAGACCCACCGAAAGCTGAGGTGGAGAAATACTGGAAGGGCATATGGGAAAGAGAAGCATCACACAACACCAATGCCCAGTGGCTAGTGGACCTGAGGACTGACCACAGCTGCCTCCCAGAACAAGAACCAGTAACCATCTCAATGGCAGACATCCAAGAAAGAGTGTCAAAGATGAAGAGTTGATGATCCATACATACTGGCTAAAGAAGCTGACATCACTCCATGAGCGTCTAGCAGCACAGATGAACCAGCTGCTAAGGGATGGGACGCACCCAGAATGGTTGACTGAAGGCAGGACAGTCCTGATCATGAAAGACCCACAGAAGGGATCTACACCATCCAACTACCGGCCAATAACCTGTCTCTGTACAACATGGAAGCTCCTGTCAGGCATCATAGCGGCTAAGATGAGTGGGCACATGGATCAATATATGAGCGGGGCACAGAAAGGAGTTGGTAGCAACACCAGGGGAGCCAAGCACCAGCTACTGGTGGACAGAGCAGTACACAGAGACTGTTCTTACTGTGTACTGTGTACACAGTACACAGTAAGAACAGGCAGACCAACTTGTGCACCACCTGGATAGACTACCAGAAAGCCTACAATCCAATTCCAAACACGTGGATACTGGAATGTCTGGAACTGTATAAGATCAACAGGACACGAAGAGCCTTCATCAAGAACTCAATGGGAATGTGGAAGACAACCCTGGAGACTAACTCCAAGCCAATTGCCCAAGTTAACATCAAGTGTGGCATATACCAAGGGGATGCACTATCACCACTGTTGATAGTTAAAGGGTGGTTAGGGATTCCGATTCCGAAGCGGGACAACAATCAGCCACCTTCTCTACATGGATGACAGAAAGCTGCATGCCAGGAATGAGTGAGAAATCGACAGATATCAAGACTAGAAAGCTCCTCACCATGCATGGAGGGTTTCACCCCAAGTCCAGAACCCTGAGGCTGTACACTAAGCGGAAAGAGGGAGGCTGAGGACTAGTGAGCATCAGGGCCACTGTCCAGGATGAAACATCGAAAATACAAGAGTACATCAGGAAGATGGCCCCAACAGATGAACTGCTCAGTGAATGCCTTAGACAGCAGAAACCTGAGGAGGAAGAGGAGGAGGAGGAGACAACTGGAGGGACAAGCCCCTACACGGCATGTACCACCGTCAGATAGAGGAAGTGGCTGATATCAAGAAGACCTACCAATGGCTGAATAAAGCTGGACTGACAGACAGCACAGAGGCACTGATCATAGCAGCACAAGAACAGGCCCTAAGTACAAGAGCAATAGAGGCCAATATCTACCACAGTAGATCTGACCCAAGGTGCAGGCTATGTAAAGAAACCCCAGAGACAGTCCAGCATGTGGTAGCAGGGTGTAAGATGCTCGCCAACTCAGCATACATGGAGAGGCGCTAACAAATAGCTGTGTGATTAAGCTAAGAGTGTCTGCCTCCCTTACAATAACTATTCCATTTATAGGACATAGGCGGTCTCAGTTCTTTGTTCACAAGATGAACCGGAACCGGAAACCACATTCCAACGCCCATGGTGAAGGAGCGGCTGAACACTCGTCACGGTCTAACTGGACCAGAAGACATCATATCATCTCATGCAAATTCCTTATCTAAATTGTATAAAAATCACCGGGCAGGGAAAGATAGTGCTCTTTAAACTTTTTAAACTCATGACGATCAGCTAAGTCTCGTCACTTTACCTCAATAACCAGAACCCACTTAATAACAAAGTTTTAAGGCTTCTCTGCTTCATCGTATAAAAAGGTTTTATACTGTCCTGCACAGAACATTCTGTATTTAAAATTGAAGTTGCATAAAATAAACGAACCAACATTTATTATTATTTAAATGGAAATTCAATTTACTTCAAACTGTAGTCGAAATGTTAATCAAACGTGCAAATGGATGCATATTTCTGTTCACTGTTATTGTGTAAGTATTCGATGTTCGGAGCATCAGGACAAATAGCTTCTGACACTAATTCTACAGTCATATACCATTAAACATAGAAGAATAGGGTGAAATAAGATGATAGAATTAAAAGAACATGAGTCAAAACAAAGTAATGAAAATTGCGCGTTACACTTGTATAAATTACTTTCTGTCTGTCTACAATATTTGTTTTCAAGGAAAGTTTGCCTGCATGCACATCAGGATTAATTCACAGCCGGTTTTTTTTTTTACTTGCATTTGGTCACATTTTGTTTTTATTGCAATGCAGACAATGTTTTAGCCAAGCATAAAAAAGTTTTACCAAAAAAAAAAAAAAGCAAGATGAAAACACAAACTTGTTTGGTTCCAGAGGATCTGTATCGACACTTTGGAGTACATGTAAGTCTGACAACAAACTGATCTTCTATGAGAACACTGAGGCGGTCTGCAAGAACAGCCGAAGCTGTTCAGGAATCATCAACTGAGTGACTGTGGACTGGAAGGCGCTTAAAACGACGCAATGAATTTGTAAGTTTTTGTTGATTTTGTTGTTTTTCCTTATGTATGTCAACGGAAAGACATTTTGCCGTTCACAAATAGTCAACAGTTATCAGCTATGTCACATGTGTCAAACTCGAGGTCCCGGGGGGCCAAATGTGGCCCTCTACATCATTTTATGTGGCACGCGAGAGCAACAACAAACATATTTTTTTCTCTGCAACTATAATGTTTGTAACCTGAATAAGTACTAAAATCAGAGTTATTTAACATTAAGGAGTAGTTACATTTATTTTACATTACATTCAGTTACATTTAGTTACATTTATAAGTCACATCTGGCCCTTTGAGGACAGCCGTGATGCTGATGTGGCCCTCGGTGAAAATGAGTTAGACTCCCCTGAGCTGTGATGTAGGATATAGTGTGTAGTTTTGAGTAAATGAGAGAAAACGGGAAAAATTGCTGTTGTAATTGAAATTTTGAGACACAATTTTTTTTCCATATATTTTAATTCTCATCAGCAATTGAGCAAGAAAAATCTTCACAGTTGTGTTCTGAACTCTGAACAAGGTTAAAATCGCTGATCAGCGCAGGAACCTGGGGACATAAATCCTGTCTGAATGAGGCTTTAGTCTGTCTGAGTCGGAGGTGAGAGAGGGGAATTGCTGACACACACACACACACACACACACACACACACACACACACACACACACACACACACACACACACACACACACACACACACACACACACACACACACAGTCTACCAGTTTGAATCAGAGAGATATTAGATATATGGCAAAGCCAGGAAGACCCATATATAGATCTGTTAAAAGCGGAACCTTGTGTACGTGTGTGTGTGTGTGTGTGTGTGTGTGTGTGTGTGTATTGAGCACAACCTTCGCTGCGACTCTTACAGCATGAGTAAGCAATGAATGGGATTTACAGCATATTGATTAAATTAGCATTCGTTCCACAACTTGAATATTGTCTGTTCCAACAGACACAGACACACACACACACACCTACACACACACACGTTCTCTCTCTCTCTGTTTCTCTCTCTCTCTCCAATAAGAGACCCAGAGCCGACGGCCGTCTCCTCCATGAGGCCTGAGGAGCGTCTGCTTCGTCGCTGGATGATCACCTGTCCAACAAAAACGCTGTTTTTCTTCCTCTTTATTCCTCCAGAGGACACTGTATTGGTAAAATCACACTCATGATTACCGAAAACAGTAAAACGTTCTGGGGCCCAGACACTGACCCGCCTTCCTCTTATCTGCAAAGCAGCAATTATACACTTTCGATCCAATTTAATTGTTGTAGAAACACGAGCAATTAGCAGGAGGATGAGGAGGAACCTGCTCTGTTCTCTGCAGGTCTTCTCTCCGTCCCTCAGGGAACTGTCTCACAGAAGGACATGTAGATAAATGACTCCTTCGCCGCTATAAAACACAGCTTTACATGTGATAAAGTAGTGAATACTTCTGTCTGTGGTCCTGTGACAACTTATATGTTGGCATGTTTCACATGACGAAATGAAAACTCGTATTTAATACAGATAAAATAGACTGACGGTCTTTACCACCACCATTTACGGCACCTCCCTTAAACTGTGAAAACCAACTCATTAGCATGCATGATATACTTTCATTTATCAGCCTAGCAGGGAACCAATGATGTGCTCTAATGAGGCTTTAAGGATCATTTGAAAAACTGCTTGGTTTCCATCTTTGGTCCATTTCCTGTCGACTGTTTTCATCCAGAAACTTCACGTGTTTGTTGTAAACGATCTCCCATGTCGTCTGCCTCTATTTATATCATGATTTTTACTGTTCCAATAGTAGTTTAGTGAAAGAATCACTTTAAAGCTGTGTTTTATTTGGTTATTGTGATGGCTACTGTGTGTTTGCTCTGAGTTTTACAGGTCCAGAACTGGGTGGACTGGGATCACCTGATCGCTACTGAATTAAATGTAATCTTATGGGTAGGGAGAAACAATAAAAAGACCCTTAAGAATTTTTTTAATATAGATTAAAAAAGAGGAAGGTTAAATATACGGCAGATGGTGAATGAGAAAGAGTTAAACTAGGGAATTAATGAAGATTCAATTCAATTCAATTCAAAAAACTTTATTTGTCCCCCAAGGGGCAATTGAAGGGATTAAATTGTGCATCTCATTTGCAATATGATCACGTCTCCCATCAAGCAAATGTTACAATGCCATAAATTCCAGTGATCACAAAACTAAAATGATGATAAGGAAATGGAGAAATGTCACACCTGAGAAGTGATCAAATGAGTACAGGTAAAACGTCGCGGTCTTCTTCCACATTGCGGGTCACACGGGTTCCTACAGGATGATAATATGATATTATGTCTTTTTATTGTCATTTATTGTGCAGTAGCATGATATTATTTGTTGTTAATGGTTAATTATTAATTTTATGATTCCAATATTTGTGACGGACTGATGTAAAGTGGAGCAAAAAACGTGAACGGGATTTTTTTATATTTACGTGTATATTTTTGACAACCGACATATAGTCAAGAACAACGTAACTCAAAACTACTTAAGCCAAAATAATGTAGTAATAAATAGATTTAGCACTGAAATTAACAGAATGGTATATAAAAAATGAAGACATCCAACTTTATGACAGCTGACGTAGACAGTCTGTTCCATTTAACTGAAAGAGTGAGTTCACCAAAAACACAGCAGGAGAGAAGTGTGACCCTGAGTATGATAAAAAAAAATTCTAAGCAAACTTTAATCCTAATATTTATTTAGTGTTATTTATTATTCATTTTAATTCAGTTCCCCTTAAATGGGTCAGTTTGTCTGGTTTATTTAAATTGAGGAGTGTCTCTCTGCTTGGCTCTCTTCTGCAGAGTCAGCTCCAGTTTTATTTCTGATGGCAGCTGCACGGAGCAGAATGAGCTGCACAGAAAATCACAATGAAGTCAGTTCAATGTCCTGATCGTATGTCGTTAGAAAGCAAACCCAGATTGTGAATTTGTTACCACGTATTCGTTTAGAAGCGCAAAAATAAAGGAAAAAGAATCTAATCAGAAACCAGGAATCGCCACATGGCTCAGACGGCTCTCCCTCTGACATGAAGAACCAAAACAAACAAACAAACAAACAAACAACAACAAGAACATGACTTATAGCTCTACTTAAAATATATATGTTGAACAAATTATATCCATTCATTGCCTACTGTTTGTTCCCCTTATGGTGGGTCGTGGGGATTGCTGGAGCCTAATCCAGCTGGGACACCCACAGATTATGTCAGGTTCGGTGCTGTTATGAATCAGGACGTTTTCACTGTGGATTTCAAATAATTTCATATATTTACTGATGCTGGAAGCATTTTTTTTCCCCGATGCTAGGAGTTGGTAGGGTTAGGTAGGACCAGTGCGCCTTGTATATAAAAAAGTTCTAAAATAGGCCATTCATTGGAGTTGCATCTTATAATCCAGTGCGAAAAAATGCTATAAGGTGAGACAGGGCGGGAATGTGTTAGTTAGTCAGGGAAGAGGCAAATTCAATTAAATCTGAAAACTGAAACATTAAAAGAGGATCAATAACTAATCCTCATGTTATAATAGTTTATTGCATCACTAAATGTACAGGAAGAAACTGCTGAAACTGCTGAAACACTGCAGACACAGACAACACCAATGTTCTGCACCTGAAGCTGAACAGACGCTCGACCTGATCATTTGGGGACACAAATGCACCACGGAGTGAAAGACACGTGGCAGTGAACGCATCGTTTCTCATCTGTCTTCGTTTTTAATGATTCACCAGTACGATCCAAGATGACAACCACGACTGTTTTACAGGATTCTAACCTGTTTAATTAGTCAGTAGCCATTCATTCTGCTGGTCTGCTGCTGATATTTAAACACATTTATATTCACACAAAGCTTCCACTTATCTGCACATATCTGCCTTCTTCCTTCCTCCGTCTCCCTCGCAGCTTCCATCTGATATAATGCCGTTATCACCATGGAGATTACACGGAGATGGACGTCTTTGGACAATGTCAAAAAAAATCACTGTCTCGTTCTGTATGTGCAGATTAGATTTCAGGTCTGAGAGCTGCTGAGAGCCAAAGCAGATGGAGGACTCTCAAACGCCCACAACCAGAATCTGAAAAAAGGCCGACTCAAGGACAGGATTTTCAGCAGAACGCCTCATGAGAAACAGCGTGAACGACACAGCTCACATAAATATCACTTAGATTGGCGATTATTTTGACAAGATTGTAATACTTTATCTTTTCATGTCGGTTTTTACAAAGTTAAAAAGTTTGTATTGACCAGCAGCTGCTGAAACGTTGGTGACTTGGTGACGGCAGAATGAAAGCCTTTATAAGCTTTATTCATTTTTTAATGACGTATTCCTACTGGTATTGATTGAAGCTGATAGCTGTTAGCTCAGCTGCTGGTCATAATGCATCTGGACGCCTGTGATTGCAGCAGCATACAAATGTATTCTGATGTATAATCTGCTGCTGTGGTTTGAAGATTATGTTTATTCTGGATTTCTATTTATATTCTTTTTTTATATTTATTTTTTTTAATATTTATTCATTTTCTTTCTTTCTTTATTTTCTTTGTTGTATTTATTTATATTTCTATTTATATAATATTCTCGATTTATATTTTGTTTTCAGCCTGCACGACTCCATGAAGAATCCTAAATATGTGTTTCAACAGAGCGGCAAATTATAAAACAGTCAATTTTTGATCATTAATAGAAATCTGAAGCTCAATATGGGCTTAATCTCAAAGACTGGATAATAAAACACAAGAAAAAATGACAAATCATTATTTTGTCTTGGACACAGAATACTTATCTCTGATTGGATTTCAGGTGTTTCAACACACAGGAAGTTCAAACACGTAGTATGTTCTTACTTTCCTTATTTTATTATAGTTATGACATGTCTCCTCTCACTTCATTGATTCAACTCCTTATTATTCAGCACTGTAATAAAGCAATATTAAATTAAAGTCTCTTAATGAGATCCTGGGGATTAACACATCTGTGACCGGGTTCTCGCTGCTCTGGGAGAGCAGAGATGAAGACAGAGATTGAAAGAGAGGAGAATGAGAAGGAAATAAGGTCCAGTGCATCCCAGAATAGAAAAAAGAAAATCCATTTATTCTGAGAGGCCTGTGGGGCCAGAGCGAACACACACCCATCTCACTGAAGAAAATGACCCCCCATTCCTTTTTTTTTTTTTTGCCAGTGTTAGTGTAACAACCATAACTCCAATATGGGCATAAAAAGGAACATACACACACACACGCACACACACACACACACACACACACACACACACACACACACACACACACACACACACACACACACACACACACACACACACACACACACACACACACACACACTTACCAGGTCACCTGCATGAGAGGTTGTGATGCGGGGGTCTGTGTGTCCCGTCTGTGCTGCCACAGAGAACTAGAGGTCATCAATAAAGCTGCTGAGCGGAGAGGAGAGAGAGAACCATCAGAAACAGAAAGAGGAGAAGAAAGAGGGAAAGAGAAGAAAAGGGAGAGAGAAAAAAATGGGCCAGGGGAGCAGATAGATGAGAAATGAGGAGGTGGAGGAAGAGAGGAGACGTAAGGAAGCAATGTTGAAAAAGGAAAGATGAACGGATGAGATGATGGAAACAAAAGGATGACAAGAAAAGAGGATGAATCAATGAAGAAAGTCCAGATTTAGTTGATTCTCCTTCCTCCCTTAATAACTCTGTTTATTCCCATCTGCTCCACCTGCTTGTCTCACCCAAATTAAATAATCTCAACTCTTTGTCCTTCATTATTCTAACCCACGTAAGCACCCCCCCACCCTCCCGTTAACCCATTTCCTTCTCCTCTAATCCTCCAACCTTCAAACCACCTCAAAAACTTCAATCAAAGTCCACAAACGCTTCCTGTTCTCCTCCACCCTCTAAAATATTACATGTCAACTTAAACCTCACCTTTACCTGAAATTCACAGCAGGAAAGTGATGTGAGCTCAACTCACATTTTCCATTTAAGCATCTAAAAAGAAAGGAGAAATACCAGACCTCTGAGAAAAAAGATATTTGGAATGTATTTTAACTTTGACATTTTTCCTTCTGCTTCCTCCACTGTAGATAAAACATGTTGAGCTGCCACCAACTAAAAGCTGTCTCCACACATCAGAGAGCATAGCAAATAATAATAAAAAAAACCACAGTAATGTCAGGCTGGATGCCTCCATTCAGCTCCTTTGCTGCAAGAAAACCACCTCTCATTTCCATAAATACTGTAGAAAAATAATAAAGATAAAACACCAGAGATAAAGGTCTTCAGACGTTTCCACTGAAGAGCTCTCAGAGAGCAGAAACAAAACTAAACCTCACCAGTGAGACTCCGAACAAACAAACTAGATCATATAACATATAACATAACATATAACATATATAACAAGCTAGATCATATAACGTATAACATAACATATAACATATATAACAAGCTAGATCATATAACGTATCGAAAAAAGTCAAAGTCAAAGTCAGCTTGATTGTCTTCTTCTTCTTTTCCTTTGGGCTTTTCCCTTCAGGGGTCGCCACAGCGAATCAATTGCCTCCATCTAACCCTGTCCTTTGCATCCTCTTCTCTCACACCAACTACCTTTATGTCCTCTTTCACTACATCCATAAACCTCCTCTTTGGTCTTCCTCTAGGCCTCCTGCCTGGCAGTTCAAAACTCAGCATCCTTCTACCAATATATTCACTATCTCTCCTCTGGACATGTCCAAACCATCTCAGTCTGGCCTCTCTGACTTTATCTCCAAAACCTCTAACATGTGCTGTCCCTCTGATGTACTCATTCCTGATCCTATCCTTCCTGGTCACTCCCAGAGAGAACCTCAGCATCTTCATCTCTGCTACCTCCAGCTCTGCCTCCTGTCTTTTCCTCAGTGACACTGTCTCTAGACCAAACAACATCGCTGGTCTCACCACAGTTTTGTACACCTTTCCTTTCATTTTAGCTGAAACTCTTCTATCACACATCACACCTGACACTTTTCTCCACCCATTCCATCCTGCCTGGACACGCTTCTTCACCTCTTTTCCACACTCCCCATTGCTCTGGACTGTTGACCCTAAGTACTTCAAATCCTCCACCTTCTTGATCTCTTCTCCCTGTAACCTCACTCTTCCACTTGGGTCCCTCTCATTCACACACATGTACTCTGTCTTACTGCGGCTAACCTTCATCCCTCTCCTTTCCAGGACAAACCTCCACCTCTCTAGCTTCTCCTCCACCTGTTCCCTGCTCTCACTGCAGATCACAATGTCATCTGCAAACATCATAGTCCATGGAGATTCCTGTCTAACCTCGTCTGTCAGCCTGTCCATCACCATAGCGAACAAGAAGGGGCTCAGAGCTGATCCCTGATGCAGTCCCACCTCCACCTTGAACTCCTCTGTCACACCTACAGCACACCTCACCACTGTCTTACAGTCCTCATACATGTCCTGCACCGCTCTAACATACTTCTCTGACACTCCAGACTTCCTCATACAATACCACAGTTCCTCTCTGGGCACCCTGTCATAAGCTTTCTCCAGATCTACAAAAACACAATGCAGCTCCCTCTGGCCTTCTCTGTACTTCTCTATCAACATCCTCAAAGCAAATACTGCATCTGTAGTACTCTTTTTTGGCATGAAACCATACTGCTGCTCACAAATGCTCACTTCTGCCCTTAGTCTAGCTTCCACTACTCTTTCCCATAACTTCATTGTAGGGCTCATCAGCTTTATTCCTCTGTAGTTGTCACAACTCTGCACATCTCCCTTGTTCTTAAAAATGGGCACCAGCACACTTCTCCTCCACTCCTCAGGCATCTTCTCACTATCTAAGATCCTGTTGAACAACCCAGTCAGAAACTCTACTGCCACCTCTCCCAGACACTTCCAAACCTCTACAGGTATATCATCAGGACCGACTGCCTTTCCACTCTTCATCCACTTCAGTGCTCTCCTCACTTCATCCTGGCTAATCTTTGCTACATCCTGGTCCACAACAGTCACCTCTTCTGGTCTTTGTTCTCTCTCATTTTCCACGTTCATCAACTCTTCAAAGTACTCTTTCCATCTTCCCATCACACTGCTGGCACCTGTCAATAGACTTCCATCCCTATCCTTAATCACCCTAACCTGCTGCACGTCCTTCCCATCTCTGTCTCTCTGTCTTGCCAACCTGTATAGATCAGTCTCTCCCTCCTTACTGTCCAACCTATCATACAATCATCATAAGCTTCTTGTTTGGCCTTTGCTACCTCTACCTTCACCTTACGCTGTATCTCCCTGTACTCCTGTCTACTCTCCTCAGTCCTCTCCGTGTCCCACTTCTTCTTAGCTAACCTCTTTCTTTGTATACACTCCTGTACCTCCTCATTCCACCACCAAGTCTCCTTATCTACTTTCCTTCCAGATGACACACCAAATATTCTCCTACCTGTCTCCCTGATCACATTAGCTGTAGTTGTCCAGTCATCTGGAAGCACCTCCTGACCACCCAGAGCCTGTCTTAACTCCTTCCTAAAGGTCATGCAATACCCTTCCTTTTTAGCTTCCACCATTTCGTCCTCTGCTCTGTCTTTGCCCTCTTCATCTTCCTCACCATGGTGGGAGTCATCCTACCCCCACCATCCTATGCTGTTTGGCTACACTCTCGCCTACCACTACTTTGCAGTCACTGATCTCCTTCAGGTTACATCGTCTACACAAGATGTAGTCTACCTGTGTGCTCCTACCACCACTCTTATAGGTCACCCTATGTTCCTGCATCTTCTGGAAGAAAGTATTCACTACAGCCATTTCCATCCTTTTTGCAAAGTCAACTACCATCTGTCCTTCTGCGTTCCTCTCCTGGATACCAAACCTACCCATCACTTCCTCATCACCTCTGTTACCTGCACCAACATGTCCATTGAAGTCTGCACCAATGACAACTCTCTCACTTCTAGGTATGCTCTGCATCACTTCATCAAAGTCCAACCAGAATTTCTCCTTCTCCTCCAGCTCACATCCTACCTGTGGAGCATACCCACTAACAACATTGAACATCACACCTTCGATTTCTAGCTTCAGACTCATCACTCTATCCGACACTCTTTTTACCTCCAGGACATCCCTAACAAACTCCTCCTTCAAGATAACTCCTACTCCATTTCTCTTCCCATCTACACCATGATAGAACAACTTGAACCCTGCTCCTAAATTTCTAGCCTTGCTACCTTTCCACCTGGTCTCCTGGACACACAGTATGTCTACCTTCCTCCTCTGCATCATGTCGACCAACTCTCTACCTTTTCCTGTCAAAGTTCCAACATTCAACGTCCCTACTCTCAGTCCTATACTCTTGGCGCTCCTCTTCTCTTTCTTCGTGCAAACGCACTTTCCTCCTCTCTTTCTTCGACCAACAGTAATCCAATTTCCACCGGCGCCCTGTAGGTCAACAGCGCCGATGGCGGTCGTTGTTAACCCGGGCCTCGACCGATCCGGTATGGAAGTCATAGGTTTGATTCGCATCTTTGATTTGGCAAAAGTTTTACGCCGGATGCCCTTTCTGACGCAACTCTCTGTATTTATCCGGGCTTGGGACCGGCACAATAAGACACTGGCTTGTGCCCTCTTGCGGCTACATTGATTGTCAAATGTACCATATATGCACAACATACAGCACAGATGAAATTGCAGTCCTCTCTGACCCACGGTAGACAGTACAACAGGCAGTACAACACAGTAGTACAACAGGCAGTACAACATAGACAGTACAACAGGCAGTACAACACAGTAGTACAACAGGCAGTATAACACAGTATTACAACACGGGACAACACAGACAGTACAACACAGGCAGTACAACACAGGCAGTACAACACAGGCAGTACATCAGACAGTACAGCACGAAGTATAAGACGAAACACAAGGGATGGTTAACATCTCTATACACACTAAACATACCGGGGAAGTGATGTGTGCGCAGTCCCTGAGTTGACGGGGGGAGGGAGAGATAGGTAGTCAGGTGCTGGGGGGAGGGCAGGGCAGTGTGAGGGTAGAGTTCAGGGTTGTGGCAGGGGGCAGAGTAGGGAGGGAGTTGAGCCTCCTGACCGCCTGGTGAAAGAAACTGTCCTTGAGCCTGCTGGTTCTGGCCCAGACTCTGCAGTCTCCTACCTGATGGCAGCAGGCTGAAAAGGCTGTGAGAGGGGTGGGGGGGATCACCTGCAATGCTGATAGCTTTGCGGGTGAGGGGGGTATTATAAATGAGGGTCTTGCGGCAGGAAACGGTGCAGGTGCCGTACCACACGGTGATGCAGCTGGTCAGGATGCTCTCAATGGTGCCTCTGTAGAAGGTGAGCATGATGGGGGATGGGGCTCTTGCTCTCCTCAGTTTGCGGAGGAAGTAGAGGCGCTGTTGGGCTTTTTTGGCCAGCGATGCAGTGTTGCGGTCCCAGGACAGGTCCTCAGAGATGTGCATACCCAGGAACTTGGTGCTGCTCACCCTTACCACTGCAGCACCGTCGATGGTTAGTGGAGCATGCTGGGTGCGTGCTCTCCTGAAGTCCACAACAATCTCCTTCGTCTCCTCCACATTCAGATGGAGATTGTTGGCCTTGCACCACATAGCCAGGAGGCTCACCTCATTTCTGTAGGCTGTCTCATTGTTGTTGTTGATGAGACCCACCACAGTCGTGTCGTCTGCAAACTTGACGAAGAGGTTGGAGCTGAAAGTTGGTGTGCAGTTGTGGGTCAACAGAGTGAAGAGGAGGGGGCTCAGAACACATCCTTGGGGGGCTCCCGTGTTCAGAGTGATGGTGCTGGAGGTGTTGTTACCAACTCGAACTGCCTGTGGTCTCCCTGTCAGGAAGTCCAGCAGCCAGTTGCATATGGAGGTGTTGAGTCCAAGGTGGTCCAGTTTTTAGATGCTGCTGGGGGATGATTGTGTTGAATGCTGAGCTGAAGTCGATGAACAGTATTCTGGCGTAAGAGTCTTTGGTCTCCAGGTGGGTGAGGGTTGAGTGTAGTGCAATGGAGATGGCGTCATTAGTCGAGCGGTTGGACCGGTAAGCAAAATGAAAAGGGTCCAGGGTTGAAGGGAGGGCAGACTTGATGTGCTGCGTGACTAGCCGCTCGAAGTACTTCATGAGGATGGGAGTGAGAGCAACTGGGCGGTAGTCATTGAACCCGGATGGGGGCGACTTCTTTGGGACTGGGATGATGGTGGTGGCTTTGAGGCAGGTAGGGACAACAGCCTGGCTCAGGGAGATGTTGAAGATGTCTGTGAAGACATCTGTGAGCTCATCAGCACAGTCTCAGAATACGACCAGGAATGTTGTAAGGACCTGGGGCTTTCTGTGTGTTGGTCCTTTTGAGGACTTGCCTCACGCTGTCTGGAGAAAGCGTCAACACCTGGTTGCCAGGTGGGGGTGGAGCCTTCTGTGCCGGTATGTTGTTGTCTGCCTCAAAACGCGCAAAGAAGTCATTCAGCTGATTCAGCAGAGTGGTGGTGCTGTCGCAGGACTGCGGAAGGGGCTTGTAGTCTGTGATGGACTGAATCCCCTGCCACAGGTTCCTGGTGTCTCTACTGTCGCTGAAGTGGGTGGCGATCCTCCTGGAGTACTGTCTGTTGGCCACTTGGATGCCTCGTGACAGGTTGGCCCTAGCTGTCCTTAGGCCTACCTCGTCCCCAGCTCTGAAGGCCGCGTTCCGCGCCTTCAGGAGCCTGTGGACTTCACCTGTCAGTCAAGGCTTCTGGTTGGCTCGAACGGAGATCGATCTGGTGACCATGACATCATCCATGCATTTCCTCATGTATGCCGTGACGGTCTCCATGTACTCCTGGAGGTCTGTGGTGTTGTTGTGGGTGGCTGCGTCTTTGAATACGCTCCAGTCTGTGGTTGAAAAGCAGTCCTGGAGTGCCTCTGACGACTCATAAGGCCACACCCGTATCTGCCTTTTCACAGGTTTAACGACTCTAATGAGCGGTCTGTATGCGGGCGTTAGCATAACAGTGGTGTGGGGGGGGTGGGCCTTGTAGGCATCTGTCTGTGTCGTGTAGAAATTGTCCAGGATGTTAGCTCCTAGTGGCAATGTTGATATGTCTATGTAACTTTGGAAACACACTCTTGGGGTTTGCATGGTTAAAGCCCCCCGCCAGAATGAGGAAGGCATCTGGGTGGACTGTCTGCTGCTCACTGATGAGATGGTAGAGATCATTCAGTGCCTCACTCCTGTTGTTGGTGGAGGTGGGAGGGATGTATACTGCCACCAGCAATATGGCAGAAAACTCCCTGGGCAGGTAGAATGGCCGGAATCTGATGATCATAAGCTCCACCAGAGGAGAGCAGTGTGTGGAGACCACAGCAGCGTCGCGGTACCAAGCATCCCTGATGTAAACACAGAGTCCCCCGCCGCGGGTCTTCCCCCCCTGGATGAGCGAGTGTGATAGTCGGGATCGCCGGCCGGTGAGAGCTAGCCGCTAGCCTAGCCCGGATGCCTCCGCGCTTGCCCCGCTTCTGCTTTCGCATGTTCCGCTTGTGGCACTACCACTGCTGGCGGGGAGCGGGACTGGGGGTCGGTGGTTGAGCAGGCCTCCGGAGCAGACCGCACTCGCGCAGCACTTCCGCGTCTGCTGGGTCCAAGTCCAATAAAGTTGTTCTGCGCATGTCGAGCAGAAACTCACGGGACTATGAGCGCCTTGGGGTAAGTAGACATGACGAAGATGGACGTGACAAAGATGGACAAACACACGGAGAGGCAAGACACAAAAAACACGAAAAAACCGCTGTATCGGGAGAGAGAGGAGCCGCTGCGTGTTCATATAACGGCAAAGGATCATATAACGGCAAAGGAGATGAAAATGAAATGATGACCTTGACCTTGAGAAAACTAGGTCAAGGTCAACTTTTGTACACTCAGGAACCGGATAAGATAGAAAGACAAGGGAGAAGGCCAGTGTGAGTAAGACCATAGATCAAAGCACTAGCTTTGATCATCTATGACAGTAGGTCAGGGTAAAATTTTGTCGCAGGACGTTGCAGTCTGTGACTGCATTGGTTCTTGTTAATTATACACGGATAAAGTATGTATGTCTATTGTTTGATGAATTTTTTCTTCATAACTTAAAGGCCTTTGGGGCTTTTTAAAAGGTTGGAATGGCTTAAAAATAATTTTAGTCATTTTAAATAGAGAAATGTTATTTTAATTACAAGTTGTTTGACTAATGAGCTCAGTAACAGATTGAACTCGTATCTCAGGATACTACTGTATTTGGATTGAATGAAATCATAAAAATATTATTAAGTCACTTTTTATTTCCACAGTTACAAAATAAATCAATATTTTCAATGTAAACTACAGACTATCATGTTTTCTGTACAGTGATACCATGTAACTAAGTACTTTACATGTAACTAAGTACTTTAATAAGGGACAAACGTCTATCATATTTCTGTGTAATGTCAGTTTATTCTCTGGCCCTAATGTTTCATAGA